>CM077099.1:23453551-23530431 GCA_039619505.1 Cimex hemipterus | reverse complement strand
CTCTCTCTCTCTCTCTCTCTCTCTCTCTCTCTCTCTCTCTCTCTCTCTCACCCTCTTTCCCTCTCTCCCATTATCCCTCCCTCCGTGAGGTACGGTCCGGTGTGTTGAAAGTTTCAGAAAAATATTTTCGTGCCGACGTTTCGGTCTTTATTGAGATCATCTTCAGTGCTCATAGTGTTTGTCTTCTGTGTAATTGTGCCATTCTTCCCAGGCCACTCTAAACACGACACGCACCATTACACAGAAGGCAAAACACTTTGAGCCCTGAAGATGATCTCAATAAAGTTCGAAACGTCGGCACGATAAAGAAAAGACATTTTTCTGAAACCTTCGTCACGCCAGGCCGCATCTCACGATTTCTAAATAATTATCGATCAACGGTCACTAATCGCCACACATTATAGCACAAAGTTTTTTAATGAAGAAAACAAGATTAAATAAAATTCTCTATTATTTTAAAACAGATAAAATCCTTACCAATTTAATATTTAATTATACTGAATTAAAAGCAAACTGATAATAACGGATAATCCGTTTTAATTAAATGCACGTAAAATTAGTAAACTATTTTAAAGAGACATTTAGGTTTTTGCTGATTAAAAAAAAATGATGTGACCTCTGTGGTATAGAACCGTGGTCGTGGGATCGAGTCCCTCTTATGACACTTAATTTTTCCTTTCAACCTGTCTTTACATAAAAATTATAAATCAATTTAAATAATTATTTTGGTGAACAAGGAGCAATTAAAAAAAAAGAAAGAAGAAAGCAAATAGTTTTATTGAAGTTTTTTCTACTTTTTTCTTCATCCGCCACGCCAAAAGTTTTCACAGTTGTTATATACAATATCTCTATTATATTTTTCAATAATTCTACATAAAAATCATCTTATCATTTAATCTATTCGTTTTGTTTACAATACACCAAAATAGGAGAAATAGTGTTATTCACCACCCCACCCTTGCTAAATGAATCACAATTCGATGGCGAATTCCAGAAAACTGTCGCCCAGGTTTTGAAAAGAGCCAGGTAAAGTCATCCAGTATGCATAAATCATAAAGCGTAAGTGGCAGGAAGGGATTGAGATACGTCTGCCCGATAGAGTCTGTTAGATCGATACTCCAGAGAGCCACCCTCACCCTCTCCCAATCGCAGTATCAGCATGGCCAGCAGACGGGCAACAGGTAAGCCCTTTAACCCCGTCTTTTACAGTAGTCAGCACGTAAAGGATAATTTTCTGATTCAAATTTAACTGTTATATAATACCTATTTTCATTATCCTCTAGCAGATATAAATGTTTTTTTGTTTTTTTTTAATCTTTCTTCCTTATTATTACATGAAATGTCTAGCTTGATTATTCGTAAATAACAAAAAAAATTAAAAATAAAATCATTTCTTTAATCTAGTCTAACGTTTAGCAGTGTAGAAATTTCCAAAACGGAAAATATCTAGAGCATTTTTTTCAATTGATTTTATTATACATTACTAATACAAAGAGACTGATACAAAAGACTAATACAAAGTTATGTTTAAACGTTAACAAAATTAATAAAAATGAAAGATTTTAAATATTATTTGTTTCTCATATTGCATATCTAAAATTGCTCCAATTTAAAAGAAAAAGATCATTTGGACGTCTTGAAATGAGGTCTGGTGTTACGTAGGTTTTAGAAAAAATATTTTCATTATCGTTCCAAGGTTTCGATCTTTAACGAGATCATCTTCAGGGCCCGGGATTTACAAACATTGTTGAAAAATGCAAATACATGTAGGAATTGAAAAAAAAATGAATTTATACAATGACAGAAAATTCAAATAATGTTTATAAAGCCCAGGTCTTGAAGGATGATCTCGTTAAAGATCGAAACGTTGGAATAATAAAGAAAATGTTTTTCTAAACCTAACGGTCACTAAACAATATTTCATTATATACAAAAATTTTTAGGTTTATAAAATTATCAAATAATATGTATTTATTTATGTAAAGAAAAGAGACAATAATATATTTTAAATATCATACATACAATTTATGCAGACTCGTTTGGTCTTTATAATTTATATTATTAAATATTTCACGTTAAAAATTTTTTTCTTTTATAAAATTATAAAATAATATGCATTTATTTATGTAAAGAATAAAAAATAATCAAAACAAAAAGAAAAATAAACAATAAAAAGTTTAACATGAATTTTTGATAGTTAATCATGCCTTTAAATTAATTAACCGATTAGTTTTTAATTTTAGTTTTTTTAATTATTAAGAGAATACAAAAACACATCATATAATACATACATAATATTAAATAATTTACGTGATTTTATGATGTTAATTAGAAAAAAGATAATACAAATAGTTTCAAAAATAATAATAAAAAATGTCAATTAGATAGATAGATAGATAGAGAGAAAAATAGGTAGAGAGAGAGAAAAAAAATAGGTAGAGATAGACAGAGAGAGTGAGAGAGAGAGAGAGAGAGAGAGAGAAAGAAATAGGTAGAGAGAGAGAGAGATAGATACATAGATAGATAGATATATAGAGAGAGAGAGATAGGTAGAGGGAGAGAGTGAGAGAGAGATAGGTAGAGAGAGAAAGAGAGAGAGAGAGAGACAGAGACAGAGACAGACAGACAGACAGTGAGAGCTTTGGACCTACTTTAAGGTCATCGTAGTTCTTGGCAATGTTAGGACTGAGTCGGTCTTCAAGAAACTTTGAAATCACCAGTAAAAAAACTCAAACTGTTAATTTATAACATACTTAAGATTGTTATAGAGAGAATAGACGGGTAGTGGGAAGGAGATAGATATATAGAGAAATAGCGGATTGAGATGGAAAGGGAAAGAATGAGTGAGCGTCAGAGAGTCAAAAAAGACATGTATAGAGGATACGATGATATTTTTTATTTAATAATTGTGCACCATATGACGCACATGTCCTTTCTTTCCGGAAACACCGCAATTTTAAACGTACCTTTTACCTTCAACAATTTAATTTTGAATGATTAAGTTTTGGCGTAATTAAATATTAATAAAAGAAAAAATATAGAGAGAAAGATGAAATACACTTCGGATTGAACCGTACACAAAATAATAAATTATTCTCATGAACAGACTGACCCTGCTAATAAAAATATCACTTGTATCATTTAGAAACTTGGACATTACACAAAGTAGATATACAATTTAATTAACTAGAATACATGTTTGTCATTCAATACATTTAACGATATCCATTAACATAATTAATTAACAAAGTTGATATCTCTTATTAACGATTTAATTTATCAACGAACGTATAATTACAACAAAATTATCACTTCTAACTCCTAATAAATAACAATATTACTTTTGAACAGTTTGAAATATGGATCTGAAACGAAGATAGTACATGTTTATATTTACTATATATTTATATCGCTTAGGATCATTACATTGTAATAAAGTGGTGATAATTCTAGTAATACATTAAATACGGGAGCAGGTTTTTGTTGGGAGATCGAAGAAATCAAGAGTGCTTAAGATAAGATCAATTGACCGGAAGGATCTTCCATCGCTACCAAGATACTGGAGGTTACCCAAGAAGGTCGCCATCGTGACAGATCGCAGAGAGATTATGTATGTTTGGAATGTACATTCCACTGCTGTTGAATTCAAGCAACGACTTAAACAAGTTAGAAATGTTGATGTCAGTTTAGACGAAGAAGAATTTCGGCAATTCCATTTAGCCCGAGAAGGCCTGCCACCGGTCCGGAACTTCTTGCAAGGCAGAGAACAGCTCGGTCAAGTTTCGCAAAAAATCACATCAATTGGTGGCAAGATAAATAAAATATAAATGGAATAAAAGCTTGTTTCTGGGTGAGTCAATGTTTTACATGTCTTCCGACGGCCGAGATAGGGTTTTGGAGAAGAACAGGAAAGCGATATATCCGTGCAACGTTTTTCTCCGGAGCTAAGGAGGTGGTGGTAATGGTATATTTTGGGCAGTATTTCTACGGAAGGTCTCACAAACTTTATCCTAACAGCAGCGAGATACATAAAACATGTGTTATCAGAAAATGTTGTTCCTTATATGTGTAGAGATTAATGACCGTTAATAGATAATTATTCAGATATCGTGAGATGCGGTCTGGTGTGATGTAGGTTTCAGAAAAGCATTTTCTTTATCGTTTCGATCTTTATTGAGATTATCATCTTCAGGGCTCAAAGTGTTACTTGGCACTCTCAACATGACACGAAAGAATGGCACAATTAAACAGAAGACAAACACTTTGAGCCCTGAAGATGATCTCAATAAAAGATCGAAACGTTGCACGATAAAGATGTTTTTCTGATACCTACATCACACCAGACAGCATATCACGATATCTGAATAATAAGTTCCTTATATGACACAAATTAGCGACGGTTTTAGTTTTAAGCATGACAATGCACCATAAGGATCGTTGGTGACTACTTGGAACGGGCTTCATTCAATGTTGGAGTGGCAGGAAAGTAGTCCCGATTTAAACTCCATCGAAAACCTTTATGACGAGTTGTCAAAGGCTAAAAAGTCGCACAGTGATGCCAGAGAATTTGCAGGAATTAAGAATGACGCTGTTGGAGGAGTATGACAATTTTCCTTTTGAACCTTCAAAACCTGAAATCGATGCCACGTCGAAAGCAAGCAACGATCATCGCAAGAGGACTATTCAGTACATAATACATCTAAATTATATTTTTCTTTAAAAGTATCCAGCAACGACAAAAATAAAATTATAACGATTGCATTACGAAAAAAAGTCGAGGGTGGTCGCATTTGCTTACGCGATTTGAATATTTTTGCCGTCATTCCAATCATAGCCGGTAGAAAAACAGTACCAAGGTAAACTTCTTTCTATTAGATACAATGAATTTTGATTTTAATATATTCAATGTATTACTTACTCCTTTACAAGTTACAAACACGCAATAAACAGTTTACTAACGGAAAAAAGTTGGATTGTCAGTTTTGACTCACCTTTTTCAACTAGTAAAAAATCAGTAATTCTCTATTTTCGTGGTCCGCTCGACCAATTAATGTATCGCAATTAATTAGGGTTTTTAGTTGAGATGAAAAAAAGTTAATGGCACGAGCGGTATTCGAACCCACGACCTTCGGCTAGATACGCCGCTGCTCTACCTTTTGAGCTATCGTGACCTCGATCCACTCGGACATCTACTCCCCATCTCAACCTCTCGTGCCATTAACTTTTTTTCATCTCAAATAAAAACCGTAATTAACTTGTAAAAAGTTTGTTTTATCCACACCCGGTCTTGCGGTCTATGTGTGCAATAAGAGCTAGCAAATAGTAAACATTATGTCTTGAACGGAAATCACGAGGGTTGAGGAATTGCACTTAGTAAGTGCAATTAATGAGCTGGGCCTTCCTACTTTCCCTCCCAACCACCTACGGTTATTTACACAATTCATCGTTTTAGGGTACGAGACTTATTTACGGTGCGAAATTCCAATCGTGTTTACAAAATTCGCAGGGCGAGTACGCACGTGCTTTTCACGAGTCTATCTTTTGTCGAATCCCGCCCCGCATCAAGACCGGAAGTGAAGACTATATGCTTGCAACAAATCCGACCGGGATTAACAGAGTTCCAAGTGATCACAAAGAGAAGAAATAAAGAGATGCGTCAGTCGATTCGGGGGGGTTTCCAACCATTTGTGTGCCCCTTAGGCAATTCTTCGGCATCCTTGGTGGGAGACGCTAAGAGTGGGACAGCCAACGATTTCAATGCAGTTCTGTCCCGAGATCCAAACCGGACGACCACTACGTTTTGTAAGTTCAAGAAACATATTTTTATTTATTTTAATTAGTTCGTTAATAAAGTGGAATTTCTTTTTACAACACGACCCTATCTGATTTTTATTTTTCTCTTCTCAATTATTGAAATTGAACACACTTTTGTTTGAAATAATAATAATATTTTTACGTGATCGTATATTTTTATCTGGTTATGTATTTTTTTAAATAATAAAACTCCCTTTCCTACAGTTAAAAGTACGTAACAAACTTCTATATTTTTCTACCTTTCTATTACAAAAAAATTCATGAAACTTTCCTCTTTTTATGGTTAAAAACTTTGAAAGTTAACCGTTATAATTATTTTTATTTATTAATTTACGCAGATCGACAATTTAAAACAACGATTTCAAACCTCCCACTATCTTAGAATTCTAATAAAATAATATTAGTATCATTTTATCCTATTGATTATCACAATCGATAAGGAATTCGGGTTAAATTTGCTAATGTAAGTTGTTGATTTTTTTTCTCAATAATATGTACATATGTTGTATGCTGTTTGTTATTACATTTTAACTTGAGCATTCTTTAATACAAAAATTGCCTTTTTATGCTTTGAGGGGGTTACATTTTTAAGATAGTATTGATAGAGGGTGTCAAGGCTAACGCGATGCAGTCGATTTTCTCCTTGATTATCGGTGATAGAATAAAAGTTAAAATTATATAATTTTTACTTTTCAATTTAATTGATTAGAGATTTAATCCTTGAATTATAGAGGGAGCACTGCGAATTAATTTTAAATTTTAAATGGGAATGCCTGTTTTCGCTCTCGTTTTTTCTCGAAAAGCCGTCACTGTTGAAGAAAAATATGCTTCGTTTTATGGAAATCAAACTGTTGGTTTAGAAATTGAGATTTTATTTTAAATTAAGGCTGACCTTTTCTCATGAGATAACTTGGTAAAATAGGCAATTTCATTTTGATCTATTGGCAGACTTATAATTTTATACGTTTATTATTATTTTTTATTTGTTTTTGTATTATTTATTATTTTTATTTGTATTATTTATTTGTTTATAAGTTTATTATTATTATTATTTATTACTTTATTTCCCAACGTAAGTGGTTTCTATTAACTATAAAAAAAATAACAAGAAGGACAAAACTTAATAAAATGATATGAGGGCGGTTTGTTGATTGACCTTTGAGTACTTTTCTATGTGGAAGTGAGTCATTTTGCCTTTCATTTTCTTTATTTGTAATTTTAATTAATTACACTTTTAACCTAACATCTAGGTCGATATGGAAAATAAAGTGTCAGGAGCGGGATTCGAATCAATGGACTTGCTTTCTCATCCAGACAAGATTTTACATTAAACGTAAATTAATTAATACTGTTATTTATAACTACTGAATGTACATTTGAGTTGGTTTTAGAAACTAACACTCCTACGAACATTGGGGTGTACGCAAAAAATTTGAAATTTAAATTTTTCATTGTAATATGAGGTTCATTATAATATTATAATTGAGGTCCAAATCAGATATTTCAAGTTTACATTTATTTGCAGAGATTAGTGACCGTTAATAGATGATGATTGAGATATCGTGAGATGCGGTCTGGTACGATGTACGTTTTAGAAAAATATTTTCTTTATCGTGTCAACGTTTCGATCTTTATTGAGATCATCTTCAGTGCGCAAAGTCTTACATCTTCTGTGTAATTGTGCCATTCTTGCGTGTCGTGTTGAGAGTGCCAATGGACTTAAAAGAATTAGACAGAAGACAAACACTTAGAGCCCAGAAGATGATCTCAATAAAGATCGAAACGTTGGCACGATAAAGAAAATGTTTTTTTGTAATCTACTTCACACCAGACCGCATCTCATGATATCTTAATAATTTAAATTTATTTAAATATCCGTAATTTTATATGATTATTATTACGCCATTTTAATCGACAATTTTTTATTACAGATTTGGTTGTTGGCGGCTTTTTTGGGAATGGGGTCTTTTCAATTTTAGAAATTAATCGACTAAAAAAATATCAGTGGAATGAGAATACAACCACAACCGAAAATAATTAATAAATTATTTGTCAAAATAGTTTATATATATATTTTTATATTTCTGGTGCAGGATTTTTTTTCTCGGCATTTTGAACACATATTTTCTGAACGGTCAGTCTTTTGAGTACTCTTAATTAAGGCATTTTAGTTGAGATGAAAAAAAAAGTCAATAGCACGATCGAGATTCGAACCCACGATCTTCGGCTAGATACGCTAGATGAGGTTGAGATAGGAAGTTGATGTCCATCGAGGTCACGATAGCTCAAGTGGTAGAGCAGCAGCGTATCTAGCCGAAGATCGTGGGTTCGAATCCCTCTCGTGACACTTACTTTTTTTCATCTCAACTAAAAACCTTAATTAATTGTAATGTATCAATTGATCAAGCGGACCACTGTTGAAGAAGGATAGGCTAGGGGCTTCTCCCATAATATTTTTGACTAGTCTGTGCAGATTTTTTTCTCGATGAAGTCTATAAAGAAATGTTATTCTCATTTGATTACCGGGCACGATATGCCTTCCTTGTTTTTTAAGCTAAGTTTAGCTATGCTTCAGCTCATCACGTTTTTCTCTCGTAAATGTTAGAATAAAACAATTGGGCAAATCGGCCAAATAGTCGAATTAACCGCATTAACGCAAATATTCCACCAGAGAGATTGTTTTCAACAGAGAAAGGCGTTGACTTTGAAAAGCGACGGCCGTGAAACAACTGGGCCAAAGCCCTGCCGTTCTTCCTGTGTTTAATTTCAAATTTAATTCAAGACGTTATGCAAACGTTTCTGATAACGCCGAATATCAATGGAACTAAATCTTTACAACTGAGAATAAATTTTCAAGGCGATAAAGATATATCTATTAGAAAGGGGACAATCCAAGGTTACCCAGTAGCACTATCCCGTTTACGTTTTGGCAAATTTTCAAATATTTCAATGAGCAGAATTTGTTTAAAAAAAAGCATTGCGATATGTATTTTTATTATTTGAAACGCCAGGTTTTAATGGTGTGGTGGGTTGCGAAAGGAAGAATGTTGAACTGATCTGCCCTGAGACACTGATTGGCCGGTTCTCTCTGGTTCTAAGGTCGTTCCTCACTGATGATGCCTTGAAAAAAAGATCCAGTAAAGAGATCAATATCAGTTTTCGACGATGAAATAGAGAGAACGTTGAAAAAATTTAAACTTTCCGATTGACTTTTTAGTCAATGAGATAATTGATTGTGCTAAAATTATTTATGTAATTTATTCATTATGAAAAAATGTTTACACTATAATTTATCTCTTGTTTCATGTGATTACGAACCTAATATAAATATTTTTATCCAAACTCGTTTTTCTTTCTAGATCCAGCCATGGATCACAAAAATTTCAAGGAGTTCGCCGGTGCGATGGCGGAATACATAGCCAACTACTTGGAAAACATAAGAGACAGGTGGGAATTATGTCCGGCCAATGCGTGATAATAAAACAAAAGATGTTTTGTCAATTTTGTTTTTTTAATTTCCAGGAGAGTGTTGCCGACCGTCGAGCCCGGCTATCTGAGGCCGCTCATCCCGGCCGAAGCTCCGGAGACTGCAGAAAATTGGACGGATGTCATGAAAGACATCGAAAGGGTCATCATGCCGGGGGTAAAGAGAATTATTTATTAAGCCTTTTTCCTTCTTCCTGATCCGACTAAGAGACGGCTCAGAATGTCTTCTTGATGTGAGCCAAAGTTCATCAGGGGCAACCTGGAAGTGTCCACATAACAGATGCTTGAATTAAGCTTCAAGTTAAGTCTTTGTATAGATTGGTCGTTTCCGGTCGTTTTGGTCTGCGAGACACAATTTTAATGCTAATATTAATTAACTAAGTGAAAAAGGCAAAATATTTTGGGAAGCCAGAAGATAAATTAAAGAATTGCTTTTTATGTGCACATTTTTATGTCAATCATAATGATCATATATATTGACTAAAGTTTATTCGCTCCCGTTAACTCTAAAGGAATTTTCCAAATAAACCAGTGTGAGTCAGCACGGAATTGCATGAATCGTTGAAGGGATGTCGGGCTGGCGTACTGGCATAACAGATGCGCATTTGGGAAAATTCAAATTAGCAAATTATTATTTGTCAAATATACACATTCTGTTGACCTCTGACGAAAAATATGATTTCAGGTTACCCACTGGCATTCGCCCAAATTCCACGCTTATTTTCCAACTGCCAACTCTTATCCTGCGATAGTCGCGGACATGCTGAGCGACGCCATCGCCTGCATAGGTTTCTCTTGGGTGAGTAATTAAAAAAAAATTGATAAATAAAAATTATTCGTATGAGAAAAAAACACCAGAAAAAGGCATGAAAGGGCCTTGATGTTGAAATTCTGCAAATGGAATCGCCGACGCGTGATGTCGAAGTTGGCGAAAGTTTGACGATTCTTCGATAAGATTGGCCGACAAATTATGTCGGGGCTATCAACGCTGATCGCTAACAATGGGACGCAATCGCCGTGTTGCAAAACTTAACCTTATACAAGTTTATATCTTTTACAAATCAACACGGAGTACTTTTTATGTATTTACACATTCCTTACTTTTATAGATCGCATCCCCTGCGTGCACGGAGCTGGAAGTGGTCATGCTAGACTGGCTGGGAAAATTGCTGGACCTTCCGAAAGAGTTCCTCGCCTGCTCTGGAGGAAAAGGTGGCGGAGTCATACAGGTAAAATAAAAATAAAAATGGTAGATTTAGTTTGATCGATGGAGCGAATGAAGAACATTTTGCACTGGGTCCTGCCTACATTCACAAATCATCATTATGGTTTTTCAGTTTTATGTCCTGCGTTGAGCTTGAATGAAAATTTCCTTCTCCTTACTAGTCAGTTCTTCGTACATACAATAGGTACTGAGATTTCCACCTCTTCTTGGAAATATCTGCACCTTATTTTCTGACATTCATGTGCTTATTGAGTCTTCAACTGGTTAACAGGCTTGCAAAAATCCAAAGCGTTTTCCGATTTATTGTAGCAAATCTGTTGGAAGTTTAGATGAGTCTGACGATGTCTTTTCCCTTGTATTTAGAGGTGTTTTCCATCAGGTGTCTTAACTTGATTTATATACTATGATCCTCTTTTATGCTTATGGGAGTGTTCGAACCTTGTTAATTTACGGAGGAACACCCTGCTTAGCTTGTCAGCCTGTTCAACACATCCTGACCGGTGTGCCTTCCTTCCAGTCTAAAAAGTCCAATCATTCCCTTAAGTCGGGTGAGGCCAGAGCAACTTGGCCATCTTTTTGATTTCTACCACCAGCTTTTGGACCTTCCTGAAACTGTTTCTGCCAGAAAAAATGCTGATATAGTTTTCAGACAGAATTTACTACTTATTGGATTAGATTTTCACCCAGAAAATTGTCACTCCTTGTTGTTCTGACCTTAGGGTCTGTACAGCAAGGGGTTCACCCACCCCCAAGTGACTGGGCCGGTAGTATCCTAAGCCAGATGCCCATGAGATCGTTTGTTCGCCTCTGTTTGATGTACCATCTTTCCATTCCGAGCACATGCTCTTGGTATTTTAACTAACCGATTCTTCACGCTTCAAGTGTCCAATTCTTCTTGTAAGCTGCCACCTTCTTCCATTACCCTTAGTGGTACTTCAACAACCATTCATAATCCTTTAGGCGTCAGCCGAATCGTTCATAATTTTGATAATTGGCACATCTCTGGCAAATCCTTTCCCAATCAAATCTAGTCGTGCTATCCCGTCAAGGATGTCATGTGCAGATAGTGTGACTGTTTCCTGTTTTTGTCCTCATATGTGTTGCGTATCATGCTCAGAAACCTCGGAAGGTAAAACTCCGAATGGTAATTGGTTGATAAATGTCCCTAAAAGATATGTGCTAATTATAATTGTGCGAATTACTGTTTTTTTTTAGATATAGATCTAGTAGATATAGATATAGTGAACCTTGGTATAAATAGTTAAGTTGTTTCAGGATATATCAGGGGAAAAAGAAAAAACCTCTGCTCAACATTACCAGTCAAATACTGCATTAAAAACATTACATTAGTATTTTTCTTGTAGATTTGGCTTACAGAAAATATTAATTTATAAACACCACTAGATAAGATATCAAATTAAAATTACTTTTTTATTTAGTTTCTATTTTTTGACAGGGGACGGCCAGCGAAGCTACTCTGGTCGCACTTTTGGGCGCTAAAGCGAAAGCGATCGCTCGAGCCAAGGAAGACCACCCGGACTGGACCGACTACCAAATTATCTCCAAATTGGTAGCCTACGCTTCCGGTATTGACTGAAATAAAATAATAACCCAAATTTCCACTGAAACAGTCCGATTTGAACGTTTTCAGAACAGGCACACTCTTCGGTGCAGAGGGCAGGCCTGCTCGGCGGAGTCCAGTTCAAACTGCTGCCGACAGACGAAAAGTACAGGATGCAAGCAGCACCCCTCGTCGAAGCGGTCAGAAAAGACAGGGCCGAAGGGCTCATACCTTTCTTAGTAAGTGATATTTACAAAAATTATTGAACATACCAACACTGAGAGGTTGGAAACCAAAGTAGTTAAGTACTTCCTATCCTCTTCTAAAGCTTGGAGCCATCCCTATAGATTAATGTTTAAAGCATTATCGCTATTTCTCGACCTTTTCAAAAATTTGATTGGCTTTTAATTTAGTTCAACTTTTTGTACAAAGCAATAATTAGCAATAAACACTTACTGATGTTGGTGCCCAATAGCGACCCTTGTAATAATTATACAAGGAAGTGCATTTTTCGACAACCGTAGGAAAAACAATGACCAATCTGTTTAAATGGCCTCTGGTGCTATTTTCTAATTAAAACGAGTTGCTTGGTTTGTTGGCTTGTTGGCAAACTTATTTCAGCATATACTCCACTCAGGAGAAAGTTGTGTGAGTAAGGCAATGTTACGGTGTAATTTGGTCATTACCGATCGCTTTGGTCCTTTCTAGGTTGGTTTGTCAGACGCGTTTCGGCATCTTCTGGGTGACCGTTAACGACCAAATTACAAGTTTATCAGGCCTACCAATCGAAGTTCACATGTAGGCATTAGAGTGGTTTAATTTTTCTCGGGGTGACAGGCAAATTTTAAAAAGACCATCCCTAGCGGCCAACTCCTCATCATGACAACTTCGACTCTTGTGGGAATGTGAAATTAGTTAGTGAACCTTTCGACCTCTCTCTATGGTGCCACATATCTAACAACGGGGCGTAGACCGCAACTGTTTAGCCGTAGACACGGCCATCACTGTAAGGTAAAGGTCCCTTGGTGAAAGGTGAAAAAAATCCCAGTTGTAAGTATGTCGGGTTCGAATGCGAGGTCCGCTAGATTCGAACCCGACATACTTACAACTGGGATTTTTTCAAAAACATCGGCACCCCAAGGACTCATATAACATCTTAGTTGATAATGGAACCTTGTAGATGAAAGTCTAAAATCAAAACAAACCATCCGGTATGCAATACAGACATGTCGTGATGGTTTCATTTTGATGCTTGGTGGATAAGGATAAACATTTTTTACTTGTACATCAACTTGAAGTGGTTATTCCCTTCCTACCGCAATACATTCTTTACTCTTCCTCTACCAGATGTCTTCCCATTCTCTTCCCAACATACATGATCTCCTTACCTTCATATCATCTGTATACCCCCGTCAAACAAGGAATCGTTATGCTTACCTCTTCCTCCCTAAACACAGCCCTGACTATTTTATTCACGAATTTTTTAGCGAGAATCTGCCTCTCGTCAGATTTAATCATTCTTTTTTTCAATACAATTTCCATTTCAGGTTGTAGCCACCCTGGGAACGACGAGTTGTTGCTCCTTCGATAATTTGGCCGATATCGGCGTCGCCTGCAGAGAAGAGGATCTCTGGCTCCACGTGGACGCCGCTTACGCGGGTAAATTGATTGCTTATTATTTAAGCGGGCTTCAACTTATGATTGGTCTCGATGTTAGGTTCAGCCTTCATATGCCCGGAATACCGCTATCTCATGAGAGGTATCGATCTCGCCGATTCTTTCAACTTCAATCCTCATAAGTGGCTTCTTGTGAACTTCGACTGTTCCACCATGTGGTAAGTTCTGACACGAATGAAATGCTTACGAGATAATTGTATTTTTGTCTAGCGGTAAGACTAACTGTATATAGACAGGGATACCCTTCCCTAAAAGAAAAGTAACAAATACGCTACAAAGTATATCAAGTTGACAGCCTGACCGATGAAATGGATATCCAAAGCTAATGATATTTCATCTTAGTTAGTTCAATACATTTTCAGCCCTCGCCATTTTTCCAAAACCTCTTGAAATCTTGATCTTCAATACTTTTTTATTTTTCCTACGAACGAAAAATTATATTTGAATTGCAAGCTTGATGATGATGATAATGAAAGGAGATTATGAAGTGGGGTTTATGTTCCCTAAGCCCTGCTTCTGGCTTTATTTTACTTTATCAGTTCCTTAGTTACTTTTAAGGAGTATTAGGCCATGTCGTTATTACAGTTCCTTTTCCAGGGTTTCCTTTGTATCACAGGTTATTTCTCCATTGAGCTTATCTTTATATAAATATTTGGAGGTAGGTGTAGCAGAATCGAGGTTGATAAAAATAAATCGATCGAACGTGAACCACATGAAAAATGAAAGGGAGTCTCAATTCGTACATTTTTCCTACAAGAACCGGAGAAAAAAAAATAGGGTGGGCGCATTTTCTTGGACACCCTGTATAGCCAATGCGCCAGTTTCTACTTGGGGTTATTGGTGATATTTTCCTTTTTGTTATGATGTGCTGCAGGTGAAAGTTTTAGATAATTTCTAATCAAAGATTATCCCTTAAACATTTCATTACAGAAGCCTTGTTCATTCAAGTTTAAGCATTATTTTTCCTTATTGACCAGCATGTTTTCCGTTATAAAAATAAAACTTGCATTAAAAAAGAAATGTTTTTTTTTTTTAGTTTAAATTATTTAATGAACTGAATATTATTGGATTATTAAATGATTTTAAAAAAGTATACTTCACTCCGGGGCCATTTCATTTGTCAACGAGAATCCAATCCGACATTTGTAAAATGGCAAAATGGAGGGAAAATTCAAGATTCAAAATTCAATTTTTTTCTTTACGAGGGTTCGCAACAGCAGAGGTCATATAAACCCTCAGGGTGCCGGTATTTTTCCGGTAAAAAATGCAGGGCCGCTGGATTCGAACTCGGGACCTTTACCTTACAGTGATGAGCGCCGTGTCAAAGGCTAAACCTTGCCACCACCGTCGCCCCAGAGGTGGGAGTTGAGATGGGAAGTTAGTATCCGAGGGGATCGAAGTCACAATTGAGCCGAAGGTCATGGGTTCGAATCCCACTCGCGACGCCGACTTTTTTTCATCTCAACTTAAAACTTTAATTAATTTAAAGTTGTCAATTAAATCTATCTTCAGGTTAAATAAAAACGGTTTATAATGTTTTTGACTAATTTGAGTTTTGCAGGTTCAAGGATCCATCCTGGATAGTGAATGCTTTCAACGTGGATCCCCTTTATTTAAAACACGACCAGCAGGGAGCCGCTCCTGATTACAGGGTAACTAGTTTAACCAACAATGTTTGTTCGCGAGAATGGATTTTCACGAAACGCATAAATAATACACAGCGTAAATAAAGCAAAAACTTAGATCTTATCGTGGAAAGAATATTAAATCTAGGGTTGATTGTTATTTACAAGGTCGAAATTTAATTAAGCTTATAATTCCGTTTTTATCTTCAGAAGCCGAAATGTTCTCAAACATTAACTTTTGTTGGGAAAAAAATTAGATCCCTTAATTATTTTTTTAAAATAACCAAATTAGCAAAGAACGAAAGGGAATCACATTACAATAAAGTGTATTGCAGGACTTTTTTATTTTTATTTTTAATTATTGGGTCCGTCTACACTCGCGGGTTTTGATGTCACCCCAACCAGTTTCGGTTTTGCGCCCTCTTCAGTGAGGAAGTTTCTTCCGTCTCGGTGACATAGATTCCCATTCCCATTATGGACTTTAGCAGTATTTTTGACAGCAGTTTGATCTTACTGGTCATTTAGGTCACAGTATCCTTCAGACGCATGTGACAATAGCCGGATCAGGGGACGAGGCTGTAGTATCAAACTGAATTACACAAATACTGGACTTTTGCACTAAGCACTTCAAACAACACGCATTACTTAATTGACTGTCAAGGAAATTAGCCAAATAAACGCAAGAAACGTGATCCAATTGATTGAGAAAAAAAATAAATGTTATAGTATAGTAGTAGTAAAAATAAATAAATTTATGTTCGTGTATTGAAAAGGAAGGAAGTTTTAACTGAATGTATGAATTAGACTGTGTTTCTATTTCTAATTTTATCTAATTTCTAATCTGTCTATATGACCAGCACTGGCAAATTCCACTCGGACGTAGGTTCCGTTCGCTCAAACTCTGGTTCGTCATGAGACTGTACGGCGCTGATAACCTAAGGAGCCATATCAGGAAGCAGATCAACCTGGCCCACCAGTTCGAAGAATACGTCCTTGCGGATCCATCGTTCGAACTTTTCGGCGAGGTTCTCATGGGACTGGTCTGCTTCCGAATCAAGGTGAAAATTGAATTTCCCTTTCTAAAAAGCGTCTCTCATACAAGTTTGCCCACGTTGCAGGGATCGAACGAGAAGAACGAAAAACTGCTTAAGATGATCAACGGAAACGGCAAGATTCACATGGTGCCGTCCAAGATCAACGGTACCTACTTCCTGAGGATGGCCGTCTGTTCGAGGTACAGCGAGCCTCAAGACATAAAAGAGTCCTGGGAAGAGGTGAAAGCCATGGCGACGCTGATGGAAAAGGAAGGTTGAAAAATATTTACGATAAATTCGAACCTTAGTGATATATAAAATCCAAAGTCGTTTAAAAATTAATGGACAATAAAATTACTGACAATAAATGGAATTTTCGTCGCTAAAGTTCGAATTTGTTGTTATAAGCTGAAGGATTCTTGGTCCACTCTTCCTTACAACGAACATACTCATCATCTTCATAATCGTAAAATATAATTCTAACGTAAAATTTGCAAATCTCTAAAATGGAAGTGAGCTGTCCCTATAAACCAATTTTGACAAATACCAACGATAATTGCTTTATTATTTTCAATTGTAAAAATATCCCCTAACAAAATACAATAATTCATTTGATTAAGGAACCGTTATGAAATGATGGCAAGCGCTGACCGAGAATCCCGGTGACCGCAACAAGATAATCAAAAATTGTGAAAAACCAACGAAAACCCGAGTATTATTTAAAAGTATTGACACAGATAATATATTAAATATGGCGTCATCGAAAATAAGAATTTGATAATTAATGAAATATCAAAAATATATTTCAACGTTTTACTATACAATTACTATAAGAATGTGAAAATGTAACATCAAGCTGTATGAGTGTATTTATTTTTCGAAAAAAAAAAAGTCGCAGACAATCCACGTTAATTTGATTTTGCGAAATCCCTAACTTCATCTAAGAAATTTTCATTTTAGCTATAATCAAATGAGACCAAGGCTTGACGAGGACCAAAGCAGATTTGTACATATTGTTAATGTTTGTATATTTTATCCAGTGGATATTTTTCCTATCCGGCTTGTTTTACAAAGTGTTTATAAATTATGATATTATATTATTATAAATTAATATACATATAAATAATATTGAAAATTGAACTATTTTATTGTTTAGTAAAACTATCCTTCACTCTATTCCTTTAAATCCGGGCTTCCCAGAACAGTGGTTCGCGGTTCCCTTGGGAGTCTACGGCGAACTTCGAGAAAAAATTAATATTTATTTTAATTAATATTCCAAAGTCAGTATTTTGCATCAGTAGTCATTGTGAATTTCATAGCCTATAGACGTGCTTTAGCTATGAAATAAATGCCATCCCGTTTTCAGAAAGTTATGGATGAGGCGGTTCTAATTATTAACTTTATAAAGTCGCGGCTAAAGGGGTCCGGGGCTTGGTCAACCCACGTGTCCTGAATAAATCCCTTTGACCGGGAATTGGGAATGTTATGATTGTATATAGCCTTCAAAATATTGTTTTGTGTTTCTGTGTTTTGTATGAGTGAGTGTATTTATTAGAGTGAATGGCGGAACAGCACCCCAATCGCCCCTTGAGCTGTGTAGGTGACTTGAGTCAATGGCGGAATATTTTTGGCGGAAAAGACCTTAGACTTGTTCACAAACCCCAAGATTTTGGATCATTTTATCTCGGGGAGTGACTTGGTGATGTTCTCTCCTTCAAATATTTCAAATCTAGACCTAGCATACCTATCAGACTCGGTGAGGTAGTGCCTTGCCGTTTCTTCTTCTGTTTCGCAAAAACGGCAAAAAGGATCTGGTAGAATACGCATTACATTAGGTGTCTTCTCAGTGGGCAGTGGCCCGTCAGAAAACCTATCAGCCTCCTAACTCCCTTTCTTGAGTTAGAGAATAGCCATTTTGATTCTGCTGGTTTGATCACCTTTCGATTGCCTGTGTCCCGGGGGAAGGGATGATTCCACTCCTTAAGGAATTGTTTCATACTCCCTTTCGCTGTACTCATACAGTGAGGTAATACTCGTTGTAACCCGACAAAAGCAGTATGGTATCCAATGGTAGTATCCAAATAATGGTTACCTTGTTCTCACACCTGAAAGAGATCGTATTGATTCTACGGTTTTCTCCACCAG
This sequence comes from Cimex hemipterus, assembly GCA_039619505.1. NCBI lineage: Eukaryota > Metazoa > Arthropoda > Insecta > Hemiptera > Cimicidae > Cimex > Cimex hemipterus. The sequence continues at coordinate 23,511,864 of CM077099.1, read as the reverse complement.
TCTAGTGGCTGACAAATCTTGGAATGACCTATGATTAGCCTGCCTGTCAGGAAAAATATTAATATCTTTTCCCTTAATTTTATTTATCGTAAATGTTCTTCAACACACATTAATGACACAGATTTCCGCCTGAAAAACTGAGGTTTCTTTACCAACAGGGGAGGAGATGCTGATTCCTAATGTAGGTATGTAGATTACTGCACTGCTCCCTTTACCTTTGGAAGTGATCCTTCTGTATAGCAGTCTATGTTGTGATGGACATATCCACGCTATAATTATATTCACAAGGGGTGACTACCTGAAAGTACTTTTCTCCGAAAGGGTTTTAATCTTTTTATCACTAACGTTTAATAATCGACTGTTAACCTTTCTCAATAGTTGTGAGATTTTCGAGTGTCCTATGTTATTGCACTTATGATTCCAGCTGCCTTCGCTAATTATCTGTAGCAGGAGATTAGTATTCTGACCTTAACGTCAATGTATAGAGGTGTAGTGTTAGTTATGATTTCAAGTGCTAGGGTGGGTGTAGTTGAAAATGCTCCTGTCATCATCAAACAGCTTAGTCTTTGAAATGGCCTTCATTTGTTACTATTTCCTTTTCTAGACCTTTCCATCATACTACAGCTATAAACAATAATCTAGGTCGAATAATTGCACTATATGTCCATTTGTCTACTCATGGTTTGAGGCCCCATGTTTTACTGACAATTCTCCTACATTCTACCATTGATACAGTTTTTGGTTGAATCTATTAAGAAAGAAGAAGAGGTGGAGGGTTTTCATGTGTTTGATGGTTTTGATGATTGAATGATTTTTTTAAAAAGAAAACTGTCCTTCGAGTACAACGTCCCAAGCTCGAGATACAATGCTGCAAGACCATAAATGGGTTCCGTTTTTAAATTCGACAATTCGCCAAAGCCAACCAGTTTATCTTCAATTGGAGACGAATTCGTAGATGTTACTCAGCCACCACGATGAAATCAATTTTGGAGTCGGATGCTTACCACCATTTTTGATTGTTGCTGGAAAACAAAATATTCAACTGCTTGTCGAAAAAATAAAGCATGCTCTTCTTCCCATTTGCCACAACTTAGAATTATACGAATTATTAATTATACGAATCCAAATTTTCTACATATCTAATCGAAACTATCAGGAGGTGTTTCTTCCCGCCACATGCAAACAATTTATTTTTCATTATTTTTAATCTAAAAGGCTTAAGGTGTGTCCATATCTGTTTTACAGAAAATTTATATCAGAGAAATAATAATTTTATGGATTTGTCAACTGAAATAATATTTTATTGTTTTAAGAAAATTACAAAATGTAGTAATTTTTATTATAAAATTATCGTTTCTTGAAGACTGAAATAAAATTTATATCAAAAAAATGTTTCAAGATTACAATGTATATACTGTTTTTCTCATAAAGTTTATATTATAAATATCATATATTTAACGATTTATTTTTCATTAATTTAAAACAGAAATTTCATTATTTTTAATCTATAAGGCTTAAAGTTTGTCCATATCTATGGTGTTAAGAAAGGTTTATCAGATATATAATAATTCCATGGATTTGTCAATAAAAGTAACGTTTTATTGTTTTATGAAAAGTACAAAATGCAGTAATTTTTATTAAGGAAAAAACATATTCATGATGACTATGACTATGGCTCATATTATTTATCTAATCCAAGGTTAAAAGTGTATATAAGTATATTTCATTTTTAAGTCCAAAATGTTTTGAGATTTAATTCTTTTTTGATTTCTCCCAAATTTCTAACTCATTTGTATAAATTTACATTTAAGTTACGAACCCAGGTCTAAAAGGTATGTTTTTCAATTAGGTTTTATCGTTGGATTTTGACGGTTCGAAAGATTACAAATGGCATAATTATTATTATTAAACAAAACAACAACCCGTTTTACAATTACAATTACGAATCCCACGAGTTCGTACAGTAAAATGAAAACTTTGTATGTCTTTTTTTCCACTGTAAATAATTCCATTTTTTTTAAATAACCAACATTCGATATTTAAAATTTAATGGGTACAGATTAGTGACCGTTAATCGATAATTATTCAGATATCGTGAGATGCGGCCTGGTGTGATATAGTTATCAGAAAAAATTTTCTTTATCGTGCCAACGTTTCGATCTTCGTTGAGCCCAGAAGATGATCTCAATAAAGGTCGAAACGTTGGCACGATAAAGAAAACGTTTTTCTGAAACTTACATCACATCAGACCGCATCTCACGATATCTTATGATGAACTTGTCGTACTAATGAGAAACTCAATAAATTACCACCTTAATTTTGTGGATCTTTCCCCGTCTAAAAAATAGTGACAAGGAATCAGCAAGAAGTAAATGATTTGATTAAAATTGTACATAAAAAGGACTTTAATAAAAATGCCGTGCTTCAGCACATTAGTTTTTAATGTAAGAAACAAAATACCAAACTCATTCGTTAATAAAAAATAAATAAATAAATAAAACACAGGCTCACTGGTGTTGAAAAAAAGATATGGTGCGTTTTTCCTCAATTTGTGAATCTTCTGACCTCAGGAAGCATCAAAGAGAGACTGCCTTGGTTCTCTCCATTCCCGACGTGTTCAGCGCTTCAAGCAGATCAATGCATTATAATCTGAATAATTAAAATTTTTGGTATTACCATCAAAAGGTTTTTAATGTTGAAACAGTTTAATTATGCCTGTTCCTCTTTTTAATGTGGTTGTAAACAAACATTATTTCTTTTTTTTTTTTTTTTAATTTGGTTATATGATTGCTAACCCGATCTATTCTACTGTAAAAGAACGTTCTTGTCTAAAAAACATAATTTTTTTGCTAAATGTCTCACCATAAATCCTACCCTGACCAAGTCAAAGGGTGCACATATTAATATGCAATAAAAATAACCCGGAATGAATATCAGAAGAACTTTTTAGTTATGGCATGCCACATTATAAAGATATACACTCTCAACAAAGTAAAGGGCTAGAATTTCTAATATTTCATGATCGGAAAATCTGTAGAATATAATTTCAAAATTTGTTTTGGAAAGAAAAACAGTCGGACGGGAACATCGAATGTCTAACAAGCCTTCTTTAATTATTATTGACGATATGAGGCGTTTTTTCCTTCTTCGGTGAATGGCGAGAGCTATCTCTCACACAAGTAGTATCAGAAGAGAAAGTCCTTAACCGCAATTCGCGGCAGCAACAATAGCCGAGGACCCGTCGATGAATCGCTCTTCCTTCACAGGAATCCCAATTAGCAATAGGACGCCCTATGAAACCAATTGCGTAACCCGGGATGTTTAATAAACTTTCCCGCACTTTGATTATATTTTGAGGATGAAATTCGTCTGATACATTAATACAGTAGAGTTAGGAGATAAAAGAGGCTTTCTGTAGATCTATTGTGCTCCTATGTTTTTTATAACCAAAATCAGCAACAAAGACCCTCTAAGAAATAAAATGTGTTCCGCTGTCTATTTCTCTTTCCAACAGTATCTGCACAGTGTTTCTTCTATCTGCGCTCCTCCTATTCGGTGCATGTGCTTTTTAAGTATCAGGAACCAGGAATCCTAGTGCGATTGTAGTTGCCTTCCAGGAATTGTGTTTTGCAGTTGGACATTCTAAGAAGCTCTTCGCGTGCTTCATGCCTGTGGTAACGTTCCACCAGGTTTTCGACGAGGATCCATTTTAAGTTGTACTTTTCTGGCAAGATGCTAGGCCACTGTAGGGTCGGGATTTAGAAAGTCTATCGCTCTTTGGCCAACACGTTAACATTTTCATTGCCTCTATGCCGGATGCCCAGAGTCCCATGCCAGAGTCAGGTCATTGGCGTCGCTGACTTTTTTGCCTTCAACTCGCATTTTGTGCAGTAAGGCAGTAATCTTACCAGGAAATTCTGAACAATAATATAAATGAGATATAAAGTGTTGGAAATGTTGCACCAAATTTGGTCATACCGACATGAAATCGTAAAATTTCTTTCATACAAAATGGTAGATCACATCAATATAGCCATCATAAAAGCCTAACCTCTCGATCTGTATAAAACTATAAAAATAAAGTATAATAAAATATAATAAAAATAATTACTTGTTGAATGATAATTATTTATTAAAGTTGAGTTTATTCGTTTATCTTTTGACTGATGTGATCAATCTCGATCTCCTTTCTTAAGAGGTATTTCGTATTTCCTTTCTTCCTGTTTCCTACTCCCTTATGTCCTGGGACCCAGCAGACCTAACTTTATTCAGCATACCTAATATATTTATTTATTTAATTTGGTTTTGCAGTTCAGCACCATCCTTGAACTATTGATATTTGGGCTTAGTGTTTTGACGGCTGCTTGGTCATCTGACCTGATAGCTATTATTCTTGGAAGATACTGGTGTATTTTCCCATGGGTTCTGAGTATTTGGTGAATACTCCTTCTCCTGTACCTTCTTGTGTTATAGATTCATCTGTGTACCAGAGGATGGTGCCATTTTTAAAAGAGTTTTCCCCCTCTCTTTCTCATTCTTTTTAAATTTCCATATTAGGCGTACATTAATAGATATTGTCGATTAAGTATAATCTAAGATTGTTTAAGAAATTTTAAAACGAAAGCAACATCAACGCATCCCGCTCGTGATACTGGCTTTGTCATCCCAACCAAGCCCTTAGTTAAAAAGCATAAATAATTGAAATTATGACTTACTTTCTTTTTTTCATTTTGTCCCTTTTTTATATAAATTAAGAGTAAATTAATAAATTAATAACTAATCGATTTGCAAGCTACAATTGAACCGGGATACAGACTATATCAAGCCTAACATTTTCACCCTCATTTTTTAATTGTTATTAGAGCCCAATTTGAATCGGCACTGCGTTACTTATTGGGTCCGTCTACACTCGCGGGTTTTTAAACTCATTTAAACTCGTTTCTGCTCTGGGCATCTTCAGTGAAGAACTGCTTGAATGTGTCGTCGAAGAAGATGGCACAAAGCAGAAACACGTTTGAGTAATTTCAAAAACCCTCGAGGTCGGACGGACCCACTTAAGTATCAAACACTGCGTTCACCGACTCGCAGACGAACAACTTCTAAACTAATACTTACTGCTTCTTTTGGCGTTTGGACTTATTCTTGCTTAGGGATTGTTAGGGATAGTTACTTATTCTTGCAAATTTATCTTGGTATCTATTTAAAATTTTCAGCCCAGTTGAGTACATTTCCGATTGCTGATAAGTTTTATAGATTTAGTTATTTTTTAAAATATGGGAGACTTTCCTTAATTTAAAACATTTTTCCTCATCTAATAGTGGATTGTCAATAATATCTGAAAGTATACATCCTACAGGCCCATGAGTTACGAAACACTCCTAAAGGCCGTGCCGTTTTTTTGTTTTTTTTCATTGTCAGTAGATTTTCATTTTCTGAATCGAATCTGTTCAAAACGCCTTGTACGTTCGTGTCTCCTAGTTCATGGCCGTGCAGAGCGACGAAGACGACAATGCATCAATTGCACAAGTCTCCCATGAGGTTGCCTTCGAATGGCATTGTCCCACGGTAACGCATCATTCAACAAGGACTCCCAACCGCTAAACGATGCCACCTTTATGACGAAAACTTACATCAAATAAACACACTTAAAATAAGGAGAGAGATCTCTTTATTCGACGGCGCGTTTCCCAACCTAAGAAAATACGGTGTCGCAAGAATAAGAAAGAGGCTCGGTTGGCGTTCACGGTTTAAACTAATAGATGTAAATGAAAAGATCACGTGAAAAATGGGTAAACAACAACAGTCCACCCAAGGATAAGCTCGTAAATGTTATAATCTCGTTATTCTTGAAACGAAGGCTTTTTTAGACGTTTGGAATAATGAGTGTTTTCTTCCCAACAAATACACATTGGTAATGAGTTAACCATCTCCTAAATACCTACATTGATGTATACAACGTAATCTTTAAACGTTTATAATCAATCACTTCTTCTTTTTCTTGTTGTCTTTCATTTGTCTGACATTTCGATTTGTTTTCCAGGAACATATACATAAATTTAACCAATCATCTGTTATTATTATTATTATTATATCAAATTCTGGAGCTTTTTTCTGGTTAGTTTTCATTAATTCATCTGATATTTCTATTTGTTTTCCAGGAACAAATACATAAATTCACCAATCATTTGTTAATTAATTCTTAATTTAATTAATTTTATCTCAACCAATACCTTACTTAAAGATTAATTAATTTTAATTATTTTTTATCAAACAGATATCAAATTCTGGAGCTTTTTTCTGGTTAGTTTTTTCTTTCTTTCGTCTGGTATTTCTACTTGTTTTCCAGGAAACTAAATTCAATCAATCATTTTGTAATGTGTTTTTTATTAACAGATATCGAATTCTGGAACTTTTTTCTGGTTAGTTTTCTTTCATTCATCTGGTATTTCTGTTTTTTTTTTTTTTTCCAGGAACATATAAATTAATCATATTCTTGAGCTTTTTCTGGTTAGTTTTCTTTCATTCTCCCGGTATCTCTGTTGTTTTCCAGGAACATATACATAAATTCAGCCAATAATTTTTTCAGTTAATTTTTAATCCACAGATATTCGAATTCTGGGGCTTTTATCTGGTTAGTTTTCTTTAATTCTGTTTTTTTTCCTAGGACCTTTTTTTTGTACTACGACACGTGAAGCAAAGTTGCTGCCCAGCGACGCTCCTTAACAAAAATAAAAAAATGAAATCATTTACAACGGCATGTAAACAACATCCGAACTATAACAATTTTAACAACAATATTCGTTAAGTCGTCAAGGATGATTGTCTGCTAGACAGGTTAGGATTGTTGCGGGCTCTAAAAGTGGCGCGTAGTCGGTTGGATGAATCCTCTGTTACTTCTTTACCTTCATGGCCTTCATGCGGAATTTCAGAGCTTTCTCTTAAGTACTTGATATTTGGGATGCAAGGATTGATACAAATTCTACTTATTATTTGTACCATTACACTATTTTTTTTAATATCATAAAATTAGTCATATTTAACTTAAAAAAGCTCCGCTAGTTTAGCCTAATCGAAGTACAGTGGTTGTTTACTAGCGTAGGCTAAATATAGAAATGTAATTAAATCTGTAATAACCCATTATTTCAAAACGAAGAGAAACGCCCAGTCCTTTTTTACAACGCACTATTTTAATTCAAACAAGTTTTAAAAAGGATATGTTGTAATGCTAAATGGAATGATAACGAAGGTTTTTTTTAAATAAAATAAAGTGTAGGAGATTAATAAGAGTTAATTAGATAATGGTCTACCTGAAAGGGCTAGAACAGATTTTAATCTGAAATACTCTGTTCCTCTTGTGTCCCATTGTCGACACTAAACTCCCACAGTGTTAATTTTCATCTTTTTTTTTCCGCCGGACCATTTTGCTTCTTAATATCATACTTCTACGCGAATCCTTGGCCTTTCTTTGTTTAAAAAAACATGCTGCAAAAGGTCTATGGATAGTTAGATGAAAATACTAAAAATTTTTTTTTTTTAATGAAGTAAGAATTTTGAATGTATTACTGCATTCATAAATTATTTTTTCAATTGAATTATTGTAGTATATACAAGTATACACAAGACATATAAGAAAATTGTGGAAATTTAGAAAATCAACCTTGTAGTAAAATCAATGGCTTCATAACATGCGCGGGCCATGGATGTGATTCTTCCCCATCCTGCTACAAACAGGAGCATAATAATTCCAACATTGGTGCGTATATGCAGAAGCAGCCTAGCATTAAGCTACGTACCACAGAGTAAGGTACAAGTTTACAGAAAAAATAGGGAAAAGAGACCCTACACTACTTAAATCCTTCAGTCCAACGTGCCTAACTTTTTTTTAAATTAAAAACACTGACAAGCTGATAGACAACTATATAAGAATTATATAGACAAACCGCTTCATCATTGACAAATTGCATTCAGAACAGGACGATCAGCAAAAACTGTAGCAGTGAACCATTGACCTGAGGTAAACACTAGAAGCAAAGCAATCTGCGCGTTCCCTGAAGCTAAATTTTCATAATGCATCTCGTGCATCTCCCAAGAGGAATAAATCGTAGAGCATACCATTGAATGGATTATAGAAATGTTAGGAATCAGAAAAAGGAAAATGCAGTACAATTTAGCTCAACCAAATGAAGCCCGCAAGGAGGGGTACTATCACCTCTCCTATTGAGCGTTGACGTATTGCTTGAGACTCCGGTCAGCGGCAAAGCAATGTAGACCCTGAATCACACATCTGACAGACTGACGCAGTTTTTGGCCTTTATTTATCGATCCACTCGGATACCAACTTCCCACCTCAACCCAACCTTTAGAATTTTCACTCCTTTTTGCCATTTTTCAACCAATACTTTACATAAAGATTAATTAACTGAAAGATGTTATTTGGTCAATCGGAACACGAAATATAATTAAACTGTATGTAATATTACAAAGTGCAAGGCTGTAAAAAATCCTTGGGGGCGAACGTGTTCTATTTTTACCTTTCAAATGAAACAAAAGACGAATAGAAATCCAAGGCGTACCGCGTTGAGTTTGTGATGTATTTCATATGAACAGGTTAAACGAATCTTTGTTGAATTTTGACAGTGACCATATAACCGAATTAGTAAGCAACACAACACAGATGGATTTAACACAAAGGATTGGTAGAAAAACTTCCTCCTTTGAATGATACTCTCTTTAAAAACAAACATTAACTACCAGGACAGAATAATAAATTTGGCGGTGATTCGTTTATTAAAATGAAAAACCTCCATATTTTGTTAAATTTTATGAGCAAAACCGTGTAATAACTTGTTAATTAAATTTTATCAGCAAGACCGCGTAATAAACTGTTGATTAAATTTTATGAGAAAAACCATGTAATAACTTGTTAATTAAATTTTATGAGCAAAACCGCGTAATAAACTGTTGATTAAATTTTATGAGAAAAACCATGGAATAACTTGTTAGTTCAATTTTATCAGCAAGACCGCGTAATAAACTGTTGTTTAAATTTTATGAGCAAAACCATGTAGTAAATTGTTAGTTAAATTTTATGAGCAAAGCCATGTAGTAAACTGTTAGTTAAATTTTATGAGCAACACCATGTAGTAAATTGTTAATTAAATTTTATGAGCAAAACCGCGTAATAAAGTGATGATTAAATTTTATGAGAATAACCATGTAATAAATTGTTAGTTGAATTAGTTGTAACATAAATTTGTTGAGGGGTTTATTTTCTTTTTAATTTTAAGAGGATTTAAAAAAATTTTAATTATTACATGTAACACAAGTGTGACAAAAAAAATATAAATTTGCTATTTATTAGATTTTCTTTTAGGCAGAAGTAATACTGTCTGTTTAACTGCTAAGAAATTGATTCGTGATAAGTCCAAATCGTTTAAAAACACAACTTTTCAAATGGAAGATATGTAATTTAGTTCGGGAATCCTATCCTCCGTGTGAAGGAAAAAAAGGAATCGGGAAACAACGGAATATTTGTCTTTTCCATTTTAATGCAGAGACTTCGCAGGAGGGAGAAACCGTGAGAAGGCTAGGAGATAAAAAGGCTGCGTGAGTCGCTAACCAGCCGGTAACGCAGTCGTGTCTGTGAATAGTGACAGTTATGGTGATACCGATGACAACGCTACGTGGAAGACTTTGTTAAACTGTGCTACCTGCGAGGATTTCTTGTGATTTCGGCATCGGGAGGATAATTTTTTTCCATTAAAATGCCATGTGACAACAAAGCCTTTCTTAAAGGTGTTCAAGTCGTAAGTTACACTCTTCTTATATTTGTGATAGATGAATCAGAAAATAAAACCTGAAAGCAATTTTTTATCTCAATTATAAATTGTATTAATGTAATTATAATTATATATTTAAAAGAATCCTCATTAGGAAAAAGAATACTCATTAAATTAAAAGAAAAGAAGAAAGAATTGAGCCAAATAATCTACGTGTAGAATCCATAGGTCATATAAAATTTCATGCTATGTGATATCAATATTTGATTTAAATTTATTTGAATTTATAGGTTTTACATTAGCCATTAAAGTTCATATTTATTAAATTTTTAAATTATTAATTAATTCATTGGATTCCATGGTCGGATTAAGCTAATAACATCTTCCAATTAATTAATCTTTATGTAAGTTGTGGTGATTAGTTAATGGCACAATTACACAGAAAACAAACACTTTGAGTGAGTAGAAATGGTTCGAATGAATATAAAATATATATTGTTGTATACATTCACTTTTTTCCAATTTATTAAATTTAAACATTTTTTAATCCCAGGCCCTGAAGATGATCTGAATAAAGATCGAAACGTTGGCACGATAAAGAAAATGTTTTTCTGAAACCTACATCACTCCACACTGCATCTCACGGTTTCTGAATAATGTATGTAAGGTGTTGGTTGAGATAAAAATGTGTCAGTGTCACTAGCGGGATTAGCTAAATGCGCCGTTGCTCTACCCCTTGAGCCATCGCGACCAATTCTGGTTTTTTACCACCAATTGATGTTTTAAAGTTTATAGTCATAGTAAACTTACCGAAAGAACAGTGTTTTCTTTATAATCGGCCTGCAGTAACACTTCTGTTTTTCAAGCGGAAATGTGTGCCATTAATGTTAGCTGCAGAATACTTATGGATAACAAAATCAAGCGATAATATTAGAATTTTTTCGGATAGTCAGGCCAGTCTTAAGTTTTAGTTATGAACATCTAGGCTGGTGGAAGAATCTGTTGAACTTATTAAGAGGATCACGACCGTGTACGAGAATAGGGTATCCATTTGGATACCAGCTCATATCGGACACTCTGGCAATGAAAAGGCGGATAGCTGGGGAAAAAAAGCACAAATACTGCGTTTGTCGGGCCACAACCGGTATTACCTCACTCTATGAGCGAAAGAGAGTATAAATTGCTGGGGCCTAAAGCAATTCCTTAAAGAATGGGATCTGTCCTCCGGACATAGGCAATCGAAGGGGTTTGTCAAGGAGATCAAACCAAAAGATTCGAAATGGTTATTCTCTTACTCAAGGAGGGGAATTAGGAGGCCGATAGGTATCCTGACGGGCCATTGCCCATTGAGAATACATCTCTTCATAATGGGTATTTCACCTGATCTCTTTTGCCGCCCCTGCGAAATAAAAGAAGAAACGGCACGACACTACCTAACAGAGTGCGATAGGTATGCCAGGCATAGATTTGAAACTTTTGAAAGAGAGGACATCGCTAAATCACTTCCCGAGATAAAATCTTCCAAAATCTTGGGGTTTGTGGACGAGTCCAAGAGGTTTATGCAGGACACGTGAACCGACCAAGTCCCGGACCCTTTAGGGAAGTATTTAACCCATCGGGTCTTGGTCACTCATAATAATATATAATCATGAATATAATTATGAGTATCTAAAGGTAAAGTATAGTGGTTCTTTCAAAACTGTGATAGGTTTTTACTTGTTAAATAAAATCGAACTCTAGATTTTTGGGAAACCGCAAAACACAACAAATATCTACTTCACTTCTCTAAACATTACCAAAGGAACCCCAAGAGATTTATTTAATTTTATTTATTTAACCTGGTTTGCAGCAGTTATATTTCGTGTTACGACAACAGAGCTATACGTATAGAATAAATAACAAAGAACTTATGCTAAACAGTGACATACTTATACAAATGCGTCTCAATGGCAGCCGTTTATCTTTAAGCTGAAGATAAGAAGAGAAAGCGTTTTAAAGCAGTCGTTTGCATGTAGCGCGCATTTTATTTTGGATTAAAAAATTACTATTCGTTCTATGTAAACGGGTAATTTTTGAACAACACTAATGGTTTAGTCATAAAACAGCTTTATTACACTTGATTTATCAATTTGAACATTTTTTTCAGCGTTTGTATAAGATTTAAATTATTTCTGCCTTCAATCTGTCGATCTTGGTTGAGATGAAAAGGTTAGCGTCACGAGCGGGATTCGAACCCACGAACTTCGGCTCAGTACGCCGCTGCTGTAACCGACTAAACTATCATGATAAATTTTATCGTATAATTTATTTACACCATATAATTTTTTTGTATATTACTTTCTTTAGATTCTTTAGAGAAAACCTGCAAAAAAATTGACGATCGGGGCGTCGGTGAGCACAATGGTTTAAGCGTTGACACGGCGCTCATCACTGTAGGATAAAGGTCCCGGGTTCGAATCATGTAGGCTTGCATACGAACCCCACACACTTACAAATAGGCTTTTTTTTTCAAAAACACCGGCACCCTCAGTGTTGACTTTGCTGTTGCGAATGAAAAATGGACGATTAAGTCCGAGCCAGGTAGGTCTAAGGCGACGGGTCCAGCTCCATGTCTTCCCGCTCATCAGTGAAGATAGCCAAACGAACTCGTTTACCGGTGAGTAGGACATAACATTCGGACCTAAACAAGAGTCTGAAATTTTATTATGAAAATATATTAGAAGAAAATGAAAATGGTTTATGCCAACCTTTGTCAACATGAGCAAAAATCTCGACGTATATCTGCTCAAATGTCGCAGGGTTGTACAATGAAAAGGTACAATGAATGAATTCAAGTTTGAAGATAGTCGTGAAAAAGTTCAATGAAACTTTTGAAAACAGTTTTATGTGTTCATTCCTACGGTGTGATTTGATTGAATTTTCATTTTTTTACAATAAAAGTTTATTTTTAATAATTAAAATACTTTCAATATTATATTTTGTTTGTTTTATGATGAATTTGTTTAGGTTTAAAGGTAGATTTTTAGACATGAAATTTTTTTTTTTTTAACTTTATTTCAAAGTTTAGAAGTTTATTTAATTAAAATTACGATTTTTTAAAAATTCCTGTGCGAACCTATGTTATTTTCAAGAACATGTTGTATTTATGTATTACATGTAAAAGGCTAGTCGAAGGTCGTGAGTTCGAATCCGGCTCGTGACACTTGCCTTCTCAGCCGAAGTACAAAATCCCTGAAGATGACCTCGATAAAGAACGAAACGTTGGTACGATAAAGAAATACTTTGATTGCTTATGAAAAAAAAGGTTTTTTGCATTGTATAAATTAGTTTCCACATCCTACAGGTATTTGTTAAATTTAAACAATGTTTGTAAATCCCAGGCCCTGAAGATGATCTCAATAAAGATCGAAACGCTGGCATGATAACGATATACTTTGATTGCATATAAAAACAATTTAAAAATTTTATATTGCATATAAAAAATATATGTGGCACAAGTACACAGAAGACAAACACTTTGAGCCCTGAAGATGATCCCAATAAAGATCGAAACGTCGGCATGATAAAGAAAATATTTTTCTGAAACCTACATCACCCCAGGCAATTAAAAGTTCAATTAATTTACATAATTAATACGGTAAATTATAGCTTCTAATTACATGAAAGTAGATGAAAATTTACTTTTTTGAAGGTCTTATTTCAAAGTTTTTGTAATAAAATTACGATTTTTTGACTTTTGTCGGCGATCCTGTCCTGTTCCATTTTGAAGAACTTATGTATTTGAACGTATACATGTATATTTAAAAAAAAAAAACAATTTTAAACCAAAGTCTAAAAATAGAAATTGTGCATGTATAATAATAAAGTGGGAAATTTTACGGCAGCTGAGGAAATTCGTTCCCTCTGCGTGTTTCCCATCTGTTTCTTTTCTTTCGCGCATATTCGTGTGCATCTATAAAAAGAAAAAGAAGGACAACAATACCAAGAGAAGATAGATTTTTAAATTTTCACTCGTAACCTAATTTATCCTATTGCCATCCAAGCTTTGATTTTCTTTTTCAAATTCTTAATTAAGGCCAAGTTACATTAAATTTAATAAAATTATAAAATTTATTTCTGTATCTTTTTTTTTAAATTAAAATTGTGAGCTTTTCCATAAATTAAAATTTCCCCATAGGCTTGTATGGCTAATAATAATAATAATAATAATGGAGTCAGACTAGCAACAGTCTCAGCGTGATTATAGGCTCATCTTTAACCTTTTATTCTTCCATTCAAGTATGATAATTAATTCTGCATAACACTAATAAGAAACAAAACACAAAACATTTTTTTTTTTTTTTTTTTGAAGGAGCTATTTTTCTTATTTAAATTGCAATATTGGGCATTGTAGTGCATTACCCCGCAATTTTTATTGTCTTCCATTTTATTTTTCCGCTCCGGCACTTCTGAACTTCTGAAAAAAGAAATCATGCACGCACAACTCTTATGCAGACATTAGCAGGCATTCAATGGTAAAATGGGAAAAGGCCTAAATTTCATTGTAAATTCCAACAAATTTGAGAAAACTGAAAAGCGCTCTTCGAAAGGAACACTGGGGACCCAGTAACTCCTGTAAATCGCTCGAAAGGTTGAGCCTTTGCCTAAAGGGTTGTAAAGTGGGGCAGTCGGCCAAAATATGTTTTACTGTCAAAATGATGGCGTCTCCACTTCGCGTACATCGAGGACAAATTGGAAGGTTGTTGCCTATTAAAAATCTATTATGAATTAACCTGATATGACCTATTCGCAATCTAGAGAGAATTACAAGTTCTTTTCTTTCAAGTTCTTCAGTTGGCCATTTATGTACAGCTGGCTTAATTTCTTTCATACTATCTCTACAGGCATTCCATCTTGCCGCCCACTTTCGTTTGATAATGTTTTTAACATAAGCGACTGGTTTGCAGCGTTTCTTGCCTGTTGATTATTATTATTGTTATTTTTTTTTCTGGGGCTTCCGACATCGAGGTCATTTCAGCCCCACACTCAGTCTACATTCTATACACGTTCAGACACAACCATTTATACGAATAAATACTTCATACAATTAAACACATTCACACAGCACACTCATTCCGTTTGGTCGGTGGAGTACTTGATATTCCTCCACCGACCTACAATTAAACTAAGCTAGATTGGGGTCGATGTGGTACTTTTATTAATATTCCATCGATCCCGCACACACACTCACTCGCTTTCATCGTTCGAGGGGCGATGGTGACGTTCTATTCACCCTCACCCCTCGCCATTCACACCGATAAATACTTGCACACAGACAAAACACCAAGACACATAACACATACTATATACACTAAAAAACCCCAATTTCCCCTAAACAGCGGAACAGGGGACTCAGAAACTCGCTACCGTGCTAGAGGACTCTTCTTAAATCCGGCGGCATGCCTGCACGCTTTCTGTATGGAGCCACTCCTCTATTATGTGGGACACATCGAGCAACCTTTCTCTGCATAAAGGGCACCTGCGCGGGCTTATTATTATTGTATTAAAAGAATGAAATCTAGTTTAACAAAGTTTAGAATTGTTAGGAAAAACAATTGCGTAAGTTTACGTATGTTTAGGTTTCACCTTGTATTTTGAAGTTTCATATCACGGGAGTTGGTAACTAATTTATCGATTGTTTGGGTTTCCGGTATTAGTCATATTGATTATTATTTTTCAAAACAAAAAATTACATATACATGGTCTGACGTTAATTATTTTAATTAGTCCATTTATGCTTTATTCATTATTCAACTGTTATTAACTTATTTTTATATTTGATTTAACAAGGTGGTTTACTAGGAATCAAAATAATATTTTTTCATCGAGGGTTTTAATTTTTATGGAGGCTGTGTATCGCTGCGTTCGAATCGCCCGTTCTGTCTCCAAATTTTTTATTACATCTGCAATACATGTGGGTGTGTGTGTTTTGAATTATTACAAAATATTCTAAATATATTAAATATAAACGACGCTTGTATTAGACAAGTTAACCGATCATTTCTAATTATCGTTGTTGGTTTCTTTAGTCGATAAGAATTATAACGATAAGTTAAAAATGGCCAGCCGAAGGTCGTGGGTTCGAATCCCGCTTGTACACTAACTTTTTCATCTCAATCAAGACCTTACTTAAAAAATATAATTAATTGGATATAAGTAATGTGGTCAATTAGATTCTAAATGGGTAAATAGTTAAAAATAGAGCTCGCCCAGTTTCCTTTATGCGGGATTGTTCCTTTTTCCGTATCAATTAAGTATTTACTTTTTCCCATTTCGTCATTTCCAATTATCTCGTGCGAATGAGAAGTAATTAAAACGCTTAATTTGTTCCTCTTTCTCATTCTTTTCTGAGAACCCGTCTTGTGAATAATTTATTTTCAGCTTGAGCAGGGTTATGCTCTATTGTGAAATGAGAGATTGAATGGCTTACTTAATTTATAAATATTTAAGTTTGGCTGATAGGATATTATTTAAAAGGTCATGTGGAGCAAAAACAAGTTTTTGGGATGTACTGAGCTTTTGGTCGTTTATCGCATACTCATAAACCGGCCCTGATGACTGTTGTTTTGGCAAATGTTGCTTCGGCTCCACATTACCTCTAAGATGTTATTACACAAACTTAACTTGCTGCAGGACGATAAACACCCAAAACAATCTTCATAAATTTGTACTCAGTACGGTCAATATAAAAACCAATGAATTTCATGACCACATTTTGTTCATTTTCAACGATATAAACTTTCTTTTGATTTTAACCCAGAATTGAGAATAGAGTTAAATATTAAATTATATACCTTTGAAAGAAAAACTGTGATCTCTATGACTCATAGAAAGCTTGAAAGGTGGAGGGCAGAACGTGAGCCCACTAAGTCCCACCAGGTACAGGCGGCTTCACGAAAAAGAGGAATTGGGCAATTTGAACGACCGGCCCGCCTGCTAGACAAATAGACAGGGTACGTCACCTAGAGACGGAGAACTCCCGTCTCACCAGGGAGGTTCATGCCAGGAGACCATCACCAGGAAAGTCGCCAGCGTGAAATCCATGAACGAACACGAGCTCTCCGAGACAAGGAAACTCGTGGACGAACTCTCTAAAGAAAAGGCTCCTCAAAAACAACTTTGATAACGAAACACAAGACTTCAATATTGTGCAAAATAGTCTTAGCGTAGCCGAGTCCCAATTGATGGATTTGAATTCAAAGTATCAACAAGCACAACTAGGCAAAAAGAAACTCTTAGTTAAATAAAATAAGAATCTTGAAAAGGAGCATTACAATCTAGCCGCACAGCTGGCTGAAAGTAAAAAGGAGTTAGAAGAAGAAACGCTTTCTCGAATTGATATGGAGACTCCATGTTGATGATGGGGATGATGATGAAAAAGGTAGACCTTACACAGAGGAGAGGCCTTCCGTCTAGGCGTGGTCGGGCTGTGGACTGTCCACGGGACCCATGACCAGGAATGGCTGGATTTACAAATGTACAAGGCAAAAAGTTCAGTGCAATCGACTCGATCCTTCTTTTAAGGGATATTAGGTTATGTCATTGCTTCAGTTCATTGAGCTTCATATTTTGCATAATCTATAAATGGGATGATCATTGAATACACTCATGGGGTGTATCGCTATCACTCCTCTGAGTTTACCCCTGCCTAAGTACCAGAGAGTTTGTCAGTCTTGGTGAGGGTTGTGGTATAACCATACTGGGACTAGCACATCTAGAGTTTATCCACTTTCCCTTGGTCTTTTGGGTTGGTTCAAAGCCTGGTCATGCAGATACTCCACTGGCGTGTGTTTCTGCTTTTTTGTTACCCAAAATTCCCTTGTATCCTGATACCCCAATATATCATCAGGTTGTCATTATTCCCCAGATTTTGAAGATTTTGGATGTATTCATTGATTAATTTTGATATGATTTTTTTTACATAGTACTGCTTTAGCAGTTTGCTCTCCGACCTTAAGAGCACTTTTTGTCAGTGTATCCTTTTTGACAGTTGAATCTTTAATTTGAATTATTCAGAAGAGAATGAAGGCGCAACAATAAGTTCACTTTCATAAACTGCAGAGAAATTGTCCATATTAAGTTTATCAGCACAGATCACAAGCGAAAAAATCCAAGTAAAAAAAAACTAGACGGTGTTTGCCAGAAGGAAGTCATTAATGCATTATTAAACTAGATAGCTTTTGAATTCTCATAGGAGGAAAGCTGATCTGAAAATCAGATAAAATTACTATAAATCATCTCATAAAAAGAGTTCACTCTGTACCTCCTCAAAGTGAACCGGATCCGAACCCCGATCAGATTAGAGATAATTGACGTTCCTTTCCTTTTCACAAGCTCGGGAAACGTTTAAACCGTGCATATATATACCAAATAGAAAGTGAAGGTAAAGCGCGTACTAATTAATTGCCACGGCAGAGAAGAGGGCTTTTTTCCTTCTTATAATTCCAATTGTCATTGGGTTCCCATCCGTCTATGTGGGAAAATTCGGAAGGCTGACAGAGACATGGGATGACATTTACCCTTAATGAGGTCATGATAATGATTCAATTGCTGTAGTGTACTTAACTCAAAGCAAGAGAGGGCTGGCGTTGACCAGTGTAGTTTGCCGGCCCTAACTTAAAAAAATTGCAACTTTGAATGGTTGGTAATGTCCATATACTAAAGATCTATGAGTTATGCGCATGCTGTCTAAATATAGTTTATTATATTTTGAGTTTTTTGTAAGCGAAATTTTAGATTTATATTAATCTTGTGTCTACATTTAATATTGTGTGTATCATTAATGAAATAAATTCCAAAGCGGGCCCTACTGCTTTCTTTCATGTAGGGGGACAGGATCAAAAGACCCTTACAGAATTCACGTCTTGAGATAAGTTTTAAAAGAGGTACAATTTTTTTCAGGCTATTTGCACAGTGGCTCTAATCTTCAAAGTGATGACGACATGGGAAGCGGACAGGGTGAACCATTTTCTTCAGAAGCAGTCCCGGGAGTGGACCGGTGCCAGCTACACGCACGCCACCTCACTCACATCCATTTTTATGGATATCACGTTCGGAGGATTTCTGATAATATGCCTGTGCCAGCTTGTCGGACACATCTTGGGCGACCCTAAGACCAAATCTGTAAGTGATTATTTAAATTTAGAACAACTCAGAAATTTTGAAGCATGTACAACGATTTGTTGGATTCTTGAGGAGCAAAATAATTTCACACAAAGCCAATATTATACCACTTTATGCCTTGAAGATGACTCGAATAAAGGTCGAAACGTCGGTAAAAAAAAAAAAAAAAATGAAAAAGTTGTTTTTCTATCTATCTCATTCTTGACCGCTCCTCATGAATCCAACAAATTATTAAACAACCGGTCACTTAAAAAAAGCAAAAAAAAAAAAAAACATTTCTATGTGAAATGTTTGTTCTTTTATTGTTTTTGATTATAATTAACTCACAAATAAGCAAGTATTCTTTTGTGAGTCACTGATGCATATTTAATTCACTTTCCATTGAAGTAGCCGTATATTTCACCTAGTTACGTAGTTACATAACGGTTATTTCCTAAATTTGAAGATGTACAATTGACCAAAGTAATCATCAAATCGTGAATCATTATTTATTAAATGGATGAATCGTAAGACGAGATGAATTGAAAATGGAAAATTTTTGCCGGCTCCTTACATTTTATCTATCTAGCATTGGTTTTATTACCCTTATCTTGTATCTTTTAACCCTTCCACGTCTGATTAAAATGTTCTAAGTCAACTAAAATACACAATCACTTAAAGAATTAACTAACCTAAGTTTGACGGATCACAAGAGTTCCTTATGTAATGCTGAGACCCCAACCTATATAACCACGGGAAAATTATGTCCTAAACCTAACGTTTGGAGTGATTTTCACCTTATGCCCTTCATTCACACTAATAAATACATACCTATACAACAAAAACCGTGCATTTACTATCCTAATTTAACCTAACCTGTTCGACAGGTCAGTCGGTGCTCGATATTTCAAATAGACTGTATCCACCCACGCAAATAAATACCCAGTTTGATAGTCACCTGGGTTTAGGATATTAAGCAACTGACCCCATATCACACTGCAAATATAAATAAAACTAAATAACTTTGGTGTGTTTGTGTACAGCCAAACGTACTATAACAATTAAGGATATTTTTTTATTTTACTTAAAGTTGTTTAAAATCTTGTTATTTCCCATTATTTTATCAAACTGGCTTTGCGTTACTTGAAAGCATCTAGAAGAAAAATAAAACCAATCTTATGTTTCCAATGACGAAAGCCAGTTTAACAAAAACTTTTTTTACTCCATTATCTATTTACTTCCTATTTATTTATTAACCAAACTTTGTTTTATAATTAATTAAGGAAATTAATTATTTACATACCCCAGCTGAACCTTTATTGTGAATTGTTCGTTTATAATTGAGATCTTTACATTACAATTTTGATTTACCAACCCTGGGCTCTTTTGGTCTATTAGACGCATTTAGGCTTCTCGCTATCATCAGTGGTGGGATGTGTGGTGTTGTCTTCTGTTTAGTTAGGTCTATATTATAAATAGTAAACGGCATCTTTGTGGGTTTGAATGATTAAATATGGAGTACGAGCTGTCTTGCCAGATCCTGGCAGCCAACCGAAACCAGCGAGGTTAGGTGTTAAGATAAATGAAAACAATCATAAAATTTATTAAACATTTTTAGGAATCAATGATGATGGTGATCGGTTTTTTGATGATGGCCGGTTCCGGAGGCATACTGGTTTCATCTATCGACGACGTTCCTGACCAGTTGTACGACAACACCATCGTACTCGCCGTACTGGCGCTGATCGGCGGTGTTCTCTTCCTGACGGACGCGGGGACAAAGTGTGCAAGGAAGGAGAGGCCAAAGAAGCTGCCGGCTAGGTCGAAACGAGACATCGTCGTCTTACCGAAACAAGAGGAGAAGAAAGAAGAAGAAGTCGCGCCGGTTGAACAGCCGACCGTGGAACGTCAAAGAGATGAACAACCTAAAGGTGATTTGATTTCTTCAATAAATAAACCTAAAAAAACATGGGGTACTGACTTTTAAAATTTTTAAAAGGTAAGATGTTCAGATAGGCATGCAGAATCTTTGTTTTTATCTTCTAGTCAGTTGAACTTTTGCACCCATGACATAAGGACACATACTGGAATTTTAAAAAATTTAACTTGCCAGTTGTACTTTTACCTATTAACAAATATGGAAATTAAACTCCAGGTTGTTTCCCTTGAAGCAGAAAAAATCTGTTCTATGATGTTGCTTCTTCCACTGAGCAACAGCTAAGATGCTCAATCAGTTCATGTGTATGCAGTTCTAATGGTCAATATTGACCTGAAGCTAACCTTTTGAAAAATGGCAAAAAGATGGGATTGAGATAGAAAGTTGGTGTCTGACAAGTCGAAGTCACGATAGCTCAAGTGGTAGAACAGTGTCGTATTTAGCTGAAGGTCGTGGGTTCAAATCCCATTTGTGATGCTCTCTTTTTTTTATCTCAATCATAACCTTAATTAATTGAAAAGTTTGTAAAGATGTTTAAAATTGCCCCACTGCAGGTGTATAACTGCAAACCATCTTGTAAATGGTCAATGCAAGAAGCACAAAAAGTTAAACATGCGTATAAAGCAAACTGAGACAGAAAACTAAATGTACAGAGTGACTTATTGACTTTAAACATTTATATTGGATGCAAAGCAATCATGCATAGAAAATTATAGAGGAAGATCTGGTTATGGATAAATTTTGAAAACATAATATTTATGCAGAACATAATTTTCCATACTTTGTCATATACTCTACGTTTCGTTTAGTAGTTGGTAATTTGTTAGCCTAAATCAATAATAAATAAAACCCTCTTGCATATAGTTCTATTATTTGTATCTCTAGTAACCCAGTTTCTAATTTTCAAAATCCATTGTGACTTTAGTACTGTCATGGGTTCTCTTGAGGTATCCATTCCATTTCCAATTTTGGTCGGGAACTACTTTTGTGCTTTTTGTTCGAGGTGAATGCCATGATTGTTGACTGGGTTTTTATTTGTACCATTTAGTTGGTCGAGAGGTTAGACATCCGACTTGTATTTGCCATACTAGCAGTTTTAGTTCAAATCCTAATACAGTCGTAAGTATTGTAAAGTCCCCTCTTCCTTAACATGTATTTGGGCATTAAGCCATCTTGCAATATAGGAATTAGTTTACTTAGAGGACACAATTGTAGTGTTATTTAAAGTTTGTTCAGCAAGAAGAAACCTAAATTATTCACCATCTAAAGGAATTTTTAAAGTCTTTTTAACCGTGTTAATTTACAGAAACGCCAAGCGGTCATGCTAAGAGTGAGAACGGTGGAATCAGCAGCGTCCAGATAAGGATAAAGGACCCGAAGAAAAATTGGGCTGTTTATGGTGACATGCCACCAAGGAGCACATCAGAGCTGGACGTCCTTGCAGAAGCGGAAGTGGTCGACCGGATGCTCACCCGTGGCGAACATGTTGCAATGACCAGGTCCGCAATGGGTCAGGTGCCAGACTTCAAGCAGTCGCCACTCAGGCACACTTCATCTTTCTACATCACTCCGACACCGCATTTTGCCTGGAAGAGGCTCAGCGAGAAAACTTAACATTTAACTTTTATACATATTTATGGTTGTATTTTTATGTTTTATATCGTGTAATAATAGGAAATTTTTGAGCTTGACAATTTACAAAATGTAAAATAAAAAGGTCTAACAAAATCATACAATAATATACGGTTTAAAGCAGTAATTTTGGATTCCCACAATCATCCTGATCCTTTTTTTATGTGTGGATGTAAAACATTATAAAACTGAACCACCTCCAAACGACCGTCGACCCTCTTCTGGCTATTTGCATTAGAGCTTAGCTGTTCGAAAAGCTTCAAGACATCTGTCTGGTGAATGGTGAGAAAAAGTCAGACTCATCTTACAACAAAATTCCTTCGTTACAGTTTGTCCAATGTACCCACATTTCTCTGTTGTGTTGGTCCCAATGTACCGACGTGCCCCTTACAAACTCCCAATGATGGTGGTAAGCGCTGAACCTGTTCCTGGCCTTCTGTGTTTCGGCGCTAACCGACACATCCCGCACATCACACACCAAACACAGTTTTGTTTTGTACCACCAACACAACAGTGAATAAAGGCATTTTTAAAGTATTATATGCCATTATAGATGATTTACATTGTGGATATTTTATTTAAATCAAATTAGAAATTAAGTGGTTTTTCCTCACAATTGGTGATAAAAAGACTTTCGTTTAATTATTACTGTTAAATCATTTTTAAAGTAGTACAATAAAAAATATGGCCAAGACATTATGAAATTAAAAAAGAAATCAAAATTTCAAAGGGCACAATTTTTTTTGGGATGGGGCAGTGTATAGTCTAGCATCAATGTTCATTATTCAGAATAACTTGTTTTCTTGCTGTACTGGATTTTTTTTAACCTCACTGTTTATAATACATACCTATAATAGATTATAACTGTCTAAGCACTTCAACAGGCTTCTAACATTCAACTTAATATCTTTCAATTAATTAAGGTTTTTAGTTGAGATAAAAAAAATCCGTGTCACGAGCGGGATTTGAACCCACGACCTTTGGCTAGATACGCTGCTGCTGTACCACTTGTCATGAACCCGATGCACTTGGACACTAACAGCCCCACCTTTATTTTCCTTCCTTTTTTAGTGGGTCGAGGTCATAATAGCTCAAGTGGTAGAGCAGCTAGTCGAAGATCGTGGGTTCGAATTCCTCTCGTGACACTGACTTTTTTATCCCAACAAAAAACCTTAATTAACTGAAAGATACTAATTGGTCAAGCGGACCATAAAAACTAGTGAATTCTCCTTAATTTTTGAATCTGTAGATGGGTCAGTATTGGTCTGTCAAGCACAATTTGTCCTTTTACCATCTTCAATGGTAATACTGATTCTAACTTGTAATATGAAGAGAATGCAAAAAAATTTTACTTATGAAGACTACAGTGGTGGAGGATGACGAGAAAGAAAAGATCAATCTATAGGTTTATCACTCTGTCAAACACAAGAAACAACACATCTATGGGTAAATCATCATTTACAAAAAGCGAAAAAATAATGTACAACCTGAACCTATAGTTTGGAGTGATTTTCACCTTGATGCCTTCTCTTCAGTCATACCAATAAATACATTCAAACATGGTAAAAATCTTGCATTCACTATGCTAATTTAACCTAATTGGCATGACAGTGGGTACCTGATATTCCAATTTATCAGACTGTAAGTATAACATAAAATTAAATAACTCGTGTTTGAAGGTACTCGATATTATTTCACAAAAAACACCCAATACTATTCACACTAAACCCAAATTAAGGATATATCACCTACCTATATATCTTACTTGTTGTATATCGCGCACCTGTAAGAAAAGTGACTAAGCAAAACTCAACAAAAGAAAATTTTACAGAAGAGACAGATGGAAGTTTACTTTTTGACAAATGTATTAAGTACACGCCATTATGGTTGGCGATAAAAACTGTCATGACACATTGTCTTTCATTTGTCCAAGCCTAAACTAAAACAAAACTTTAAAAATCCAGCTATATTTCTCCTAAAAAACAACCACTATGAGTTATGACCCTTTACTTACAAATATTGGCTCTCAGTAATTTATGCTGTTAATTGTGTTAACAACATTGATTTTCTATAAGACTTTTTACTTGCTACTTAGAAGCTTCCCAGATTTGTTAGTGAAATCTGAATTGCCAGAACTGTATTGTCATACTTTTCTTCTTATTACTCATTATCAACATGCGACAAGAAAATCCAACATATATAGCACTTTGCCCTCATGCTAGATGGAATTTTTATCCACATACTGTAACTCATTTTTCCACATATTTAAAACATTAACAACCAAAAAAATAGTTTATTTTCTCCAAAACAAATAAATTAAGAGTTAGCCAAGCACTTTCCTGGAATTATTACACGAGCAGTAAGATGTATTAGAACACTTTTTTAAAATATAAATAAAATAAAAAAATAAATAATTTTTCAAAAACCAAACAAATATAAGCACAGTTCATGCGAGTGGTTCAAAATAAAAGGTAAAAAGAAAATACATAAGTATCATTATACCAAAAAAATATATTGACAATATATTTATCTCTGTTGTGATATATCTGTTAATATTAAGATCCAAATTAATATTAATTTGTTGAAAATAAATAACAAGGAAATAAAAAAAAACAAAAAAACAGGAGGACCAAGGTGAGAAAGTACTAGTTTGTTATCTTTGTAATAAATTTCTCAATAATTTATTTAATTTTTATCTTCTTCCCAATGGTGTTGGCATCGGTTTTTCCCTTTATGAATGACAAGGACTACTGAACAATCCCAGCATACCTGATTTGAACAATTGCATTACAATGATAAAATATATATATTTTTTTAATAAGCTTAAAAAACTTGTTTTTAATTTTGGAAGTATCAGTAATAAATAATTTCAAATATGGAGTTTGTGTTTTATTTCAAAATTGCATAGGATATTTTAAGTTTCCGCAGTGGGGGAAGAATTCAACTCCCGTCGTGATGTTGTCGATACCCACAATCTGTAATAGAACATAAATTAAATCCTATTATCCTCCTATTAACATGCTTGTTGTTGTTATGTAAGAATAATTTACCTCCATAGTGTTATTGGTTGTGTTCGCTTTTCTTATTTATTTAAGAGAAATTTAAAACTTTTCTTCCAATAGTCCATGTTTGAAGAACATGAGGACAGGGACGCTCTCGTTGTTGATATCTCTGTATTCCAAAAGAGCAATCATT
Organism: Cimex hemipterus; assembly: GCA_039619505.1. NCBI lineage: Eukaryota > Metazoa > Arthropoda > Insecta > Hemiptera > Cimicidae > Cimex > Cimex hemipterus. The sequence continues at coordinate 23,486,181 of CM077099.1, read as the reverse complement.
CCCTCGACCTCCATAGATTCTCCTGTTAATAAATAGTTAACTTTTACAAAATATACAAAGCAAGATTGATCTAATGGTACAATAATCTGGAACTGTGTGTCCTCTTTTATCATTTCAAACCTAAAATTTTCTAAGTTGTCTAACAGACACCTATTTTATTATTGCATGAATTGCTACCAGTGCATTATTAATAAAAACCCACTGGTTATTAGTACATGCTTTAAATGTACTACAAAGGCAACTACGATATAAATTCATAGGCATACCTGTAAAGAACTGAAGGTCCTTGAACCTTCCGAGGAGTTCCTTCATGACTTTGTTCATATTCGTTTTGAAAGTGTCAACCTGGTCGGGGTTGTTCTCCTCGAGGTTGGCGACTAATTTCTTCATGTAGTCCTTGAGGTAGGCGGTGTACGATTTCTTGTCGTTGAATGCAAAAGTCTCACATAGCCTGTGGTTGAGTACGACATCGACTCCAGATTCCACTGCCTCGTCTGTGCCCTCGTCAGCTTCTTCAGCAGAAGGGTTGAAACCGTCGATGCTTACATCTCCCTGCTTTCTGGTTACTAACTTGATTTAAAACCAAAATAATGGAGCATTAATTTTGGTATACCAACATGTAATAACACATTTTCTTAATATTCATACTAATACATAACACATATTAATATCACTAAAATACTTACAACCTGTAAAGTACAAAATTATTTTTTAAAAACACAATAAAACATCACATTTAACAATTAAAAGTTATTGGAGTATAAATGTAATGAATTGTTGCAATCAAAATGATCAATTAATTTTATTCACAGACAAGATATGCAGGTATTTTGTTCTTTATTGTAAAAAGAAGATAAGTTTTGTTTACTCGAATGTTTTTATTACACATTACTGTTTTTTTAATCGTCAAAAAAGAAAAAAAAACTAAGTTAACTCTGTGCACAATAATATCGTCTTTTTTGCTTGCATCATTTTAAAAATGGATTTTTTAGTAGTAACTGTACATTTAATATTTACATTTAAAGTACTCAAACATTAAACAAATTTGATTTTATAAAACAACCTTGGGTAAAATGAAATGTTTGCACTTTTTCTCAATGATTTTAGTCATCAGCACGTGAACAAATTATCAACATTTATGGGGGGGGGGGGGGCAAACAACATATTTGCTTAGAATAATAAAATGTACAGATATAATTAACTGAACCTATTGTTATTGGGTTGACCGTAAAATAGTGCAGATTTATGTTTATAAAATAAAACCAATTTCCTTTGTCAAGCCACTTATTTGTGTTTCGGCAGTTTTTTTTTTTTTGTAGCCATTTATTGCATGAAGAACCCAACTTTTGAGTGTTTCGACCTTTCTAATTGCCTTAAAGCGGTCGATTTGCTAACCGAAAGATTAAGTTAGTCTCCCTCTCATAATTTTTTAAACCATCTCTAAATAGTCCTCTCACTCACACTGCCATCGCCATCACCCCAGACTCATTAACTCTACTAATAAACATTTTTGTTTGGAAGAGGATTAAATAGTATTGACATTTAACAAAAGAATCTGTAATATGTAAACAGTTTATAGAGGGATAATTAAAAGAAAGCATGAAAACCGCCATTATTTTCAGGATAATCCAATAGATTTATAAATACTTACTTTTCCATAAACTTCGTACATGACATCATCAACAAGTTTCATTTTGTAGGTGTCGGAGAACATCTCATCACCTAAAGAAGAAAACATAAATATAATGTGAATAAAAATATTAAATGATTAAAAAATTAAAGGTTGGGGAAGCCAAATTAGGGAACAAGTTGTTAATCTCTGGTAGCTTTTAAATTTGAAGGAAGAGAAATATGGAAACCATTGTATTTAAAGGGGGAAAAAACCCACTGGCTATGAACCAAGGGAAATATTTATATACAAGCATATCTAGCAATGTAAAACCTGTTTGAATAATCATGCAGTCTGTATGTTAGTTAAATTAAAATAATAAGCTTTCCTTTTTGATGCAGTAATTACAAAATTCTGTATAAATTGATGGAACTGAATGAATTGTCAGTTTACCAGAGGTAACTGTGAAATTAATTTAGTGAATCATTCTTGAAAATCTACATAGACCTATAAACGAAAGAAAATCCAAAGGCCGGGAAAATTCACAGTCCAACTGACAAAATAACTTGTTCAACTTTTTAAAATTACAATGGAGCAATGTGCAGTAAACATGTTGATCATCAGAGCAATATCAACCTCGTTATATAATGGGCTGATATCAATGAAAAACTGAAAATTATGATAAAAAAAAATAAACCCAAATGACTTTAGAAGCGATTTTTTTTTTTAAATATTAATTCTGGGAGACTGCAGTGTTAAGAAACTGTAGTTTGGCTGTTTATAATAATTTCGGTGTGTCAGGTGGGTTTTTGGCTTCATATCTTCAGTGATGGATTTATTTATCATTTTTTCTTAATTGCCATTCCTGTTTTAAACATGTCACATTTCAATTTATTTCATAGTGACAATGTTGTGATTTAGATTTCATGATTGTGAAAATAAAAGAGGAACTCCACAATGAAGATAGAGATAGTCAAAGAGAGGACCCAATCCATTCTAGGTAGAACGGAACAAAAGTAAATGAGAGATCCTAGAAAAAAATTTTGAAATACCAAAAACAGTGATTCAGTCCACTCTGACTATAAATAGTGAATACCCATCCACCCTTGATCCAAATGGTCTGGCAAACCATTTGCATGAAATTACTGTTTCTTTAAATTTAAAAGTTTTAAATTGTTAGATTTAAAATGGAAATTTAATTTATGTTAATTTTCTTGTGTAATTAATTGTTTTAAAACTTGAATTCAATTGTATTATAAAATTGCACCTGTTCGGTTTGTATTCGAGACCTCAGGGACTATGTTCTTAATAAACAAGATTCAGAGTTGGGCCCACCTTGTTGAATTAAGAAGAACACATAGTGTTCTTAATAAACAAGATTCAGAGTTGGGCCCACCTTGTTGAATCAAGAAGAACACATAGTAAGTAAAATAACACAGACCAAATGCTACAGATTCCGAACATAGACACATCTAACAGGCTAAGATAGAGACATTAAAAAGTAACAGAAAACCTAAACACCAGGGGGGGGGGTAAAATTATTTTCATGAAGCATTAAACTGCTGTTGATCTTGTGAAAAATCAAAACTAGTAGATGGCATGGGGTTTCATAATTTTTTAAGAGTGAAATCATTTTTTCTCTTTATCATTTATAGTATGTTTTGTATCGTTGTAACCATGATTATTCTTATGCATGTGTTGAGTACGAGTCTAGATGCAGCACTATTTATGTATTTTTGTTACTCAAGGGGGTCTTTAAACACCAGAATAAAGTTTATTTACTTAGTCTTAATTTGGATGAATTTACGACTTAAGGCATTTATATTGGAGTAGTCAAGAAAAAACCAAGAGTTGTCGTGTGACACATTCCGAGATGGAAGTCACTACATGTACTGGATTCATGGTACTTTTGTTGTCAAATGACTCATCAGTTATCACTTGTTGAAAGAACCGTTTTCAAGATTCTAATAAAAATAGACAGCACGTAAAATACTATCGCGGTTTAAAGTTGACGTTGAATTAATGTGGATAACAAATTAAAGATTGGACATCGTCGGTTAATGGCTAATCTTAAACCTTTTATGAGAACTGACTTTCCTTTTGAATCGAGAAAATTTAATAAATCCTGTGAATAAGTTGATGAATTAGGATTTCCCGAATGTAAAGAAATCGTGTTCATTGCATAATTTGTTCCTATTTAGTTTAAACCTTACAAGAGATCTTTACAATTAAAATGATTTTTAGAAGATCCAACTCCTGCTATAAAATTAAAATGCCATTTTTCAATGGTTTTAAGAATAAAATAAATTGGAAAGTGGTCGTAATGGAAAACTGGACACGTGTTCGGAACGTTGTGTCCCATACTGTGGATAGCCTAGACGAGGCCTGACCTACGGGCCGAATTTAAAATGAAATTCTACAGGAAATTTAATATTTTCTGATAAAACTGCGACTCACCGGTGAAAATATCTTTGTAGATCCTCATGTCGTGTGGTAGAGAGAAACGTTCCGGATTTTAAAATCAAAAAACCAAAGAGACGGGAGAACGTCCGTGGGAAGAGAGATCGCAAGAGAAAGGAGCTGGCCGAAGCTCCGCCTTCCCGATTTCACGGCGAGCAGTTTGGCCAACATAAGCGACAAAAGAGACCGGAGAGAGAAAAAAACCTTAAAATTATTTAAAATAAAACTACAATATGAAGCGACAATCCGTAAAACGTTTTATTTGAAAAAAAATCTCAAATCCAATTAAAGAAAGGAAAATTAAACAGTTGTTTTCAATGAAAAACTTCTAATAAGTGAACATGTGTTTATTTCATTTTATTTTTACGTTTTAACTTTACAACATATAAAAAAATAGGGTGAAGCAAAAGGGGGTCATTTTTGGAGCTGAAGAATCAAAAATGGACCTGGCGAAAGGCAGTCGAAAGAGACCGCGAATAACGCCATGAAAACGGAAAACCAATAAAATATGACGACGAAAAACGACGAAAAAATATAAAAACAAGATTCCGAAGGATAAACAAATCGAGGACATTGTCTCATTTGAAAATATAAAAAAGGTTGGTAGTACTAGTTTCCCGTTTTTGGCATATTTTTTAAGGGACTCACTATCGATTTATTTCATCGATATTTAAAAAACCAATTATTGTAAAAAATAGTAAACGCTTAAAGTTTTGATTTTAAAAACATAAAAATAATAGAATATTTTTAAATTACATTTATATCGTTGACACGGCGCTCATCACTGTAAAGTAAAGGTCCCGGGTTCGAATCCAGCGGCATAGTTGACAATAGGTGACAATGTCTACTACAAACTCCAAATGGAAAACTAATATTCTCACTAGGCTATCTATATATTTCAAATTGTGTTATTTTATCAGTGGAGGATACTTTTTGTATTTACTTTACTTAGGAAGATTTAATATAATATGAATGTACTTGAATAATGCTTATTGCAGACCCTGCCAATTTTGTTTTCCAATAATGTAGTCAAAACACCACATATGGAACTATTTAGAAATAGAAAAAGCAAAATTGATGACCTAAGAGTTTTATCTTTTTTTAATATATTTTCAGTGGTTTTTTTATTTCTCTAGTGCATTGTTAAAATTGCAATGATTTCAGGCTAGAAAACTGTATTATATCTAAGTTTAAGTCAGTTCAGTCTTCGGATTCACCCCGAGGACTCCAGCTCCCTCCCGTTAATAATTGAAACAATGGCAACAATTTCTACAATTTTTCACTGTCTGTTTATGGGAATTGGATTGAAAATTTTAGACTCGCTTTAATATTTATTATTCAGAATACAAGTGTACTAAAATTTGCAAGTCCACTTATTATTTTGTATTTTTTTCATTAATATCGTTTCTGACAATTTTAATAATGAACTATCGATATATTTTAAGAACGGTTTGCGAGTTTTTTCAGTTAATTATGTAAAACTTATAAATTGAGAAAGTTTGAAAACTGAATCACTAATTAATTGTTGTTAAATTAATTAATAATTTGAATGTTGACAAAGTTGTTTTGTCGAGGTCTGGGTCGATATAAAACTTGACTTTTGGCAGTAGGCAAGTATCGATGTTGACCATTGATATCTCCGACTGTTGGTCAATAGACATTTCTCGTTTTACGCCGTTTGTCCGGTTTTGGTCAGTCGTTGAGTATCTTGTGACTTGTCTTATTTACGGTTTTGGTCGACTCGACAATCGTCCCAAAAAAAATCGACCAAGTCTCTTAATTTGTTGTCAGTACGTCATATTTTCTGGAAAAGTTGTCAGCGGCTTTTCACGGTAATAGTGCGCAAAATCAATAATTATTAATTGTCTCATAGGGTTTTCAGGATAATTCATGCTGGCTACAATACTGGGTGGGTGGAGTGTTAACATTTTTTCATGTCAGTATTTAGCTTTTCGTTTTTTGTTTTGTTTTTGTAAATCGATATCTCTTCAAATATAGCTTTTGGATCTGGGCCATGTAAACAATAAAAAAATATCACGATTCATGTAATGCATATTATTTTGGCTTTAAATCAGGGCAGATGTTCTTGGAAAGTCGTTATTGTTTGTGAAAAAAAATTCATGCGCTTGTTTCTATAATGCAAAAACTTTGGCATGCTTGTTGCTTGGGTTTATTTCATAATTTCTGCCTGGAGAAGTTAAAAAAAATTATGACAAGAATCACTGTGGCATTAAATAGATTAAATAATTGATTCTTAATATTTAACAGTTGACAGACCAAGTATGACAAATTCAATTCTATAAATTATAATTAATTAAGGATTTTAGTTGAGATGAAAAAAAGTCTATGGCACGAGTGGGATTCGAACTCATGATCTTCAGCTAGATACGCTGCTGCTCCACCACTTGAACAATCGTGACCTCAATCCACTTGGACATCAAATTCCTATCTCAACCCCACATTTTGAGTTTTCCCTCATCAGTTTTTAATCTCAGTTATGAAGGGAGACCAGATTGAATTGTCAGGTATATTAATTGGTCAAGCGAACCATGAAAGTAGTGAATTTGAATAAATTATTTAAATCAGTTATCTTTTTTTTAAGTTCTTGTTTGAGAGTATTGAGCAAAAGGTAGTGGGTTTGAATCCTGCTCGTGACACTAGATTTTTCATCTCACCCAAAACCTTTGTTAAGAAGTATAACTAATTAAAATAATTAATTCTATCAATTATCACTTCTAAATAGATGTATGGATTTCTATACATTCTTTTTTTACGACATACAAATACATAGTTAGAAGTTTGCTTCATCTTTAGTTTTTTTTTTATAATTTAATTTTTATTCATGTTTTTGTTGGTTATTTGAATCAAATTATGCTTATTTTTAAGTAATTTAGTAAATATTTTTGCTAAGTGAGGTTGAGATGAAAAATCAGTAGTAGTATGTCCGGATTAGTACCCCAGCGCTGTACAAATTGAACTATTGTACCTTTGGTCGTTGAAAAACTTGACATCTCAACATGCAGCTATTTAAATTGCCCTCTTTTATCACTAATGTTCAAAAATCATGAAATCGTATGGATTCTGTTAGCTGTTATTGATGATTGGGTGCATTTGAGATTTAATGTTTTTGATGGTTACCTGCTGACTTGTTCTACCTATCCTCGCTAATTTTAGTTGGTTCAGATGTGGGCAGCATTTTGCCATTTTATATCACTGGAAATGGTGAAATGCAGAAATCCGTCTGAACCAGCAAAATTCAACGATGATAAGCAGGCCAAGATGATAGGTAACGAGCAAACAGTTGGCTTTATCAGCCCGCAGGCTACAAGAGGAAATCTCACAAAGTATTTTTGTTTTTAATTAATTATTTTTTAATTACTTTGTTACAAGTTGTCATGGTGTTACTTGGGTGCATTTTATCATCTCTGCCATAAAGGAGGCAAAAGAGTATTTGTTTTAATGTTAAAAGGCGTCAGTTTAATAAATTATACATGATCAAATTCTAAGTTCTTAATGGTTGACGAATTTTTTAATATGTAACTATTTGTATGAACAAATATGAAATGTTATGTTCTATAAATTGTTTTTTAACTTACATTCAAAGCATTTACAAACTTTAGCAGGCTTAATGCTTGAGACCATTTGATCATTTCTGCCAATTATGAAAAACATTTGGTCTTGGAAGTGTAATCATAACCTTCTAACATTTTTTTTAGTTTGTACAATGGATACCAAGCATTGGAGGAGTTCCCACCTGAGCACTCCAGTTGTACAGCTTATCGCTGGCTCCATATTTTTGGGGGAGGGATCACAACACTAGTGTGAACTACTACCGGTGTTCTTCCATCAAAGAGTCTCATTTTTGAAGGGGGTTGGGACCAAATTCAGGGTCTCTGAGATTGGGGTCCTACCCCTTCCATCCTTCCATTGATGAGTACCATGTCAATTTCTTCAATTGCGGCCACCAGTCCCCTTAGGCGTCAGAAAAATTTGAGAGGCGACGGTGGGGATTGAACCCATGACCGCAGAATCTACCAGCCAAGAGTCTGACGCCTTAACCATTCGGCTACCATGGCCCCCTGAACTGTTTAAGTTAGCAGGTCCCTAAATTTTCTGAACTTTTTCTAAATGTTTTGGATTGTAATAAAAATTGTTTCCTTCAGTAATCCTAAGATCAGCTCAGTGGGGACAGAAACCTCGCGTAAAGCAAAACGGCAAAAGCTGGCCTGATCCCGATACTCATTGTGCATAGGGACTGTGAAAGCATGTCCCATTGATCCTTTTGGCTTGAAAGAATTTCCACCAAGTAGCTTTGTTTTGTGCCTGCTTTATATTTTAATGTTTCTTAATTTTTATTATGAAATAAATCTTCTTTGAACTTAACTTAATGGTCTTAACTATAATAGCCTTTTCTGAGGTGTTTTTTTCTTTTTTCTTTCTTCTTCTACATGGTTTGGGTGATTTCCATTTATAATTTTTGTTTGTTTTGTTTGTAGGCTTTATTTAAACTATTACCATAGCTCAATACATAAAAATAAAGTGGAAAGTAAATTTAATTTGTTAAATGCCAATGGTTTGCAAATAGAAAAAGCCAATTAATAAGCTAATGAACTCGCATAAAAGGTAATCAATGTTAATTGCCATATTAAGAAATGAGTTGTGCTAAAATTAGATAGCGGCAAAAGGTTCGAATGATCCTATATAATGACAAATAGCGAGGTACTTTGTGGATTAAGTCCATTTAAGCCCTGCTTATCAAATTCTTAAAACAAAACTCTACATATACACATTCAGAATGAAAGGCTTATGAAAAGCTGGATGTTTTTAATATGGGATATATTAATGAAAAATAAAGCAGAAGGTTGTCAAGAGAGAGAACATACCCAAAACCCGAAAGAGTTCCAATTAAATCAATTCCTAGTTTATTAATCACATTCTAATAACAACACATTTCTTTATTCTGTGTAATAGATATTTTTGATATTTCATTTTATTGTTTGGATTAATTATTGCGCTTTTGGGAAATTTTTAACAGTTGTCACAGTAATGCTTAGAATATATACATTTTTACTAAACAATGTATAAATTAGTGACCTACTGCATGTCACATTTTTAAATCCACGAGGCCATGTCACTCCATGGAATAACATAAAGCATACTGGCATTTAAAGCCATTATTTAACTACTACTAAGTACTATTAACAATAAGTCTAATAAATATAAGCAACGAAAAAATGGTATTTACGTAAAATATTTAAGAGGGGAAAATGTTTTGTTTTAAACAAAGTTAATATATTTTAACTGTTCATAGGCCTACAATTTATTGAATGCGTCAGTGCAGTCATACATGGGTGAAGATAAGGGAAAAAAGGCTGTGATGTTTTACTAAATCAAAAGTTATCAAATTGCATTGAGTATTTTTAGTGGAAGGGATGTGGACTTTTCCATATGACCATACGTCATATTTTGTAAATGGTTTTTATCCACATTATCCTGAAACACCTATTTTATGAAGAACAGTAGCCTCTTAAATTGTGTGAAGTATGGACAAGAGCCTCCCCGGGGCAGGCGGGGATTCCCTTCTTGTAGTTCCCTAGTGATTTATTTGTAGTCTTTATTGTAGTTATATATATTACGCAGGGCGGGCGACCAGGACCCGAGGGGTTAGAAGCCTGGGTTGGCCCGTACCCCATGCTTTATTGTAGTTAGTTGATAGTTAATTATTGCTTCTGTTACTTGTTATTTATTTAATAGTTTGTATCTTCAAATCGTTAGTTTTGTCAAAATGTAATTTGTTATTTGGTAGGCCTGCGCTTTTAATTGTTCATTGCTGTTTGTCTTTATTTATCCTTTGTTGCTGTTTTCGTACCGAATTTTTGATTTTTAGTACCTATTGTGATTGATCAAAATTTATTGTTCTCGTTTCTTGTTATTTATTTATTTATTGCTTTATGATTCTGAATTTCTAGTCGTGTTATAAAATGGAATTTGATATTTCATAAGTCCTCTTGCTGAATGTTCCAAAACAAGGAAAAGAAAAGAACTTTGGTGTTTCAAATTATAATTCATCACTCATTGTATAAACATTTTTTTTTAAATTACGTTACATTTCTAATTTTTTGATTGTTGCCCCTTTTTTTTTTCTTTTTATAGATGCAACTTTCTTTTTTATAGACATTATCATTTGAATGTCTTGTTTAAAAAATAAATAAATAAATAAAAATCAGGATTTTTCCTCCAGAAGGAACAAGCAGGCCCACATCAGCAATTTGCTGTTTTGCATTTAAACTGTTGTTGATATCAAAATGTTTTTGCAATGTTGTGATATGAAAGATATGATTTGAAAATGGTTGAAACTTTGCAAAATCAAACGTTTCAAATGATACGGCCTACAAAAAGAAATTTTATTCTATAATTTTTAATTTATTGATTATCAACCTTTACAACTATACACTCGCACTGAAGTTAATTATTACGATTTTGAAAAATGTAATTTATTCGTCTTAAATTGTTCATTAAAGCAGTTTATTAACACATTTTAAAAATAAATTTAACCTTTTTTTTCTCTCTGATATTATTTATTGGCAATAAGAGCTCATAAAATAACAGCTTTAATCTTATAACATATCAATATAAGTTTACTACATTTATCTCATATTCTTAGCAATTGATAAAAAATTCTACTTGTAGATAGATGAAAATCTAAATCAAATGAAGAGCAGATTTTAACATGGAATTTTATTAACAAATGGACAAAAATGTAAATTGACCATTCTACAGTTAATTATCTTTGCTTTAGAAGTCCTCGTGTAAAGAGGTTGTCACGTCAACCTCAACAACTGTTGTGCAGGATTACAATGTTGGGACAATAAAAAGGAGTTTTTGATCCCTGTGACTAGTGTTTCAAAATATTAAAGGTTGTTCATCCCTTTGAATAGGATCTCAAAGAAAATTAATTGATTTTTTTAACTTACAGGATTTGAATTTGGAAAATATGACTGACCTTTTTTATGCAGTCGTAAAAGCTTCCTTACATGCAAGCGATGCATCTGTTTTCGGGCTGAAAAATGAAGAAATCCAAGCTCTTATTTCCCGTTATCCAGGTTCAGCAAAAAACGTTGTAAACGGCGTTCTGATTAATGGTTAGTTTTAAACATCTAATAATTAATTGAGTTTAAAATGAAGAAAAACGCATTTTTTTATTAAACATATTCGGTTTTTTGATTACAAATTTGGGTACTGATTTTATATATTTGTGGTGTATTTGAAGTTTAAGCATAATTTATTACTTCTTACATATAGTTTAAATTTATAAATTTTTGTTCCTCTGCAGCAAATCCACTTCAGGTCATAAACTCACTTGGTGAACTTGGATACCGTGTTGTATGCAGCTCCGGCGACTCTGATATTGTTTGGACTTTGAAACGTGAAGGACTGGTGTGTAATCAATTTAATTTTTACAATATTTTAATTGCATCTGGCAGGGTAATTTAAAATAATCTTATAACTAAATATTATTTATTTAGATATTTTTATCATTTTATTAATTAGAGGAAACAAGGGCTTTAGTTAAATATATTATAGACTTGTTTTTAAAATTTTATATAGTGATTGAAAAGTGTTCATCCGATTTCTAACTAATAAATAATATTACATATTAAATATTATTATTACTATTATTATTTTAAAATGAAATAGCATAAAACTAATATTATGATTTTTATCATTTTGAAACTTAATTTTTTTAATCAGTATGTATTTAAAATTTTAATGTGACAAGCCTTGTGATTGGAGAACTTTTGGATTTTTCAGAAAACAAAAGTTTAAGGTAATAGAAAAGCTGAGATGTTTGTCTAGGATTAATATTGTGAGTCAAAATTCTTTTTGGATTAGCTGGTTGTCCTCTAAAAAGAGTGTTGCTTGTCTCCTTTTTATTTAAAATTCATAACTAAAACTTCACTTTTTTTAAATAAGTCTGCATTTTTTTTTTTTTTTTTTTTCGGTTTACTTGTTGCTGTGTATAATCCCCTCCCCAGGTCAACCAATAATTTTTAGTTTATTTGCATGCAAGTATGGTTTATAAATATTAATGTAAATGTAAAATTATTATTCGTCCTAAGATGTTCTACTTTTTGATATGATTGGATTAGGCATGTTTTGGTTACATTTTCCATTTTTTATTTATTATGAATGGGGATGAAACATTTTGTTTACATGTTGATTCAAAATCAAATAAAAACACTGATTAATATTATTTAAAACGGTAGATATATTGCAAGCTATCATTTGGTGTGGTGTACCTTATTTGTAGAATCATACAATTAAGCAGCATTATTTTTTTTTTCAAATATAATTTCTACTTGTTTGTATAAATTAATTGTTGTAATTTGTTTGATTAATAGTTATTATGTATGTTAATAATTTTTTTACTGTTATAAGAATTGTGTGAAAGTTAAATGCCTGTTTAAAACGAAACACATTGTCTTCTATCTTTTCCAAAGCCATCAACAGGGGAAAGTTAATCCACCATGCCGTACGTATGCGTGAGAGGACAGCCGAGTGGAACTGAATGCGTCATTTTTGGGTTGACTCTTGCCGACCACCAGGCTGTTGAGCATGTGCTCGCCTTCTGGGGCAGCAGAGTCGGCCAGGATGGCTACCAAGTTAAAACCCCAGCCCTGGCCACTGTCAACATCCTCCATGAAACACTCGGCTTCCAGCTCATCACCTCCTGTGAGGGCAATCACGGAACGATCATATACACACTTCACAGGTCATTCCAATCTAGGAGAAATTTTGTCTCCTTCAACAGGCAAAACAGCAGATATTAAATATTATGGTAACCATCACTTTGACCTTATTAATCAAAAATATATACAGTTTACTGACAACTTTTTATCACCAGAATTAATTATTTGATATGATTTATTGCTTGTGTGTATTGACTAACAGTGATTTTGATGAATGCTTGGGGTATTAGAAGGAAATTTTTCACTTTACATTTTCATTTTTCTTTTCAAATTAAATTATAGGTTTTGAAAATCATTTTTTATTATAATTTATGAAATTAGTTGTGATCATTTATCTGGAAATTGCTGAACCGATGCTGCTCTTGATCATTTTTAGTCATCACCTAGTAAAGACATGAAGTACGAGTGGGTTTAACTTAATTTTTGAAGTTACACTTTTTCCTATTTAATTTAGTTATTGTGCACTTTTTATTTCTTCTATATTAAATATTTGTGTGTATTTTTTTATTTTGGTAGTACAACATAAAAAGAAATTATTATTAACAAATATTTAACGACTTTTACTAATAAAAACTGGTCCCAAGTTTGTGAATGTACTTTTATTTGTGTGTATGCATGAATGTTCAGTTTCTTTTTTGTTCCATTAATGTTTAAATAATAAATGTTATCAATTGATGGAATAAATAATTTATATTGATTTTTATGCCTATAAGACATTATTAACAAAACATTTGTTAGGTAGACCCAGATTACTACCCGGGCAAAGAAACCCAAATCGCAAGACAAATCTTAGAACAAGCAGGTCAGGTAAATAACCTGCCACAACCATCACAACAATACACCGAACCCGCTAGACAATTCTCTTCACTCGCCGGTCTTCCATCAGTACCTGGAGACATGAGTTCCGTTCAGAAAAAACGAAAACTTGATACCGAAGAACCCGGTTCAAGTACATCCCAACAACAAATGGTGATGAGCGATACTGAAGATGCATTGCAGACAGGCAGTGAAGATTTGTCTGACGATTCACAGACAAAAAAGAAACAGTACAAAATGGGTAAATTACATTTTTATTTTTAAAATTTTTTATAAATTTTGTATTTAGGAAACTTTCCTCATAACTGATGAACTATAAGTGCATTTTTGCACCAAATTTTGGTTCTAAAATATATTGACAAATTATATATGGCAGTGTTTATAAAATGCACAGGCTTGTACATGCTGTATATACAAACACAAACGAAGTATTACATTTATTTCACAATTAGAACAAACTTTCTTGCCTCATTTCAACATAAAAAATGTGAAGAATGTATAAATAATAATTCGGTCTATTTTGGTCATTGTAATCGCTTTGAACCTCTCATAAGATTTTTTACATCAGGTGCAAGTCCAGAAGACTTTAAAGAATATTTACCAGACCAAGATCGCATCATGTTAAGAAACCCGCAGTCTTTTGATCACTCAGCGACTGAGGGTGTACGGGTAATATTGAAGACAAACGAATGCTCACCAGATAACCCTTTAATAAGGTTTCTCCGTTACAAACACATCATGTATTATTATGTAGTAATTGTGTAATTGTAGTGAGGCTTTTTTGAGAAAGCCGTTATTTACAAAACCTTTTTTTTGTTCATGAATCGGTGTATTAATCTTTTTTGGTCAATAGAACTTCCTAGTTCAATTTGTCTCATTAAAACTTAAGACATTTTGTACTACTTGCAGTAATTCCAAACATGTCCTGACGATACAAATTAATTATCATAGATCTGCTATAATTTTTTTTAAGTATAGTTAAGAAGGCATATGAGTGTTATATGTCGTTTCAATAGAGTAGTTAGATGAATTACTTTTCAATTTAAAGGAGCAGCGGTGCAGGTCCTTGCCTTTGCTCCTGCTACTCACCGTCATCCCAACAGATGTTTTGCATGATGCATCCAAACGCGCAAACCATGCCAAATATGCAAAGCATGCAAAGCATGTCTGCAGCCGGATCAAAAGGGCCAAAACCAATTTGGCACAATGGTAAAAAACAAAACATTTAGCGTCTTAGCGCGTAAGCTCACAGGGTATTGATAGATTGCGATTACAGCAATGTTAGGCGAGGCCTCTGCAGTCAATGACCAAATCCGCAGAGGTGTAAATGTGAATCAGGCTGACCCAAGTGGCTATACTGCACTCCATTACGCCGCCAAAAATGGAAACGTTGCTATTTGCCAGGCACTGATAAGCGGTGGTGCTCAGATAAATATACAGACACAAGCTGGAAACGCCACTGCTCTCCACAGAGCTGCAGGAGCTGGTGAGGCTTCTACACATACTTAAAAAAATGGTTAAGAAACAAAGTGGTCTCTTTTCTGGGCTGTTTTTCAACCAAATCATAAAAAGGGAAAGCATTGTTAAAAATCAAAACTCATTAAAATTTGTTTTAATTTTTGTTAAAATATTCTAAACATGAAAGTATTAACAAAACATTTCATATTTTGAATTCCCAAAATTTTGTGCAGTTTGTTTAATGATATAAAATACTTTTTTCAATTTATTTGCTAATTTGAAATTGCACTAAAGTGCTAGTGCCAATACATTGTGTGTGCTCTGCGCATACTTTACCTGATTTAAAATTACATGTATCGCTCACATTTAACGAAAAAGCTATATTTGAATTGGAGACATTACCCTTTTCTTTCATTTTTCCATTATTTTTCCCTCCGTAATTCCTTTTTCCAGGTCCTTGCTACCGACCACCCAGCTGTCATAGTGGAAACTATAGAAAACGAGACTGTAATAACAACCGGAGGGATTTTTTAAAATGAGGCAAAGCACACACATACACCTTAATATTCATTTTATGCATTTCACTAGAAAAATAGAAATATATATATTTTTTTGTTTAAACAGGGAAGACTGAGGTAGTGAAGTTGTTGTTGAACAACGGAGCCCAGACATTGTTGCGCGATATTGACGGTCGAACAGCACTACACCGTGCTGTCGAAGGTGGCCATGAGGCAGCTACAACGCTCCTCATTGAGCACTGCATGGAGGCCATGCAGGTGCGAGACAACAGAGGTTGCACGCCAATCGACCTAGCCAAAGACGAGAGTCTTAAAGCGCTCATAAAGAGAATTATCTCTTCCAACATCCAGCCGGCCACAGCTCCCTCACCCTCCGGCAAAAATAAAAAGAAATAGTGTTTCACCCTTATCACTGTGTTTACTTTGTTCTAAGTGTGATCTGGAGTCGACAAAACAGACAAGTAGAAACTAAGTGTTATTTTTTCTCTAGTCGATATGTGCGAACATTTAATCGAAATATTCGAGTATTCACTTAGCCATTATTATGTATCGTATATTTTTAATTGTAAGTGTGAAGTATGTTAAAAGATTGGAAACGTAAGTATTTATTATGATTCAAAGTAACAATGATAAATTTTGAGTCTTCAATCGATATAGTTTTGAAATTAAAAATAATTTTTAAAATATATTTGAAGTGAATTATTCAAACTGTTTATATGTATTATAAAAACAGATCGGTTATATTTGAAGAAAATTACTTTGATTGATGATTAAAATCACTGAATTTTCACATAAATATTAATTGATATATTGTCTCTTTCTAATAAGTTTACAGATGAACATTATTTTGTTTCGACCTTTTTTCCTAATTTAATAAATGATTGTAACAAAAGCATTAAAAAACAAAGTAATGATTTTTGATGTTTAAAACTATTAAGTAAGGGTAATATATTTTGCTTTGCTATATGTACTGAAAAATATTTTTGTAAATGAATAGTGTTAAAACAAAACAAACTTTCTTTCTAAATTATATTTGTACATTTTTATCGTATTAAAAAAGTATATTTTTGTGAAAACAATTTTTGAACTATATTTCCGTTCATAATGTAAAAATACAAGCATTTAAAGTGAATTGATTCCTTTGACAACCTTTCAAATGTGATGAAAGGATGGTCTAACTTTATTATCCATCTACAGTTATTAAATCATCACCGCCATCAGTGGTATTTTTCAATTAATACATCAAACTGAAAAGTACTGATGATTTATATAAGCTAAAATCAGCACTTTTCCCCCCTGTTCACTGGCAACTCCTACTTTTGTAATTTATAATAAATTATCTGCAGGCTTGAGAATCACCAATCTCAGGTGTAGGTTTCGAACCCTGACCATTTGGTCTACGAGCTGAGAGTATCACATTTACCACTTGGCCGTCGCTGTCGATATTCTTTCGCTACTCTTTACACCTATTATATAACTAACCTAATTGAGGTTAGATAAGGTATTGAATATAATGCCTTCAGCCCTTTCATGCTATATTCTTGCTAATAAATAACATTCACTCTCAATGCAAGCTAGGGAACAGAAAAATATTAATATACACAATCGAATAGACAATACTATATACAATTGAAACAGGATACTCGCAACTGCAGATTCTGCTCAAGTGCAACTCATACCAGGTGGCATTCCTAAGTGCTGTATATGTGTAGCAAAATAATTGTAACCTTTAATTAGTACGGATGCACCATTTTCTTTACATGCTCCCAATGTCTTTGTGTCAACCTTGTATGGCCTATCCTTCATTGGGTGAGGATGGCCCTTCTTTCAGAGACGGATCGAAAGTCCAGGGGGTTTAAGACAGTTTTTCAGCGGAGGGCAAAAAAAGGGCATAGAAATGGAGAGCTTGAACATTTAATGGAAATTTCAAATCAAGAAGTTAGGCAGGCCATATAGAGAAAGATTTAAGGGAACATTAAGGACAAGATTGACAGATTTGTGTAAATGAGAGTGTGAAAAGATAGAGAAGGTGCAGTCGATCAAGTGAGATTGTGGTCCAAACTAGTGCATTAGTGAAAGAACGTACAACAAATTTAGCCAATAAAATTTTATTCAACAACATAAACAAAAATCATCTCTTTTTCAATTCATTTTCAATTTTATTTTTCATATTATCAGATTTAGCTATGTCATATGGAGTGAGGCCTTTAACATCTTTGATCTGCAGAGTGTGTGGGGCGATTTGAATCAAAAGATCTACGATGTCGTCCCTTTCATTCTCAACGGCCCTGTGGAGAGGCGTCCTTCCGTCTACATCAAGACTGCCTACATCCGACCTCTTATCGATCAGCAATTTGCACACATCAAGCTTCCCTGTAAAAATTGATACCAATTTTATGTGGTGACAATTGGGCATTACTTGAAAGGGCAGTCGTACCTGCTCCAGCTGCCCGATGGAGTGGAGTCGCCTGACCCGCTTTGGTCCTAGCACCGACTGATGCACCAGCGTCCAACAGAATTTTGACAATGTCGATGAATCCGTTTTTAGCAGCGTAGTGGAGGGCTGTGTACCCACCGGCATCAGTCTCATCCACCTTGTGGCCCTTTTTTAACATCGAAGATACGCTTCCGGCATCGCCCATAACGGCTGGAATCATCGGACTTCAACACTTGAGCCAAGTTTAAGGTAAAACCGGACTCACCGCCGTACCAAAGTCCTCTCTCGAAGTCCATCTCTTCGAGCGTCTGGTGAACGGACGGATTTGTCTGCATATTTAGACTCGATATATGCTTTATTCACGATTTGTTTAGTTTTTAATTAAAACCATTCTTAGAGCATTTTAACAAACACCCCAAATAAGCATAATATTTAATAAAACAAAGCCCTTTTTCATTTTTATAAACTATAGATTTTGAAAAACGGAAAACAGATCAACAAACAATAATGGAAGGTTATAGCGATTAGCCAGGTTTCAAACTGGGAGGGGAGAAACTGCAAAAAAGTTAATTGAAGCTGGCATCCAACAAAATTATTATTTCTATTATTTATTAATTATTATTCAGGTTTTTTAAATAATAATCATAAAAACATGTATTTATTTTTTTATACATGAAATAAATATTTATTTTTATATTTATGCATATTTTTTTGATTTAGACATTATCCACACGTCAATCGAAAAGGAACATAATATTTATTTTATTAATTCTTTAAACCGGAATTTCACTTTTTTAAGCCATCCCTGCAATTACAATTCAGTAAGTCCAAATTACATTTTTTTTGTACCAGAATAAACATTTATGTAGGCAGCGGCACTCCATGCTTCGAACGGTTTCTTTCTTCCTCGTGAGTGGCGGGATATGTTAGAAAAGTGTGCATTTTTATCGTTTTACATACGATTTATGGTAATGCGCGTCAATTTTCCGGTGAGTTACATTTCGTAGTAAATTTTCAAAATGTTTCGGTACAGCATCACGCAGCAGCGTAATTGTGTCCTGCAGCTTCTTCCTTTCTGTATTATAGGCTGGGTATTATCATACGCTGCATTGATTTTATAACCAAATAATAGTCACAAATCGGACATTCGTATATCGGTTATGCCATCAACCTATTTGTTACAGCTTGCATAGTTTTATTTGCCGTTCTCATTGCGGTACTGCAGTCTTGCTTAACCCCGAGGAATATCGAGTACTCTGGAGTGTCAAGTAACCTACTAGCGAGAAAGGAGTTGGTTTGATCCCGCCCTGAGGAATGTGGCGAGTGAATGTGTTCAGATTTCTATGTTTGTAGTAATGTATTTTATGTTATGTGTCTATTCTGTAGTTGATAACTTAAGGTCAAATACGAGGTTAGCATTTCAGGATATCGACTTAATTTTCATATAAAAGCAGAGGATTAGGAACAGACAGTCAAGTGGCTGCAGGTATGAAAAAATACCCAAGAAAGACCAAGAAAAGAAGTACAACCAAGAAGAGACTGATTACCTCAGCTGTTTGTCGGCCTATAAACTTCCCACTTTATTTATCTTAAAATTTTAAAATTACTCTCTTTTACTAAAATTACTGATTCGCAAGACAGTTGTACCAGAAATTTTTTCTAGTAAAATGCCGATGAAATTTTTATTTATTTATCAAGAGCAGACGGTTCCAACTCCAAGATTGTTAGATCCTGGGATTCACCGCCGTACTCGTTTAAATTGATCACAATGTGCTTGATTAGGTTCAAATCTGGACTTCGACCTGGCACCCAATTAAACACACTCATTCAAGTAGTAGCCATCTATAATACATGCTCCTTGGAGCGTGGCATGACCATGCAGAGGGGGCAATGGCACTACAAGTTCTTCGATTATGTCTTGAAAGTACCTCTCATTTCTTATTCTCACAACAATCAATTCTGTGTGGGCGTCCAAGGAAATGCCACCCCAGAACAGAATGTCACCTGAGGAACCGTCTTGGCCTTCGTATACTGTCTCTAGCCGTTGCCGGCTCTTTACAGATTTTAGGGACTATGTCTAGCTTTTTTATTATAGACGGAAGCGGCTGAACTTGGGGGGTCAGAATGAACGAGCGGATTAAAGGTTAAAAAAAAATAAACTGAGGAACCATACAGCATTAGGCGTACCATTCTCCTAAGCGTCTCCATGAAGATGTGAGGACCACTCTCACCCCATCTGAAACGAAGCTTCATCCCCCAAATTTCCCATGTACAATTCACATGTTCCCGGGCAAATTGAAGGCTGGCAATTTTCTGAGCTGTGGTAAGAAGCCATCCAGGAGCGGGACGCGGGCCCTGAGGTATTCCCTTTCTGTAGGAAATAGAAACATTTCGGATTTGTCTTATTACTTTTGGGGTTTTTTGATACCATTTCCCGTAATGCTGCGGTTTAGTAAAACCTTATGAATCCATCTATCATCTATCTCGTCTGTTGACCTAGGTCGGCTCTGTCCTGTCCTTGTAGTGTGAAACCCTGTTTCTTTGAAGCGCTAAAGACCCTTTCTTATTTTAGAGTAATGTACACTCAGTATCTTCGGGACTCAGCGCTGGCTATCCTTCATCCGACAGCGTTATGACCTTGATACTGTCATACTCGCTCAAATGTCTGACTGGAACCATTGAAAAAGTTTTAAGAATAAGAACAATAATTTGATGAAGTGGTGAGGGGCAGTCAGGAATGAAGTTTCTTAGAAAAACACCTTTTTCATTTTTTTGCCGTCGTTCCGACTTTTATTCGGGTCATCCCCAGGGCCTGGGTGAACTAAAAAAAACATGTTGATTGGGAAAAATACAATACCGGTGAATTGAACCATGTATTTCATATATTTACATCTGTATTTTAGTTTTTAAAATTACCATATGTTTGGTAAATCACCCAGTAAATAAATAAATTATACTTTCAGTGTCGCACTGACAGTCGGTGATATCAATAAAAACAACTTAAAATCAACTTTTTTAACCCTGAAGAAAGCCCTTTTGTAGGTATGTCGGATTCGAATGCAGGGCGGCTGTATTCCAACCCGGGACCTGATCGCTCACCCGGGAGTTCATACGAACTCTCTACTGATGCACCCGTTGTCTGAGAGGTGCGAGTTCAGTAACCCAGGAAGCCTCTGCCAAAGAAGGGGGGAAGGGAAAAGGAAAAGGTTAAGGAAAGATAGGGAATTTTGCCTTCATCAATGGTTAACCCCAGGCACGAGGGTTGATGGTCGGTCTTTCCCTGGCCCACAAGGAAGATGTCCCTATGTGTAGACCCGAAGTTTTACTGATCGGGTCCAGATTCCAAACCTTCCACATCAACCTGTCGAACCACCCTAACCATATTGCTCTAACCCTCTCCACTCATTCCCATCCTGAAAACCCGCCACGTCGCCAAGTGTCAAATTAATTGCACACATTGTATGCCGGCAAAGGCTGGGTCGTCAAAGCTCATTGTGTTTTACCGGTGCAGTGCTGGCATTAGTACTAGTGTGATACATGCTATTACTATGTACACATATTTTCAAACTCTACGATCATGTGTAGGTAACAAATAAATTAAAAAAAGACACAGAAGATAGTTCGCAGAATTTTATATTGTAGGGTTTGTATACTGTTGAGATTGAATTGTTTAATGGTTCTGTACAGATCAAGTCCTTATGTGTCCATAGTGGGGTTAGCAGTAAATAATATTTTTCTGTTTGTCATTGTAAGTTTGAATCTCTTGTCAAGTAGTCTGTTCAGCAGTCTGAATCGTGTATTTAAATGTTTACGTTTGAGTCTCGCATTAGGATTCCATACGTTTCTTTAGAGCTCAAGACGTGCTATCGACTCTTTGTTTACGAGTGCACATGCAACTGGTCACGATTGACCACTCGCCCCAGAAGAAATAAGCGTTGTAACAACGTTCCAACCTTGTTTTCCCGAGGCAAAAAGTTCGTCTGCGAGGTCCCCCATTGTTCGGAAGCTGTTCAAACGAAGTCTATTCTTGCGAGAAACCGCTCTCTCCCAGATGCTAAGATGAAAAACGCCGAAAGCCTTTAGGTCGGTCGCAAAACTCAGTTTTCCCCCCGCGAGGATGGCAAGACGTGTTTTAAGAAAGCGTAGGCCCCCTCCGAATGAAGCGGAGGAGGGCCCGGTGCCGAGCCGACTGTGACTGCCGGTTTCAGTGCCAGTCACTCGGCATCACTCGTACCACGAAGGGTCCGAGACATGTTGGAGAAACCAGTGCCCATCCACGAAAGTGCCACCCTACCAAGGATTCAACAGTTCACTAGGCAGGATGGCCAACTCGATTCATACTCTCCGGTAAAAGAAAAACAAAAGAATCAAATTATCAAAATTGTATGCACGGAATAAAATTGTGGCAAGACCCTACGTTGATAGGTGTACCAAATTTAATCCCACGATTTTAAAAATACGAAGACTTCTGTTTTTTAAAAATATTAAATTTAAGTTAAATTTTAACTTTCCATGTGCTGCAATAACTATTTAAAAAATTAAATCATTATTTTAAGGTAAAAAAACTGACTGATATTATTTAGTCATGTCATTCTTAATAGAAATAATTTGTACTGCTGACAAGCTGAAAACATACATTGCAGTTAAATTTGCCCGATCGAAATGTCCTGTGAAGTCCCAGGATATTACATCATTACATCAGTATGTACCATTTTCTTGACATAATGATTTGAAATAAATTAATAGTTTCTGGTCATAATAGGAAAATTTCACGCCAAATTTTTGAAACCTTTTTGGTACAATTATTCGACCACTCTTCAAATAATGCCGCTGTGCAATAACTCGCTATGTGGGGATATTATCATTTAATTTGGATTGAAATTGTTTTAGTGAGTAAATAAATTTTAAAGTCAGATAAATCAATTTTTAAAAAGTCAGATAATAATTTTAACTTTACAATTTATTGATTTTAACCAAAATTCAAAGAAAACAGCTTGGAGAAATGGAGGCGAAATTTCATATTCTAACTTCGTACAAGTTGGTGAAATTTAGCATGTCGTAGTGAAAGGGACCTTAGAGAACATTTATGTATTTATTTTTTACCATATTCAGTTTTTAATTTAATTAACTATTTTCATTTATAAAAATCAATTTCAAAGCAAAATCTTAGCTTAATCTCGTATAATTTTTGTTAAATTTACTCGGAGTGATTTAACTATATAGAACTCGAATTTTTTTTGTCGACCAATTTATCCTTTTTTGAAGCTTTACGTAGGGATTAAAAATCGACTTGCTTTGTGATTCCAACCTATATTTTACAAAAGGATAACCACTAAGTTTTTCATGTATGCATTTAGTGGTCATTATTATTTTAATTAGTGACTCGTTTTATGTAAAGTCTTGGTTGAAAAAGCAAGTGTCACGAGGGGGATTCGAACCCACGAACTTCGTCTCAATATGACGCTGCTTTAACCTGCCTGATGAATTCGAATCCCTCTCGTGACACTTGCTTTTTCTCTCGACCGAGACATTAGTTTAAAAATATAATTAATTGAAATAATTAAAGTTTTTCTTGTACGGTGCTGAAAACAGATTGTTATCCGAAAGCCGGCCACTTTCAGTAAGACGAACGCAACTTGTAATAAACATTATGATGACTAACTTTCAAAATGTCACAAGTCTTATAAGAAACTTTGACCCCTTGCATGGTTGCGTAAATATTTAAATAACGTATTGAAGAAAGCATTTCAGACGAACTCTCTTGAAATGAGCCAAATGCTCTTTGTAAAACAATGCCAAAGCCAAGGAAAACTAAACGCCCTGGCTCAGATAAAGTCAATCCATCTTCACTACCTTCTGACATGTTCTTGCATTTCGTTCGATAAATTATAAACATACCGAACGATATATTTAGTTTCTAAAGATAACGCTGTTGTTATTTTCAAAAATACCACTCATTTCTTAACATAAGTTTTACATAACCCCCAACTATTGTAGAAATACTAAAAGTCTGGTTTATAACATAAATTAAAACTAAGACTTTCCATTGATTGTATCACAACGAACATTCTAATTTTCATATTTAGCCTTATTTCCATTATATTAATTTTTCTTTACATTTATAGCTAACTCTTTCATTTTACAACATTATATTTTAACAAGTGGAATAAAACAATAAAAATTAGTTACATAATAATAAACATGAAAAGGCAGTAATGTGTATTAAAAAAATCAGAAATAAATGCGTGATTTAAGCATATATATGCTGAAACGTTGCACCATAAATAGAAATGTCATTTGTCAAAAACAACCTGCCTACGAAAATGATCTATGGTAAATATTATAATAACTCACAATGGAATGTAGAGGATGAATAGTAAAAATGAAACGAATTGCCTAAATTTTCATGCAAAATAAAACATAGAAAGTTTGTTGAGACAAGGTCAATTAATTTAACTCACCTTTTATACTACACGAAACACTTACACCTCGCTCTTGTCCTTTCACACTCACCTCTCTCTCACTCCCTCTTACCTATGCATATACCTATTCACTTATTCTACCTCACTCGCTATCTTTCTCTTTATCACTCTCATTTTTACTTCCTCTCACTCACCAGTCGCTCGCTCTCTCTCACTCAATCACACAGGTTCTCTTTCTCTCTCCCTCCTTCCCGTTCTCTTACTCCTGTCTACGAATTTCGCCTTTAAAATATAAAACTTTCATAAAACGTTAACGTTGAAAAAAAAATCTTTTATCGTGAAAAATCAATAATTACACATAATAGTAGCGTTAATTTCATCTCCATGCACTCGTATTGTAGACTAATCCAAATTCAATCCTTTTTATATATATTTTTACGAAAGCGTACACACATGTAGATGTTGTATTGTCATAAAATATCCTCTTAGTACTATTAGAAAATTATTTTCACACAATGACAACTTTGATAATTTTTTTGACACAATGTAATCAGGCACATTCTCTCCTTCACCAGCATAAATGAAATGTCATTGGTCAAAAAAGACCTGCCTACGAAAATTATCTATAAATAATCCACAAAGGAATAAAGAGTAAGGATAGTGAAAAGGAAACGAATTAAATAAATTTTTATGTAAAATAAACTAATATAAAAAGAAAAAATTTGTTGAGTCAAATTAGTAAATTTTAACTCACCTTTTATACTACAGAAAACACTTGCACCTCGCTCTCCCTCTTTCACATTATCTACTCTCTCTCTCCCTCTCACTCACACTCACTCACTCACTCACTAACCTCTCTCAAACTACCTCTTACGCGCATATACACGCACTCTATATTTCCCTTTCACTCTCATTTTCACTTACGCATCTCACTCTCACTTTCTCTCACTCACCAAGTCACTCGTTACCTCTCTCTCAACCACTCTCTCATTTTCTCTCACCAACTCATCCTCTCTTTCCATCTCATTCTCTCTTTCACCCTCTCTCTCTCTCTCTCCCTCCCTCCCTCTCATTCTCTTTCTATCTTTATGCACAATTGATAAATCTGATATGTAAAAATTTTCTATTTCCGAGTAAAAGAAAACTTGGGTTTTCGGCCGGTCATTTTCTCTTTAAAAAATCTTCACTATGTTCCAAAAACTATGTAAATTACAAGGTATGTTAATTAAAAATATCATTTGAAAACTAACACATAATATTCCGTCTGGAATGTCCCCATTCTAGGTTCGAGATATTCACCAAAATTTGGTGTTTTTTAACCAGTTTAACTAATGATAGTTCGTGCTAGTACCTTTTTCATAGTTATTTAGTCGGTTAATACGTAATCTTGTTGAGCCAACTTTGACTCGTCTGTCTCTACTGTAGTTTTAAATCAGTAGGTCTTTTTGTCACGATCGTAGTTCCCTTTTAGAAGTATTAAATGAAACAATATATAAATTAATCAATCAATATGGCGAAAAGCCACAGATCTAAACAACAATGATAGGCAGGCAAAGATGATCGAAGATTATGACGTCGAACTCAAGATGAAATCTCACAAGATATTTTAGTTCTAGTGATTGTTAATCCTCATTTCCTGTCTTATTCACGTTACATATTTAATATTATTTTATAGTATCCCATGTATGTTACTGGTTATGTATGTATCGAAATTTATTTTCCTTAATTTTTAAACAGTTTTGCATATAAAGAATTTGCACTTTTTCGAGAATTTATCTACAGTATCTGAATTTTTGGAATAATTTATTATTGGAAACCACTTTTTAATGTAGTTTCGTTAAGCTGGGATGTTGTTTATTTAAAAAAAAAGTATACTTACAAGTCTAACTCTCGTCAGCTGTCGCCGGGCAGACAATTCAATGGGAATAAGGAAATTATTGAAAATGTAGCCCATCGAAACTTAGTCACTCGGAGGCCGATCTCAAGGGCCTTTAATTGCAGTCTCCGATGGTCGAAGGCCGTCCCAGGTCCTTGTCAAAGTGTGGAAGGAACAACCATGGAGGAACAAACTGCAGTCAAATTAACATTGTTTGATGTTTAGCCTTTCTCTTTAGCCTGAAGAATTTATATTTATACGCGGTATTGTTGAGTGTTATTAGGACTAAGTAGGTATTTAGGTCCCAAAGCTTTATTCTTAAGGAAAAGAACTACATACAAATAAATTCTCTTACTTGCGGTTTGTATTTCGGATTATTTTTGTATGTTAGATGCACTTCTATTTCTCAACGTATTCCGTATTTTGTCTGGTAGTTATGTTTGTATGCTTAGTATGCAACGCTGCTGATACACTAAAACAACAAAGATAATGTGGTCCAAAATGCTCGGAAAAATGTAACTACAAATTAATCACCTCTCAGAACTCAAGAGGAAATGACAATGTGTGGTGTATACTGATCGTTAGTTAATGATTATTTGGAGATGGTGGTGTGACGTAGGTTTTAGCAAAATATTTCCTTTATCATGTAACGTTTCGATCTTTATTGAGATCATCATCAGGGCTCAAAATGTTTCTTTTTGCTTAGATGTGTCATTCTTGTGGGTTGTATTACCAGTGAGGTACTGATGAAAATGGAGATGACAATATTATGTATTGGGTTCAATTTTTTTCAGTTTGAACACACGCCACAAAATATATTCAGAATAAACAAAAAATTAAAAAAGATGAATGCATTTTAGAAATCTGACGAATATAACTTAATAAGGAAATTGATTAATTAATTTTTATTAAAAGTATAAATAAATAATAAATCAATTAATTTCGTTAAAAGGATCAACAACTAAAATATGTATATATTAATATAATAAGGAAACGTCTGACATAGGAAATGGTATGCATCGGCGTCAGACCGGCCCAAAGCTCAGTAATTACAAGTTACTGTTAGACCATATAGTCTAACACCAGAAATATTTAGATCGTATTATTTTATGTAATTACGGGCCTAGATCGACCAGCATATCACATAACTTTCACCGTGAACTCTAACAAAGAACTTTTTTAGTTTACACTATACGTTCAACTGACGATAAATATAGTAAAGTATTCATGAAAAAGATTCATTACCATTCCTAAAGCATTTGCTTCATCAAACATAGGACACACTATTAATTAATTATCTCCTCGAAAAACTTCATGGTATAATTATAACACAAAATTGGTCCAACAGAGGTTTACTTGTTTTAAAATACCTAATAACGCTGAAATTAGGACAAAATTTTCACTGCAATTGGAGAGCCGTATAATTAAAATAATGCATCAGCCAAATCAATTTTTCTAGTTCTTTTCGGCCTATTAGTAGTTAAAATTATATATAAACCCCTTCCTCGAAGGTTATTGCTTATGTTTAAAATTTTTAATATTATTCCCGATCGTCAGTTTAGGTTCGGATGATTTCATTCGACAACTCAACTGTTTTCTTTGGATCCTTCTTCATCTGACATGGTCATATCTGACAAACCGTTTTTGCCGAGTTCGTCCAGGAACTTATTCACATCTATTCCATTAGAGCGGGTGGACATGGTGGAGATGGACAGGTTGCGAATTAACGGGTTGTCGTGACTGGATAGGTGAATTTTATTGTAGCTGGACTGGGCCAGGTTTGGAACGTAGGGTATGCTGTTATTGGAATGAATAGTATGATTGGTGACAGAATGGAGCGTCAACTGTTGTTGGATTTTGGATCGTAACGATGAATTTTTAAGGTTGGAACGCTTGGCTGCCCGCATACATAGGTCCAAATCGGGGCAACACGGTAGGGTAAACAATTATTTTTTTTGTAATGCCAGTTTAGATCTTTTGTCAAGTAGCTTAATACACATTTAAATATAATATACACTCGTTATCCGCTCTTGCATTAATGAAGAATTGGAAGTACTTATCAACTGACCACTGTAGAGGACGAAAAAAAATAGGAATGAACGATAGGAAAAATTGGAGAAATCTTTCGATTAGTTGAAGTATAAGATCTTTCGATAAGTGGAAAAATAAAATCATTGAATATGATTCGATAGTGGAACGATACATCACGTTGATTCGATGTCATGCGAAGGTGTTGATTTATGTATGTACATAATGTTTTCGTACGTGGAATAAACTTTATGTTTGTTACCGAACATTCCCTGGGCACCGGGCATAGAAGCAACGAAAAGATTGACATGTTTGCCAACATGAACCCTCTTGGTCCTGAACCCAACTGTGGATTAGCATCCTAGCACAAAAGACGATACGTCTCAAAAGGGATCGATAATGAGACCAAAACCTGGTGGAACAATACCACGAGTATGGGAAGAGGTCCGGGAAGAGTTTCATAGAAGGATCCGCAAGACTTATAAAAGAATGGAAAGCAACCTCAACTGAACCAGGATTTTGGTTGGAGTCCTGTCGGGACATCGCCACTTAAGAAAGCACATGCTCCTGATAGGTCTTCTACTGTACAGATAGAAGAAACACTGCAGATACTGTCAGGAAGAGTAAGAGACCGCAGAACGTATTTTATGTTTAAGTGACCGTTTATGTACGTGCAGGTTTTTGCAACTAGGAAAAACCGCAAGCAAAATCCTGGACTAAGAAGCCGCTTGCAAAGTTATGGATGTTGATTAACAACATGAAGCTGGCCAGTGAGTTATAAAACACAGGTGATTCAGGTCGAGGTGTAGAAGGCCTTGTGACCGCCTCTTTTATTCCTCGCCCTACATACATTGTATTTTTCTTATCGAAAAAACCTCAAATATGTGCACGTAAGATCATACATCACATTGACGATAGGCACACTCCAGAACATATATGGTTAGTATGCAGGTAGAAGAAAATGCTTGCGGTATCCCTGAAAGCAATTTAGTACCAATTCGTATCTAAATGTCTGCGTTTTTGTGATATTTTTGTCGGGTCTTTGAATATACACTGTTTTTTGTTCGTACTGGAATTTTAATACAACATTGTCGGATTATTTTTATATTTTCACTTGAACCCCCTATTTGAACGGGAGGTTGGAACTGTGTGCAAATTGATTTTGGTAGACATCCTTCAAAGATGTTTACTTGACAGGTGGGATGGGCAATAATTTAATTAATGCGGGATTTGTAGTTTTGGAATTGCCTCTTATCTGTTGGTCCCCAGACCCTGAACTTTACCGGATTACTTGCAATTTCTCCAGGAGCCAATCCCGTAGGAAAATCCATCTGTCGGAGGAGGCAGATTTATAAATTCACTTAGTCCGTATAGGCGGAGAGACAGACGGCCGAGCAACTGAGGAAATTGCACACCCTCCTCGTCGATTTCCGGTACTGGAAAAATTTCGATTTCAAGAGCGAAATCTAAGCTATCGGAGATTGAAGTTCAGGCAGCAATTAATGTGTCGTAAAAATTCCATTATAACTGAATTAATTTTAATTAATCAAAATTTTTCTTTTCGTGTATTTTTTCCGTTTCCGATTCATTCACGTACATTCATGTCTTCTCAAATTGCAGACCCCAAATAAGACAAAAGTAGGGATAAAATGTAAAAATAATCGTCGTATTGGAAGTGCGAAGGACTGTTTTCATTAACTTAATTAAGTTATCTTTTTTTATTTTTGATAATAATAAGTTAATGTGTGGAGATTAGTGGCCGTTAATTATTCAGAAATCGTGAGATGCGGTCTGGTGTGATGTAGGTTTCAGAAAAACATTTTCTTTATCGTGCCCGTTTCAAACTTTATTGAGATCATCTTCAGCTTATTTAATGAAAATACAGTAACCCAATAGAATAAAAATGCATTTATGATAATAAATATTGTTAATACAATATAAACATTAATATTTGATGTCATATTTTTTTCTATTCACCTGATTGTACAATAAGTTTCTTACAATCTTTTCCCGGGATCTTTGTGGTGGTTGGTTTCTGACTGAGTTATTTTATGATTACATGGAGTCTTTGGTAATAGTGGTACATCTACATCTTCGTGCATTAACTTGTTGTGAAAGTATAATGGGTCGTCAGCCATTATCATTTTAACGGAGGTCTTGGATGGTATTTATTATTATTATTCTATATTTGACGTGTAGGGAAATGCACCCATTTGAGATTTTGCATATCATAGTCGTGTAGACCGGACGTTTTAAATGGCAATATGTATTTGGCCAGAGATAACTTGGTTGTTTGATGCTGTACCGTAATTTTTGGTTGTGTTGGTTGTCCTACGAGTGGATGAACTCATCTTGATGTTCATGATTAGTGAGGAATTGTTCTATTCGCTGAAGATGTCGTGGAGCCAGAAACGTGAAGAACCAGCGAGAAGAGGCGAATCCAGTAAAGTGATCAGAGTCGGTAAGTTCGACCTTAATTACTGTTGAAAGGCCTTGATATGTCCAGGTTAGCTTTTAAACAGATGTTAATCCGACTTTTTGTGTTCTCACCTTGAGAGTAACTCGCTTTTATATTTATTTCATTAGCTTTAAATTACAGATTTTAATTTTAACTCTACAATTTCTGCACCGGGTATACTTTTCGAATGTCTTTACGGGGACTTTTTAATTATCTACGAAAAAAAGCACAATATTTCAATATCAATGTTTTTAAGATAAACATGTGTGTTTAACAGTGAAAATTTATTCCTATGAAAATACATAATTTTTCTCAATAGAAGAAAATGGGTCGGACCACAATACTACACATGCGTGTACATGTACACATGCAATAACCTAACTTTTTAAATTTAGATTACAATATTTAGTATACACGAGGAAAAACTATCTAACCTTGTTTGAATAAAACAAAAACATTTTTTGGTGTGATAAAAACAATGTATGCAAATTTTTTTACACATTCATAAAAAATATACGCTGTTATACGTGACATTTAAAAAAAATTGTGCTCATATTTTAAGCATAGAAAAAGCCACGTTTCACATCTACAGAAAGCAAGAAGACAGTAGTCCTTAAACTGGTTTAATCTAATGTAGCGAACTTTTCTTAAATGGCGGAGTAAAATTTTGAATTTAAAATTCATCTCTTGAAATTCTCAATGTCCTGAACGCTTTTGAAAAGTTTCAACAACTTCATTCTGTGAATTTAAAACGTGATTTCTGGATTCCAACCTTGCGGTATTTGATAGGAGTGATTTAATAAATATTTTAAAAAATTATGTTATTTTCGTAACTTATAAATTCTTTAAAATATGTAAAATTTTCGGCCTAAAAAAAGTTTGATTTAATCATATCCCCCGTCGCGTTCACTTTGCACTGCATTTAAATTCTTAACAAAATCGCTCGATAAATTAAAAAACAGCCCAGATTTTCAACATACATAAATTTGAGATAGATTAATATTAATGGCCGTAGTATTCCATGCGATTTTCATGAAGAAGAAAGTGTCTTTGCCGTCGAAGACATCTTGACGGTTCTCCAAACTCGAGGAAAATTTGATCATAATTCCTGTTTCTAGTGGCTTACATGATGATTATGTACTTTTCTTACAGCACAAACAAAATATCAGCTTTTTTGCAAAATAAAAATGGATAGTTGCTTTCTTAGGCCAAAAATGGATGAAATTTAGGTTTAGAAGACGCTGCAAATAAACAAACAAAATTTGCGATAACACAGAAATCCGGTCTCTAGTTAAAAATAGTGAAAAAACAACAACAAATCTTTAATATTTATCCTTCGATTCTTTCTTCTTGGTTGTTCGCTTGTTTTAAAATCGTTATAGGTGTTTTTCAGGAACCACTTCAAAATATCCTTTTCCAAGTTCCTGAAAAAACACCTAAACGACCTTAAAACAAGCGAACAACCAAGAAGAAAGAAGAGAAGAATAAATATTAAACAAATCTGCAAACAGGCACCAGTAATTTTACTATAAAATCTTAACAATCTATAAAATCAACTATATCAACGAGAGTAAAATGTTAATAGTTTTTGACAAAACCTAAAAATATGTTTTTTTAATGAAATATATAAATATGAAAGTATAGTCAATTTAAATGTTAAATTATTCAGATATCGTGAGATGCGGTCTGGTGTGATGTAGGTATCAGAAAAACATTTTCTTTATCGTGCCAACGTTTCGATCTTTTATTGAGATCATCTTCAGGGCCTGGGATTTACAAACATAATTTACATTTAGAA
>CM077099.1:23435054-23453151 GCA_039619505.1 Cimex hemipterus | reverse complement strand
AAAATTATGTTTGTAAATCCCAGGCCCTGAAGATGATCTCAATAAAAGATGGAAACGTTGGCACGATAAAGAAAATGTTTTTCTGATACCTACATCACACCAGACCGCATCTCACGATATCTGAATAATTACCCGTTAACGGTCACTAATCTCTACACATTAAATGTTAAATATAGTACGCGGTATTTTTAGAAATTACATTGCAGCTGGCTGACATATTCTCTCCATTTTTTCCCATTAGATATCATAAACTTAAAAGTTCATGCAAATAAGTAATTCGTGTACTACCGGCTAAGGAAGTAATTAGCCATAAACATTTGTTTTGAATGACCTGAATACTTTGTAAATTTAAATCGTTTACGTAGTTCCAGACCCCGTAGCAGTAGAAATTTGGTGTAATTATGGTTTTGAAGATAAACAGCTTATTACCCTCGCTCTGCCCAGAATCCACGAGGAAAAGATGGTATAGTGCCACCACGGCATTGTTTTCTTCTTTCAATCTCGACGCGCGTAACACACAAAGCTTCAATTTAGAATCGAATTTGGCGTTTTTTCACCTACGCAATGTTTGAACTTCGGATATATTGCCTCTTTATAACCCCTCGATCATTTGGTGAATGTCGTTACCTTGGCCTTTGCGTAAGCTTCCATTTGGAAGTAGTTTGATGCAAAAGTGGTCAAATTAAACCAAATTCAACGATTGCAAGTAAAACCTTATTCGTTAATTGTTTAGCAAAATTTTATAAACCAAGATAAATTAGTTTGTGATAGTCTTGCTCTCTACAATGAGCAATACAGTGTTATGCCGACACCATCTGGCTTTAAAAGTGTATATTAGAAAAAGATATTACACAAAGCCCTGTGGGCCCTAGCAATATTTTGAGGGCTGGGCGAAATATCATTTGGGCAATCCTAAATGCCCTTTATTGTAAATAATGTAGTAATAATAAATCGCACATATTTTAAATGATACATGGAATAATTAGGCGAAAGGATAAATAAGGGGACCGCAGTGACCGAGTGGGCGTCCTACTCATACGTGCCGCGTTAGCGCAGTTATGGGTTCAAATCCCGTTATAGACAGCGGGAGTTTGATTAATAACAATATGGAAACAGTATTGCAGAGAATGACTTTTGCGACACCTGATGGGAGGATAGTCCATCCTGTATGACGATTTTATTTCCTATTTTCGACGATTCCTATTTTATTATAAGTAATCTAATGTTTCACCAATTAATGATAATTTAAGATGATGATAGTTTTCATCTTTTCTATGTCGAATGTCCGGCAATTACCCTAGTTTGATTAGGATGATAGCTACAAAAATATGGAACATTAATGGGCGAAGCCAATGTGTAATCATCCAATAAGCTAATTACGGGATTTGAGATCGTGTACCAAACCATTTTTTTCAAAGTTTCAGTTCCAATGTTCCATTAAATAATATAATTGATTTAATTAATTATAATTTTTATCTAAGGTCTTTGGTTGTGATTACAAAGCTAGTGGCCGAGCGGGATTCGAACCCATGATCTCCGGCTCAATACTCCTCTGCTTTAACCACTGGCTCAAGTGGTTCCGAATTAAATAAAAAGTATAACTAAATAAAATAATTAATAGATCAATTATGAGTACTAAAATGAGTCGATTGCACTGAACTATGAAGCTAGGAAGGTACAATAAGCCAGGAGGCTGCAGTGCCTGAAAAGCACAACCCCGCTTCCTAGTATCCTCATCATCATCATTGTTATCACCATTATGTATATGAAATACTTACATGGATTCCTATAATTATTGCTTTTAGGGTTGTAAGTTTCGAAGTGTAATTTGATTTTAATACTTTTTGTGATTAGCCTAATCCAATCCGAGCAAAATATAAGCGGGTAGTAGGAAATAAAGATAAAATAATGAAAGTCCGGATCTGCTGATCATCGGTCGAAAATCGAGGTCCTTCGGGAAGGATTTCTTTTTTATGGAAGATCACGTTTCTGACATAATTAATAATCACAATATCACGATTTCTGTTCTATCGCAATCGTGAAGATTTCTAAAGATTTCATGTTTTAAAAGATAAACTAAAAGAGATGTCATTTTAAATTATGACGCGTTATGGTTTTTTCATTGTTCGAATAAATCAGGGCCGTAGACGTACATTTCAGGTTTCCTATACTTTTATCGAATGAAAACGACTCTGAAATTAACATAAGTAAGAAAATTGAACGAAATGCTCTGATGGACAAATTTAACGCACGCATTTATTTAGTTTAAAAACAGATCCATTATTTTTCTACATTAGTTACAGGTAATGGGTACCCAGTCAGAATAAATAGTGAATAACGCTTTTTTTGTACTGATAAATCATAATATTTGCTTAAAAAGTAGCAATACGTCTGTCCATTCTGCTACGCCTAGTTATTCTTTTTCTTTCGTTGATTTTATTCTTCAGGCATTTGAGTGAGTACGGCAGTGTCAGAGTCATTAAAGCATGAAAGGAAGGATGGAGCGAACGCGATTGTCAGGAGACTGAGTGTACATTACTTTATAGTAAGAAGGGGTACCTTGCATGTTATTTGCCACCTCCTAAGTGAGATGAGAACATATTGACTGTTATTAGCCCTACACCGGATAGTCAATAGTCGTTGGTCCACATCATCCGATTTTTAGCTCCTTCTTAAGAGCCCTTATAAGTTCAGTAAAGTACTGGTAGTGAGTGTGCACATACGGACGAGAGGGACGATAGATTCGTTCTAAATCAGGCCCAACAAAACCACAGCAATGCTGGAAATGAGATAATAAATCTGATAAGACAAGAGCCTGATGTTTTGATTTTCTCCAGGGCTTTGAGAAGGCTCAATGAAAATAACCTCAGGGCCCGGCACCCGGCTCGAGGACTTCTTACCTCAGCTCAGAAAATGACCTGCCTTTAAATCGCGAAAAGACTTGTGAATAGAACTTTGGAAGTTTGGGGCGAGTCCCTTTTCATATAGGGTAACAGTATAACTGATGGGTGTAATTTCATATGGAGACGATCAGGAGACCCTCCCCCCCTCACAGCCATTGATGTTCTGGAGTGGATTTTCCTTGGACGCTTGCGTTGAATTGGTTGTTGTGCGTACAAGATCTCTTAAGTTCACAGAAGTATTTTCAAGACGCAATCGAAGAGCATGTAGTGCCGTTGCCCCCCCCCCATATATTGGTGAGAGAGTCTTGCTGATGGAGCTATGTACTCATTGAGTTTACGGAGAAAAATAATAGATTAGATTTATTCCCTTTTGATTGTCCCGGTATTTATTGTAATAATATTTACCTGTATCTGATATAGTTAAAAAAAAGTCTTTTCTCTTTCTACAACAGCAGCTTTATTTTTGGATCATAGAGTTAATCAGCAACTCCGAGGAGAGATATGAAATCTGGCATGAATTTGCTTGATAATTTTGCTGAATCATTTTAAAAACAAATTCATTATGCCATCATTTCGTTAATTTAAGTGATACATATGAATGGTCGGTACTTATTACTCGAGCTAAAATGGAAAATTAGCGAATACAAATGTGCTAAGTCGTGCTGGTTCTAGCAGATTAGCCTAAAAACAAAAATAGTGAAATCTCTTAAAACTTTAC
The DNA here is from genome assembly GCA_039619505.1 of Cimex hemipterus. Classification (NCBI taxonomy): domain Eukaryota; kingdom Metazoa; phylum Arthropoda; class Insecta; order Hemiptera; family Cimicidae; genus Cimex; species Cimex hemipterus. Next base: position 23,449,530 of record CM077099.1, on the reverse strand, counting down.
TAAGCGAAGAAATGAAAAATAACCATTTTTGATGTTAATTTCTTTTATATGAACGAGGTCCACCACTGTATGTATGGCAACCGTCAGAGTATTCCCGAACCAAAACATGGACTGCCAAAAGTATAGCGGCAATGGGATCAGTTATTTAATTTATAAATGTATTCAATGACAAACTGGTCGGGTGAAATAAGATCACTCTCACTCAATCGGTATGTGATCAGGGGTAAAAAGTTTTTCATGCCCCATAGAACGCGTATTGTCGATGTGACCTGAATGAGGTAGGAATTGAGTGTTTGGTGTGACCAGCTCGAAGTCCAGACTTGAACCCAATCGAACATTTGAGTCGAACTTAAACGACGAGTACGACGGCGAAACCCAAGTCCTGCCACCCTAGGAGAACTAGAAACCACTGTTCTTGACGAATGGGAAAGAATTCCAGAAGTGCCAGAGGTGTAGATACTTGTTTTAAAAGGAAAACAATGTTTTTTTACGTTATTATTTATGTGTGGTGATTAGTGATCGTTAATCGATAATTATTCAGAAATCGTAAGATGCGTTCGGGTGTGATGTATTCTTCAGAAAATCATTTTCCTCAACATGACATCCAAGAAAAATTAAAATCTCGCATTAACAATGTAGGAAAATTGCCCTCCTTAGTCTTGCGCAATACCTTCAATCTTTTCATCTTAATAAATAATATTTTATTTATTTATTATTCCTTTGTTATAGATAATTAATGCATAAAGAGGAAGTTGGTTTAATACAACATAATGTAGATAATTATGCAGATATCGTGAGATGCGGTCTGGTGTGATGTAGGTTTCAGTAAAACATTTTATTTATCGTGCCAACGTTTCGATCTTTATTGAGATCATCTTCAGGGCTCCAAGGCTGTTTGTCTTCTGTGTGATTGTTACCATATGGGTACTCTCAACACGACACGCAAGAATGGCACAACGATAAAGAAAATGTTTTTCTGAAACATTCGTCACACCAGACCATATCTTGTGATTTCTGAATAGTCATTATTTATTTTTGAATTTTTTGTTTCTAATTTTGCGTTAATTTTATCTATTTGCGTATTTCTCTCCCAAAAGGAAAATATTTGTTTAATCACGGTGTATTTGATCGGTCGGTTGTTATTTCTCGACTTGCAGAAATGTCGTTTCCTCGGAATAATTTGTCACTTTAAAACCGTAGGCGCAAATTTCACTTTGTCGTCTGTATGCCCATCCATTAATAACCGGCGGGGAGGCGAACTGCAAAACAGACACATTTACCATTTCCTAATTTTTTTTTAAATAGGCACAAAGTAAGAAACGTTTTATATCGTGTTAGGGCTTTATCTCGCTGAAATAAAAGACGGAAGTAAATAATTGTACTGGGCGATAAAGTGCTCTTCCCCTATAGCTTATTTTTTTTACAGGAAAATTCACTTCATTTAAACCTCGATAACACATACTAAGTTGTTAAAATATTGCTTGAAGAATTAGAACATCTTCTGGGCAATAAACAATAATATTTATGAAATGGATTGTCAAAAAAGCATTCCTATAGGTTTAATATTTCCAGAAAGGTTTTAACGCTGAAAATGCCAATTCCATTTTCCAGGTAGATCCGACTGTCCTCGGTTTTATCCATTGTCCCAGGTTTTAGCTTTAAGCCTCGAGCAGAACGATTTTTCCATGTTACTCGTACCGGGACTAGTCGGCTTTAATCCTAATGCCATTGTTATCCGTTTTATTTTTATTGGAAATCTGGGGCCAAATAATTCACGGATCTCAGCTTAAGTTTAGATTTCTTTTTCGGCAATTTTGATATACTGCCGTTATTACTGTAGACGGAAGTTTCAAAGTGCCGAATGTTTTTCAGCCCCTCGACGAAATTTAAGAAGATTAGGTGGATTAGACGATTATAACTGTTTCAAAAGGACTTCTTCAAATGGGTAATCCACATTGGCGTAAATGCCATTGCTGTATAGCCAAAAAATAACCCCTTTTTTAATTTGTTTCCAAATATTTTGGTCTATTTGCGCTAGTTTTGGTGAAATTAAGCTTTTGACCAGCTTCGGTGGTTGGACCTGTATGTTATTTATTAAGTGTAAAAAGAAACTTTAAACGTGTAAAATTTACTTTTGTTAGCCTTTATTCCGTTTAAAAAAGCTAAGAGGATTGGCTGACTAAAGTTATGGGAAACGACCGAACCCGTGGTTCAGTTCATCACCACGCAGAACTAACTATCTGTGAATTTGTCTAATTAACACTAAACGGTTGGTTCGTGAAGAGTGGTGTAACTCACGTTAATTCAGTACGATTTACTCGATGTAGTTTTTTTTTTTAAGACAACAATCATAGTCAGATTGGCGCACGTCGATGATAAATAGACAATTTACTGGCATATCCAGATAATGCAGTACAATCTCTCTTGTTGAAAAGTGAGGTTATTCCTTAAAAAAATATTGAATGCAATTTTTTCCCTTCAGCTTATTCGAATAAATTAACTTTCTCGATACTACTTAACAGTTTTAAAATTCGAAATTTCATGTTAATAATCCGGTTTTTGTTCGGGACGACGCTCCCGTGGATACTCCGAGCAGATTTTGACACTGACATAAGGATAAATGAATGATGAAATGACAAAGATAATTTCAGGCTTAAATATTAACTCAAAAAGATTTGCTTTTATTGTTTTGCATTTATTTAATTCATGTACTGTATAATCGTCAATAGGGTGTTTATGTACAAACTTTTACACATTTTAACATGTACTTCATTAAATGTTGATTTTTCGCGTTGATCCCTCATTTCCTTAAAATTTTTGCTAATTTCATTTTATACCTAAATGCTCGTTTATACTTATACTTTATACTTATATTTCGCATTAAATTTGAATACCGTTTTTGAACGGGGATTATTTTTTCACTTAAGTTGGTCCCAGATGTGTTCGATAAACATATCTGGACTGCGACCAATTCCAACCACATTCAGATAGTCATCCATAATTCATCCTCTATGGGGCCTGGCATGACCCTGCATTAGCAAGAATCTCTCACTGATGTAGACGGGGGCTATGGCACTACACGTTATTCGATTATGCCTTGTAAGTACTTCTGTGCAGTTCTTCCTCGTACTAGTATTAATTCGGTTCGGGCATTCAAGGAAAGGCCACTCCAAAAATCAATGACCCACCATAGATTGCCACCTGAGGAACCATACAGCATGAAATTAAACCTATCCGAAAATTTGAATACAACTCTCACCTCTTCTTTAAAGAGAGCTCGTCTCTAATTTTCCGAGGGCGAATCCATATGTTCCGTGTGAATTTAAGCCTGGCCATTTTCTGTGCTGTGGTAAGAAGAGGTTCACTAACCGGGTGCTGGGCCTTGAGGTTATTTTCATTGAGCCTTCTCACAGCCCTGGAGGAAATCGAAACATTGGACTTGTTTTAACAGATTTCTTATCTCATTTCCCGTAATGATGACGTTTCGTTGAGCCTGATGACCAATGAATCTATCGTCTACTTCTTCCCTAGACCTATGTCGACCCTGTCTGGACCTTCGCCCTTTTTCATTGAAGAACCGAAAACCCTTCGTATTATAAATTTTCACTCAGTCTCCTGGCGACTTCGCGCAGACTTTATCCTTCCTGTAATAATGAAATGATCGTGTTATACTCATTCTAATGTCCGGAGCTATTGAAAAAGATTTAGAAATAAGATAATATCAAATGAGATTTTTAAAAAAATTAACCGAAACCGATCTCTAAGCTCAGCACAATGAACGGGCAAAATGCTGCTCTTTATGCAAATCAGCACAAAAGTATAGAAAAGAAGTGTACAAAGTATTATTTTTTTTGTTTATTTTGACTATGATAAATTTTAATTACATATAACTAATGTAGAAAGGTAATTTTTTATTTTTAAATTAAATAAATTTACAGATGCGTAAACTTTGTCCAGCAGTGTGTTAAATAATAAATTGTATTGCAATGGAAGGATGACTAAATGAATATTTTTGTCGGGATTTCGGTAAATCATTCGCTAAAAAGATCCATAAATTCCATTCGTTTGAAGAAATGGACTTTTTCTCGTATATAAATATTTGTACTCGCTATTTGACTGAAGTTTCTGTCCGAAATGCTTTCCATGTTGGCCATACATCCATTAGAAAGAGATTTACAATTCCCTATCCACTTGTTAAGATTTAGATCTTTTCAGGTATAGATGACCAGGTAAAGTTAGGACGTTTTTCTTCTTCAGGACTTCTTGGACATTCCAGGCTGAAAAGACAATGGTGCATCCCGGGCCAAAACTCCATTTTTCGATTTTATACTGTTGCTCTTTGAAAAAGGTTCGTTTCCTGCTTTACGTTCTCGGTGGATTATTTGGACTAACAGTGCGTGAATCTAAGTGAAAGAGACTTTCAAGAAGTGGGCGAGGTAGTAAAATTATACAAACGAAACTAGAAAGCTGTTTGGAAATGGATGTTTGTTAAAGAGATTAATTTACAATCTCTTAATGGGACACGTTGAAAAAATTACTGTTACCATGGATTAGAAAATCATCCTTTAATGCGGCTTTCTTTCCTTACATTTTTATAACTTTTTTTTTGAAGGGCGATTTGATCCATTCTGACATTTTGCGCCACGTTTCGGCATGGGATCACTTTCTGGCCGACCGATTTTACCCCGGTTCAAATGGATCTTCAGGAAGAAAAGGTTCCGATTTGTTGAACAGACTCCGCGGAAAATTACCGATCGGTTTTTGTCCGGCCGCCTCTTCTCGTTAGTGCTTACCCGAGAGAACCGCACAATCATTAGAACCCGTTCTCATTTGGCAGATAAAGGCCGAAAAGAAAAAAAATAAATGGGCCTGAAAAAAAGGCTGAGGGCCGAGGTGAGAAGATGTTAGGCAGTTTCAGGTAGATGATTATTTAGTTTCACGAATATCATAGCGTATTTGTAATATGGTACCTTGTGACATCCTACTACCAAGTACATCTCGTTTATCAAAATTACATACAAATCTGTATTAAATTAAACTTCATATGAATTATAGAACTAGTTTCTCTAATTTTAGACAGAAAAACAAGTACTATTTTTCTTGGTATTGTTTAATTTTTATTTGCGTGCGCTTCACATTACACCATATTTGAATGTCAAGGTGTTCGTCCTTGTCGCTTTTGCCTGTTATAGTGAAAGTTTAAAGAAGGATTATTTTATACTTATGTAGTCTCGGTTTATTTCTTTTTGGTATAATTATTCCGGCCGAATAAGTACTTTTCTTCATAAAGTATGAAATCATTTTGTACAAATAGAGACTTTATCCTGGCGATCTAACTACTAGGGAGAGTAGAAAATTATAAGTACATATATGTACGGAATCGCTATGTGCAAAAATCCCAATTGATGAACAGCTTTACGAATAAAAATGATCGGAACCGACAGGCCTACAATTCCTTCAATAGTTGTTTTTCTTCAGAAAAAGTTGCCATCTAATATCGAGATTTAACAAAAACAAATTTTTTTAATCATCCAACTTTTAAAAAATAGTGATGATCCAAAATTCTATATTTGGCTGAAAAGTTTCGAAAGGAATAAATTGAATTGTGTTATGGAGAAAAGCTTTCTGTTATCTGCAAACAATTAGGCTAGATGGTACTGTGTACTCTTATCGTATTAAATTTATGTAGTTATTTCCTGTCTGCTCATTGCCAGTTGAGCTTTGCTTCCAACCTATAACTTATTTATTGGTCTAAATTCGTTTCCATATTCGTGCACAAGATGTTAAAATATTATTATAATTCCATTATGTGACTTCGATCCACTCTGACACGATAGCTCAAGTGGTTAGAGCAGCGACGTATTCAGCGGAAGGTAGTGGGTTCGAATCTTGATCGTGACACTTTTTCATCTCAACCAAGACCTCACATCTAAAATGAATGATTATTATAATTATTTTTGTGCACTCTCAACACGACAGACAAGGACAGATCTACACGGAAAACAAACAGGTAGAGCCCTGAAGATGATGTCAATAAAGGTCGAAACGTTGGCCCGATAAGGAAAATGTTTTTCTAAAACGTACATCACCCCAGACCGCATCTCACGATCTCCGAAAAATTACAATTATCGATTTGCAGGTACATGCAATATATGCATATAACAAATACACTAAATGGATTTATTCACCCAAACACTGAAGAAACACGTCTGAACCGACCAAAATCAGCGAGAATAGGCAGACCAAGAAGCTAGGCAACTAACAAACAATAGGTTTATTGCCCCAGAAACCACAAGAGGAAATCTCACGAGAAAATTTATGGGTTAACTATACAAAATTGTTGAGAAAGTGTTTAATCGAAAGTTTAAATAAAAACAGTCAGTTTTTGATCATTTGTCAGTAGTTTGATCGTCCAGTTCGGCATGGTCCACTGGTCCTCGTTAGATTTTTGTGGTATAACGTGGTAAGGTTTAGCGGGATGAAGAACAACTTTCTACAGCGGTATTACTCAGTAGTTGCAAAATCAGAATAACGAGTATATTTTTCTCGTTATTCAGTCAAATCGTCATACTATTGGCGAATGCGACTTTTTTCATCGACGGAGTTGGTTCAGACCGGGATATGTGTTACATTCAGTACGTACGTATACCATGTAAGTCTAGGAACTAGTAAATCATACAAATATATAGTATATTTTCTTGGCTGATATCCACTACGATCGTTTACGGTCAGCTTGACGTCCCTTCGGATAAAAACGGGAGATTTTTTGCGGCTGGATCGCTCCCGTCTAACGGTAGGAAATAGTTCAAAACGGCCCACTAATCAATGGCGAGCCCGGTGCCCCTTTAGAAATCGGTGCGGTTTACAAAATGTTTAATAAAACGGGGCGAGGGCTGGGAAAATTCTGCCGGCAGGAGTTCCGCACGAGACGGGGAGAGCTCGGAAGAAGATCACGATCTCGTGTAATGGATCAGGAGAACTTGGATCAGCACGCTATTCTTTCGCCTTTGCCTCGCTCAAAATTATTTTAAAGGTCACTCAGAGTAACTAAAAGCTAATTGATTTCATTAGGCGGATTGGCACAGTAATTTATCTAAAAATGATTGGACAATTTATATTGAACAATTTATTAATAACCGACTCACATATTCGAAACACGAAAAAAGTTCAATTTTCCTACATTGTAAGCATGAAAAAAGTTATTACTTGATGACACAAAATACTTCCCAATGGAATTAATTAAAGTTGATAATTTCCACTTAACTAAATAGCTAGACTGACAAGAGATAAACACAAATAATCCTACATTCTATTATTAATTGTGACCAGTGTTACTGCTTATCCAATTATCAACGCTGAAAAAAAGTCTGTAAACAATGCATACTGATAGGATATAATTATACTTTTTAAAAATTAATATCACAATCTAATTAGGGTTATTTAATTTTTTAAATTGTACATCGTTTTAATTTTAATGATAAAATTATGGGTTTCAATTCAAACGATCAATGTAGCCCACCATTTGTATAATTAATTGTAGTATGGCTTCGATCATTCTGGGCTTGTTAATCGCTGATTTGGTCTATCAGACGCATTTCTGCAGTTTTTGTTTCAACATTTTCAAAGGCATCTATAATACACTGATTTTTTTATTTATTAAATTTATTAATTAAACTGGTCTTATTAGATAAATTAGACTTAATTTTACAATAATACTGTAGAATAAATAGGCGTTTACACTCTTATAAACCCATTGATTTACATTTCACTATTCAGTACACATTTTTAACTACACAAGTTCATATGGCTTGCTTTTGGTCGCCTCCCCATTTTCGTGCTGGCTGAGGCGAGCCTGGGTTTGGCAGCAAATCTTTGTATTTCCGCCGTGACCTCAGGGATCTTAAGTTCCCTATGCAACTCCTTATCTCTTATGTAACTAAGGTGCATTGACCAAGTTACGTAAGATTTTATTTTGGAGTGTATGTATGATTTTGGTATTACTGTCTTTGGTACAACTCCATAGTTGAATACCATTTGTCCATATAGGCTTTATGACTTGTTTATATAATATTTTATTGCGTATAGCAAGGTTCGAGCCATGTCCTATCAACCAGTATAGTTGTCTATCAACCTATTTCTATCCGTTTTTTCTTCATGTGTTCTTTTCATCTCAGGTTGACATCTAAGGTCATGCCCCAATATTTAGCTGTATCGCTGTAAGTAGTTCCATCGATTGTGAGCGACGAAACTTGGTCCACTTTTTTGTTGTAAAGATTAGATGAACTGATTTATGCTGATTTAGGTTGATTTTCCATTTTTTTGTCCATTCGTTTATCTTATTATATTCATTTTGATTGAATGGATGATAGTCGGTCTTAGTGATATCACCGCTGTGTCATTTGCAAACGTTGCAAGTTTTACACCATTTATTTTCGGAAAATCACTGGTGTATAACAAGTAAAGAAGTGAACCTAAAATGCTCCCTTGTGGCACTCCTGTATTTATTGTTATTTAATTGTGTACAGACGAGAGAGATGATAGATTCACCCCGTCATCAAGCTCTATGAAACCGCAGATTACGGGATACGAAATCTGATAAGTCAAGTCCGAAATGTTTCGATTTCCTCCAGGACTGTAAGCTCAACGAAATAATCTCAGGGCCCGCTCCCGCCCACGGATGTCTCTTCCTACAATAGCTTAGAAAATGGTCAGCCTTCAATTCGCCCGGGGATATGTGAATTGGACGAAATTTGAGTGCGGGGCCTCTTTTCAGATGGTATGAGAGTAGTCACATCTTCATATGGAGACGCTCAGGAGAATGGTATAGAATGTTACGGAGCTCAATACATTATGCACCTTCATTTGTATGCTGGTCTAGGATCTTATGTCGTATAATGCCGTATGTACCCAAATTTCGACATTCAGTCGTTGGCTTGTGTTTTTGCCTTTCCATGCGGATAACAGACTAAAATGATCAGGAACGACCTAGGTATACGTTCATCTCCCCGCACACGCTAAGAGGAAATCGGACTTCTTTAATTGCACACCCCACCGCGTATACGCTCCTTATCCTAAGTCTTCGTAAGGTGATTTCTCCGGCTATGCTTAAAAGAATCTATTTTCATTTTAATCGGAACTGTAGTCATCTTGTCATTTTAATCGATAAATAGTTATTTTTTAATCCAGAACTGCAAAAAACGCTAACCTATTCTTGAATATATTTAAACTACATTTTACGCGACACGATGTACAACCGAAAATTGTTTATAACTGAATCGTTTCTCACCGCCGACAAAGGGATATGATTAGTAATCGTTCACTAGTATTACATTTTGTTGTGAGGGCCGCTCGTTTAGAATTAGAACTGTTGCCAACAAGTTGTCATATCGATCATATCGGCCCAGTCCAATTCTCGCCTGTGATCATTAATCATTGCTAACGCATTCATCGGTATATTGTTTTGGTTAAACCGGAGTCTTTGTGTTAAACTCGAGATGAATGATTTCTTTATAAAGTTATCACGAATGTGCCAAAAAGGTACAATACTCGTTATGATATAATTGACCGGAAATATCTAATGACAAACAAGAACCGAGGCACCAGGCCCCCTGGTCAAACACCCGACAAAGTGTATCCGCAAAAATCAGATCAACGTCCTGGTTGTACATGCTACTGAAAAAGACCCCCGATTTCCACTTTTTTTTTAATATATAGATTGTATTTTATATATTGCATTTTGACGAAATGAGAGAAATAGATAGATATATACTAAAACGACTTAAGTAGAAACGAGTTAGAGAAGACAATTTTTGATCCCTTTTGTTAATGTTGTGATATATAATAGAAACCAAAATCATAACAGTAAGAACTAACAATGTAATTTCACCGACGAATCGACGTTAAAATCGTTTTATATTAATTATTAATACATTAGCTATAATTATTTGTACAATAGCGTGCCGGCTAGCTAAAATCATGTTAGCTGAATATTTCATGTTTTAACAGTTTAATAAAATTCCATTCTTTATTCTGAAGATTCTATACACTATGGTAATTTTGTTTGAAAGGATCGGAAGGAGGTTCTAGGACTAATTGTAGTTAAGGGAAGCTTTCAATATATATTACTCCATCATCGAGGCCTAAATTAACAAATTAATGTTAAACAAATGTTTCTATCAGATATTTCAGTAGATTTTGATAATTTTTGGAAGAATAACCATTCTTGTCTTGGTTTGTCCAACTTGTTTCTATTCATGGTCATTTTCGGTGGGGCATTTTTTTCTTAGCCACAGATCACAGATGTTTATGCATACTAACAATTTCACTCGAACCCATTTTTTTTAAAGAATTGACGACATGATTGAAACTACAACTGTAGGTTCACATCCAAGCAGACCTTCAACAAGGCAACCAGCAATATATTTAAGAAAAACCGTAAATAATAATAACAGAGGTCGTCGGTGGCCGCAACAGTTTAGACGGTCACACAGCGCTCATCACTGTAAGGTTTAAGGTCCCGGGTTCAAATCTAGCAACCCTGCTTTTTTTTCAACAACACCGGCACCCTGAGCTGACCTCTGCTGTTGAGAACCCTATTAAAACAATAAGAAAAAAATCAACTCTCATTTGAGTTACATAATAGATTTAGCGTGCTGAAAACGAATTAATTATTCAATTGCTGTACCTCAGCCCAAAGTATAAAATTATTAAGATGTAAATTGTTCGGTATAATCAAGATGAACGTAAAGTTCAAGGCGGTTTTACATTAGAACGGAGAATTGCGCTATATAAAATTAGAAGCCATGGAACTCGTCCATTCTCCACCGACGCCGTAACATAACGAAGACGAGCCCATGTTAAGAATATGCAAAAACCTCCGCTGACAATGAGTCAACGGTGACGCCATTTTGACATCTCATTTTCGACTCAGTCGATGCCCAGGGGCGTTGTTTATTTACGCAAACGGCCCTCGCCTCCTCAAAATAACCATTTATTCTCACTGGATAATTTAGCCAGTTAAATCTCCGCACTCTCATGACTCACGGGGTTAGCGAGTTCAATCGACATGCTGATATTCACTCTAACCGTGCCACTTTTGAAAAAACGTAAAACTTAAAACGATTCCAGGCACGCCACTTGTAAACATGAGCCGAAACGATTATCGACTGTGGATTTCTTTACTCTTCGGACTAACTTCCTATAGACTTCTTGTAATAGATAAAAGCCCAGTTTAATTACTCATTGTCAGAACAGGCAACAGAAGTGTATTTAGTGCAATAATGTACTCAACATACGTAGTATATTATGTGGTTTCGATCATTTTACTTTCTCCTCGCCGTTTTGATCTGTCAGCCGCACTTCGGCTTTTTTTCACCTTCAGTGGTGTTTCATTGTTAGAAAAAGAGTACAGTAGACTCTTGTTATCCGCGGGGGATACGTAGTACGTATCAAGCATCATCTTGGATAACGAGAACCGGGGATAATAGGAAACACCTCGACTTTCAGGCTTCGAAGCATCTTCTTTATCTGCATACCAATACTTTTCGAGCGCCTACCAACATTTTCATGTATAACCTTATGTATACATATTTCAGGGTTTTTTCAATAAGTTCGGTAACATGCATAAAATTTATTCCAAAAAGGACAGCAATAAGTACGATTACAGGTATACACCTATGTTCGATATTGAAACATTTTAGAAAAAATGATGAATCGTTAAATTATAAAAAGGAAAAATTTAAGATAAAAACTAGTACAACGAGAGTCTAATAAGTAAAATGTAATTTGATAGTTATCGATTATTTTGATGTGCCTATCGTCGCCGGTTTATAAATGATCTGTAACGACCCAATTACAACAATATAACCCACCTCAATGAAATGGCCACGGAGATTCATTTGTCGTCGAGAATCGATATATTATACGACATTTGAAAAATGTCAAAAAGGAGGGAAAATTCGACGGGGTTGAGGTGGGAAGTTAGTGTCTGGGTCGATGGAAGTCACGATAGCTCAAGTGGTAGAAAAGCGGCGTATCTAGCCGAAGGTTTTGGGTTCGAATCCCGCTAGTGACGCTGACTTTTTATTTAAACCAAAACCTTAATTAATCGACATAAAGCAAAATAAAATACGTTCTGTACCATGATCCCAAATATCATGGTTGATCAGGAATCAAGGCTTCATTTGAACAAACAAACAACAATGAAATGTTTAAAAAAAGTGCTTTCCCTTGTTTTTGGAATACCAAGTTGCCTTAGTATATTTTTCAATTTTGTCAAAAGTTTCTCCGCTCGTTCTGTTTGTGGATTGTTTGTCTTTCGGTTGATTGATCTCTTCAAAAACCAGCTTCGATCCCACCTTGCTGATGGTGCTAGGCAGTACCGGGAAATGAGCGGAAAGGTCACCGAGGACCAAAGCGAAACTTTACGAAATAACAAATTTAATGAAACTGGTTCCATAGCTCATACCGATTTTACTCTCCAATGTTACGCAACGGCAAAGACACTTTCCCGGAGGACGAAGTTGATTTTTTTTTAAAATTTCAATCCAAGCCATAGTTAGAATGGTACTCGAAAGCTTGAAATCTGAAGGGGCGTAGGAGTGGCGCTTCCTATTGTTCTCTAAGTTTTGAACAATGAAATGAGAGAAGTAATTTCGAAGATGCTGCTACGGTCCCAGATTCTTTCCACTTGATTCATTCAACTAAGATAATTTTCTGTAAGATGCGTACAAATTCTACAAAGGAGGAAATGATGGTTGGGGAAAATGCAAAATTTTTGTCACTAGCACAAATAAAGATTTAAATAAATACATAAAATATAAATAGGTCAGGGGTGATCACCATGCTTATTCTTCGTCAGAGGCGCTTAGACATTACTCGAACCCACGACCTTCGGCTAGATACTCCGCTATTCTACCACCTCAGGAACTTCGATCCATTCGGACACTTCCCACCTCAACACACCTTCCGAATTTTCCCTCCTTTTTGCCATTTTTCAAATTGACTTTTTTTACCTTAACTGAAACCCTTAATAATTTGAACGATAGGGAGGACCACGAAAACTAGTGAGTTGTAAAAACTATATAAACAGATTAAATTCTTGAACTTTGAAAAATGTTTAAATGTACAAATGATGTAATTTATGAAGAATTCAACCGTCACATGTTTCCTATTTCTATAGATTAACTAAATTTATCTATTCTTCGTCTTTTGTACGGTAGTTTGTACGGTAGGTCAAACCGAATTCAAATTGACACCGATCGCACCACTAACAATCAAACGTTTCTTTCACAATTCTGGTTCATTGTTGCTGTTATCCTAAACGAGGTGTAAAAGGTGGGTGATGAGTTTATATTTTGGTTCCACCATCCTAGTCTGCAATCGTTCATGTCTTGTCTGGCATATTTTCTTAACATATATCAATTTTACTTTATTTAATCTTGACGGGAGTACGGAACGTTTAACCGCAACGACAGTAAATGAAAGAGTTTTTCAATGTTCCCCGTGGAAAGGCGACGGAAAAATGAGGTAGGTGCATTCCAGAGGGTCGGGTGACGGTGCGGGGGTGCTATCGTCTGGGGAAAAAAGACGGGATAAGAACCCGGTGGAAAATGGATTCATCCCACCTGTCGGACCCTAACGGACTGACCCGTGACCGCAGAGTCGTCCGAAAATCCCCCCTGGGAATATCGGACCTTACCAAAATGACAAGAAATACATCTTGTTTTGTATTGCCAAGAAACATATTGCTTTTTTTTTATTAAACCTGCGATTTCCCGTCAAATATCGTATCTGTAAGAATAGTCCGACTGCATACCTTCATTGTTGCAGTTTTAATCATAGCAATATGTTCAAATACAAATTTTATAATTGCCAAATAGGATTGACCACTATTTCATGTCAACTTGTTATTCAATCCAAAACATTCCTTAGACGTTCATTATTTGCAATGTATATCAGAAAGCACAGAAAAAAAATTGCAAGCAGTGCTCGAACTAATCTATCGAATTTTCGGTTATTTTCCAGTATTCAATTGTGACTCAACAGTCCGGTTCTTTAGGTAAAAAAATAGAATTTCAAAGACAAAAAAGCAGGTTTAGAAAGCGTGTAGAACGAAAAGGGTACAATTATATCTGCCGACTTCCGTCGACACAGGTGAAAACAATGCGTTCCGGAGGGAATTACTGCCCACTCAGCAAAACCGATATTATTTATTCTGCTGCAAGAACGCAAGTAACCCTTTTCAAATTTGACAAATTACAAGCATCACTATAAGTAAAAATGTTTTAATATTTAGGTTTATAAACTGTTAGACTATGTAGGAGTTAGATATTCGAATACGCTTAAATCAATTCTCACTCCTCTACACATATACTCTTCCTCCCTCTATCACCCACTCGCTCGCCGTCTCTTTCACCTACTCTTCTCTCTCTCTCTCTCTCTCTCTCCACTCGCTCACTCTCTCTCTCTCTCTCTC
>CM077099.1:23407656-23434954 GCA_039619505.1 Cimex hemipterus | reverse complement strand
CTCTCTCTCTCTCTCTCTCTCTCTCTCTCTCTCGTTCTCTCTCACACCCACTCGCTCAATCTTTCTCTCTCTCTCTCTCTCTCTCTCTCTCTCTCTCTCTCTCTCTCTCTGATATGTATATATTTACACATAGTACATCGACCGTTCAATTAATTGATGTAGAAAATCAAATCCAACGGCATTTACTCAAAATCTAAAGGATCTTCCTGACTTTCATCTCATGTTTGAAACAGTAGAGTGCTCCTGTGTGAAAGTAATAGGAGAAAAAATAATTTATCTAGTTTTCCAGGACGTGCGTTGCGAAATAATTGCTGCGACCGGACGCTGCCCCGGCGGATGATTCCGTCCACTTTTTCTTTTGATAATTCCACTTTCAATTTCTTCGACCGGCCACTCGACAAGCATAGCTTTCTTTAAGCGTCCCCCACGTGATAATGCCGGGAAAAAGTTAGAATAGGCCGGTTGTCTTTATACCCGGGTAAAGCATAGGTAACGCGATTTACCTTTGAATCAAGGAGAAAGTGTATATTGACTCACAAAAAGGCGAATAAATTGGTACAGCCTTAAATAAAAAGTCAATGGACCTGTTGGGCACAACCAAAGGAAAAGTTCTAAGAAAGTATGCTACAGTTATGTTTTCCTGATTCGCCTAAGCCCTCTTATAGATGGTACTGATTCCAGAATACCAACACCAATTTTAATACTCCAGCCAACGAAACTAAGCTTAAGCATAAATTATTTCTGGAATAACTGGTAACTGAACTCGGTCATCAGGGCTTTTGAAGCTACAAAAATCTTCATAACGTATATGTAAAACACAATCGGTATTAAAAGACGTTATAGCTTATTAAATTCAGCGAGTTGAGTTCAAATCCAGGTCAATCTGCAGAAAATTAAAAACAAAATATAATAGTTAATATAGTAATGTTCAAAATTGAACTGTTTTGGATTCGCAGATATTTCTCCCCGATTCGGTTAATGATGATAATCATGATTTGAAAATTACAGCTTTCTTAATATTGAGGGAACGTAATTCCTGTCATGCAGGATGGCTTGAAATCCAAATATCGTTTTTTTTAATAACTATCGGATTCGTGATAAATCGAAATGAATCGTTATTTTTATTTTGAGTCTGTCGGGTGAACCTCTATTTTGGCCGTTGCGAATCGTTTTACCATTCAGTGGGTTTTTGTGCTTATATCATTGACGCTGAGCTCCAAACAGGGCGAAATGACAAAACGAGTGAGACAAACCCAAAACAAGCCAGATCAGAATGATCGGAAAACTGGCAAACTACGTACGAGATATGTAAGTTATGGTCTTTAACGTTCAATTTATTTTCCGAATGTTTTCTTCTGGATAGGGAAAATTATATTCTTATCCCGGCTCCCAGTTTCCCTCCATCCTGAATCCATTAATTTATCTCATTACAGCATTTAAAATTCCAAATGCACAAATCGACCGATAAAGATGGCCAAATGTCGAAAAGCGACGACAATGGTGATAAACAGAACAAAAATGACTAAAATTTTATTTTTATTATTATATCATTAGTAAATATTTGTTTTCAACAAATAGTCAGTACTTTTCTTCACCGCATGCTTTACTTTAACGGAAAAGGCGATTTTATCAAATTAATACATTCAATTCAATCTGCTACATACTGATACAAGTAATTGCCCAAATTGCTTCTTTTAATTAATGTGTGGTGAATCTTTTAATTAATTATCCTTTTTATGTAAGGTTTTTGTTGAGATGAAAAAGTTAATCTGTTGCATTAATCGATGTAAATGCACGCAGGATTTCCATCCTCAGTTGACAGGAAATCATCCCATTCGAGAAAATTTATGCATTGATTTTTTTTCTTCAAACACACCAATAATAGGATAGGATTGGGATTTAGGTTAAATGTACAAGTAGTAAATAAACATTTGAATCTGACTGTTGACCCATGTCATGGGAGGGGTTTTTATTATGCCCGGTGACCCGTATAGCTTTATGTAGAGTCGGGTATTCAGTGTGAACCTTGGACCGGTAAACTAAGCCCACGTAAGTGCAGATCCAGCACAGCACCAAGAGAAACCATGGGGCAGAAGAAAACCACTCAGGTTGTACATTACTATTTTCGAAGTAGGCCAGACCACTCACTATTGACAAGTCCGCGGAAAAATTCATTACGAGCTTTTCCATTCTAGATCTATCAGATGGTTTCTAAAAGGACTTCTAAACGAAAGAAAAGACGCTATTGATCGTTTCAAGATTTGAAAGGAAAAGTGAAGTTTTTTTTATTATGAAAACAATGTATAATTTAAAAAACCGGTCCTTGGACGAACATTTCACTTTCTTAGATATCTCAAGTTTTACATAATTTTGCGTGAGAATTTGTGCTTTTGTCTGCAATTGTCCCTTAGTTTTCTAAGTTTGCTTAATCTAGACGTACGATCGAGTGTGATAATCAGCGGATGAATTGATGATGAAAGATCAAATAACTCTTAAGTGAAGAAGGCACAGTACAAAGAATTCTTCGTCAGCATAAATCATGGAAATAAAACAAATTTTAAAAAATCGAATTAAAAAAGATTAATTATAACTTCTTTCGATTAATTAATCTTTTTATGTAAGGTTGAAACGAAAAAGCTACTGTCACGGGCGGGATTCGAACCCACGACTTTCGGCTCAATACCTCTCGTGACAGTAGTTTTTCGTTTTCCTTAATTAATTGAAAAAAGTTATTTGGTCAATCGGACCACAAAATATAACGGACTTAATTATGACATAAATAAGATTTAATTCGATAAAAATGCTGAATACGGACAAAGCATAAATTTATCTAATTCTATTAGTTAGAGTCTGTTACTTGTTATTTATTTATTAGTGTGTGTCTTCAAATTGTTAGTTTTGCCAAAATGTAATTTGTTATTCGGTAGACTGCACCTTTTGCACCTTTATTTATTCATATTGTTGCTATCCTTTGTTGTTGTTGCTGTTGTCTTCGCACCGAATTTTTCTATTCTTCGCACTTACAGTGTCGATCAATCTTTATCGCTCTCGTTACTTGTTATTTATTTATTGCTCTATGATATTTCTAGTCATGTTGAAAAATGGAAAGTTAGTCGTTACCTACATTTCTAATTAGAACGTCCGATATTTTAACAATTCATAATTTAATAGTCCAACAGTTTTTCAAGTTTTTACTTCATGTATATTTATGTACCACTGTGTATATATTACAAACAACCAATATTTTATTGTGACAATAATCGACATAGTGGTGAATACAACCTATTGACAGCTGCTCTGGATTAATAAGTTATTATTATCTTATTATCAGGATTATTATTTTATAGATTAAAAAGAGGTCTCCTACCTTTTCAGTAGTCAAAGTGGTAATTGTGGAGAGGTTGAATTGAAAAATTTACATTCCCCCTTTTACTAGTGCCTCTAATAAGAAGAAATTTATTGACCACATGCTCCATATGACATATTACAGGTGTTTTACAAATCATTATGATATATTTATTTATGTTCACTTTGTTGAATTAACATTATTACATCTTGACTATTTTAAATTAAATCAAAGTATTTTAATAAATGAAAAAAATCTTTTTCAAATATATTAAATAATTTTTCTTGGCTCTATTAGTTATTTCAGTGAGAAAAGTAATTACTAATATTTGTACATCCAAACCAAACACTAATTTTTACTTCAGTTAATTAAGGTTTTTAGTTGAGATAAAAAAGTCAGTGTTATGTGCGGGATTCGAACCCACGATCTTAGATCAGTTATGCCGCTGCTCTACCACTTGAGCTATCGTGACCTCGATCCACTTGGACGTCAACTTCCTATCTCTAACTCATAAGGTGGGGTTGAGATAGGGTGAATCATATAACTGAAATCTATTCTGATGTTCAAGTTTATTTCATATGTCATTTTGTATATTTCCTATATTTCTTTGATTTTCAGGCCTATGGACATTTCTCCAGCCAACACACACATACACAGCGTCAAACGAAATTGTCCTGAATCCAACTCTAGCATTAGTCTTTGAGCAGCCTTAAATTAGCAAGGTTCTCCTCCTCTAGAGAGCTGAGCCTTCCATCCTTTGTAATTTACTCAGACTAAGTCTGTAATAAGTTTTGATGGATAAAAAAACAGATAGCAAGTGAAAATCTCGTTAATTGTGTTATTGTTTACATATAAAAGGGTAGAACAATTATTCGTATACCATTTGATTGATAACATTGCACTCTTTGAATAGTGGAATATTTGGCCGACTCGTAAACTTGGAACTCGTACATTCATGTAGGTTTGAGTAAGAAGTCCGCTGGTGTCCAGTTTTGACTTAATGGTAATTTTGATTATCCGTTCAGTAGGTAATAAACTAAAAATAAAATTTTAAATTGTTGGATGAATGTCTGTTCGTGTAATCATGTGTCTGGATTCCACGTTAGTCTTCTATCAAATGTAAGTCCTAAATAGGTTACTTTGTCGATTTGAAGTTCAATAGCAATACAAGTTTTGGCTAGCGCAAGTCGCGCGGTGGATTGTAAAAGTGAAACGTTGTGACGACGTGTTAAACTTCATTTTTTCTATTAATTAATATTTAAGAAAGGTATTGGTTGAGATAAAAAAGTGAATATCTCGAGCGGTATTCGAACCCACGACCTTCGGCTAAATACGCCGCTACTCTACCAGGTGAGCTATCGAGACCTCTCGGACACCAACTTTCCGTCTCCCTCACCTCTCGAATATTCCCTCCTTTTTGCATTTCATTGAAAAATGTTAATTGGCCATTCGTACCACGAACTGTAATGGCTTCATTTTTTTCTATTGTTGACTGTGGTTTTGTACATAAGCTAGTGTAGAAGAGGGGGTGACTTGTTAATATGGTAGTGCCATGCGCATAAGTGGCTTTGTGGCATTTGAGGGCATGCTAGAAGTAAAAATTGTGTACAACGGCAGAGCGAGTATTGACCCCTGCCGGCACACCTGCAAGCATTTCCTTCATCTCAGAAATTCCCGATCCCTGATTTATTGTGAAAAACTCCTTGAGAAATGATTGTTGAATCAGATAGTAAGTCTGGGTTAGAAATAATTTTAATTAGTATAATAGTCCTTCGTGCCACACTTTGACGAAGGCCTGAGAAACATAAAAAAACACTCCAGTCGTGTTCAGTTTCTGTTCGAGACATACGGTCATTACTCTCTCAAAAATAAGTTTTGGCAAATAACATTATTTTAAAAATATTATTGTATAAATTATATCACAAAAAGTAATTGAATATAAGTAGTAATTGGATAATATAATAACAACTGGCAAAGGAAGCCTTTAACAATATTTACAGTTACGTCTCATTAATAAAAATTACTAATTTAATATCCACATTGTTTATTGGCCTGCGACGTATTAAAGATGATTTCCTCCCTAAAGGTGGGGCGTTAATCATTCGAGTAAAACGTAAACTAGCGAGAAATGTCCGGTAGTATGATCACTAAGAATGTCATCATCAGTTGATAGTAACAATTTAATAGTACAATTTTTTTGTATTAATAATTGATAGTTGATCACGAGTTGCGTTGTTTGAATATTGGATATAGTAATTATTCGGAAATCGTGAGATGCGGTCTGGTGTCATGTATGTTTTGGAAAAACATTTTCTGTATCGTCCCAACGTTTCGGTCTTTATTGAGATTGTCTTCAGGGCTCAAAGTGCTTGTTTTCTGCGTAATTGTGTCATTCTTGAGTGTAGTGTGGCACTCTTAACACAAAATGCAAGACTGGCACAATTTCGCAGAAAACATACACTTCGATCCCTGAAGATGATCTCATTAAACATTGAAACTTATTCAGAAATCGTGACATGCGGTCTGGTGTGATGTAGGTTCGGAAAAACATTTTATTTATCGTTCCAACGTTTAGATCTTCATTGAGATCATCTTCAGGGCCTGGGATTTGCAAACATTCTTTAAATTTAAAAAATACATGTAGGATGTGGAAAAAAGTGAATTTATACAATGTAAAAATATATTTTTTTTACTTTTTTTTTTTTTTTTTTAATCAAAGTATTTGTTTTCTGCGTAAGTGTGCCATTCTTGCGTGTAATGTTGAGCGTCTGAACACGACGCAAGTTTCGCACTATTACGAGAAAACAAACACTTTGAGCCCTGAAGATGAACTCAATAAAGACCGAAACGTTGGCACGATAAAGGAAATGTTGTTTTGAAACCTACATGACACTAGAACGCATCTCAAGATTTCCGAATGTATATTTTATATAAAAATCATCGACTAACGGTCACTAGTCACCTCATATTAATAGTTGGTTGCAAAAATTAACAAATGAAATTATTACATTTTTAAAATCTTTATTGAAATATTAATATACTTTATAAAAACAAAATTAATCCTTTTTTTTATTTGTGTAACACGTTTAAATAGATCAATCATGCATTAAATCACAACCGGGACTAAATTACAAGCTCTACAGCCATTTATTTGTATATGTATCCAATGTTCTTCCTGGCCGGGATGATAGCTAGTATTTAGGCCGGTTGAAATTGCAGGTAATAAGTTACTTTTCGTATACGTAACGGTCGCGGACGAACAATAAAATTGGCCGGCGTGTTTTTATTTACAGCCCTAATCTGTGCACAGTCGTGACTTAGGCCGACTTCGGACGCCTTTTACGCTTATTGATGCAATTACTTCCACCATTATGTATCCATTAATTAGATCCTATCAAAAAGGGATATCAATGATTAATATTATCCTGATCGGCGTTCCACAAGACTGTTAGTGTAGAATCGAAAACGTCTGACAAACGCCATTTCCATTTCGACGTAACCCCCTTCCAAATAGATTACCAACAATTTGAAAGTTTTCCAAATGTCATTGAACTTCGTAAAGGCCCTGACACACGGGGAATTTTGATTATTTCACTAAGATCTCTGTATTTAGCTCAACCCCTGACAATTTTCCTAAATTAGCCAACAAGTTTATATTGGTGTCACAGGTTTCTCATAAATCAATATTTTATGTCCCATTGATAAAAGCCTTGTATTTGCTCTTCTCTGCAGGTGCACAGGTCTCGTTGGTATGGTGTTACATTATTTAATTTCATTCTACTTTAAACCTCGTATTTGAAGACAGTGAATACTTTTTTGTATTTTTATTAAATTATTGGACCGATAGGCAAAAAATTCCACCCACATGTAATATAACTTGATTTGTTTATGTTTTTATATATTAATCCAAGTTTCAATTTTTATGAGTTTAATAATTGAGTCTTTGAATAAAAAAGTTTTGAAAATTTGTGATTGCTAAGGAAAATGTAAAACGACAAAAAGACGGACAAATAAAATTGGTTTTATTTAGATTTTTAATTAACATTTCAATCTCGCGTCTTTCTTCTCCTTGCCTTAATTACATACGTCTCGAAGACGACTCGACATACTTTCTACCAGTCTGGAAATGTCTCTTTGCCGTAGGTTAGACCATTCTTCACGAAAAGTCCTTTCAAGATCGTGGAATGTATCAGAAAGTGAAGGATCTCTTATTCTTCTTTGGAGTTTATCCCGTAAATGTTCGATTGGGTTCAAGTCTGGAGAACGGGCTAGGCCAATGGCTAAGGCCCTGATTTTATTCTTTTGAAGGTACGTTTGTATGTGAACGGGCATTAGAATAGGATCGTCGCTGACGCCATCGAGGATAGGCAACGCATTATGTTCCAAGATATCATCCACATAGGGAGTGGCCGTCAAAGACTCTCGACGAACCACAGCCAACACTGTGCGATTCTCCATTGAAATTCCCGCCCACACCATCACTAAGCTACGTTGAAAAGGTCGGCTCTGGGAAAAATTCCAGGCTTCGTACCTTTCATTTCGTCTTTTCACTCACGCCTGGAGATCGTAGAGCACATCTACACTCATCTGTAAAACGTACAGCAAACCATTCGTCCAAAGACCAATGGCTGTGTTCTCACCAAATGCGAGCCATGCAATTCCGTGTGTTCTGCTTAATTCTGGTCCTCTTACGGGGCGAAAAGCCACCAGTCCATACTGATTTAATCTTCTTCGAGCTGTGCGTTCAGAACTGTGGTACAGTAACACGTCGAACTTAATAAATCGCTTCAGCATCAATTAAGGTGCCGGCTTCGCAAAATTGTCAAAGTCAAAAAACGGTCATCCTGCGGTTTTGTTACCTAGGGCGTCCAGCACGTGTCCTTCTATAGTAGGACTCATCTTCTGGAAAACGGCGTCTCGAAGTGTTTTGCTGGGAACTCAATTGCAATAAACGCATACAAACTGGAACTTCCATCATCAAGTACCCCACCCATTTTCACAGCAGAATTTTCTTTTATAGCGAAAAAGAAAAAAAAAATTTAAATGGAATTTTACCTGCCAGTGAATTCATATTCAAAGGCCGGATGAAGGGGGATTATTCTTCGAAACTTCGAGGAGAGAACTGAATTGGTCACTGGCCTTTCTAATTGGCCCAGGTCTGATCGTTAACTAATATGATTTTGTATCAAATCAAAATCAGCATTTCAAAAAATCTCAGTTCTGATATTCTTCCAACTCTTACAATTTATTCAACAAAATTATGTACGTATATGAGGGAAAGTACATTCATTGAAGCTATCAGCTGCCTATTATTAAGCCATAATATATTATTGTTAGTATATAATATCCTACATTAGACTTTAAATGTAAGCAATAATTATGATATAAATCAACTTGCATGAAATTATAGCTATTAGAGAAGCAACAGTAATTACAAAAAGTACGCATTGCGTATGCAAGCAAGTTTTGCTACGGAATTGCACATAAAAAAGGAATGCATTTAAATTATCAGTAAAACATAATTTATTAACATCAAATGTGGCTAGAAAAAAAAATTATCGTAAACACAATTTATGAGATTAAAACAAAAAATTGCCGAAAAAGTATTGTCTTCTTTGTGCCCTTAATGTTATTAATGTATTTGTGCAAATGATTATTCTGAGATCGTGAGATGCGGTCTGGTGTGACGTAGGTTTCAGAAAAACATTTTCTTTTCGTGGACGTTTCGAACTTTATTGGGATCATCGGCTCAAAGTGTTTGGTTTCTGCGTAGATGTGTCATTCTTGCGTGTTGTGTTGGGAGTGCCCCCACACATCTACACGGAAAACAAACGAAAAGAAAATGTTTTTCTGAAACCTACGTCACACCAGACAGCATCTCACGATCTCAGAATAATCTTTGACTAACGGTCACTACAGACCACACCTATTTGTGCAAAGTTGCATATAAAATCGATCGTTGATTCTTCAATTCTTTCGCTCAAAACGTTACATTTTTTGTGCCGAATTTGATTTTAAAATTTGACACTTATGTCATGAGCCTCATATTACTTTCCTTCGGATCATAAAAGAATTACTGTTTTTGGAGAGAAAACGTCAAAACGGAGTAGGAAGATAAAAACAAGCTTTCACTTTCCAAAGGTCAGTAAGGAATGAAACAAGCTCGAACTTCGACCTCGTATCGTCGATGCCCCGGGTCGAATAATTTGAACACTTGGATTCTTTTTAATTGACTTGGACCGTAATCATTGCCGATCAGAAAATCCGAGCACGAAGCTCGTTGAAGGGTCTCGTTCGGGGTCAATTAGTCGTCTATCATTGCGTTGTTGGCCGGAATTAACAGAAATTAACTGCTCAATTTCGACCAATGTCCAAAACAGCGATGTGAAAGTGTACAAGGGATAATTCAAATTTGGTCAATTATTGACTTGATATTGATAACTGAATCTACTTACGTATCGGTTTTTGCTGATTATTGATTTACATAAGGCCCAATCTGCACATGCTTGTATATAAATAAGAATTGAGCCTATCATGTCTAACAAACAGTACACCGGCTATTCTATATTTTATAATTTACAATAAATTACCGGCAGGCCTTTAGAAACACCCACTCTGCGTGTTTGCAGTCATTGCCAGACCTAGACAGTATACATCCACCGATGAGGTTGTGCTCCAGTGGCTATCAATTATATTATATATTATAATCAATCAACAATCAGCTGTATTTTCAGCCCCCAGGTAAATTCGAACCCTTTCAAAATCTCTCTCATTCTCAAATAAATTCTTTACTATTTAAATACTATTCATTCAGTAATTATTTAGAAATCGTGAGATGCGGTCTGGTGTGATGTAGGTTTCAGAAAAACATTTTCTTTATCGTACCGAGTTTCGATCTTTATTGAGATCATCTTGAGGGCTCAAAGTGTTTAACTTCTGTGTATTGGAGCCATTCTTGCGTGCCGTGTTGAGAGTGCCCCATCACATCACACCAGACCGCATCTCACGATTTCTAAATAAGTATCGATTAACGGTTACTAATCACCACACACATTATTCATTCAGTTAGGATAGCGGAGTACTTGGTATTCCTCCACCATCCTTACAACTATTAAATATAACTGAGGATAGATGGAGGAATATGAAATACCCTCTTACACTACACATTCATGCCAATATGACGATTAGCCTTCAGACGGTTGGAAAGGAGGGTTGGTGACCGGGTTAAACGATGTCGCGATAGCTCAAGTGGTAGAGCAGCGGCGTATTTAGCCGTAGATCGTGGATTCGAATCTCTCTCGTGACACTGACTTTTTTATCTCGACCAATACTTTATATAAAGATTAATTATTTGAGATAAAATTCAATCATGAAAATGTAGTCCAGCCACATGTTTCGTCTGAAATATTCGCCTCACTTTTTCCTTAGTTTTTTAATTTGGTCGAAATGTAAATCGCGTTTGCAGTGGGCGAGATAAACGATTGGAATTTTAACGGCAGCTTTACGACTAATTTTAATACGATCGTTGCATAATGCCGAACTGGTCTATAAAAGATCCTTGAACCGCCCACCCCATATAAATATTTATCAGACCCTGTACGTTTCTATTTTCCGATGAAACGGAGCCCATTAACTAACTTTATTTTCAATTGGCATAGGCAAATGGAAGATTTTAAAAATGGCCGCTCTGTTTAATATGTTGAGACATTGTAAATACATATCTGACTATCTTTTCTTTTCGAACGCAATTAAATCTGTGTAAGACGTCGTTAGACCCGTGTAGATTATACATTTAATAAGTGCTGAATTTTTTGTACTTAAATGTAATTGAAAAATGGCCAAAAGGAGGGAAAATTCGAAAGGAGGGGTTGAAACGGGAAGTTAATGTCTGAGTGGATCGAAGTCACGATAACTCAAGGGGTAGAGCAGAGGCGTATTGAACCGAGGGTCGTGGGTTCGAATCCCGCTCGTAACACTGACTTTTTTATCTCAACCAATACCTAACTTAAAGATTAATTAAATGTATACTTTGTTGTGGCATTTCCCTTTTGTTTTGCGAGGTGATTTACCCGTATTTGGATGTTGCCGATGATATAAACTTTATATACGCATAATCGATTCTGTCTTCATTTTCAAAACGATAAAAAGCGACACAGGCAATATTATAAAGTATTTTAAGTGTTTTATAACATAATTAGAATTTGACTTTTGAGAATAAAGTTAAGGGTAGAAGAAGAAAGTTTCCGTGGCCTGGTGTTCCTACCGCCATTAGAGAAATAACGAGCCGTTTCACAGCTATTTCATACTTCTATTAAAGAAAAACGTTCCAAATCGCTATGATTTATCTAGAACGAATGTAAAAACAGTCGAACAGTGCATTAAATTTCTCACGAGAAAAATCAGTTTAAACTACATTGACAAACAATAGTGCAGTTATGTAGCTAGACAATAGTTGTTAGGCGGTTCCTATTTCCTTTGTACTAGAAATGTAGTATAGACGGATACTTTGTAGTTTAGTCGTTTGTTTTCTTCTTTCGTCGAACCTCTAGACAGAATCGCACAAACTCTCTCAATTCTCTAGTTTGCCTGTGAAATAAATGATAGAATTGTTTTGCTTTTCATATTGTAACATAGTTGTTTCGGCCAAACTTTGCTCTTTGAAAAGCTTATCAAAATTATAATATCCAATATTCATACATTATACATAAACTGTTTATATTTTTAGATTAAATTCATTTATGTCGCCGTCCAACTCACCGAGGCTCACATTCATTCGGAAATGTTGTTTTTATTTTCGACCACCCAGAAAGTCAGCCTAATCCGTCTAAATGGACTTCTTTGTCTCAAGGGGTGGGCACTTGGAAAACAAAAGTTTTCACTTCAAGTCCATAGCTGCTGTTTTGATTCGGAAGACGGCGTTTGTCGTGCTTCTCAGGAGTTGAAGAAAACCATCGGGACTTGCTTTTGCTGTTTATTTCAAAATATCTGTATTTTTATCGCTGTATTAATTATAAGACATTTATTTTAAAGCAAACCAAATTAAATGGGATCCGAAATTGATGAGTTTAAATAAAAAAAGTATTTAATTATGAAGGTTTGAAACGCACTGCTCAGAAATGAATAGGGTTATTACCAATTTTGTAGTATTTACTTTCCTTAACTTTTAATTTTATTTTTATTATACATTAATTATTAATACTGAAGGAAAGTTTAAGGGATTTTGTAACGTTTTAATGTTGTTTATTGGACACAATTATTTTTTAAACAATTAATACGGTGTATTATGGGGGCGTCGGTGGCCACAACGGTTTAAGCGTTGATAGCGCTCATCACTGTAAGGTCAAGGTCCCGTGTTCGAATCCAGCGGCCTTGCGTTCGAACCCGACATATTTACAAACGGGTTTTCTTTCAAAAACATAGCCATTGTTGCGGGTCAGCTGGCTGTAGATGGTGAAAAGCCTTCTCTGCAAACCTACCTGTATTCAAATGAATTGAGGCCTGGAGACAACGAGGGAAGGAGCAGATGGGAAATTTCCAGGTTTTCTAAACACTGATGAACAACTCTGCCTCTATGAGATCATCCAGAAACCCCTACCAATGAGATCCCTGGTATGAGGGACGAATTCTTCGATAATGTTTTGGACATAACGGACTGCTGTGAAGTTGCCTTCAACAAAATGTAGTCAGTTCGCCCTCCACTGTCACTCAAATCACAACCCAGACCATTACACGGCTTACTCCAAACTGCATTGAAGGGATCACGAACTGGGGAATTGTACGCATAACCTCTTCTCGGTAGTCTTCGACTCTTCACTATACAGACAGAAACACGACTCATCGAAATGTACAGCATTCCAATTGAAGTTCTCTTCTAGTCGCTCGCTGCACCATATTCTCCCGAGTTACAGGCAGCGGGCTGTTGCAGCAGGTCATCTCAGAAGGCATATGATGTCAGGTGAACTTCCAACAAACGATTCGCAATCGTTTGTCTTGATAAGGATTAACAATAACTCTGGATAGTGTTCCATCTTGCAGCAATTATCAGCAACAATTATTGTATTCAGAATCGGGCTAAAACCAGGGAGACCACGCTCTGAGAGACGCCAACTGCCTCTGTGATATCTGCCTGCCGGTGAACTCGATGACTCTTTCTCACAATAATATTGCGAACTTCTGGTTCAAGATGATGGTTTTTCTTGGTTAAAGAGACATACAACTAGATTAAAATGGAGAAAAGGTGTTTGTTTACAAAATGAGTAAACTTGACGTTTACTAATCTTAAGTGAATCCGTTATTAAAAATGAGGATTAACATTTGTTCGTTGTTGGTTTGTATTTTCTATGTTATTTTATGTAAATAACAAGGATATACCGGTTAATTTAATTAAAATTAATGGAATAAGAGTCACCCACTAAATATCCCTATTCATTTTTGAGCAGATTAAAATTCACCAAGCACCGGAAAAACATTTAGTGGTTTTAATGAATTTTTGATCTCGTTTAATTTTGTTGACAATGCTGTAATTAATATTCGAGGTTATTCCAGGTATGGACCAAGTTTGATTATACTCTGGGTTATGTGGTCTAAAATGATTCATACACTGTATTGTAACAATTGAAAAGCTTTTGTCTCTGTATTTGGCCTTCCTCGTGGCACTACAACATAATAAAAATATAATAATTTTTTACCCAAATTCCGTAAATTTGAAAATATAAAGATAATATTGCCATTCTACTTACAGTACGGAGTTCTCAATAAAATCAACAATGGAGCTAGTTAAATAGTCCTTAAGCCAAGGAATTCTTTTTAAATTCTCAGACCTCTGTATTACATAGCGAAGTCAGATTATAATAGTACTGATTATATTTTGTTATATTGATATTTTGTTATATATAATTGTACTGATTATATTGTCTACCAGCATAACAACCGAATAACGAATAATCTAATTAAATTAAACTTCAATTGCAGAATATAATTTGTGTGTATGTAAATTTATACAACCTAATGAATAATGTTTATATACACTATTTTCATAACAATATATACATTAGCGTATACAATGTACAATATATATATATATGTATATATATATATATATATATATATATATATATATATATATAGTAATATATTCAATTGTGTAACGTCAAAGAAAAAAAAACGAAAAAAACAATGTAAACATACGTTGATAGATGTCTTGTAAATTAAATGGCAACTGTACAATATAGTGTGTATCATCTTCGACCACAATACACAATAATATCTCAAAGAATGTAATTAATATAATAGTTTGAAATAAACAACAAATGGGCAGGGTCATCCGAGAGGCTCCTTCGCGTTAGGTGCCTGCAGATGTCCCCTCGAGGATCTGTCCCGAAGGAATAGTTCTTGCTAGATTAAGAATATGTTATACTCGGTGGTCACTCGCTGGTGGGCCAATCCCCCCGAACATGTCCGTTATGCAATGAAAGGTTGCTCGATGTGTCCCACATAATCGAAGCGTGTCGTGCCTTGGCTCCCTTCAGGGCGCGAGTAGGCATGCCGTCAGAGGGTTCTCGGACACAGCAGCGCGTTTCGTGCTTCCCTATTTCGCTTTTTAAGGGAATTAGGAATTTGTTATTTTATACAAAAGCCAAGTTATGTGTTTTGTGTTTCTGTGTCTTGTATGAGTGAATGTATTTATTGGTGTGATGGGGAGGGGCTGATGGCCAAGCAGCTTCTCTTTCGTGCTCACGTTGTGTGTATGACGCCTGTGGCGGAAATATTATACAATACCCCCATCGACTCCAATTTAGATTAGCTTATCGAGGAATATCGAGCCCTCCATCTACCATGTGATCAATTTATGTTGGTGTGAAGTTATAGTGAAGTAGCATCTCGATCACCCCTCATAATGCATGAGTGACTTGGGGTCTACGGCGGAAAATGTTTGAAGTACCCCATCGCCCAGTATGAGTGTGATTAATGTAATAGGTATAAATGTATTTATTAGCGTGATCGTGTGTATGTGTGTGTGTGTGTCGAGCGGGTTGCGATATTTTGCTCGTGGTTCGGGGCTGAAATGACCAAGCTGTCGGATGCCCATGTGAGCGTCCTTTTTGTCTTTATATATTTTTTCGAAAATGGTCAAATAAATTTAAAATTTTTTTTAACGTTTTGTTTTTTACAACTGCTTTCATCGATGCAAGAAGTAAAATAGATAGTATTTACAAATTAAAATTGAAATAAGAGAAATACAATAATTCCTGTCATATGCTGATCAGTAATTTCAATCAAAGTCATTTAACAGTTTATAAGCCTTCCACTGTATAATTTTTTGAAATAATGACTGTTTTATGAGAATATTAGTTTAATTGTGTCAACTCATTTTGAGTAAATTTCATTTCTGATTAGACGCAACGAGTATGCGCAGATAATGGATCCGTTCGATATTATTACATTTGGAAAATCGCATTCTTTACACACCCTATAATGAATGTGGCCATTTAAAGTTATCCCATAACCTACATTTTTATCAGTACGAGATTTTTTATTATAGTTAGTTTAGCTCAAATTTATGGCGATTTGGGACAGTTTTGAAAACTGAAAGGAATCCGGGTTAAGGGACCAAAGGCGATAGGCCGAAGATGTCTTGTACGGTATCCATAAAAAAACGTATTGGCTATCTTTCGGCCCAATATAGGCCAATGGCAGTATGGAATCCCAACATCCATGGGTCAGAAAAGTGAAAGAAAATGGGTTCCGCACGACGTGAAACCACAGCAAGCTGACCGTTTCGCTGTACCATGCCGGTTGCCCCATCAAATTTAAAACCAATCCCACAGACGTCAAGAGAAATACTTTCCATCTCGGGAAAAATAGACATTCGATAAAAACACAGAACACTAACAAAACATTTTGATCTGCCTGATCTCCCTTTTCGGCTTTTCGTCATCCTTAGTGCTTGGTTACTTGTGGTTTCGAGTTTCGTATTTTCTTTCGATTCGTTCTAAGTATGAAATTCGATTTCACAACAATTGCTGACAATGAAATTTATTAACAAATATAACAGCATTAAATATAACAATCTATACTGAAATAATAGGAATGCACATTAGTCGTTATAGAGTTATTATAGTACTTTTTTATTACAAGTAGAATGCTACATATTTTACTTATTATTTTTACCCAACAATTTTAGCTTTTAATGGCCGAATAATCTTTAATTAAACTGACACAAATTTTAATATGCGATGCACATTTATGGTGCAGTGATATATAAAAGTTCCACAATCATTTTTGAGTAGATGGATGAAAATGTAATTTTTTAAATATTTTCTCGCAAAACAAGATTATTTATTATATTAATTAATCCGTACTATTTATTTAAGTTTTTGACTGAGGTGGAAAAGCGAGTGTCTTGAGCGGTATTCGAACCTTCGATTCAATACCCCTCGTTACTCCGAACCAGTCGGAGACCAACCCCTCATCTCAACCTAAAACCTTTCGAATTTGCTCTCTTTTTTTATATGTTCAAATATCAGGTAATTAGGATTCGATTGCACAATAAGAATTTCTCTAATTAATAATTATAATCCTATGTTTAGTCGACTAATTCACCAAATTACTTCTTTCAATTAATTATTCTTTTTATGCAAGTTGAGATGGAAAGGTTAGTGTCACGAGGGGGATTCGAACCCAAGCCGAAGGTCGTTGGTTCGAATTTTCTTCGTGACACTACTTTTTCGTCTCATCCAAGACCTTGCATAAAAAGATCTTTTGGCTGGTGTAGCGCAAAAGTCTGATCCTCTAAGGTTAATTTCTCCTCTTGTCATAACGACTAGGTTTATTCTATTTGGCACTTTGGCAAATAGAATTGGGTTGGGAAAAGAGATCCCTAATTACTTTTAGATAGAATGGGATGCCTGTAGGTGGAGTCTTGCTGAATTGCTCACCCTGCAAATACCCAGGTGCGTCATGCCTCAGTTTCTAAATGACTACTAAATGCATCAACAAATAGAAATTCATACGTTTGCTGTTGCCTCGGATCTGATCTTTGAATGCTGCGTTTATAAAAGAATCATTTATGGTGGCAAGGTCACTTCGAATCTTGACATCCAAGAGCCGAGAGGCTCCGCTAAAAAGATTTTACTTCCAAGTTCACTATTTTTCGTGGTCCGCTTGACCAATTAATATCATGCAATTAATTAAGGTTTTAAGTTGAGATAAAAAAGCGAGTGTCACGAGCGAGATTCGAACCCACGACCTTGGCTTGATACGCCCTTACTCTACCAGTTAAACTATAGTGACTTCGATCCCCTCGAGCACGAATTTCCTATCTCAACCTCGAAGACAAGATAGCTCGAGTGGTAGAGTAGTGGGTTCGAATCCCTCTCGTGACACTCTCTTTTTTATCTCAACTTAAAACCTTAATTAATTACGTTCTAGGTTGAAACTATGTGGGGCCACATTAGCGGCTAACGTACCACAGTAGATAACCCAAGCCCTCCGGATCAAGATAAACCACACCATCTACTGGACTGATTCTACCGTGGTCTTAGGATGAATTCAGCCAGCAGCCTCTGGAAAACATTTGTTACCAATCGTATTTCGCAGACACATTCCTCCTCTAAGCCTGAATGCTGGAGACATGCTAGGGGAAGTGAAAATCCAGCAGATTTGAGTACAAGAGTAATCACACCAAAACTCCTATCCAAACATAATCTTTGGTGGCATGAACCTGACTGATTGAAAAATCCTGAAGAAAGTTGGTTAACACCTCCACAATTCGACAACCTGCAACTTTGCCCGATCAAAAGACCACTTGTAATTTGAACTTAGAGGCGTTCTAAAATTTTAGTAGTTTCCGTAGGCTAAAACGGGTTATCGATTAACTGAAAGAATTAATCATAATTTTCAGCTCAACCAAAAACTTATATAAAAAGTATAATTAGTTAAAATAATTACACATTATACAATTATACAATCATATAGTCAGGAAATGTAGTTAAATACGATACTGTTTTGTTTGTTAACTGAAGGTGTTATTTTTTTAAACAGAGTTATCATAAACACTTAAACGTCTACTAAGAATGAAATATGTACTAATTCAGAAACCAATGAGGATAATTGGATGGCGTAGAAAACCACTTTTGAACTTATGTTCAACTCATTAAATTTTATGTGTATACATCGCGTAACGACTATCTCAACTGCACTTATGTCTATAAAAGGAAGGGTCGTCAAAAACATCCCTAAAGTCATATTTAAATTTATTTTAACTTGAGAACGGAAGTGGCTAGTGATTCGAGAAATCGATGTTCCCGATCGAAAGTCAATCCAAGAAATTAAATTAAAAACCCGCATTAAAACACAAAAATTAAATTATAGCCACAGGCCTTGGCATAGTTAGGACTGAGTCGGTCGTCAAAGAAATTTGAAATCGTCTACTTATTATTTATTCCAGTTTGTAGTTATATTATTTTGCCATGATGACGTTTAAGTTGGTAGTTTGGCAGTTGCTACTGATTATCTTTTTTCATCAAGACCATACGGATATTCAGATTATTCACGAGTTATATTAAAATCTGTTCAAAGGATTTTATTTCAATTAGCCCAAAAGTCAAACAATTATTCACAAAACGTTCCGTGTTTGTTTAGCTTAATTAGACTATTTGTGTCCAATGCACGCGCTGATTCCCATTGGCGTCCTCGAAACGGGCCTTTTCTCTTTCTCTGTCTTGTTTCACTTCTTCACTCTGGTTCTTCGTCGGACAATTAAAGAGAAACCGTCCATGACCATCCATCGAATCCCTTCTGACACGCTACTGTCAAGAATACGTATAAAAAAATTGACCGCTTTATAAAAGTATTTCAGCAATAAAACGAAAGTATTTCCAAAGATGTCGTGACGAAATGTATTTTTTTAACATTTATATATTTGCCAAGTAATTTGTCGAAGGGTAAGGAGTGGTCAGGAATGAAGAACTTTGAAAAAAAAAACACCTTTTCCATTTTTTGCTTACGTTTCGACCTTTATTCGGGTCATCTTCAGCTCTTGGGTACAAAACATACGTGCATTGTAAAAAATTTAATATAGTTGTAATTTTTTTATATATTAAATTTATTTATTACAACTGGCCTTATTAGATATAAGATATACGTTTAACTATTCAACATTCATTTTTAACTACGCAAGTTCATATGGCTTTGGTTTTTTTAATCGTCTGGCCATGTTTCGGTTATGTTAGAGTTTGGTCGCTTCCACATTCTCGTGCTGGCTGAGGCGAGCCTGGGTTTGGCAGCACATCTTTGTATTTCCGCCGTGACCTCAGAGATCTTAAGATCCCTATGCAAGTCCTTATTCCTAATGCACCAAGGTGCATTAACCATGTTACTGAGATCTTATTTTGGAGTGTGCATAGTGTTTGCATGATTTTGGTGTTGCTGTGTTTGGTACAACTCCATTAGTTGAATACCATATGTCTACTTTGTGACTTGTTTACATAATATTTTTTTGCGTATAGCAAGGTTGGAGCCACGTCCTATCAACCAGTGTAGTTGTCTGTTAACCTATTTCCGTTTTTTTCTTCACGTGTTTTTTTTCATCTTAGCCTGGTATCGAAGGTCATGCCCAGATATTTAACTGTAACGCTGTACGGTATAGTAAGTAACTCCATCGATTGTGTCGCCACTTGATACACATTTTTGTTTGTAAAGATTAGATGAACTGATTTATGCTGATTTAGCTTGATTTTTCATTTTTTTGTCCATTAGATTATCTTATTACATGCATTTTGGAGGATTTTGGTTGAATGGGTGATCCTAGTGATATCACCGCTGTGTCATTTGCAAACGTTGCAATTTTTACTCCATCTATTTACCGAAAATCACTAGTGTATAACAAGTACAGAAGTGGACCTAATATGCTACCTTGTGGCACGCCTGCATTTATTGTTTTTAATATT
Source organism: Cimex hemipterus (assembly GCA_039619505.1). Lineage (NCBI taxonomy): Eukaryota > Metazoa > Arthropoda > Insecta > Hemiptera > Cimicidae > Cimex > Cimex hemipterus. The sequence goes on along the minus strand of CM077099.1, from coordinate 23,414,659 downwards.
GAATATTGATCTCCTTGTTTGACTATATAAATGTAAATACATAATATAAATTTTGAGCCTAGTATTTCATAATATTTCGCTCAATAGCCCACTTTTTATTAATTTGAAACCCTTTTATTTAATGGTCTATTGACCAAATTTATGTCAGGTTGTTGGTTAAGATGAAAAAGTTGATGTCACGAGAGGGATTCGAACCCACGACATTGTAGTGCCCGATTAAATCGACGTCAATAGCGCAATTGGTTAGAGCAGCGGCGTATTTAGCCGGAGGTCGTGGGTTCGAATCCCGCTCTTGAAACTAACTTTTTCATCTTAACCAAAAACCATACATAAAAAGATTAACTAATGGAAAGAATCAATTGGAAAATTGAATTCTTATATAAATCATTGTACTTTACCAATCCCACGTTTACGTGAATGTTGGAACCTTTGAATGAGATATTCTGCTTTTAATGTATACATTCAAGGAGAATGTTTTTTTATTTAAGTATTTCAAGATAGTATTGCATCTAGATTCTTTCTGAAATAAACTCATGAAATACAAGAAAATTCCAGGCATAGGATTTTTCGAATTGTAAGTATTACCAAGTAAATCTATCGATTAAAACGTTCGTTGCTCATGTTGAGTTATATCAGCGGTTAACATGTTTGCTGACACAGTACCTCTACTTCCAAACGTCTTACTTTTAGTAGATCGTGCCTTACTTTATCTGCTATCAAACATTTTGCACATAATATTATTTCTCCTGTTGTCTATAAGTTACCCAACGTTTTTGAACATAGGGCATAGTTGTAAATGTCCAATTATCTAATTTTCTGTTAGATATGTAGTAGTTACGCATGTTTTGTACTATCTCTTTGTACACTGTTTTAATCTCATTTTTTACCCTGGCTCAAATATTTAAAAGTTTAAGAAATATAAGAATATTATCTATTGAAAAATGATGAAAAAATAAATGTGAACCGGGGCAGCTGCCCTTTTAGATATTTACCACTTTACGTTCCGTAATATGTTTTCCATGAATAAAATTAAGGCGAAGCAGATCGATAACGTTTTATCGGTTTAACTCGATTTTCACTTAAGGTTACTTAGTGTTCTGTAATACGTTTTCGAGTGGAAGTTACTTTTTGTATGATTGCGACAGTCGTAAATCTACAACAAAACCCAATTGATTATTATTTTTATCTAAGGCTTTTTGTTTGAGATGAGAAATTAATCTCACGAACGGGATTCGAACCCACGACCTTCGGCTTATTAAACCTACGCTCTAAGTACTCAAGCTATCGTGGATTAGATCCCCTCGGACGCAAACTCTTCACTTCAACCTATAACCGTTCGAATTTTTCCTCTTTTTGCGGTATCTTCGAAGATTCGATTCTCAGCGACTTATGAAGTGGCCACGCCGAGCTATTAGTGAATAATTACTTTTTTATTTATCAAATTGATTCGTATTTGCTTTGTGGTCATAATTAACAAATTAATAATTTTAATTATTTATTCTTTTTACCTGAGGTTTTTGGTTGAGATGAAAAATTGAAGTCAGTTGACCCAAAGGTCGTGGGTTCGAATCCCGGTCGTGACAATAATTTTTCATTTCAACGAAAACCTTTAAAGAAAAATAATAATTAATTGGAATAATTAATATGATTTTTTATGACCACTAAGCAAATATGGGTTAATAAAGTACAATAAACCCTTAGAGAAAACGGTCCGAATTACAAATAGCCCGAAGAAAAGTGAAACATTCCACGTCCTCTGGACCGCTATGAGAAAGTGGAAAGATGAATCTAGGGAGTCATATAGATCTCCCGGGTATAGTCATCTGAGAACTTTCTCTAGGAGACGATTGTCATCCGTATCCGTTGACAGCCTAATCGCTGCTGTGTACACGGCGAAAAATATAGTTGAACGTGTATAAAAAAAGGATAATAAACTTAAAAAAGCACCACTTTCAGAGTTTCTAGACATGAATGAAAAGTCGCATAAAAAAAATCTTTTTTTTTACTATTCTCTCGGCCTTTAACCAGTTCCTTGACCGCTGAGGTTCATTAGTCAAATCAACCCTAACCATCCCTAACAGTCGTTTTGGAACAATTGTCCAATTGCTTTTAGAGGTCTTTTCGTATGGAAAAGTGAAAGCAATCCGCCGTAATGAGGTCTCCGACCGCAACGAAAAAAATGCACGGTTACCCAATTCCGCCGGGAGTCGCGGGGAAATATTATTTATGAACCGCGTTTCATGGATTATACATCCATCCTCAGCCTAACGCCATTACGCAACATGAATAATGTGTTTTAACAGAGCTGCGCATACCAGCGAAAAGTTGGTGAACGTGGAAACATCGGAGAATTGTTGGAAGCCTCACCGCGACGAGATGTTACATAAAAAGCCATACTCCCTTGTTCATTCCTGTATTTTTGAACAGTTGAATGCCTGGTGAATGTTTTATGATTTGTTAATCTTGCAATTACAAACAAATTATAACAGTGTGTGTTAAATAAATGAAAAAGTCTTAGTGAAATTCATAGCTGAACGTAATCTTTTTATGGATATTGTCACATTATTTTTATGAAATTAAATAAATATAGCCTAGATTATAATTTTTTATGTTCCACTTTGGTCTTCATTTATTTTTCATTATAATTACTAAAAAACAAATAATTTGTTTGGCAAAGCCTATCTTTCCCCAAAAGTGTTTTTTCCAGCAAATTTAGTATTTAATCGATTTCTCATTGGGTCTTCCACCATGTTTGTATTTGTCTAGTTTGTTGCTTTGTTAGTCCTTTTTTCTTCAGATGATCTCAATAATGTCCACGCCATTATTAATTTCATTAATTTCACTGACTTTTTTCATGCCTTTTACTTCTGGGTTCTCTTTCGAAATGTCCATCAAGGGACGTTGTTGAACATTAATTTATCAGTATGTTGTAGTTTCTAATCAGTTTTGTCTGTTAGCATTCACTATTTTGGTATGACATACGGTTTCACGCTACCTTCAGTAAATTATCTCTGATCTGTAAATTCCTTTTTGCACTCGACAAGCTTAGTGTTACGTAGTAGACGTTCTTATTTTGCCTCGGTGTATTTTTCATTTCCAATTTTCCAAATCGCGTGCATTTCCTAAAGAGAGAAATTAATTTTTGCACTTAATTATTTCCCATTAATAGGAAGATTTAACAATAGATTACTTGATATTTCTATGGGAAAAGATTTTAAGTTAGATCCTATGCGATGACGACAAGGTTCTCAGTTGGACAAACGTTCTGTGGATTCGTCTTCTTTCGAGTCCCGTGAAAGCCCCACGACAAGTAATTAGGTTTTTTGTTAAAAAACATGGCAACCGGCCGTAAAAATTTCTCCTGGAGTTAAGGGCGAAACTGGTTGTTTCTGGTGGTTTCTCAAGAAACGGGAGCCCCTGGAGTCTTTTGCTTTCAGCCTTCCACGGGACTCGTGAGAGGTTGAATGCACAGAACATTTTCCCAAGTGAGAACGTTGTCGTCATCGCCTTTTCCTCCAAATAGAACGTTATTTGCAGAACGGAAGAACCGGGTTTCCCACTTTACGAATCGACAAATGTAAACGAAATGTGAGCCGGAGTCAGAGCTTTAGCCGTATCTCCGGTCGGTTTGTAACCCATTTGTAAAAACAAAGAATTGCGTTAGTCTGTTGTCTAATAATTAAGACAACGGGAGCCGCGGAGCGGATCGAGTGATTCCAGTCGTTAACACCAAAAACCCGTACAAATTTTTTTGTCCCAGCAATTTGTATTTCACATCAGTGTATTGTCAAAAATACGAAAGTATTTTGAGATTGAACTTGACATTCTTCAGTGCGCCCTTGCGACTCGTTTTGGCCGATCGTTTTCCTACCTTTTTTGGCCTTCTGCCAACCTCACTGACAACAGCTCTCTCTATTTAGCAAATCATTGCCGATTAATTTTTCAAAATGTAACGATACCGATACATTTAGCCTGGTACGTTTCTATAGCTGGAAATCTAACTCATTGGTATCGAGATTATACTAGTGGAGCGTCAAGTCCTCTTCAGTCTTCTTACTTCTTCTCTGTTAGCCAACAGCTGGATAGCTTGCTCTTTTTGATGGCGGTGAAGCTTTCGCTCATGATTCACAGAAAAGCGTTGAATTACAGGTCCCGATGTAGATCGTCGTTGCGAATGTACCATGGTGCATTCATACTGCTCCGTAGCACTTTGTTTTGAAACGTCTGTATCATCTTCACATTAGTATTCTTGGTACAGCCCCAAACTCTGATAGCATAAGTCCATACAAGCTTCAGAACTTGCTGGTAAAGAAGTTCCTTGCTGTAAGTATCCAATTCTGAATATTGACCAAGGAGCCGGTACATTTTACCAAATTTAGTTTTGAATTCTTAAGATTTTATAGATAACATGCTCTTTCCACTTGAATTTGGCATCTAAGGTCATACCCAAGTAGTTACTGTATTTGCAAATGGTACCGCAAAGTTTGTCTCGTTTAATTGAAAACACCTTGCGGTCCACATAGAGATCTTTGTGATAGCTGTTTGAAGTTAGGCCGTTGCTTCTTCAACACTGTCTCCAGAAGCCAAGATGAGAATGAATCACCCGCAAATATAGCCATCGAATCTTCTTTAGGCAAGTCACTTGTATAGAAGAGGACCAAGGACACAGCCCTGCACTCCCGCTTATCTCTCTTTGCATGGAGTACCCATCATCATGTCTAATTCTGAAGCTCCTGCCAGCCAGGTATGATCGCAGAATCAAAACGAACTGCTGTGGAAGGTCTCGTTGCGACTTGTGCAGCAACCCCTGGTACCGCATAAAGGCTTCAATAACATCCAGAAAGGCGCTCGAGCATACTTTCTGTTCTTCCAATGCTTTTTCAATTACATTAAGTACACGGTCGACCTGGTCTACAGTTGAGTGTTTCTCGCAAAATCCAAATTTACGGCGAAGTATGAGCTCTCTATCTTCAATAATAAGCTTCAATCTTCTTAGTAGACGCTTTTCGAACACCTTTGACACAACAGGATGCAGCGAAATAGGCCTGTATGATTTTTCATCAGTGGGATCCTTCTGTGATTTAAGAATCATTATAACATGTGTGGTGATTAGTGACCGTTAATCGATAATTATTCAGAAATCGTGAGATGCGGTCTGGTGTGATGTAGGTTTCAGAAAAACATTTTATTTATCGTGCCAACGTTTCGGTATTTATTGAGATCATCTTCTGGGCTCATAGTGTTCGTCTTCTGTGTAATTGTGCCATTCTTGCGTGTCGTGTTATGATCCCAATAAAGATCGAAACGTTGGTACGACAAAGAAAGCCTTTTTTTATCGCCTGTAATTTAATTTGCCAATATGTAGACATATTGGAGATTGTTCATCCCTGATGACGTTAAAATAGGTCGAAGGTAGGAAGTAACGACTGAATATGCTTTTTCATTAAGACCATAGTGTCTTCCTGATTATTCGTGAGAAGAAAATTGGTCGATACATCTAACACTTAAAGCAGAAAGTTCATGAAGTAACAAACGGTTTTGCCTATTCACCGGTCCATTAACAAATTCAGAAAACGGTGGAGACAGTGACCACTACGGTTAGATCGTGACTGCCAGGACGGGCGGCCATAGGTTCGAATCTCAGCGGCCCTGAATTCGAATCCAAAGTGCTTCCAGCTGGGCTGTTTTCCGATTGAAAACTCCGAAACCCTGCGATTTAAAAAAAAAAAAAAAATCAATCAAAAGCGATAACATTTCTGGGAGTCCCAGGCAATAATTATTATCTAACTACTTGGAGTGGTTATAATGGTTTTATATTAATTATTTGATAATATCTGAGTCTGATCAGACTTTTGTCGTCGTAACGTGGGGCAAGAATGCAGCTTTTTTCTTACTTTACTTTTACTTTCATGTGGAACAGTTTTTGAACTCCAGCGTGAGCTGGAATAAGCGGATGAAATAACCTAATAACAGCATCTATACTTGTATCAAACAAAACAATTTATTTTTATTGATAAAATTTTTAGAATTTTTTTACGAATATAAAAAACCTCTGAAAATGGGGAAAACGATTTTTGACCATCAAATTATATGTTCGTCAATTTAACTATTGAATTAAATATATATTTTAACGGATTGAACTCTGTTTTAAAAACAAATTATTTCTACATTGAAATTTTACCTGTTATATTCCACGATTTCCTCTCGTTTTCGTTTAATTCTGTAGTTTTCATTGAGATCGTTCGTCAGGATGTAAGGATATCATGAGAGGTATCTTATTTTTTCTTCTTGACTAGATTTCGAGCGTCCGAAGATGCATGCATTTCCCGGAAGGAGAAAGACCAAGAGATCACGACGCCGGTAGTTTAATGGAAGCACTTTTTTGTTCTTAAGGCCGTCTATGTGTAGGATATTAAAAGGCCACCCATGACGACTCCAGGGTGGCATCAGGTATGGGATGGCTACATAAATCAACCAGTCATGTTCAACATCAAACAAGCCCTGTGTCAATAAAAATCTGACAAAAGTCAAGCTTGGAGAAGTTATAATTCCATTTTGAAGAAAATTCCTTTAATCCTTAGGGGGAGACATTCACCCTTTGTTATATTTCAACATCACTCCGGTCATAGTGTGCGTTTATACAGTACAACCTTGAGTTGAATAACAACAAAACATGAAGGTTTACGGCGAAATCGCAATTAATTAGGCCATAAAATAATTATCTATACAGTTCCCATGGTCTGTATTTTGCAGAATGATCTGATTTTTCAAACTGTCTAGATGGGTTATTGTAAAGTTATTATGTTTAATCAAATGTAAAAATTGCGTATCTTTTTTTGGAATCAAGTGTTATTAATTAACGAATAATCTCACTGTTATTTACCTATGTGTTTGTCTGCCTGTCTGCTCTCTTCTCTCTTCCTCTCTCTTACACACTCACCCTCTCTCACTCTCACTCACTCACCCACCCCCTCCCTCTCTCTCTCTCTCTCTCTCTCTCTCT
>CM077099.1:23359604-23407256 GCA_039619505.1 Cimex hemipterus | reverse complement strand
TCTCTCTCTCTCTCTCTCTCTCTCTCTCTCTCTCTCTCTCTCTCTTAAAATTTAAAACCTTCATATTATAAAACATAAACGCTGGAAAAACCATCTTTTATTATAATTAATAATAAATAATTTTGTAAAAATTGTAGCGTTAATTTCATCACTATTGTAAGAAATGCACTCATAATGTAGACTTATTCAAATTCAATAGTTTTTACATCAAATGTATTTTTATAAAGGCATACACACATGTAGATAGTGTTTTGTCATAAAATAACCTCCAAGTACTATTAGAAAATTATTTTCCGTTTGACACAATGTAATCTGTACGTAGGGAAATTTATTATGTAAAAAGTGTTATCTGTAGATATATATATACACTTTTTTTTAAGACTTTCCTTTTGTTTCAGGTGAGTGAAGTATTTTCGTTACTCTTCCGTTCTAACATGTAAGTGAAAAACATCAGCATATAAAAATTATTTGATGACCAGTGTCATTTATTTGTCAGGCGCGTTTCGTCATTTTCAGTGTTCGGTCAAGGAAATAAGCGGAGTACCAACAGTAAGACAACCGTCTCTAAAAATGACGAACCAACAAGCGACCAAAATGTAACGAAAAATTAGTTCGATTAGGAGCTGGCCAGGGAGGAAGAACAGTGTTTTTGTATTATATGTATTATACTTTTGTACAAAAAAACTGAAAACTGAAAACCCTGGCTAACTCCTCAACCAAAACAAAAATTAAATCAAACACAAAAACCGGCAAATTACAGATTTTTAAAAATGTTTTTAGGAGTGAGAAATAATTTATATTAATGCATACGTATTTCATGAATAATTAACGGCAACACTTAAATGCTAAATAGTTTGCTTCGATCGACCTAGAACTTATCAAACCACTAATCAAACGTTTTAAATCGAAACTGACGATCATCTCTAATTCAGCTGCGGTTTTTATTCTATTTTTCCTTTTTTAAATTTATAATTATAATAATAATAGTTTATAATAAACAAACATACCGTTCCAAGTTGTAAATTAGTATTATAATTAAAGGTTTATATAATGATATGGCCAGATTGAAACCAATAATTAGATTTCATATGTGCTGCAACCTGAAGAAAATAAGACATTGGGCGATTCGCTGCAGATTATTTCATGCTAACAGCCGTGAAATTCGGACATAAGTAATATACGGCAAATATTTAAAGTTCACGGTTGTTTGTTTTAAGTTGAAAGGTTTGTTACAGGGGTCTTTACACCTTGTAGCCCGAGGTGTATGTCAATGGGCCATTTCTTTCACGTCGACCTTTTGCCGATGACCTCCGGACAGGGCTATTCAAAATGCTATTATAGCTTTCGTTTTATCTCCGGATGTATAAATGCAAGAGGTGGATACGCGCGCACAGGTCGACAAAAGCGAAAAGCAAAAGGAGTGGAATGTGTAATAAAAAAAAAGGAAAAGAGTGGCGGAGATAGGCTCAGCTCGTACATGTACGACTCAAGGACTGATTCAAAGTCCAAGGTTTTATTCCAAGTTTCTATCCGCCGGAGCCAATATCATTCGTGAGAAAAACGTTTACAAATGGGGGAAAATCTAATCGGGGTATTTGTTAGCGGATTTCCATTGCGCGGCTTATCTGGGCTGATTGCCGGACTTCCTCGCGATTGTAGGCTACTCTGCATTAACTCTCGCGTTTGGATAAAGAAAACGTTGATATTGACGATTGCACAGATGGTAGCGATTTTTGAAACACAGTACTGGGTATATACACGAAGAACGATTGAGACAAGGTTATCTGCATTCTGTCAGATCCAAATTCCAAATTTGTCTATTTCACAGTACAAAGAATACGGTTATTTATAGCCTTTTAGAGTGTATGGCTTTTCAGAGTTGGCACAATTGAAAATAACAAAAATAATCCTTCATATGATAACTTTTGATCGTGCTCTTATGAACGGTGAAGTGTTAAGCGATAAGACAATGGAATTAATTAAACTACATAAACAATTTAAAAAAGCGAATGAACTTTCAAATAGAGCATTTTAAAAGGCAAACATTTTAATAAATCTATTAATAGGATAAAAGAAAATGATCGGTAACGACCAAATTACACTTTCGTCACCACGTAAACCACTTTATAAACGCGTGAGCCACCTAGTTAATATCAAGAAGAGAATTTCTTATGAACTAACATTGAACCGAAAATCCGAAAGTTACTAGAATACAAAAGTGCATAACCTAAATTTAGCAAGTCCCGAGTACACACGCCAGATTGTTTACACAATTTCAAATAATTTAATTTACGGTCTTTTTTTTTAAATTACTAACTCCAGTATCATCCGCACCAAAGTGCAAATATATTACACGCAATAAATCAAATAAATATATTAGCAATATACCTAAATAGTACTTTAATATATCGCACTAAATAGGGTGTATCAACTTCTGTAGTTCACCCATTTAATTCGGAAACGATTAACCTTGCCAAGATGTGGTCTTGTACAAATCCCAAGTTAATTTTACATCCGGTTCGAAACAGATTTAACATAACTTTCTTATCTATCTGGAATATGACACTTACTTTGTTATGTTAACAACTTCTACAGTCCACCCATTTAATTCGGAAAGGATTTACCAAAAAAATGGTCTTATACAAAACTAGTTGGGAAATGCCACTAACTTTGTGATTTTAAACGAGGACCCCATATTTTTATTGCATAAAAAAATACTATTAACAATAAAGTAATAAAATGGTATACGTACTTTCTCAAAGTTGAGGAAATGTATAACGTTTGATTACATTAATAGTAATTGTATTTCTTTTTAATTGGTAATAAAATAGGTCCTGATGATGGCACTATAAATTGCCGAAAGCTCGGTGAACCCAGCATTTAGTCTTTTTTTTCACCTCTCTAATGACCTCTACGAAGATTGGAACCCTACATAAAATTGAATTTGTACGAGAATGGTAAATTCTGGCGTGACTATTTTCAACTGTACCCATTCAGTGGGGCACCTTTTCAAGTACGGGCCACCGGGAACAATGGGAACGCCCGTCCCCAGGTTTGGCGAACTGTAAAACAATGAGGTTCGTTAGCGAATACGGAGACACTTGAAACAGAAACCGTCTGACCGAGGGTTGAGGACGGGCTTTGCTTGCGGCTTCCCTGCTCTTGCTGTTTCTCCAGCAAACAAGAAAGATGTGGTATCTCGTTAGTAGAAACCGCAAGTCACTTCAATCCGAAACAACTTTTGATCGATGAGCTAATTAAAGCCGAATACACGTTGAACCACATATTTAGAATTATGCTACCGTGCAATTATGGTTTGCGTGTTTTTTTCTTTTTTTTTGTGACTAGGTTTTCCCTCGTTTTTAAACACCAATTAATCTTACAAAAATGTATACACATTTATTCAATAAATTGTAAAGTCGGTATGTTTAGGTATGAGCATTCAAGTGTATTGATAGGGATTGCTGCAGATTATGTGTAGTTCTTCGTTATTAATAAGTAAATTCAGTAAACGCTAAAATACAATAGTGATTTGTTTTCTTTTCTTTTCTCTATTCGTTAACTTCTTATTTATAAATTTATTTTTTCACAACTGTATTCTTCCATGCAACAAATAAAACATAATATTTATATATAAACAATATTAATAACATGGAATTGGGGCGTCGGTGGCCGCAAGGTTTAGATGTTGGCACGGCGCTCATCACTATAAGGTGAAGGTTCGATTCCAGCGGCCCTGCATTCGAACCCGGCATACTTAAGAAGTTTTTCTTTTTTTTAAACACCGGCACCCTGAGGGTTTGTATGGCCTCTGCTGTTGCGAACTCTCGTCAAATGAAAAAAAAAGTTTATTGTTATGTTGCCTGGGACCAATGGCTTTCGCTCTCATTAGTTGTTGTATTGCTGATCAAAATGCATTATGGTCTTAAGATCCTCCAATACTTGAATTTAAAATCAATTGATATTTTTTGAACATGAATTATGTTAAGTAATAGAATCAAGCCAGCGCTCTTGGATTTTTGAACAAGCACCAAAGAACTTTCTACAGTTACAAAGTTGTAAGGGTGTTTTTCTTTGCAAACGACATGGCTGGGTTTCGCAGAAGTCTCATTTTACGCGGTTTTATCAAGTTGTTGAGGAGGTTATGGAGCATGTTGCATCCGTTCAGTTTATGTTCATATCATGAAGTAAATGTGTTTCAAGTGATCTGTTGTTTCATAATTTGTTGAAGTCGTGAGGAGCGGTCAAGAATGAGACAGTTTAGAAAAACACTTTTTGAATTTTTTTTTTTTTGCTGACGTTTCGACCTTTATTCGGGTCATAAAATGTGGTGCCCTGAACGTGACCGAAACAGGTTATTGATATATTTGATGTAGTATTCTTTATGAAGGTAACTGTTAAAAAACAAACAGGAAGCTTGATAAGCAACCAACCAGTGATGTAGCCGTTAGTGCATCTACCGTGGACTCCATCCTAGACCCGATGTCAGGTAGAGTTAGGTTGTCTTAGGGGCACAGACGCTTAAGTTTTTTGTGCTGGATGATGGATTTTTGACGAGAGCCTTCGGATTGGAATGGATCGTTTTGGTTGATCGTTGAAGCATAGGAAGGGGCATTGACTTAGGAAGACTTCTTAAGATTTTAGATTGAAAGGATTGGATTCGATTGAGGTTGGAACGCTTTGCAGTCCGGTAAAGTTCAATGTCAAGTATGTCCGAAAGAGGGACAGGAGAGCAACGTAAAGTTTTCTTTCGTTTATCAACGAGAGTTTAGATCATCTTCGTTTTAGCATGAAATTATGTTACAGCCTGTTCGCTTTTGACGTGCATGGGGGTTTCCACGGCAGCTGTTTGTACGATGCATCAGCGTTTTCGTTTAGTATAAATGCTTAGATACTGATCGTTATCTTGGTTTGTTTTTAAATATTGTTTAGAAAAGAGTATTATTGAAATTGTAAACTCGACAAGATCGTCAACAGCCTATAGTCTCAAATCACGTCCAAATTTGCAATGTTATCATGTTGCCATCGCCTTAAAATGTTCAGCGGTGACAACCCAATCGAACTAATAGCAAGTTGTTTGAAAATAAATGACGTTTCAAGTGGTTGAAAGCGTCGGGTAAACATTTTGGGCTTGTTTTATTCTTCATTTTTCCGTAACCTGTCCTGATGACCAACTTTTCTCAAAGACAGAATTCTCAAATGAATAAAGATAATTAGTGCTTTTTTCCCTCAATCCCATGCACGCGTTCAATGACATGAACCTCAGATCCCACGCCTCTGTAAATGCAACCGAATTTTCTATATACCAGAACGAACTGTGAGTAACCGTGTAAGTCTTGCTGATTAGCAGGTTAAGCAAGGGCGGTTTCAACAAAATTGGACGGATTTTGATTTGTAGATTACAATCGTTTCGAGCGTTTTGATGATTCTAAAATGTGAAAAACTCCTAATCGAAGCATTCGTTTATTGCTTCAATGGCTGGCGAAATAGGAATAGTTAAAAAAAAGTTATCTTTAGAAAAATAGATACATATTTTACACAATAATTAGATAATCAGTACCAAGGACATAGGAATTGAAGCGCTACATTTATGAAAAATGAATCGAACATTTATAACTTAGATAAAATTATAAAAAGAATTTAAAAACTTCAAACAACGAAAACATAATGCATAAAATGTATAACCATGAACATATAGCTTTGGTAAAAACTTTGAATTTGAGCCTTAAAGACGTTCTAACACATCCTGTGTGGTTCTAACACATATGTGGCACTCTAAAGAATAATATTCCGAATACAGGAACATGACAATAATTTCTAACAAACTTTTAAACTAGATTAAGGTTGCCGTCATGTTTCTCTAGTGTGTCTTTTCGAAAATTCAACAATAGAAGCCAGATCTTTCATTTTTAATACATTCACTCACCTGAATTGGATCAACTTCGTTAAAATCACACATAAATTGGTTTACCAAATATACAGAAAAATATAATTTTTAAAACTTCCGATCTATGAAATCTGCTTGCAATTTTTTAAAATTATTTTTGAAGTGAAAACCTCTTTTGGCGCACTCAGCACTTTTTTGTGAGTATTGAATGAGGCTGAGCCGTCACGCTCGAAGATGTAACGCTCATTTTGTGAGTATTTCGAATGAGGCTGAGCCGTCACGCTCGAAAATGTAACGCTCATTTTGTGAGTATTGAATGAGACTGAGCCGTCATGCTCGAAGATGTAACGCTCATTCAGGTTGAATCGGCTCGAGTCGACTAAGCGTGAGATAAAAGAGTCAGTTGAGCGAGAGGGAGAAAGAAATAGAGTTTTTAGAGTTTAATTAATACTGATAAAAATAATCGAAACAATGGATGAACATCCAGAATTCGATATTATCGACATAACTAAAAATATTAGTTTCAATATACTAAACCATACTGAATTTACAAGTATTTATTTCGAGAGCTCATGTCAAAAACTTCAGTCATCATCGTATATATTCCAACGGTACGGCCAATTGAACGTCAACGTATAAGAAAAACTATAAAGGAGTTATCTGAATTAGATGATGGTTGTACTGATGTTTGGAAAGAAAACTAGCTCGATAAGTACGAGAGAAGACCAGAATTTTTAGATAACATTACATTAGCTTAATTCGTATCGAAATACACGGAAAATTTAAGTTTTCACTTCCAAATTGTGCTCCAGACCACTCACCCAACTTTTTTTATTATTAATTATATTCATAATCATTGCATTTGTCGAAACGAATTAGCTATTAAAAAACCGAGCAATGGAGCCTGTCTATGAATAAAGGACATATTTTAGTTTAAAATGTCACAGGGTGAGAATAACTTCTGGTCCCTATGGTTTTATTGGGCGTTTTTGGGTGAAACCCCGAGACTCCTAAACTATTATTTTCTGACAGTTTCTCATGATCTAATTCTCCAGGATAGCGGGATTCAAAAGTGGTTTAACTATTTGGAAGATATTCCATGTTCATTGTTTGTAAGCTGTTTTGTCTCAGAAATCAGTGGTGCAAACAGTTTTTAATTTGGAACAACCGTACTCAACTTCCAGTTGATGATGGGTTTTGGACTGGTCACGTTGAACACGCGTTCTCAAATTATTCGAAAAAACATATTTCTGCACGTAGTTTTTCCGAAAATTTTTCAACTTCTTCAACCAAGAACCAATTTATTTATTTATCATTTTTGTTGTTGGCAGATTCATCGTTCGTGACAAAATAGACAAAAATTTACGTGTTTGGTGTGTTTTTCCCAAAACCGCTCCTATAAAACAATTAAAAAATAAAGAAAACGAGAAGTTAAACTCACCCTGCATACTTGAACCAACAATTGAAATTATTTTGTCATAGCCAACGTTAAGATTTAATTTTAAGAACAGGTTTCCTTCGCAGACAATCCTAACTGTATAAAGAACAGAGTACCATTGCAAAAGAGCAAGTGAGGCAAGGAATAAATATTCTTCACTTATTATTTATCCCATCGATATTAAAAGTTCTAATACTGCGACGGCCCCAAAAGTATGTAGCCAATCTTTAATAAGGCAACTAATTTCTACATCTCTACTATATCAAGATATCGATATATTTGTATTTTTTAATTTTACCACTAGGTATTTTTAAGTAAGAACATAGTTTCGTATGTAAAGTTAATTACACTTTCTATCTTAAATTATTCAAATATCGTGAGATGCAGTCTGGTGTGATGTAGGTATCAGAAAAACATTTTCTTTATCGTGCCAACGTTTCGATCTTTTATTGAGATCATCTTCAGGGCTCAAAGTGTTTGTCTTCTGTGTAATTGTGCCATGTTGAAGATGATCTCAATAAAAGATCGAAACGTTGGCACGATAAAGAAAATGTTTTTCTGATACCTACATCACACCAGACCGCATCTCACGATATTTGAATAATTATCCATTAACGGTCACTAATCTCTACACATTTCTATCTTAAATATTGGTTAAGATGAAAAAGTTAGTGTCATTCGCGGGATTCGAACCCATGACCTTCGGCTCAGTCCGCCGCTGTTCTAACCACTTGAGGGATTATAGCAGCGGCGAATTGAGCTGAAGGTTGTGGGTTCGAATCTCGCTCATCACCTATGACATGATGTGGAATTCCGTCCGGTAACAGACCCATCTTGTTTAGATGTAGATGAAATTTTTTCAAGGTATGGTATATTGCGCCCTTTAAGAGCTATTGTATCCCCGTTTTCTGCTTAAACCAAATCAGTGAGTCCTATTTCATCAAGAAATTTGATTAATAGGTCCAGTTTCAGTGGTTGAAGCTCTTCTATGGTCACATTATACATCCCAAAACGTTTCCTCCGCAGTTTGTTAGTAAATGTGTTGGTGCCTCTTCTGCTTCCTGGAATAATCTGCATGTGCCATCTTGGATTGTTCCAATTTTCTTTAAGTTTCTATTTAATCTGCTGAGTTCTGTTAGGAAACCTGTTAGGATTCGCAGTCTATCCCTGCTTCCTTTGACACATTCTGTGATTTCTTTCTTACCAAAATTGATTTGAAGATTCTTGGATTGTCTATATCCAATGAGTGATTCCAATGTTCCTTCATTTCCTTTTTGTCCTTCTGTCCGACTTATTCGTTCATAGTGTGGATTCCTATGCCACAGAAGGGTACCCATCTTGTTTACAAAGTATTAGACCATGTACATAATAATTTAGGTTTACGGTGTAATACATAATAGTGACTAAAGGAAAAACAGTATATTTCCATTATTTACAGTTTTTCAATCAAATTTATTGAGAAAAATATTGTGTATAATTTAAAAATTAAATACATTTTGTGACAAATATATTTCCCATTCATGTAAAACAAATTAAGTGGAGGTCACATTTTCTAGACAGTTTTTCCTTGTTCTTTTGTAAAATATATTACAGGGTTTAGGAGTTCAACAACATTTTATCTAGAATACAAAGGGAAGTCGCACTTAGCTCGACGAACAGACGCATTTGTCCACAGATTATTTTTTTATCCGATCTAATGTAAGTCACCTTGGCGTTATGCGATATCGGATAAACATAATATTTACAAATATGCATAACCGATCCACTTGTGACGGCCGGTATAAATTCACGTTGTACATTAGATTCGTATCGGCAACCGCCTCCGGGGTCGTACGATATGGGAAATGAACCAATTCGAGCGTAAACCAGTTCCGTCCAATCTCCAATTTTCTCCTCGCTGCTCTCATAATTGGCCGGTGGAAATTTCTTCAAACGGCTTCGACTGATGACGCGTCGTGGAAATCTCTGTTATGATAACAAAAAAAAAACTGTTGAAACTCAAACCGTTGAACTTTCACTTTTTCGCCATAAAACACTGACGGAATTCAAACCGGCCTTGGGCAAAACTTCCCATGTTTTTATTGCTGGTAGATGTATTTCCCCTCCACCTTTAAATCGCCTAACTAGGACGAACGATCCACTACCAATTAAAACCAGGCTGAAAGGTCGTCCGGATCCCTATTTGGACACAGGACAGAACTACCTCGTCATTCTTTATTATAATCACATTATAATATTAATAACACCGGTTAATGATGTAATAAAGACCTACTTTGGAAAATATGCACACAAAGATTCAATAAAATCCCGCGAAAACATTGATACGCCAATTTAAATAATTATTGACAGTTACGATCGTGTAGCATAAAATAATCATTTTCCTTTTATTGGTTGATCTTTCGGAATGAATGAAGGAAGTTGAATCGACCGTCAGGATGTCAATATTAAGTTCGAGATCAGGATTGCGGTCATCAATAAGTTTTGTAACTTACGTCAAGCTTTCGACTTTTACTGTGGTCTTCATCAGAGCTTTTCGAATAATAACAACGTTAATTATTAATAAATAATGAGTACCACAATAATTTTCAGACAATGGATAAATTACTCGTCACAATATTAAAAGGAGAATATCATAATGATAGCGGGTACGTACAGAAATACACAACACAGACAGAAAGGACTAGAAAGAACGTCAGAATCAGCTTATTCCAAAGGTTCCAACATTCACGTAGTTCACACGATAGTAATGAACGAAAAGTTGCATTAGTAAAGTACAATGTAGTATATAGTAGAATTCAGATTTCAAATTAATTCTTTCAATTACTTAATATTTTTATGTAAGTACGTCAATACGCCGCTGCTCTGCCATTTGAGCTCTCGTGACTTGGATCCACTCGAACACCAAACTCCCCATCTCAACTACACTCCGAATTTTCCCTCCTTTTTGCCAGTTTTTTTACTTTTACTTTTTAATTTCAACCAATACCTTAAATGAAGAATAATTAATAGAAAGAAGTCATTTGGTTAATCGGACTACGAAATATAATAGATTTAATAAGTCAAACCAAGTATATCTTCACTAAGAGCTCCCCGTAGCCATTTTATTTGTCGCCGAGAATCGAATTCTGATTACATGACATTGAAAATTGGCAAAAAGGAAGGGAAATTCGAAAGGTTGTAGGTTAAGACGGGAATTGTAGTCACGTTAGCTCAGGTGGTAGAGCAGCGGCGTATTCAACCGAAGGTCGTGGGTTCGAATCCCGCTCGTGACACTTACTTTTTCCATATTGAACAAATACCTTACATAAAGATTAATTAACTGCAAGAAGTTATTTGGTCAATCGGACGAAATATAATAGATCAGATTTAATGTGTAGCATTTCTTTTAATAATCTTGTATCCAAGATTTTTTCCCTGTCAACTACAACCAAATCATTAAACTTTGTTTCATGCTTACTTTCATGATGATGCCTTGATCTGGTATCAAGGTACTGTTTGCTCTGACCATAATAAACAAAGGGGCAATTTTTTCACGAAGGAGTAAACTAAGTTAGACAATTTTAAAGCGCTCAATAAAGGTTGAAAGCTTGGCATTAATTACAAAATTTACTTATTTTTTACGGCCGCATCTCGGATCTCGAACTTACTAATTTCGGAATTAATGTATTAAGGAAAAACGTGCATTGAGTAAAAACTGTAAATTCTGACTGAAATCAGAAAGGACAAATAATTAAAAACTGTCATCACATCTTAATATTTACCTAAGTTTTCATATAGTGTCATATTTAATAAGTAATAAAATTGTTGTTAATATTTCTGCTGAACATTGTTAGTAGATCTGCGGTCCTCAACGTCCAAAGTTTTGGAAATAATTTTTTTCCAAGTTGAAATCCCGCATCCAATTGCAATTTGCGTCCAAGAACCAATATTCGCCAAAACCATTTTTAACAGAAACAAGTGCAAACAGTCAAGTTCATCACCTGTAGACCGCAGGTGGAAAAGCACTCAAAATACAAAGTTGTAAGGTTTTTTGTTTGCAAACGACATGGCTGAGTTTCGCAAAAACCTGGAACAAATATTCCTCATGTCAAAAATTCATAGAGCATTGAGTGTAAAAATATTAATTAAATAAAATAAAAAATAATTAGTTTTACATGGTAGCCTTGTTTTCATCAATTTGTTTAGCCGGTTATGCAGCATGTTTCCATATGTTGCATCCGTTCAGTTCATGTTCACATCATGAAATAAATGTATGTTTCTTAGTGACCTGTTGTTCATGATATAACTCACCTTGGGAGCCATAGCCCGACAGACCTACGGCATCGACGGGTGGTACAGTGCAGTTGCAGACCTAGCAACGTCTAATCTCGGGTTCATTAATTAACATTCAACCGCGGATCCGGTAGTTTCTACTCTAGGGAAGCCTACACATGACAGGGAGATAGAGTCGCTTTCTCTATCTAGGGAGTATGCGGGAGAGCAGGCTGATGTATTTCGGCCTGTTAGCTCTTGGCGTGCGGCTTACGACCAGATGCGGGCCCAACCGTTCGGAGTGACCAAGCGGGCAGCGAGGTTGTCTTTGGCCATTAGGGGCTGGGGCCTACCAATGCTGCGGTAACACTACTCCGTCGTTTGCAGAAGTGCGTCAGCTCTCATCTTCAGGGGATATAGTGTAATGCAATTCTTGTAGTGTCGTATTGGTGTTGTGTGAAAGTGTTGATGTGAGTGGTCATAGCACTCACAATAGTGACGCCACGAGAATAGCACCACACGTTATGCACTGAAGATGACCCGAATATAGGTCGAAACATGGGAACAGAAATGAAAAAGGTGTTTTTTAAACTATCTCATTCTTGACTGTTCCTCACGACTTCAAAAATCATTAACTAAAGTTGTATTTCATTGCTACTTGGAAACATAAATAGATAAATAAAGAACATCTATTCAACAATGATTCATGCCCACTTTGAGGAGTTTTCTCACTTAATGTTGACTTTTGTCAAAACTTCGTGATATAGATAGGTTTAGTTAGTCCTGAAGGAAACATAAGATAGGCTAGAAAAATAAGTCGTATTAATTATTTAATTTCTTTAATTGCTGTTATTAATGGCTAATAATTCCTGGTTCAAACAAAATAAAAAGTTCCTTCTCGAGTTAAAGAGCATTGAGAAAATAACGGGTCATGCCGCTTAAATCTTTCTTTTTTTGTTTTATTTCCCCGCTCTCTTTACGAAAGGGGTGTATAATTCGGAAGATGGGAAACGACGATAAAGAAGGAGGTTGACAGGATAAAAAGTCCGTTCTCCCTGCCAGGTAACAGACGGTGAGCATGAGCACTCCTTAATTTACAAGACCGGGATAACGGGCTGTAACGCAATTTCTCTCAACTTCAAGATCACCATCTCACGTGGACCGGAACTTAATGAACTTTTATTTGCGTCGAGAAAAAAGCTCTTATTTATGGAGGAAGAAATTATATATCGGGTTAAACCAATTGGTAGCTTCGTCCGTTTCTTCATTTTTTTTCTCCCCGGGAAACAAGAAGAAGGGAAAATTGAGAATCATGAAAATCCCTGGCT
This sequence comes from Cimex hemipterus, assembly GCA_039619505.1. Lineage (NCBI taxonomy): Eukaryota > Metazoa > Arthropoda > Insecta > Hemiptera > Cimicidae > Cimex > Cimex hemipterus. The sequence goes on along the minus strand of CM077099.1, from coordinate 23,394,352 downwards.
GGATATCAACAATGTACGTAAACAAACGTGTTGAAGATTAATAAGATAATGGCACAGCGACCTTCCGAGATATCGTCTTGAATCAAAATTAAACGATAATAATAATTATTATTATTAATATCAAGAGTACATGATTACATAAAAAAAACTACTCATTCTATTTTTAAATTTTAATTTATAACAGTTATATCTATACTTGTATTATGCTCATGGCTAAAGAGCATAAATCAAACTACTAGCACTTTAATATAAGCCTTATTTTTTAAATCTGTTTCAACATTGATAAGATATTTCAAAACAAGAAAATGGATAACACCCTTAAAAATAATTCCTCAGAGCTGCACAAATTCGAAAATAATTAGATTAAACTTAAACTTATTAAACTTTACTCGTGGGTTTGTTTGTTCTACTCACGTTTCGGCATTGCGTCCTCTTCAGTGAGAAACTCTCTAAGTTCAAGACGTGTCCCAGTGCTAGTTCACCTACTCGCAGACCAACACCTAGCAAGAAAGTTTTAACAAAAGCCGTCTAATATTCAGTTGTTGTTTTAAAAAAATTTCCGCATACTTTTTACACTGTTTTTTTTATTTTTTAAATTGGTGATTAAGAGTTTAATTTACATGCAGAACTATTATACTTCTACTGTTCTCTCGTTCATTCGACAATTAACAAATATTGATTTTTATTACATGTCGATAAATGAGTGACTAGTTTGACACGATAAAATTAATCTCAATTATTACACTATAAGAATATTTTTTACGAACACAATCTTATTTTTTATAACAATTATATTTAGTGGTCTGATTGACCAAATTAGTTCTTTCATGTGTAGAGATTACTGACCTTTAATCGATAATTATTCAGATATCGTGAGGTGCGGTGTGGTGTGATGTAGGTTTCAAAAAAAAAAAAAATTTTTTCTTTATGTTGTGAATGTTTCGATCTTCATTGAGATCATCTTCAGGACTCAAAGTGTTTGTCTTCTGTGTGCTTGTGCCATTTTTGCATGTTCGTGTTGAGAGTCTATTCTCCGTTCTTCTCGTGTAGAAATGTGTAGAGATTAGAGGGATTTAACTAATTTAAAATGTTTTTCTGAAACCTACGTCACACAGACCTCATCTCACGCGATATCTGAATAATTAGTCCTTTCAATTAATTAATCTTTTTATGGTTGAAATTAAAAAGTTGGTGTCACGAGCGGGATTTGAACCCACGACCTTCAGATCAATACGCCGCGGCTCTAACAACTTGAAATATCAAAATTTCGATCCACTCCCCATCTCAGCGTTCAACTTTTAAAATTTGTTTTGGAATGAAAATCTATCTTCACTCACAGCTCTCCTTAGCCACTTTATACGTCGCCGAGAATAGAATACTGATTACACATCTGAAAATGTGGCAAAAAGACGAAACGTTCGAAAGGTTGTAGGTTCAAAGGAGAGATGATGTCCCAGTGGATCGAAATCACCATAGTTCAGGTGATTAGAACAGCGGCGTATTGAGCCGAAGGTCGTGGGTTCGAAACCCGCTCGTGACACTATTTTTTTTCATTTCAAACAAGACGTTATGTAAAAAATTAACTTATTTTTGTATTAATTTTTACCATATGTTTCATTACTCTGGAGGAAAGAAGTAATAATTTGGTCGTTATTTTCGCAGTTTTGGTTTATCAGTTGAGTTTCAAACTTTACCCAACTTTAATGCTGATTTTGGTCTCTTAGTCTCGAAGTGAATCTGGTCAGGGTTTTATGACAGTTTCAGGATGGTTGAACATACAAATCCTGAGGAGAGTCTTGTTCAATTTTCTTGCCATTTCTTCACATTTCCTAATTCTTGCCAATAATTGCTGCGGTTGAATTTTGTTCAATTATGCAAAAAAATTTCTTGAGGTTTGTAATGCGTTAAACCTCTTCGCTTTTGGTACTTAACAAAAAGGAAAAGTTTTTAAATGTGTGCATATTTCTTTTGAGATTAGGCTTTTTCCATATTTTTACCAGCCGAGTAATGTATCAACTCGATTCCCGAGGGTTGTTGTTGACAACTGGAACTTTTAAATGCTCCACAGTGATATTGGCAACTTCGATCGGGATCAAGGATACCTGGAAAGAAGTGGGGAAGAGGGAATTCGTCCCTGCCCTTTACTCCCGGTGCCCTCGTCAAAAACGGGGAAAAAACGCCTTGCCCCTTCTTCCACGTCGGATATAATTAAAGGACGAAACAGGGTCAAATGAGTACAACCGTCTTCATCAGGAGGCTAATCGGACTGGTGAAAAGTCCGAACGTGGATCAACCCACGTCGGCCTTCCGTGAAATTACGCCAAACCCGTCTGACGACAGAGCATGGCTAGGCGGACCAGATCCGGCCGCGTTTTTATCAATATGCTTCTGATTTGATTCAATCGTGCAATTTCCCCCCCCCCCCCGGAAATGGCATTTGACACTTTGCTGTCCACTTCTCATTGTCTCTCGGAATCACTTGAGATTAATCGACTGATAGATAATTTTAAAACAGATAATACGAGTTCCAAAAGAATGCATGTGTACACAAACCGAAAAAACAAAAGCAAAAAATTTAAAACGTTTTATGCTAAATATAAGCTCGGACTTTACTTATTTACTATTCGTCAGTTATCTTGAATGTTAAACAATCAACAGATACATAAATTTTCGATTTTCTTTAGTCATACATCAAAAAGGTAAATTAAACATAAGTAAAACACTTTAGGCCTCGATACCCCTTTATGACCCTTATTATATTATGTACTAACTAATTAATATTACCACCTATTATATAACTTACTTAATTGAGGGTTGATGGTGTCCAACATTCGGTATGGTACCCCATCGACCCTCTCACGCTTATAAATACTTTCACACACAATATCTACAACAATACAATACAACAACTCTGTTTCCTCCAAAAATTAACGGAGCGAATAAGAGCATTTCTCTTACCAGATGGCATTCCTACACGCTCTCTATATGGAACCAAGGAATAACAGTCCTCCAGTTAGATAGGACAGTTCAGACAACCATGCCGTAAGGGTTTTGCCCTCGTAAAAATAATAAAAGTGACTAATAAGTTTATGTTTAAGTTGTTGTCTTAATTTATATTAGTAAAATTATTCCTTTAGATCACTAATTTCGTGGTCCGCTTGAAATTAATATATTACAATTAATTAAGGCTTTCAGTTGAGATAAAATGTCAATGGCACGAGCGGGATTCGAACCCACGATCTTCGCCTAGATACGCCGCTGCTCTACCGTGACCTCCATCCACTCGGACACCAACTTCCCATCTCAACCCCACCTTTTGAGTTTTCCCTCCTTTGTGCCATTTTTCAAATGTCGTGTAATCGGAATGAAGTATACTTCATTTTACTTCATTAAATTCACTAATTTCGTGGTCCTTACAATTACTTTAGGTTTTTAGTTGAGATAAAAAGTCAATGGGAGCTCAAGTGGTAGAGCAGCGGCTTATCTAGCCGAAGATTGTGGGTTCGAATCCCGCTCGTGCCATTGACTTTTTATCTCAACTAAAAACCTAAAGTAATTGTAATATATTAATTTCAAGCGGACCACGAAATTAATGAATTTAAGTAACCAACGTAGTTCAACATCATTTATTTATTGGTTTTTAATTTTATCGTGTTTCGCCAGACCGTACGCCACTGTAGCTCAATATAAATAAAGCATCGAACTATTTATCCGAATGTTTCTTTGGTACTCGGTATACTATAAATTATTATTTAAATATAAACTCGGACATCTCTCCCTGAGGAACGATTGTGGCTGAACAACTTACAACAGCGAACTGAAATTTATACCAATTTTTGCCGCCCTGTTTTTTTCTCCTTGAATATCACGTTATAAAGATGTAGAAAGACCTAGCTAGATAACCTCTTTGTTAAATATTTGCCGTGATAAAACTCAAGGCGGTGTTGTTGTCGTTTCAAATTTCGAGTGCGTATCTGATTCCGGTCCGTCGTACGACTGCGTTATCTGTTCGTTTCTTACTAATACAGAAAACGACACGTTTTCCAGGCTAACTTCTATTTCCCCATAAAAACAATAACATTTCGCTGGCATTTAGGTTGTGATTGTGAAAACGAACCCAAACTCTTGGAGAATTTTATAATTTTTTTAACGGCAATATGATCAACTGTGAAATAACTAAAAAGTGGTTGTTTCAATGGTTATCTTCTATGTATAAATAGAATAATATTGTATTGACATAAAAATAAATTTGTGATGAATCTCTTTAGTAGCAAATTGGATATTTAATCAATTTATAGTATATACGCAATGTCTTGAGCGGCATTTCATTAATATTGGATTACGCAAGACTAAAATGCACAAATTTACAGTGTGCATGAAAATTAAAATTTCATTCAATAGTAATATTTTTATGGTAAATACTGTTCAAAGAATATTTCTATCAATTTAATGATTTTAACTAATTATTCTTTTTATATAAGATTTTCGTGGGGATGAAAAAGTCAATGTCACGAATGGGATTCGAACTCAGGACGTTCTGCTCAAACGCCGCTTTTCTAGCCACTTTTGACATGATAACTCAGGCGGTTAGAACAGTTACGTATTTATTCGAATCCCACCCGTAATAATGCCTTTTTCATCTTAACTAGTATAATTAATTAAAATAATTAATGGGTCTATTATGACGACTAAACATATACGGATTGTTTAATGAGTATCATTGCCAACAATTATCGTGTGAAATTTCTTCGTAAGTGTTTCGTTTTCTTTCATTTAAGTCTGCCTATCCTCGCTTTTTCAACGTACCGTATGTGTATTAGAGTACGTTTTTATAAAATAGTTGGTAATAAAACCAAAATTCGGCTCATATTCAACTATGGGCCCACCAATACTGGACCAGTTTTACTATAAGCCTTGTTTCTACATTAAGTCAAATAACCAAAGTTGACAAAACCTATTATGTATTCGGTCGTTTTAGATTATTTTGAACTGCTTTGGTATGAAATAGAGCAAAATTTGGACTGACCAAAACTACGATAAGCAGAGCAAAATGATCTGAAACGAGCCAATTATAATTTGAAGACATTTAGGAATTATTTCTACATAACGACTGTGAGGTGGAAAAGCTATTATGTATTTGGTCGTTTTAGTTTATTTTAGACTACATAGGTATGATATAGGGCAGAATTTGTACTGATCAAAACTACGATAAGCAGAACAGAATGAACTGAAATGACCCAATATAATTTGAAGAAATTTGGAGATTATTTCTACATAAAGACTGTGAGGTGGAAAACCTATTATGTATTTGGTCGTTTTAGAATATTTTCGACTGCTTTGGTATAGAGCAGATTGTGAGCCGAACAAAATTAGCAGGCATGATCTGATAGGATTCTCATTCAATAATATTTTTAAAACACCTTTGTTCCTTTGAGCCCGTGGAAGATTGAGGTGCTTAAGCGCAGTTGGACAAACGCCGCGTCTGGCAAGAACGCAATTCCGCGGGCCGAACCCAGCAAAAGTCTAAACGAAAATTAAAAATTCCGTTTGTTTAAAATAAACAACCGTCCAATTAGCCATTCAACAACGGTGGCCGTGTTAAAGCCAAGGGCATGAGCACGTGCGGGAAAAAGAGCTCATTTTATATTCATAAGTACGTTAGAACAGTTGTGCACTCCATCCAACACTGGATATGAACCTTGGGACGTACAAGCGGATTTCAGCCTACGTTCTCGCAGAGCCGGTCCGTACAAATAACGCTGCGGACAATTCCAACCTTCGATTTAATGCTCTGCATATATTTAGATCTGCCGACGGTGGGAGGACTCGTAAAAATACAACGGAAAGAATTCTAAAAATTTGGCTCACTCGGAAAAATTTCCCTAAAAAATTGTCGAAAGCAATATTGTTCTGTTTGGTAATATTTATTCATACATAATATTGTTGCCAAATCCAGCTGACGAATATTAATTTCAAAACACAACAATTATTAAAAATAATACCATGAAAGTTATAAATTTTTGTCTTAATATTATTTCCATAAAATTATTTTAAAGCAGTTTTCTCCTAAAAGCCCTTAATATACATAACCTCCTTTTCACTCAGTCTGATAAAACTGAACGAAATCATTATTAAAAAGTTAGTGTATTTAAGTGTAAGTTTCTTGCGTATTCTTCTCCATGCTATCTACTGTTGTTGCAAGGTATAAGATCTGAGTTTTCCGTCGAATTGATATGCCTCTTTTCTTCCCATTTTTGTGAGGAATCACTCATAGTTTGCAACTATTCTAAAGACCTGATGGTTTCACGTCCTGCCGGGAGAGTTCCCAAATCGTACAAAAAGCTTTTCTGGAGTTGAGCTCTTGACGTAGATCCTATCTGTATATGCAGTGTGATTAATTTCGTTATGAGCTTCCACACATCCATGGTACGATCCTCAACCCTTTTGCCAATATTCAACTTTTTATCAACTATCTACGGTTTCCGACATAAATCTATTCGTAACTTTTGATCTATCCAATTTTGGGATTCAAGAAAAGTATTGAAATAAGCGTTAAATTTCCGTTAAGAAGGCACCGTACTAGAACTTTGTTTAATTTTTGGTAAAAATAAATATTAAAACTTTTAAAAACTGCTTAACTTGAAATATTTAACAATAAAAACTACATTTGCAACTTCATTGGATAAATTCAAGGTAGAGCTGGCAAATTTTATAACATTTTCTTCGTTTAGTATGCTTTCTAGCGTTATATCCTATCCTGCTTTTTAACTTAATAAAAAGGCACAAAACGAAAGGAAAATGTAACTTAAAAATCAAAGAAAGCACATAAAAAAAACTACAATAACAGAGTAAACAACCAAATTACGTTGATTTCTGTGTGTTTTTTACGAGGCCTAAATTGGGTTGTAAAACACTGGGTTCGACATTTTATGTTTTGTTTTTTCACCTATCCACGGTTCTCGACATAAATCTACTTGCTGCCAGCTTTTAATCTAATACTTTCCAAAAGGATAGTTCCTACTCACAGTAAGTTACAAGACTTATTGTGAGTAGGAACTATCCTTTTGGAAAGTATTGAACACCACACTCACCCCATCATTTAACATTGCTTTTAATCTATCCTTTTGTGAGGAAATAAAAAAAATTTAGAAAATGGAGATAAATTTCAGTTAAGAAGGCATCGTTCTAGAACTTCGTTTAATTTTCGATAAGAATAAACACTAAAATTTTTAAAAACTGCTTAATTTAAAATATTTAACAAATAAAAAAACTACATTTGCACCTTCATTGGAAAAATTCACGGTAGGGTTTGGCAAATTTCATAACATCTTTTTCATATAATTTGTTTTCTAACGGTAAATCCTATCCTGTTTTTTTAAATTAATAAAAAAGCACAAAACGAAAGTAAATTCAACTTAAAAACCAAAGAAAATACATAAAAAAGCTACAATAAACAACCAAATTTCTTTGATTTTTTTAGTGTTTTTACGAAGCATAAATTGGGGTGTAGAACGCTGTGTTCGACACCTCAACTCCAACAAAAAAACGTTGGTGTGAATCATGGCTCGAGTACTTAACCTTTGCGCAGGAATTGGACTTTTTTGTGTTTTTTCAATCTAGATTTATTTTTTAAACATAGCAAAGAACTTTAAATTTCCGTTGAGAATTCATACTTCTAAAACTTTCAGTTTAATTTTTGGTAAAAATAAACACTAAGACTTTTAAAAACTGCTAATATAAAATATGTAAAGAAACCAACTTTGAAATTTCATTGAAAAAAAAGGTAAAACTTGGCAAATTTATAGCTTCTTAGTGGTATTCCCATTGTATGGTGGTTCTTTAACTTAATCAAAAAGCACAAAAAGAAAGAAAAATCCAAGTAATAATTAAAGAACACATAACAAAATACAGGAAACAGAGTAGACAACCAAATTACGTTGATTTTTTTTATGCTAAAATTGGGTTTTAAAGCATCCGTTTTATTGTTCGTTTTTCGTTTAGTTTGATTTCATTGCAGTTCTGTCTTTCTGCTTTGGTTATTCGCTATGCTTATTATTTAGTTAAATTTAAGAAATTAATTTTGAGCAGGACAAAAATTTGATTTACTAGACCAACCACATTCCCCCTTTTTCAAACCGTCAACCCGTTGTCCATTTTGCATAAAATTTGTGCATATTGGTTTGATGTAATGTATTTTAAAAAAGGGATACCGCAAGAAAGTGTTGCCAGGGCCTACCTTGAATTTTTCCAGTGAAGTTGCAAATTTAGTCTTTTTTTCTGATTTTAAATTTATTAATTTTTACAATAGTGTTTGTTTCTTATCAAAAATTAAGGTTAAAGTTCAGAAGGGCGCTTTTTTAAAAATCAATTTAACGCATTTTATAATACTTTTTTGTATTTCCCCCCAAAAATAAATAGTTCGAGAGCTACGAGTTGATTTAAGACGAAAACTGTAGATAGTTGGAAAAATCATGAAATGTTGAATATCTGCGACATGGTTGAGAATCGGACCATGGCTCGGAAGAACTTTTTTGTTGCGTTTGAGGTGTAGAAGTACTCGACGAACTTTGCCCCACGAGTGGTCTATCACCCTGTATAAATATTGTGGGCGTGTACATAGTCATAGATGAACTTATTTAGATGAAATCTAAGAAATCAAGTCTTGAAATCATGCATAAGAATGAACACATATCTTTTTTAAAAGTATTTGTTAAAGATTAAATTCAACTTTGAATTGAGCCGACAAAGAGAAGAGATATAGAATCCGTTGAAGGGGGAAAACGGTGAGAACGTTTTCCACCTTATCGCCCATTGCATGTAATCCCCAGGTGAATGCACCGGAGGGATCTTACAAAACTGAATTAAAAAAGTTACAGAAGATACGGGAATGTCGTGATGCAAGGAGAAAATAACTGAAACAGATAATCGCAATACACCAGCGAGATCGGTTAAACGTTTGTGTTAGAAGAAATTTAAAAAAAAAATTGTAAGAATGTTCAACTTTAATTGCCCCTACTTTGGAATGTATGTTTAAACGTGGCTAGAGATCGGAATTCACAGAGATTGGCTCCGACGACAATTGGGACTTTTCCAACAAAGCCCCTTTTTGCACCGGACCGAATAAGAAGTAAACGGATTATTCGTGCCGTGTTACAACGACGCTCGTACTGAAAACCCCTCATTGCCAACAACCATTTGAAATCACCGTCAATTCTACCCCTTCGAAAATATCCAGCCCCATTTGTTACCTAGCTTGCAAAAATTGCAGTAAATGTATTGATTTTATTCATTTTTTTATACGGCGTTGGTGATATGTTCAGTAGCGTTCTATAAAATGTTCACGATACAACAATGTCAAAGTCCGTCCACGAATAGACTCTTCCGGTTCCAATTTGGTCAGTTATTTCCTTTCGGTTTGATTACCTTTCATAAATCAACAACGTGGCGTTCAAATCGAATGTGAAAAGCTTTGTTCGGTTCAGCTACGTCCTTTTAATTAATTCTGAACAAACAGATCGAAAAACCTTTTTTTAAATACACGTTTTGAATGATTGTTTACATCGACTGATGTAATGCGAAAGTGGTCCAGGAGCGTTCTTGACCCGAGATCCAAGGATGGCACCCGGAGGCATTGTTCCTCCGGACGTCCTGCACATCGTTTATCCAGACTCCCATCGGTTTTTCAGCCGGTTATGTAACGGTCACGAAGGATGATGAATCAGGACAGTAATTCATAAGCTCATATTCGGGTACGTTGATCCGCTCGCCATCCCATCAGGAACGGTGTAATGTACAATCTTGAAGATGTCCATCAAAGCGTAAATTCAAAACGGGCCCGAACAAGAAAACTGTAAATTGAATAATCCAAAGCAAAAGAATAGCACCATTGAATCCAGACAGTATGGTGAACATAATATTGAAGTAATTCACTATTTTTCGTCGTCCGTTTGGCCAATTAATATCATTCAATTAATTAAGGTTGTAAGTTGAGATAAAAAAGTCAATGTCACGAGCGGGATTCGACTACCACTTGAGCTATCGTGACTTCGAGGTTGAGATGGGAAGTTTAGTGCCTGAGTGGATCGCAGTTACGATATTCGATTCAACTAAATTCAACTAAACATCAGCTGGCTAAAACACCTTGATTTTTAAAAGTTATTTCTTATTCTATCACTTTACTCTATTCAGCAAATTGTACGTCTTAATCACTTCCTCTATAGAAAAGGGTTCGATTTTCCCATGGCTGGATAAATTTAGTCCCGGACTGAATATATCGGGAAGTATCGAGAAAGTCAAGTAATGATTGGAAATTCCGGAACGGTCGTTTAAATAAATGTTCAATGACAGAAACAGGAAATCTGAAAGTTCTGACTTAGGTGGGACTTTAATAATTTAAAAAGACTTCCCAACCGGATTTCCATTCCCTCTAACGCACTTTTACTCTAGAGCCCCAGTCGTTCCGCCGAGTTTTTATAATCTTTCGATGCGATTTTCCTAGGTCATAATTGATGATAAAGGACATCGCTCCGAACTGGTTAAATGGAAGTTGATTTGGCTTTCTCACTGATGGTTACCGGACTGTGTTGTTATACAGAATCACCCGTTACTTAGCTTCTAAGAAATGGACCATTAAGCCGGTGGTAGAATGGCGCCGTGAAAGCAAAGTACAAATGGCAATGCGGTCTCTTGAATTTCTGCTGTTAACGGGCTACACGCAAGTATCGAAACTAACAATCTGTAGGACTTGCAATATCAGTTATTTTCCATTAAAGCTCAAAGTTAGCTTGTTGTAATAGGCCTTTTCGGTGGTTTTTATATCCCCCAGATAATCCTACTCTTCCTTTAAATATAGCACATTCACCACTTGCCCTTGCATGTTTACCGTGTGTATATAGTTTATTCTGCTATTAATTGAAATTTTCCTATTTCCGAAAATAAACCATCATTGAAAAGCAAAAGTAACTTCATTGAATACTAATTACAGACAAAATAGTTGGCTAGACATAGTTCACGACAGAGCTCTGCCTGTTTTTATTCTCATCCAACGAAAAGCACCTTTCATCTGTGAACAGTAACAGTTTGCCACAGTCGAAGTGAATAGCCATATTCATGTCATGGAAAGTGAAAAAGGCAGAAAATTTAGGTCGGTTCCGATGATCATGATCTGCGTATTCTCGCAGAACTCAAAAATTTAATTTACCTCGTATCGACAGACGTACGAGTGACTGTATATCTCGTATCAACAGTGACGAATGTTTTATCAACTACTTGCGATGGTAACTGATGTTGCTAAACCGATTACAAAGTGAAATTTGTAAAAACCAAACATTGTTCTTGAGCAATTTAGTCAAAAGTCATTATATTCAAGATTTTCGAAAAACAGCACAGCTTTGTGAAAAGTAAGGGTGTTAACAAGACAACACTACCAGAACGGCAAAAATGGGCCAAAGGAATACTGCTAAAGGCAAACTCCAAAACCGACAAGGGTACGGGCATGGACCCATAGACATAAGGCAAATATGCTACAGTTCTGAAAACATAGCGATTGAACAATGCAGTTAAATAAAAAGTTTAAGAATACATTCCCGGAAGATAGCTATTTTCTCTGACAGCCACTTAGGGTCACGGAAAGCGAGAGCAAAGAGGGTTTGGAACTGCATGGAACCCCTGAAAGAAGTCTGTGACTTTAATGACCTGCCCCTGGCATGGGTCATGGACAATCGAAGAATAGCGGCAAGGAAAAAGTTGACATTTCGGCTCCCAACATGGACCCTCCGGGCACAGGAATCGAAAATGACTCTTTAATGAGTCCAAAACCTGGTGGAATAATACAACACACACACACGCAAAGAGATTCTTAGAAGGACCATCCGCCAAATTTACGAATGAATTACCGGAAGGCAACCCCAATGGAACAAGGCTTCTGGTTGGACTCCTGACAGGACATTGCCACTTAAGAAAGCAAACAGAAGAAAACCTGCAGAAAGAACAGGAAACCGCAGAACATATTTTATGTTGTAGTGATAGTAGTAGGCTCTTCCAACTAGGACAAGAAAAACCACAAGCAAGATCCTACACTAAGGAGCCGCTGGCAAAGCTATGGAGGCTGAGTAACAACCTGAGTTATACCTTGATCTATTCAGGTCGAGGTTCAGTAGGCCACCACTTATACCTAGACTTATCCCTAACCAAATTTTTCAACCCTAAGCCAAATGTTCGCTATAAGCAAGCTTGAAATATCAGTTTGTACTCTGTGAGATATCGGTCGTTTCCGATGACCATGGTCTGCATATCCTGGCAGCCAAAGGTCATCCATCCCTCATCGACAAGAACGACCATAAATGAAGAGTTTCTTCTAGAAGTTCGTTTTGTTGAATATGAGCTATATTGCGAACAATGGCAATATATCCAGGTGTTCTTGGAGAGGTTACCTAACTGGTCTTGTTAATAATTCTTGATTTTAGCAAGAAAAACAGACAGATGGCTGGACAATTTTTTCATTTCTGGGTTCTAACGTCAAGCTATTTGTGCTATTTGTAGCTTTTCTATTTCATAAACGATATAAAAGAAGGATACAATCATATGGAAAATATATAACACAAACTTAACAAGGGTTATGTTAACAAACTGGATATACTTAAATCTATTTATAGGGATTATCAATAAACAAAACCAGGGATAATCCTCTTATCAACGATCGAATACCATTACGGTGGTTTTCGCGCTCTTATAAAAATATATGTTTAAAAAATAGATTTTTCTGAATTTATCGCAGCGAGGCACGAGTCTTTACATGACTGAGCACAGTAATGTAAATATGAATAAAGTTTTCTTCTTCACTAAATTCAAAAAGAGTAAAATTATGGGGCTTTTTCGGGCGGTTTCAGGTTGTTGAAACATCATCTAAGCCTTGGATATGCTATTAATGCGACATGGCTTTGAATACATGGTGTTGTTTTATGTAACAATGCAAAATAAGACTTAATAAACAGGAATCCCAGACTTCCAAACCTGACATCTCCATTAGGACAAGTAGTCAACTTTCATAACAACTATCTAAGCTTGTCGTAGGCATTCGAAAATCTGTCTTAAAATAAAACAAACAAATAAAAACACATTTTGTGTCGAGAACTCAACATGTTCTGTCATTAAATGCATGTGGGTGTTACGACTACTGTACAAGAGCCGCTTACATCACTCATCACATACAAACAAGCAGCAGCACAACACAAGGTTACAATTTTTAAAAGGAAACTAACAATCCTCTAGAAGACTGTACCGGAGCGACTGGCTGTAGAGAGATAATGAATTTTCGGCATGCCAAATACACCGATCCTGCTCGACACAGGTTGTGAAATAATAAACATAATAAAAATGGCATGAAAGTTTGGCAATGTAAATAAAAAGAAAAGACTCCCAATTTGTGCTATCCGGTGACCTGTGGAAAGTCCCTCGACGTAGTCCTGACCATAGGGGCTTGAAAAGCTCTCGATTCATATGATCACTACTCAAAGTATGATTCGTATTAAGTCGTATGAAAGAAAAGACACACGTCTTGGGAAAGAAAATCAGGTGCGCTAGTCGGCAGGTCGTCCGTCTGCCAACATCCAATCTAAACTTCGAGCATAAACACGTCCCATCTGCAACGAATTTTATTAAATCTATCACACACTCACAGGAAAAGTGACAAGTCGAAAAATTCTAAAAAGCGGATTATTTAGTTCTCCTGAAGTATTCGGGTTTGTGATGTTACGTAAATATGGTGTAGGTGGACTCTTAGCTGTTACGCAGCACTATTTGTCACTTTTGAATCGGCGGGACGAACTGTCACCATTCACGAAAAGTGGCATATTTTAATGTTGTCTCGAGCTTTAAAGCATCGATGTGAATATTTATCAAGACAAGTGGCACATTTCGATTCATGACTTTTTTTTAGCGAATGATTTTCTGCTGTTCCGCTTTATGAAAAAACATTGACAATTAATTGAACAAATATGTTATAATGATGTTGATATATAAATAAGTCGAAAGCTTGGCAGTAATAACTGAATTTGTTTTTTTCGTCAAGACAACACCTTGATTTATGGTGTTCATGATTTATTTTAGTTTCATTTCTTTTATTTTAATAACATTCTTAATTATAACCCATTATATTTAGTGGCCTATCGACCAAATTACTTCTTTCAATTGATTAATCTTTTTATTGTAAGGTTTCGGTTGAATAGAAAAAGTTAGTCTCACGAGGGAGATTCGAACCCACGACCTTCGGCTAGATACGCTGCTGCTCTATCACTTTAGCCATCGTGACTTCCACCCACTCGGACACCTACCACCCATCTCAACTTCGGGAAACCTTTCGAATTTTCCTCCTTTTTGCCATTTTTAAATGAATTCAAATTTCGAATCCTGCTCTTGACATTAACTTTTTCAATTCAACCAAAACCGTACATAAAAAACATATATACTTAATTATAATACTGTTTTTCATACTTTTTTAACAATGTTGTCTTTTAACTTTTACATTATTTTATAGTTAAATTCAATAATATCGCTTGACCAATTAATATATTACAATTAATTAAGGTTTTTGGTTGGGATAAAAAAGGTCAATGGCACGAGCGGGATTCGAACCCACGATCTTCGGCTAGATACCCCAGCTTTTGAATCCAATCCGTTCGAGAATCCAATCCGATTACACGGCATTTGAAAAATGGCCAAAAGCTGGGAAAATTCAAAAGGCGCGGTTGAGACGGGAAGTTGGTGTCCGACTGGATCGAGGTCACAATAGCTCAAGTGGTATTAAGTCGAAGATCGTGGGTTCGAATCCCGCTCGTGAAATTGACTTTTTTATCTCAACTAAAAACCTTAATTATTTTATAGTTTCTAAGATATCTGTAAATGTTTTAATGACTCATTTTAATAATCAATAAAACTTTTACTTCAACTTTAAATAACTAATTAGCTCTTCGTCCAAGAGAAAAACACATTTGGATCAAAAATGATCCTAGTAAAACTTACAACATGGATATTATGCTCGTTTGTTAGGTTTGTATGTTGTCTGTTACCATCACACAAAAAATTAATACCCTTATAGTCATTCATTGACCATCATTATCGTTGGAGCGTCAAACAAACTTAAATTACTGTGAGCCAATATATTCTATAATTGTCATAACTAAAAAAAGGAAGTTTTTTAGGGGTAGTACAGCTGGAATGTGAAGGTTTTATCTTTTCCCTCAAGTCTTGGAGAAAGGAAAGACATTATTGATGGATTATTACAATTTTATTGCCAACAACCGTAATGGCGAGTGCGTAATGCGTAAGTAAGAAAAGTAAATTAAGCGAATTATGTTTGAGTTGTGTCACTTTTCTTATTTGTATGCGATTACTTAATTGTAGTAGAAATCCCCAAACCCAATTTTTAACAAAAATCATAGTAGAAGACAATGTTTTGTGATTTTAAATCTGCACTCGTTTGTTCCTTCACAAAATATCAGCAGAGATCAAGGAAATTGTTAACACTTGAAGAGCTTTAGGCGTTGTTAGTCATTGAAGCTGCATGTTTCAGACATGAGATCGTATTGGAGATAGTCAGACCATGATGGGCGGAAATGACCAACCTATAATCAACTATATCTCATGAAAATTGCTTAAACGAATAGAGAAACTGTATCACCATGTCAGAAGTAGTTAAATTACTATTTTATTTGAACCTATGATCGGTCGGTCGATTCTATCTAGTCTCTACTTTTAATTTTTTTTAGTGTTGGTAGTCCATCTGTCAGACCGGTATAAGCAAAATGGTCAAACTATAAATATATACACGAAAATTGCTTAGATGGCGAGAAAAACTCGTGAAATTACGGATGGTTTGATTTCGGAAAGAGTGAATCTGATTTTTAATGTTTGTTCTATTTTCTAACTTGCCTGTCGGTACTATAACATGTTTAGGTATGTCTAAAAAGACTCAGATCTCTGCCCATTCCCGCTGGTTTGATCGGTTATACCAATCTTCCATTGTTGGTTCGTTGAAAGTTTTTTGATAGGAAAAGCTCAAAATAAATACTTCACTGAGGCCTCGATGTCCGCCACGGTTAAAGCATTGACAAGGCGGTTCATCAATATACGGGTCCCGGGTTCAATTCCCATCGTCCCTGAACTAAACTTACAAACGTCTGTTTCCAAAACACCGGCTCCCTCCGTTTGATATGACCTTTGCCGTTGCACGCCTTGGAAAAAAAACAACTTTATATATTATAATCTATTTCATAGTGTATTCTATTTCATTCTCGGCGGAAATGAGGTTGATATGGGAAGTTAGTGTCCAAGTGGATCGAGGTCAGGATAGCACAAATGGTAGAGCAGCGGCGTATCTAGCCGAAGATCGTGGGTTCGAATCCCGCTCGTGACGCTGATTTTTTAATCTCAACTAACTACCTTAGTTAATTGAAAGATATTAATTGGTTAAGCAGACCACGAAACTAGTGAACCTTTCATACATATTAATTGAAAAAAAATTTAGTAGTTTGTTGTTCCAAAACGACCAAATTATAAACGTTTATCACATCGCAGATCTCGATAAGAACTTTCATATAAACCTTTTCCTTTTAAGTTTCTAAACTGAATTTCAATTCAAGTATGTATATTCGTTATGTCGAATTGATTTGCGTAAGTGTGTTAAGAGATCCCGGTTAATCCATTGACTCCGGGCTACTTCAGGCGCCTTGGGACCTTTCTCTAATTGTCTCGGCCAATTTTTTCCCCGTCAAGATGACATCCATGTTCTTCCTATTTTCAAAAAAAAATCTCATTAAGCAGCTTTCCCCCGTGCATTCCAGAACGAAATCCCAACAACCCCGGTGCCGGGTAAAAAAAAACGGTACCTGTCCCAAAACGACCTGCTTTCGACCCCAGCCCTTCAATTCCGTGAGTTTAGAAGGGTGAGCGCAGTACCACCCCCCCACCCCAAAAAAATTTCCCCCACCTAGCCCAACTAGCATTCTCGGCCCCCCCGGTTCTCGTCCCTCGACCCTCAGTCGCTCTGTAGCTCCGTTCGCGTCTGAACCTCAGTCATGGTGCAATTGGATACTCCTGAAGTACGTAACTACATACATTTTTATTTTTCTTACACTTGTATTCACTATTAACGTAACATTCATATCGCTATTTTTTTTTACTGCTGCTCTAACCACATGTTACACGCAAAAAAAGCCCAACTATAAACTTAATTTTTTTTTCAAAATATAAACTATTAGTTATCCTACTTCAAGCACCGTTCTTCTATTTTCTACTAAATTTTCTTCAACTATATAAAATAAAGGCTTGTTTTCCATAACGGCAACATAATTTTTTTCAAGAAACATCATAAGCAGTATAAT
Source organism: Cimex hemipterus (assembly GCA_039619505.1). Taxonomy (NCBI): domain Eukaryota; kingdom Metazoa; phylum Arthropoda; class Insecta; order Hemiptera; family Cimicidae; genus Cimex; species Cimex hemipterus. Next base: position 23,376,974 of record CM077099.1, on the reverse strand, counting down.
TATAATTTATTACTACAATAAACTTGATTGTAGATGAAATTAACGTAAAACAACATTATAATTGTCTCAGTAGTATTTCTAATTGTATTTTATTCACGAAGAAAGCGACTAGGTATAGAATCGATATCATAATAACATAGAAACGAATCTAATAACTAAAACAAAACAAGGTTTAAACTATAAACACAGAGACAGATCTTCACGCATTAAAATTAAATGCAGATTTACAAAAAGTGTTGATCTTTTGTATTAATTTATTTAAAAATTAGCAAGTTGTAAGGAATTTTTTTGCACTGTAATATTTTCTATCTTTGTATTTGTTCTGGACGCGGTAGGGAATTCCGCGTAGTGTTGGAATATGTTTTCACCGTCTCTACTATGTTGAACATGAAATATGGCAACAATCCTGGATTATTTTTTTTTATATATATAAATGACCTACTGCATGCACAGATGGCAGGCTATCGAGAACTTGAACGTTTCAACATTTGATCATTATCGATTTGTCTTTATCCCAGGTTTTCCTTTATTCCACAAAGGACGCAAGAAATGTACTTCTCATTACGGATATTACATAATTATGGTAATCCGCAAGTATAATTACTAATAAGTAGGTTAATTAGATTATACAGTATTGAATTGTGAAAGGAATTGGGTTTCAAATCCATTTTTGTCCCAGGACCGTGTTTTTCCTAGAAAGTTGGATTGACTTGAGAATTAAAATTTTTATTTGAACCATCCCTAACCATTTTTGATTAATAATTTGGTTTAATTTTATAAATGGAAAAAATGAAATACGAAATAAATAAAAAAGACAGACATTTAAATTTAAAAATTATCAATTTCGTCTCTCAATACGACATGCAAGAATGGCACAAGTAGACAAAAGACTTTGAGCCCTAAAGATGATCTCAACGAAAGATCGAAACGTTCGCACTATAAAGAAAACATTTTTCTGAACAAACGCGGTCGTCGGTGGTTTAGGAGTTGTCACGGCGCTCATCACTGTAAGCTAAAGGTCCCTGGTTAGAACCATCGGCCCTGCGTTTGAACCCGACATACTTATATTTTTTTTTTCTCTTTCAAAAACATCCCGGCACCCTGAGGGCTTGTAAGAAGAACAAGTTATAAATTTAAAAAAAAGTTTTCAATAAAGTTAAAGGACAGTTTATGGTCAAACCGACCCTGTTTGTAAAAGTCAAAGAAAATTGGTTAGGATTTTCAGAGAAATGCCTCATTCCGGGTGGTTTAATTTAAGCAGATCATAAAATATGAAATAACAGTTGAATAGTAAAAGTGTAACAGTTAATCAAAGGTACGTTATCTCCGATCTAATTTTATCCTGGGGACAATGATACATAAATCACATTGTCGTAAACAACATATCAGAAAGAGCAATAAGGATTTAAATTGTGTCCTTCTGAACGTTCCAAGACCATTGAATTTTTTTTTTTTTTTTTGGTCTGGAACTAGTGCGCCTACGCATTCTTATTTTCTTCGATACGGCCTCGATAACGCCAAGTCTCCACAATCTAGAAAGTTCAAAATAGACGAGAGAAGAGAAACGAAAATGTCTATTAGAAAATTGTCTACTCGAGGCGGCGGATGAGTCAGGCGTCGTTTCCGGAAAAACTCGCCGCGCCTTGAAATTGATGATTAAATGCGATCTGTCGTCTTGAATATGCAAAACGTCCAGCTTCAAGTAATTTCTGCAAGCTTGACAACGCCCAAAGTTATTCCAGTTTTAATTTACGCTTCCATGATTTTAGTTCTGATGTTAAATTACACATCGCGATATTAGAAAAATACAGGATTCAAATCTCTACTGAATTTGTTTTTACCTTCAGTTTCACTAAAATTCTCTATAATTCTCTATAAACTTCACCAATCAACCTACTAATTAAAACGAATAGAAAATAAAATTAAGCTATACGACCAGACTCACAACTTCGTAATAAGAATTTAAAGATACGCATCCGTCAAGAACACAGCGAGAATAGATGGACTACAATGTTCAAACAATTATATCGTCCTGTTGAATGCATTCTTGTTTAATTACATCAAATAAAAACACTTTTTATTTTTCATCTGTATTACAAAGTTAACACAAATTTAAGTTTAGTACAAAAAAGTACATGAAGACTGATAATATTGTCAATACCATTACAAATAATTCACATTATGTATGAGAAGTCGGTAGATAGATTTGGGAGAGAGGGTTTGATTTATTTTGAATCGGCTTTTGGAAAAAAAAACTGGAGTTGCTCCTCCTAACAAACAATAATAATCATTAACAACTAACAAACGTCCAGAAACGCGCAAGTTTGTTGTAAACGTTGATTTATTATTATGAATAATCGCTTGAGGGACCTCGTTCAATATTAAAGTTGGGAAAAAGTCCCCACAGGGTTGCTTGACTTTTAAACTCTTTCCGGTAGAAGGAAGGGGTGAAATTTGCTTCTTTAGTACGATAATGCTGGAATATCAATCCTCTCGGTTTGATACAAACCTTACTCGACGTCTTCTCGCCTTGTTTAAATGTTATATTTCAGTACATAACTCTTATGTCCATTAAGCAATAACAAACCCGAAAACAGTATTAGGCCAACAAATCGTGTCTGGATAGGCAGTTTTTTATTATTCATAATATGTCTAGAATCAGACAAAAAAAACCAGGTCTATGTCCCGAAAAGAAATCTGGGATTGACCCCATTCCTCAGCGAGCGAATTGCACAACCGTATTAAATTCCTGGCCGGGTGTCGGCCCGACGTCGATGGGCCCCTGATGAGTCATATCAAGTCCTAAGTTACATAAATGTAGCGCATATAATTGCATGACTCAATTCGATCGATATTGGTATGACATTAAGACGTGGAAAGTCGCATCCGATTAGCGATGAAAGGGGGGCCCAGATGTTGTAAACACCGCCGTTTGGCAGATGCCGTCTTGGCGGATATTATTAGTCTCATTGTGGCCTCACCGAGATGATGGGACACCGGTCACTAGGGGTCCCCTGGGAGAATTTCTGATTCATACGCCCTGAAGCCATATCCCACTCCGGAAAAACCACGTATCAAGTTTCACATCCTGTCGGAAATAGAAAAAGTGAATGGCGTCTAAACCATTCTCAGCTTTGCATCGTAATAAAAGTTTATTTTTCTTAGACTACCAGATAGATTGATTTGTCTGAGATGGCACCGAACTCTTATTGACTGCGTCCACTGATTTGTCTGAGATGGTACCAAATTCGTATTTGCTGCCTCCATCTACGAATAAGTCTTAATGTTTCTAATTTTGTTTCTTCCCGTATGATTTATACCTCACTACCTACATTAAAACTTTTTAATCCCCTCATGGAGTCTACCAGAACCCTTAGTTTGGTCGTTTCCGATCACTTTGGTCGCAAGCTGTTTCGGTCTGACAGAAGCATTTCGGCACTTTCTTCAGTGCTGGGCTATGTGGTAGAATTGTTCGACCAATATCTGCCTCAGTTTTCTAATCTTCCCTGACCAGAAATATGAATAAACAGACAAACAAATAAAATAATTAAAACCCAAAACGGAAAGAGGCTAAAAGCAGAACGTCTGATAACCAAAATAACTTTAGGGAGGGCTTTTAGGATTTTGTCTGTTTCAGTCCTGAGGTGTATTTCCACCTGGTACGGATTTTTATTGTGATCCATTCAGCAATTGATTTTTACCGAAATGTTCTGGTCCTACCTAGTGTAGCTGAAGAATCCTCTCTGGCTGGATTTCCGACCTGTGTGCCCCTGAGACCCACTTTCAACATCTATAACATAATATTCAGTTTTGACAGGGTCATCACATTCGAGAGGTCAGTTGTACGCTAAAATCTTCCTACAGGACTGAATAAGAATTAAACGGGGGATCAAGCACCAGGATTTTTTTTCTCTCAAAACTTTTGCCCCGCCGTTTCTTATCTACATTGGTAATTTCGATTGTCTTATGGGTAACCACCTTCCCAGACATGCCCGCATATATTCTCAGGGAAGTTCATATCGACTCTAGACAAGATGATTAATTTTGTCCATTATATTCTCCTGGTATGGCAATTGTTCAACGGTTTAGTTTTTAATGAATTTAACATTTTTGTAGAATTGTTCGATGTTATTCAATAATTAGGATGTTCTTTCTCTCGTGATATCGGTGTTTAGAAAGAAAGGCCCGTTTTGAAGATAAGGCGTTCTGATCTCTCAACAAATTTGTACAACATGTAATTTAATTTAGAGCTACCGAACATTTTGGTCTTTCTATCCTAACCCAGGCTGACCCAGTGAGAATATGCAGACCAAAATGATACTAACGGCCAAATTACAAGGTTCATCACCCCGCAGATCACACGGAGGAATTTAATAAATTTGTCAAACTACAAATGTCGAAAAATATTTTAATCGTTGAGCGTATTTATACTCAGAAGATTTCCGCAAGCGTAAGAAAAATTAACATAGTATCATAAGCACAGTGATATTAACAATGAATTTGGGATGTGGTCCGAAATGAATTTGTTGCACCTTTTACCAAGGATTCGGCGTTTTTATTAAGCCTTCGTCACAGCTTTACAGAACGACATATTGTTATTGTTACAATGATTGAGGCTTTCAGTAAATACAATTTGTCTGAACTAAAATAAGATCGGCACGTTCAGGTATCTTGATCGAGACGGCGACCAAAATCATTGTTAATCGCTGGTAATTCGTCTTGTAGTACTAGGGGAGATAACTTAATGATAAGCAATACTTGAATGGCATTCTTGAAGGTATTGTAGAATTTTTTATCGTTACTCTCGAACATAATGACGAAAATCGTCAACGGTCTATCCCTCAGGACATATTTTTGGCAAAAAACCGAAATGTGTCGAGTAACTATAAAATGACCCACGAGCAATCAAGTTTCCACGCTGTAGACCCCTGAAGACTACACAAAAATACACTAACAGACAAAAAAAAAAAAAATCCCGCCCAATTGTAATATAACTAGATTTGTATATATTTTTATATTAATCGAACTTTCAAGTTTTTTAATGTTTAATAAATAAGTCTTGGTCTAAAAAAGTTTTAAAGAACCGGGAATGGGTTGCTGTCCGAGAGGCAAAGACCCGGCCTATTGTGAAAAAAGGTACGCTTACTTCCATCGGTTTTGTGTAGCGTAAATCGTGAGATTGGCCGTTAAACGTTGGCAAGAGGAGACGGTTCAACCATTTCGATGTACGTCCTCATGTTTGTAAATACCGTCCAATGAACCTTCAAGTTATGCAATAGTTCAACATGCTTTTGTCGTAAATAGGAAGGCAAAACAGCCGTTCGGGTACGAAAACGGTTTGGACTTTTTAAAATTATTGTTTAGGACTAATAATGAAATAATTCCGTTGTTAATCCTTATTGTCTTGGAAATGAGTTCGTGCTTTGTTGGAATTGCTCGGCTGTCCTTTCTCGGCGCGGTTTTCCCCCAAAACTCATCCATTCCGTTATTTCAGCCTCCGCAAATCTTCTTATCTACTGGGATTAAGATTAACCTATTAAAAGGAACAATGCGTAATCCGGGATAATCTCGTCTAAAGAAAACTCGACTTCGTAAAAGGTACATTTTATCTTAAATTTTAAGAGGTCCAAATTCAATTTTGGCATCCCCCCTTTTCATGATGGGCAGATAACCGAAATTGTTAGTGCCAAATCGCTCTTGAAATATGACAATAACTTGAATTATATCTCTTTCTTTTTTGTTAAATAAAACTTATCTCGATTGTTTTAAGAAATCCATTATGATTCTTTTAATATCATGTTTTGTTTTGTCACTTGTCAGATTTTTATTTCTAAATTGTAAGCACAATGGCGCCCATAGATTTTCAATTTGTGAACAGTTCTGTCAGAACCATCCACGGTCCGTCTACACCCGTCTTATAGTGGAGAGCTTATAGTGGAAGTCGATACTTTTCCCGCATGCTGCAAATCAAGGTAAACGACTTGTAAAGGGAAAAGAAATTTCTGATTAGTCACTCTAATAGCGAAGAAATCTGACAAATTCATCGGCGTTTTCGTCGTATGTGTCGTTTGTGACATACCGAGAAATAGTACTATATCATTTTGGCCCGGTTGTTTGCGATGTTTCAGACAAGTGAGAAAAGTCAGGATTTTCAGAACAAATTGGTGTCCATGCCAAGCTATTTTAAAGTCCAATTAATGAGACGGTTTTCCCAGTTTTTCCAGCTCGTATTAAATTCAATTTGGCATCGTAAATAAAAGATCCTTCCTGCGCCCGGATTGAAAAATGGGTTATGTATATGAATACGTCTACGTATATTCATATGACACGATTCGTTGCGGAGGAAATGCGTTCTTTGGCCTGGCTATAAATATTGGCTGTTTACCGGGGCCGTAAATTACCCAGAGGTTCTTCACTTTTGCCAGAAACTTCAACTTTTAGATTATAAAACAAAAAATTTTCTATTGTTAACTTTTACCTTATTCACCGACTTTTCATGTTTGCTTACGGCAATATTGAAATAATTTAATTTTTTTTAATGAAACGATCCATTATTTTACATCAGTCATGTTTAAGTACAACTTATTCACATCAAACTTATTTATAAAAATAAAGGAATAAATGTTATCATTTAAATAATGTTGCATTAAGAACAAACAAAAATTCGGGAAAATATTGTGCCCGGGGTTCGAAGTGGCAGTCGTTGTGCAACTTGCTGCGTCACCTACGAAATATGAGGACATTTGGTGACCTGGAGGAAACGACTCCATTTCATTCCAATGCAGGCCGCTTTTCCCCGATAGTCGGACAGGCCTGGACCCGTATTCGATGGTATTGACTTCGTTCCCAGGAGGGTTGAACGCGAAGGTTCTTTCGGTGAAAACCCGACTTTTGAAGTCGTTAATGATGTTCCAATCCGCTTTCCCCGAGATAGCAACTCTGTATTGTTAACACAAATCGCTTTTGCTGGTTTTGAACGCAACCGACCAAACAATAGAAAAACGAACTATCAAAGCTAAACTGCCGACATTCTGTAAAAAAATATAGATCTCCAACAATTTAGAACCGAGTATTGTACATTGTTTCGAACAATGGTCTGCGTCGTTTTCTGTTTGGCAGAGTTCCTCATGGAGGAGGTTGTTGATTTTTCAGATACTGACCCACTATTGAAGGTGGCAAGATGGTTAAACGGGTCTTACATGCCAAAACAGTAAAGATGGACCAAAACGGTCGTAAACAGGTAAACCAAAGATTTTCTAAACATTTACTACCATTTCCGCAAAACGTTTTGCTCCGTGGTTACCTGACGTATTTCTCTTTTTGAAACTAAAACCGCATTAAGCAGCGAAAATCGGTTTGGTTTGGCTTTCCCATTAGGGAGCTGCAACGGTTAAAGCTTTGAAACGGCGATCGTCATTGTGGGGTAAAGGTTCAGGGTTCGAATCCAGCAGCCCTGTTCGAACCCCCCCCCATATAAATGCCTTTTTTTAAATCACTGACACACTGAGAGACCTTTACTGTTACTGTTGGGAACTTTTGTTAATAAAATAAACACAAAAATACTAAGATTTTGTTTAAAATATGGTAATAAATTGAATAATAATTAAAGATTATCATAGTCTAAAATATTTAGTAATTATACCATAATATTTTTTCTTTCTTCCATTTTGGCTATTCGGCTTATCGTCTCAAATTTGTTATTTATCTTTTAAAAGAAAAAAAAAATTAAGTAGATGGGTGTAAACTCTCGAAACATCCGAAAATTTGAAGTAAAAATAAAGCAGGAAATTTATTTAAAAAACCACATGGAATTTTCTTTAAAACATGGAATTTATATATATATATATATATATATATATTTTTTTTTTTTTTAAGTTAGCTTTTATGCAAGAAGTCTGGCGATTTTTCTGGTCGTGTGCTGGGACTTTATTTCTACATTTTTAGCCCTCTCACAAGGCTCTGAAACTTTTCATTCTCAAACATTCCATCCGGCCTAGCCTATATGCAGGTTTCAGAGTACTCGCTACCCCCCCCCCTCGTTTACGCTAATAAATACATCCATACATTGTGTACAATTAAAATTACAATTAATCTAAAATATTAACGTAGGTTGGTGGGTTTATGGGGTATTGTCAATCCACCATAGACCTACCCATGCATACACTACTATTGCACTAATAAATACATTCACTCAAACAGTGTCCAATCATTCTGTGTTTACAAATAAAAAAAGTTTGGAGTTGTTATTACAACAGTGCCTCCGCCCATTCATTCTAAAAGACTAGCCTAAATCGGTGGGTCTGTGGAGTACTCGATATTCCTGCACAACCCACCCATACATACTCACTTTCGCGCCAATAAATACATCCATACTTTATGTACAATTAACCTAAAATATTAACCTAGGTTGGTGGGTTTATGGGGTACTTGATATTACACCGCAGACCCACTCATGCATACACTACTATCATTCTGTATTTACAAATTTAAAAAATCCGGAGCCACTGGCGCAGTTAATATTACAACACTGTTTCCGCCATTCACTCTAAAAGACTAGCCTAAATCGGTGGGTCTGTGGAGTACTCGATATTCCTGCACAACCCATCCTACATACTCACTTTCGCGCCAATAAATACATTCATCCCACCCAAACATTTCCATTTGTTTTTTTAAGTAAATACATTCCTTATTTACGTTCAATTGCATGTTTCGGTAATCTACACCAGCATCTGGATTTTTTAAAATAAAACTACATAAGTATAATAATTATAAGTATAGATTGCAGATGAGGGGTGTAAATGCCAGAACGTCAAAAATAAATGTAAATTTGGGTTGTATTTTCCTTTTCGTTAAAAAAAGTAGATGTTTTATAGAAACAACTAAAAAATGATTATTCCATTAATACCCATTATAATATTCACAATATCCATTACATAATAAAAATTATAATATTTTTGTTCAGTTCGTTGAAATAAAACGTTATTAACATATATTTTAGTAGAATGATTGTGTTTGTTTGTGTAGGTAGTAGATTTTGAACACTTAAAAAGGAGTCGAATATAATTTTTATCTTATCAAATGACTGTACATCAAACATTGTCTTCATATTTTCGGTGTTATAATTTCATTTCCTTTTAAATATCTATAGTTAGAACAACTTGTTAGAAACCTAATTGTGGAGTCGGGTCTGTGTTTTTTCGGTTTTGTGTTTTGTCAGCTTGGCTTAACGCCATGTTACGAGTGTCTGTCGCAGGAATTAACACGTCTTGTTATTCTGCAGATGGGTTTGCACGCGTTTCGTGCAATCTTGGATTTTGCGTTGGTAAAACTGGCAAACACAAAGAAAAGCGGACGGGCCATGTTAGGAGGCTTGATGGAGCCCAGGTCCAACACGTAGTGGCCTAAGTATCATTTTTGTAGTAAGCCAATAAGAAGGTGTTAGATGGGAAAATTCCGGTGGGATTCGTTGAACTATTGATCAATGTGAAAAAAAACCAAAACATTTCCAGCAAGACGCCTCTAGGTTCGTCTCGTTCTAAAGAGATGCCGGTCACATCCTCCCCGCGGATGCTCATCCGACGACACTTACAAATGTCCTCCCGTCTCCCAACACATGGAATGAATCACAAACCGGGCAGGAAGTGACAATCTACTTATTTCTCGTCTACCTTTTTTATTTTACCCGTATGACAACTTGGCGACAGTAGCGATTTGCTTGTTAAATTATTAACACGAGGAAAATCAACTAGCTCATTATGAAGGCCGCGAAGGCAAGGTGAATCCGTGAGGACTATTCCTTACTATTCATTTTTGCCTTTAAACTTCTTACCGACCTGTTGGTATTACCAATAGTTACATCCAAATTGTAACATAGCGAAACACGCTTACAGAATATAGGAAAATAAATAACTAAATTTAAAAAAAAGGCAGACATTAAAAGTTATAGTTCAAGGTGAAGGCTTGAAAGCATAAGAGCATCTCTATTGCTCATATATCTGGGTCCACCAATGCTCGGCGTGTTTGTTCTTATGCATCGCTTAATCTAGTAGCCTCCAAAACTGACACACGATAGATATCACATCGCGGAACCGAGAAATAGCGAGAATGTGCGGACCTTGACATGACACGTCGTTACCGAGGTTCATCGACTCGGGCGACTATCGGGGCAGAATAAGCGCTCGTTCCGTTCTTAGCCTGATTAATCAGAAGTCCGTTCAGTTGTTTTTTTCCCCTTTTAAATTGAGTTATTACTTAGACTTTTTGTAATTTAAAAACGCTCGTTACATCTGGCTAAGGAAGAGAACATGTTCCACCGCCTGAATTCCCGGGACTTATTTTTTCCTTTTTAATACTAACATTCTCAAAGGTTCTAATGAACCTCGCCGAAGAAGGCAACGCCTTGAATATTCAACGAGCTGAAGACATTTTGGCGAGAAAAATTATAGGACAAAACAATCGATTACATATTCTATCGTCATACTTCAAAATAATTAACACATAGTTTCGTGTTTTTTTTCTTTTTCTTTTTTTTGGAGGGAGCTGATAAATAAATTAATCAGAGATTGAAAGGTTTGCCTAATTGTAAAGTAATAAATGCAAAAAAAAACCTACCGTATTGTCTTTTGTACTATATAAAAATATAGTCTAGTAATATTTGAATGTATATATGGATTAAAGAAAGCGTTATTATTAAAATTAAATACAATTCACTAGTTTTCGTAGTCTGTGACGAATTAATATCACTGAGCAATTAAGATTTTTAGTTGAGATAAAAAGCCAGTGTCATTCAACGGGATTCGAACCCACGGGGTTGATACTCCGCTGCTCTAACACTTGAGCTATCGCGACCTCCATCCACTCGGACACTAACTTCCCATCTCAACCCCGCCATTTGAATTTTCCCTCCTTGTTTCCATTTTTCATTAAGTACAGTGAAACTATAAACTATAGGGGGTTATAAAAAAAGTCCGTTTTTTTTCAACATACATTTAATATTCAAAATATATCCCATCACTCAACATCCATTGTTGAAGGACTTCTACAACCTGATGATGAGTTAAAAGGCTCGAAATCCAGATCGTTGGGAAACAACTTCCTGTGAGTAGGAACTACCTTTTTAAAAAGGATTGAACCCCACACTCACTCCATCATTGATCATTTCTATATTTATTTTTTCCAATTATTCTCAAATAATAATGATTATTTTACGATTGCAGAGCCAATTTTTATTCTAAAGAGGATATATGTTTATAGTATGTATCTTTAGTGATGTGTTGTTTCATAATTTGTTGTCATGAGGAGCGGTCAAAAATGAGGTAGTTTAGAAAAGCACCTGTTTCATTTTTTGCGCTGTTTCGACCTTTATTCGGGACATCTTCAGGGCATAAAGTGTGCTGCTATACTTGTGGCATCACAGCACTTTCACGCAAAACCAATGTGATATAACAAGAATACCACCAGATTTTGCGCTGTTTCGACCTTTATTCGGGACATCTTCAGGGCATAAAGTGTGCTGCTATACTTGTGGCATCCCAGCACTTTCACACAAAACCAATGTGATATAACAAGAATACCACCAGATTTTGCTCCTGAAGATGACCCAAATAGAGGACGAAAAATGGGCAAAAAATGAAAAAGGTGTTTTTATTAACTACCTCACTCTTGACCGCTCCTCACGGATTCAGAAAATAAAAAAAATAATGCAATCTTTAATTCTTTAGACATACATAAACATTTTATAGTTAGAAAAGACCCCAGAAAGAGGGGCAAGAATCCTTGTTTGGTCCTGTATCACCCGTTTCCTTTGAAACAGGATCTCTCTCTCTCTCTCTCATTCTTTCATTCAAAATTCCGGCCCAAAAATATAATAATTGTAATTTAACCGTCTTTCTTAAAACGGCGAACCGGGCGAAATCTGAACCCCTTCCAAAGAATGAAAAGGAAACTGCAAATGGAAAATGATCGCTGCAAAGCTTCTTACATCCAATGATAAATTGTTACCATTGATATTTTTTGTGCACGGTAGGGTTCCGTCGAATAGAACAATCTGGTATTCATTTATGAAATCGAAAACATCTTTTACTGTATCGTTCCGAGATCGTACGTTATAAAAAGATGAACTACTTTTTTCAAAGTCGATTTTTCTCGGGGCTCAATTGTTTATATAAATTTTATAATTGGCAGGGGGAAAAGTGAGGAGAATCTCTCTTCAAAACACAGTCCACATTCCTCGTCCGAGCAGCATATGCAAAACGTTAGAAAGTGCGTTGCAAACATTACGAAACCCCCGCATGGCTTTTACTCGATTGTTCGAAAGGATCTTTAATGTTCACCCCGGTATTTCTTCGCCCACTGAAAATATTTTTAACTGGCTTATCAAAACGCTCTGTGCACGAACGTTCACGGCACGGGTTTTAAACGAGATCCTCCCATGACATAACGACTCTCGCCAAGTCGTTTGTTGCTCGTCAACGAATGGTAAACAGAAAACATAAAAACGCATCGCCGTTATGCATGATTTATGAAGTTCCCATAAACGTAATGTCTAGGAAGCATATTGTTATGTTAAACAATCAACTTTAAATGAGTTTTCACGTTCTTTATGTGAACTGCAGAAGTCCTCGAATTTATATTAGATTTATATTTTACAATTGATTAAGTATTAAAATTATAAAGCCAATCAATATAGTCTAACACCCTCTTTCTTACTGAAGATACATGGTGTTTCTCTGTTCTTGCGACAAAGGTCGTCCGCTGCTTCAAAACCTCAAATGCAATAAAAACGTTCGTTCATGGTTCGATTCTCAATTCCTTCGCAAATATACATTTTATGTGTTTCTCTCAACTTTGCACTGTTTTAGTCATAAATCTAATGGCAGCTCTCGAACTGTTAATTTTTGGGGTTAAAAGTTTTATTGTTCCTTTTAAGAAGGCACTCTATAACTTCCAATTTAACTTTTTGTAACAAACCAAAAGCTAAACCTTTAAAAACAATGCTAAAATATGTAAAAACTAAATTTTCAAGGTGGTTAGGAAAATTCTCGGTAAGACCCGGCAGATTTCATAAAAACTTTGTCGTTAATTAAGCTTTCTAGTAGTATACCTTTTTTTTAAACTTACATCAAACCAAAATGCGCAACTTCTGTGCTAAATAGGAAAATGGTAATGTCGGTGTGAAGAAAGGGGGATGTGGTTGCTCTAGACCTCTTTTATTCCAGGGCAGAATTTATTTCCCAACTTTAACTCAATAAAAAATCACACTGCGAAAAGAGTCAATGAACCTATTGAACAACCAAAGCAGAAAAATTAAACAAAACATTTATGCTACACACAGGGAAAACAACAACAAAAATATAAAACAACGAGTATCAGAAAGACATTTTTTTATCGAGCACACGTTTCGATCTTTAATGAGATCATCCTCAGGTCTCAGTGTTTGTCTTCTGTGTAATTGTGCCATTCTTGCGTGTCGTGTTGAGAGTGCCAGAAGAAAAGTAGTAAAACCCAACTTTAACCTAATAAAAACACAAGAACAAAAGAACAACCTAATAAAAACACAAGGACAAAAGAACAATTCAAAGTAATTTTTCTCCTTTGGTTGTTCACTATTGTTATTGTCTCTTTTTAAGAGATTTGTTTGATTTGTACGATGAAATTTTTTTTAGCTTCTTTATTAGGTGTCTGCACATCAAAATACAAGTGTCGGTTTTTGTTGTTTTTATTTATTTTTTCCCTTTGAGTGTACATTTCATGAGGTCTCTAAGTACGAATAGTGAAGAAAGAAGCGGATTTAATTTAAATTAATTTAAAAATATAGATTAATCCATATTTGCTTAGTGGTCATAATTAGCCATCCAACCATTTTTAACAGAGACAAAAAATTAGTGTGACTAGCGGGATTCGAGCCCGCGACCTTTACACCATCTCCCCATCTCAACCCACGACCGTTCGCATTGTCCCTCTTTTTGTCACATTTTTAAATATCGTGTAATCACGATTCGATTCTCAGTGACTTATGAAGTGGCCATGGGGAGTTGTTAACATGTCATAATTGACCTATTATTTATACTTTTTAATTATTGTTTTTTTCTCAGATTTTTGGTGAGATGGAAAATTAGCTAAAAGGTAGTGGGCTCGAAACCGGCTCGTGACACTGATTTTCTCATCTCAACCAAAAAATTAAATTTATAGCTATTCACTGTTTTCGTGGTCCACTCGACCAATTAATACTTATAAGTGTACTTATAACACTTCACTAAAGCTCTCCGTCGCCATTTCTATTGTCGTCGAGAATCCAAACAGATTACACGGCATTTGAAATATGGCAAGAGGAGGGAAAATTCGTAAAGTGAGGTTGAGATAGGGAGTTGATGTCCGAGTGGATCGAGGTCACAATAGCTCAGGACAATCGTGCCAAACATCTAGTTAATCGGTTTATGGTCCTCTTTGGACAGTTTGCATAAAGGTTTTTTTTTTTTAATAATGCGGACGTTTTCAGTTTTATTTCGAGTAAAATAATGCTAACTCAGCTATCCCGAGGCATTGTAGTTCGCGTTAGAACAGTAGGATGACACTTGACAACTGGCACAAATTCCGATCGTGACTGGCACTTGGAAGGGCACCAAACAGGAACGAAAGGGGTATCATCGCGGTTCCGGCATCGGGTGAAATTGGTGCGAATGCGCCCGTCAACGGTGTGTTGACATTAGTCGGTCACGGATGATCAACAGTGATAACGGGCAGGCTCTGAGCTAATGGTGATCCTTTCAGTCGGAGCAATGGGCAAGAAACTGGAGCCGAGGGAGTTGAGTCAAATGGCAAGCGGCGGCCTTTGCTTTAAACGCCCGATTGATTTCCCCGATTGGATTGGACGACTGGGACGCCTAAACGCGTTTCCTGTTCCTGTTCTGGGTCAAAGGATTTTCCCGCTGCTCACGGATGGAAAATCGTCAAAGGGCTTTCCACCTGGTGGAAAACGGTCTTTGTCTTGAAATTTCATCCCTCAATCTATACTTGGAACTGCATCTCTGTTTTGAACAAAAAATACCTAGAAAATTCTTCACCCAGGAGGGCTAAATCATCATTTCCTTCAGCTTTCATAATTGCACATCAACTGTGGATTATGATTATAATAAATCTTTGTATGCAAGAATTTACATTACAAATAAATTTACAACAAAAATAATAATTGGTACTTCCCTGCCAGCGTCGAAAAACGAAGCCCTGGAACGTCGCGTTGGCGGAGGTTTCGGCGGGTTCACTTCGGCAATGCGTGTCGATAGACGTAGCTGTGGAAGTTCTTCAACCTGATGATGAGCTAAAAAGCTCGAAATCCGGATTAAAAACGAAGCTTGTACTAGACAGCAAAAGATTTGTAAACTACTTACGGTCAACAGAGTAGAATGCCTTTTTAACATCCAGAAACAACCCAATAACATAATTACCTTTATTAATTTCTTGTGAAATCATCAAACAAAGCGTAATTATGTTTTTCTAAAATTTTGGATATGTATAAAGTTAATGATATAGGTAGGTCCTCAGTAATTAACCTCTAGTTTTGAACCATATTTATTAAATTAATACCATAAGTATTACTAAAGATTTTTTTTAAAGCAGACAGATATTGACAAAATGATAAGCAAAATTTAAAATGTGCACCAAAGGTGGAATTTTAAATTTAGAAATCTTTTTAAAAACAAAATTATTTAAACAGTTATCATGCAAAGTATTATTATCTTTCAAGCATATAAAAAGTGGTTCAAGTTCCGTAAACGTGGTACCAATTATGATTGTAGTTGGATATTTCAAAACCTCTATTTTGAATTTTCTCTTTAATTATGTTACCAGCATATATGCAGAGAGTGTATATAAATTGCACTAGTATTACTATTATTCTTTGTTTTCTACTGAGATACGACCTGTACTTTCTGTTTAAGTTTATAATAATTTATGGCAAAGGTAATGTTACGGATTTAACGGTGAGCTTGGCATATATTTAATCTCAACAGATCCCGTGTACTTAACGACCGGTAGAAATAGTCTGTTATTGTTTCCTTTTTTTTTTCTCTGTCGCAACCCGATCAGCATTTTATTCAGCTTGTTGCTCTTAAACAACACGTGATATTTGGCTCCAGGACACGTACGGTTTCGTAAGCATAACTGAAAAATATTGTAAGTTCGGTTTCCCAGACTTAGACGTACTTATATTATCCAGTTGTGATACGCGACGAAACGGCAGCCTGGGGATCCTTTCTCACGGACCCCTATGTGGGCAATGGGTCCCGAGATCCCTCGCTCGATAACATTCATTACCTATGGTTTCCTTTGTATTTTACCTTTCGTAATTGGCAAATATGAAAGATTTCTTTGTGCTTTTTTTTCGTGAAATGTGTCAATTCTGTTGCGCAGGACTTGAAATTAAAAAAGCTAAAAAACTGGTAACACTAACACCCCTGGCCATTTGAGAACGGACGCCAATTATTTTGTATTGCTAACACTGATAAATTGAGCAACGTTGGAAAAAACTTTAATCAACCAGTTTTCCGGTTCGATTAAATCAAGGAAGTTTTATATCTAAAATGAGTCCTTATCTTAAGCAAATTAAAAAATTCACTTTTTAAATTTATTTATACGAACATCCTGAAAATTTACTATTCTGAGAACAATTTATACTTAAAGTTGAAAAACATCATTAAATTCAATTAATTAAGGTTTTTAGTTGAGGTAAAAAAAGTCAATGGCACGAGCGGGATTCGAACCCACGATCTTCGGCTAGATACTACTGCTGCTCTACCACTGGAGCTATCGAGATCTCGCCGACTCTCAACTCCTAATTTTCGTACAATTAAACACGTACAATTACTAAGTTAGCCTAACCATCTGTCTTTTCCTCATCACTATCTCTCCATCGGTCTCTATTTCTACACTTTATCTCGTTCCCGTAGTCGCACTGTCTCTCCTTTTTCCTTTTTCTTTTATTTAATACTTTCAGCACTTGGCACTTCTGAAGTTCTCTCTCTCTCTCTCTCTCTCATCTTTATCTATCTATCGCGCGCGCTCTCCCTTTACTTAATAGAATAGATTGTTTAAGTTGTTTCTCCTAAACATACACCGATTCTATCTATTTAATCTCACGGTTTGTTTGTTCACCATCTTTTTTTTCAATCCTTTTATTCTCTTTCTATTTCTCGTTTATCTATGTCAGATTTTATATTAATATTCTATTCAAAGTATTTACTAGGTCTTTCTTTATCTTTCAATTATCTTGGCGTTTCTCTCAGTCGCTGTATTTCTCACCTCTCCTCTCCTCTCCCCCTCATTCTCACTATCTCTCTCTCTCTCTCTCTCTCTCTCTCTCTCTCTCTCTCTCTC
>CM077099.1:23322862-23359204 GCA_039619505.1 Cimex hemipterus | reverse complement strand
CTCTCTCTCTCTCTCTCTCTCTCTCTCTCTCTCTCTCTCTCTCTCCCCTCTCCCTCTCAACAATATTCTATTATAATGAAGACACTCTTTTTCCCCTTCTCACTCTATCTTTAATTTATTTATTGATAGGATTTATTTATAAATAAAACATTATTCAATGAATCTATCTCTCTTTCTCTTAGCATGTTTTATTTTCACAGATTATAATACGCTCAGTGTTCAGCTCATATGAAATTGATATAGTGCAATTGTAAATCGCAAAAGTATTTTAAACTTTGCGTTTAAAAAAATGTATAATTAAATGTTTCAACTTATATCGAATTGTTGTTTTAATGGAAAATTTAGAGATCGCCTCGGTTGATAATCGCCGAGTAGTGCTGCTTTTTTCAATTACAAACTTTGCCCTTAAATTATCGAGAGCTTGGAGTTCGCAGTGTGCTGATTAGCAAAGTTCGAACGAGTGGGGGGGGGGGTTCTCAGCTTTGTGAACGTGATAGTGCAATTCTCCCTAACTACTTTATGTTATTATCACGGAAAATTGCATCCGTTTGACTCCATTGACCTTTGTCAATCGAATGTTGCGTCCTACGACCGTTCCGTTCTGGCTGAATACGAAAAAAATGGGAGAGTGTCCGCGGGACGAAATGTCGCATGATGAACAACAAACAAAACCTTGGCGACAAACGTCCTCCAAAAGCAGAACCTCGTTTCTCAAAATTAAGTAATGTTTTTCGTAGATGCTCGCTAATAAGTCAAAATTAACGACGGCACGAAATATCCAATTTAAGACGTTACAAACGCCGAAAACCACCCGATCAATAAAGCGTTTAGTGAAAACGACAAATTTACCAAACCGTTAACGGCGCAAACTGCAATTTATGGCCACTCCTGAGGACTTCGCAATCGTTTCTGATGAACGGAACCGCATAACCTTTGGTTTGTGGTATTGCACATTGAACGTTGAGAAATGGATTATGGTCATTTCATAAATAGGTCATCATATTTTTTTTTAATCCGTCGGGAATTCTTTAACCGTCTCTCAGTCTTTGATTTAAAGATTATATCCAAATGAAGACGTTTACGGTTAAGCTAAGTAAAGTATTTTTAGGCACTTTTTTCAGAAACTTACAACCATTTCAAAATATTATTTATATAACAAAAGGATATTTTGAAATGGTTGTGTTTCTGAAAAAACGCCTAAAACTGTCTTAAAACAAGCGAACAACCAAGAAGAAAGAAAATAACTACGCATTTTTTACCGTTTTCTAGTTGTTATTTATATTATATCAGACTCAACAAAATCGCATTTTTTTCCCTTCAAATGATCTTGAGTATGAGTCATATTTAGTATATGTTAATCCACGTGCGTTTCTTTTATTTCAAGGTGCACGATCACGTAAGCAAAACGGAATATTGTGAATCGGAAATATATGCTGGGAGTCTCTCAAGGATGAAGTGTGTAGAGAAATCTAGTTGCCCCGACACTTAAATGAAATCGCCTCTATTATTTTGCCAGTGTTGAAAAATGTTTAATTGAACAAATATTTCATTACCGTAATGTCTAGAAAATTAGGTGAAAATAAGGCTTCATATCCGTATCAAATTTAGTTAAAAAAAAAAAAATTACAATTTGAAGCTTCTCTCCAGACATCGGCTGTGCTGTTTATTATTCCTTCATTTATCTGCTCTGGAGGGGATCGTTTGCGACTTGATGTAGTTTTGCTTATTTAGAATTCTGTGCCAACCCCTTAATGCCAAAGTTGACCCAGTTGGATCATATCAGAGGGAATCTTTTCATCCTGGCGTCACGATAAGCTCCCTTGTGTTACAAGGTGACACACTGTTATGCTTTCTCGCCGGTGACTGGTTTTTTCACATGTACATTTTATAACTGCAATCTGTTTTTTTAATATGTATTTTTACCATATTGTATAATTAATGAATATGAATAATATTTTATGTAAGGTTTTGGTTAGAATGAAAAAGTTAGTCACGAGTGGGATCCGAACTCACGACCTTCGGCCGCTGCTCTACCACTTGAGCTATCGTGACTTCGATCCACTCGGACACCAACAGGATTTGAAAAATGACAAAAGTAGGAAAAATTCCAAAGGTTGTAGGTTGAGATGGAGCGTTGGTGTCCGAGTGGATGGAAGTCACGATAGCTCAAGGGGTATAGCAGTGGCGTATTTAGCAGAAGGTCGTGGGTTCCCGCTCAAGACACTGCCTTTTTTATTTCAACTAAACCTTATATAAAATTTAACTAACTTAGCTAAGGATGGCGTAACTTTCAACTACCCGTTGCCTATGGCAGATTAGAAGTCAGAACCACTTTACAATATTTTTTGCCAAACCCCGTTCGTGGCACTAGCTTTTTCATTTCAATCAAAACCTTACATGAAAGAATAATTAATTGAAAGAAGTTATTTGGTCACTAGACCATTAAATGTAATAGATTATATTGCAGGATAAAGTAATCGATATGACCGAAATTCTCTAGAACCGGGTGCCTTGAGAAAATTTCTTATATTAAATTATTTTTAGGTCAGTAAACCATGTAGAAATCATTGCACAGAATACATATAATTGTACGCCTTACGGTA
The DNA here is from genome assembly GCA_039619505.1 of Cimex hemipterus. Taxonomy (NCBI): domain Eukaryota; kingdom Metazoa; phylum Arthropoda; class Insecta; order Hemiptera; family Cimicidae; genus Cimex; species Cimex hemipterus. Next base: position 23,356,601 of record CM077099.1, on the reverse strand, counting down.
CAATCGTTCGAAAATGTAAATGTCATTTCATATTCCATCTTCGTAACATTTCCGTTCTTATTTCTGTTGTGGAACAATGAAGAATTTTTTATTACGGCGGATTCTCTTATTCGAGCGGGATGGGAAAGTTATAAAAAATTAGCCTCCGATTAATAAATCGTTGAGTAATTGTAATCGCGTTACGCACCCATATGAGGCCGCGATTATAAAACTTCCATTTTTTACAGCAGCTTCAAGACGTTCGGCATTTCATGCTCTTAGACCTCCGATGTTGTCATCAGAGCCGTTTTACCGCCGATCATCCTTATAATTAATATAACGGTTTTTTTATTATAATCGGGAGGAATCGTACCGACGGGTGAATTATTCAGAATCAAGTTTTGCGGACGGTCCTTGTCCCACTGACACCGTTATCTTCCCAGGGAGCAAGATTTTATAACAAGGCCCGGTTTCCTGCAACAACTAATTTCCTCCGAGACTATCACTAACATCGGCATTTCTTTCTGTTACAGGTGAGTGAAGACAGCAGCCTGCAGTCTGTAAGTACGATTACGTCACGGCTATGAAAACGTGATTGGGAGTTTTTGTAAAGCCTTTCCTTGCTTAATCGCATATTATATTTTTGTATTGTATTTCCGTAAAAACAATTGTAGCCTGGTAAATGTAACGGTAGTTCGGCCGTTGACTGCGATTTTGGTCTGACTATCCTCGATCTTTTGGCCTGGAAACGCCGTTCGGCATCTCGCCATCACCACCGGTGGATCTATGTTTTATAAAAATAATAATTACTAATACTACCAATTATTGGAATAGAACATTGGGGGCTACCATCGGTGGTCGCAGCGATATGGTAAAAATCTAGACATATTTAAAAATTGGCTTTCCTTCATAAACACCGTCACCCTGAGGGTTGATATAACTTCTGCTCTTACGTGCCTTTGGAAAAAAAAAAATAAAGGTAATGAAAGGAAACACATATTGAAGATGGCAAGAAGCAGAATGAGAATATACTGATCGGTTCAAACTTCAGGTGGCGCGTTGACCCCAACAGAAAATCATAATATTGACTAAAAATTATTTAATATAATAGTAAAAAAAAGCCTTGTGAAAGATATTTTTTATTATTATTTTCCTGGTGGTGAAATTTAAATCTGAAAATTTTCCTAATAAGGTCTTTGGAAGTCTATTAACACCATATTTGTCTCCTGTCCACTCGTGTCTCGTATTAAAATTCAAAACCAAACAAGACAACCTTCATTTTAATACAAATGTATTGATTGTAAAAGTTGTCTAATTGGTTGCCTAGAAAATATATTGCTAAAAGTAGTTCAAGAGAGAAGACCAGAAGGGTAGTGTTTGCGTAGAATTGTGATGACACCACGTATAAATTTCCATTTCTACATCAATTTTTTTTAAACTAAAGCCTTTCTATCCAGACGTGACTATGTACTTCTGTTTTTGGTATTATGGCTGTCTTTTTTTCGGACGGATATAAAGAGAAAACGGAATTTTCAACTGCTAAAAATCCAAAGACTGGGTGTAAGCTGGAAGCGAACTTTCTGCCAGTTCTGAAGAAGCTAGGTTTGCAGGCTAAAGCTTCAAAATGAGATCAAATAAAATTGGAGCGGGGCTGGGCGGAGTGTGAATTGAACAGGTCCGAGTTTTCATTCATGGTAAAACGGATCGGATCAAAGGAAGGGTTGGCTGTATGGCGGTTGAAACATTTCGCCGGTCCGCGTATGAGAAAGCGTTGCGTCACGCAATTTTTCGAAACGCGCCGACCCGCACGCGCCGCCACTCGTCTTGACCAATTTTCTTGCGTGACGCAACACGTACGTGTCAACCTTCACACTCGAGTACGTTTACACCTTGCAGTATAAGGATTTAAAACGGAACAGCGTATACATAAAGTAGATAACTGAAAAAAAAACTGGGTCATTATGTACATAATATTATGATATCACAGCTCTCATAGCTGCTCTCAAATTTCAAGCCTTTCAAAATTAAGACGGCCAATCGTATAATTGGTAAATTACTAAAATTATATAAAAAAAAAGTTTATAGGAAAACAGCTGGGGTCATCGCCAGCCCTCCGTGTTTTCCTCTTTTTCTCTTCTTTCGCGGGTATTTTGTTTCAAATTGCAGCCATTTGATCGTCTCCATCTCATTTCTGACTCTCCGCTTTAAATATATATCACGTCTTTATCATAAAATATTTCTCCCGTTTGTATCTGAGGTTGTCATCTACGGAATAGGAACGAGCCATACAATATACATACATCACGACAAACATACACGACCCTAGAATACTCGATATTCCTCGGGGTTGGACTGTCCTCGCGGCGAGGTTATAAGCAGCCCCTTCCTTTCACTCTAACAAATTACTTTTACTCTCCAGATGTCACACACCCCAGAGTACTCGATATTCCTCCGGGCGACGTTATAAGCAACCCCTTCCTTTCACGCTAATAAATTCATTCATTACAATAAATTAACACAAACACAGAGAGATAAAAAACACTATGCTATTATATAAAATTATAAAAATATATTCTTCAAGTTGTGATAGCTCTACACAAAAAATTATGATGGAAGATATTTTGACATCCAAATAGGTTTCTAAAGATTATCTAACTGCCCAAACAAGGTTCTTTAGTAAATCATCCAACTTAGTCATCCGACACTCCCTCTCGCCAATTAAAATATCGCCAACTCTTACTTGCGTATCCTGGAAAAAGTTTGAATCACTTGATATATTTTTTCTAATAACAGTTTCAATCGAAATGTAAGGAGTGTTGCAACCCAAGATCGATGAAGTCACCACCTGAGTCGAAAAATGTCAATGGAAACGATTACGTTCCTTTCAAACCCACCCTAGAGCGTATTCCATCTTTTATTCGTCTAATTTCATTAAATGCCACAATCAACCCATTCACGGGGAAAATTGATTATCCCCGGTCCTGCTATTCTCTCGGCACAGCCGGGGCCGTCGCGCTCCCTCTTAAAACATTCTTCAATGGACGTCTGACGGAATACACCGAGAAAAGGCGAACCAGTGAAAATTAATCAACGGGCCAGTTCATCGACTCGAGGACAAACAAGGAAAATTTCACGATGATTCAATGTTCAACAAAAGTCCATTTTGTGTCTTTACTAACAGTAAAATTTGTAATTTTTACGTTTTAAATGTTTTAAATCAAGCCAAGCGTTCTAGAAATGGTAAATTTCCAACGCTTTGGAGAATATACTGACATAACAATCATGTTTATTTGCTGATCACAGTTTATTGCTGTTGCTCAACGCCTGCGCTTTCGTTGTAGTTATTTTACATGTTAAAATTTACTGTCAGGCTATTAACAATTAGTGTGAGATGTGTATGGTTTACTTCTAACAAGTCAATCCGTCCATTTTCACTTCCGCTCTCCACCTTCTTTTGGCCGTAATAAATCCCTTTACTACAATTTCAACTGTCTGATAACGAGGGGAAGAAAGACAATTCCCGGCCACCTTAATAAATGACTCGAGAAACTTCTTTTGAAACTGTCGCAATCTGTCTTTCTGGCCAAATTCTTACTTCGGCTACTCAATCACGGCCAGAATAGTTGCAAGAAGAACGATCACGGATCATTCCTCCGATAAATAAAATCCAAGGAGCCGAATTAAACGTCATTTTGACCAACATAATTATTATAATCAATTGAGAAATTTACTTTTGGGGTTTGAGACGTGATGCCGGTGATTCAGTCCTACCTATCCTCAGCATGGGTCAGGGTTATAAGTAGTAATAGACAAGGCAGGACGCCATGAGATGTAATAGTGGAGATGACGAGATTCGGAATGACTTTTGAGTTGCCAAACCAGCGTTGATAGACAAATCAAAATTATTGAAAACTTATAAATACCAATAATTAGGAAATCTTGCAACCTACAGGCGTTCATTATTAAGCTGACACCTTTTGTCTTTTGTTAATACCAAATAATAATAATAATTTATAGACCTTTATGTATCACTCGTATAATTGATGACCTCTAAAGGGCATTCCCGGACAGGAAAGAATAGAAGGAAATGAACAGGCTGACCAACGAGGCAAAAAAGAGGCAACCCTCTCAACCCTGCGTCTAGAACTGCAACTAAGTACCCGGTAATGAGTGCTTAAGTTGGAACTGAAAAAAAAAATTGAGAAAGAAAAACTCGAATACTTGACAAACACTTCACATTTATAAATCTCTGAAAACAGAAGACGAAGGAAATCTTCTCTCTCAGAAGGCAGGATTTGAGGAAAATTGTAAGTCTCTATTCCGGCCACTGCTTCTTATACTATCTTCTGAAGAAGATAGGCACAGCCGAGACATGACGTTCCCGAGTACTCATCGTCCACAAGACAAGAGGATCTTTAGCGTCCGCACCTAGCCTGTTCGGCCTTATCGGACGTTTTGATTCTTAAGATGAGAGCTGGCGCATACGACGGAGTAGTCTTACCGCCGCAGGATTGATGTAGCGGCGCCCTAGCCCCTCCAGGGCCAAAGACAACTTTCGCAGTTCGCTCTCGGCTTGTCCACTCCGATTGGTCGGGCTCGTATGTGCATCGGATCGTATGCCGCATGCAAAGGGCTAACAGGCCGAAATACATCAACCTGCTTGCTCTCCCGCGTTCTCCCTAGATAGAGAAGGCGACTCCCTGAGTGAACGGGCTTCCCTAGCGTAGAAACTACCTTATCCGCCCTGGCCACGGTTATTGTTTTTAGTGAAATTGCTAACCCCCCCCCCCAGATGAGCGCTGCCTACGTCGAGCTCGGCCTATACTTGTCATGCGCATTCGAGGGACGCCATATTCCTAGCCTAGGTGGTCCGATCCTTCGCGTCCCCGAGAGTACCACGCCTGTCACACGCCTAACAATGCAAAGTCAGAGCAGCCGATTCACTACCCGCCCCCATTCGCTTACTCGCGGCTCAGCATCGCCATGCCGATTCTGTCCATAGAAACCTCAGACACCGCACATTTGTTGTGAATGAAGCATTAGAAGGGTTACGGTACCGCCTCTTTGGTGGCCACTACCTATACCAAAGGAGGTCCGAGAAGTGGCACCGAGGAAAGCGCTCAGTTTATAAAGAATAGCACACTTCCCAAGGTATGCCTATAAGCTATTGGGGTCTCACAATAGGTCTGCTTAGGTCGCAGTGGAGGAACGAAGTTCATGCCCCACCCCAACTCTTAAATAAAATGCTGCTGTCGGCTCCGTAGCCTGGGTATAGTGTCCGACATTTAGAGCTGGATGTATCCCATCTAAATGAGGGAAGAAACCTTGGCTCCATATAGAGAGCTCGTAGGAAGGCCACCCGATTTGAGAATCTTGCTTGAGCCCAAAAGCGAGTATTTGGGTCCACATTTTCGATTTTTGGAGGAAGAAGGTTTTTTTTTTAATTGTATATTGTAATGATAGTTTTGTCTGTAAAATATGGGCTGATGGTAGAATATTGAGTACGCATCGAATTAGCTTAGTTATGTAATAGCCGTAAAGGAGGATGGAGGATTGGATGGCAGGCCGTTCAGGTGCAGTGGAGGAAACTGCATCTAACCCCTAACCCTTAATAAATACTACCTTCCTCAATACGTACCATCTAATTTAGGGGTGCCAATCCTTGGCTCCACATAGAGAGCGTGTAGGAAATGCCACCCGATATGAGAAACGTTCTTGAGCGTGTATCTAGGTGTATAGATACGATTTTTGAAAGATACAGGGTTGTTTTATTGTATATAGTACTCATAGATTTGTGTACACGTATGGCAAAAGTGAATGTATTTATTGAAGTGGATGTGTGTGAGAGGGCTGATGGTAGAATATTGAGTACCCATCGACCTTCAATTACCTTAGTTGTGTTAATAGGCGTAAAGGATGATTAAGGAATTGAGGGATTCATCACCATAACTGCAAGTAAATATGAAAGAATGTACATAAGAAAGAAGTGGGTCTGAGAAGGAAGGAACTGCCATCGTCGCCATTGACCTAGCTGTTGAGAGCACCTCCCGGCCCAACCTGGTGGTTGGATGGATAAGACGGAAGTATGTCCTCAAACTGCTAACACATGAGGTTGATTCTCGAGGCATGCTGACTGAAATTGCGTACGGACTGCGGGAAGTTCAATTCTGCACATTGTGTATATATGGAGCTTACATAAATCCATATTTATGTAATAGACATAGTTGTTCCTTAACGATATATTACATAATGCATTTCTTCGTAGGTGCTACTCTCTTCTTCTAGATTCAGAACAGGATTTTGTTAATTTGAAATAACAATGTCTTAAGCTGTAAAAGCAATTAGGACAGTTTTACCTTGGGATAAAATAATGTTGATTACATTATATATTTAATGTTCATAAAGGATATGTAGTGGAAATATGAACACAACCCGACAGCTAGTCAATTTCGTTTACTCCTTACAATCTAATTATTTATTATTCCCTTAATGAAATAACAATTAGCCTGACTAAATATGTACATAAAACGAGAGGTTAAAAGGTTAAAAAACAATTAGGCGAATACGGCCGTGTAAATATATGTTGTCAACCCCACAATGAGATGGTAGGTGTAAAATTAAACGGCCCATTAATTTCAACATCGGTGCCTCGTTATACGTGAACATCCGAAGATGTAGGAATTGAGGTCAACGCGTGGGCTGACCGAACCGCGTTAAAAATCGCTTAGGGAAAAGTCCAAAACGGCAGTTTACAATTTGACCATTGTTAAGGAAAATGACAATTACAAACCTTAATGGAGTTGTTATTATTAACGCAAAAACCGTTTGTCGAACGTTGCCCCGGTTTGTAATCTCAGTTTTTTTAAGAATCCCATGTTCTTTCAGTTATTTATGTTCAATTTTAAAAACTTACCAACAATAGTTAGAAATTTTCTGCATTGCTCCAAAACATCAAGGATTTTTTCATATCAACCCTCCGGGTGCCGATGTTGTTGAAAATCCCATTCGTAATGCAGGGCCGATGGATTCGAACCCGGTACCTTTACCATACCATTGCCTATCTTCGCTTGTGTTGTACTGTAACAAACCTTTCAGCTTAATGATGCCCTTTATGGAAGAACCTAGAATATCTACATTTTGGTATAGAAAAAGTTCTATTCTTCAGTCTTTTAAACTTACTTTTAAATAGATTTAAGCCCAAGGGCATATCTTCCTAAGTATGGAATAATGCAGGCAAGTCTTTCCTGTCTAAAAGCGTTCTCGACTTAAAAGAAATTTTAGTTTTTGATTTTTTCTAAACTATTATTTCTTGCTGATGGAAACGGCTGCAGTTTTAACGAAGGAACTGCTCCATTTGATTTAGGCTTTTTCTCGATTTTTCAGCAATGTTCAGTTTTAGAAACCTTTACGGTATTCCATTTAAAAAATATAAGTTTACTGATGACCACGTTTGCATTTGCTTGTATCCGCACAATTATTTTTACAAAATTGCTCTGAAACAACGCGCCTAGTGTTATATCACGACGAAAGCTGAACAAATAAAACCAAAACGCCGTTCTAGCTAGTGGCGTTCGCATAACGGAAAAACGCCCAACCATATACAGAATCCTTCACCGTAAAATGTAAGGATCTGTGACCAATCGCGCTGATCTGTACTATTATTGCGTAATCCTACAAGTAGAATTGTTCGAGTACAAAATGAAATCTTTTTCTCCTACTCTTCCTGTTAGCCTTTGCTACAACGTTTTCAACCGTTATAAGGACACCAGAATTTGGTTGTTGATAGAATGCACATTTATAAGTCTGCATGATTGATTTTAACGGCCGCCGTCTAGTAAAAGTGGCCGTAATTGGCTATTAACGCACGAAGACCTCAGCAGCCCGTAGGGTTGCTGAAGTTACAAAATCAGATGGTCTCGAGTCCATCTGCGCTCCAATCTTCTAAGAGGGTTGAAAGGAAGGGTTGATCTGGACAGGTCGCGAATTAACGGGTTGTCTTGTGGGTGTACTGTTTGGGACGTGGGTTAGGTTGAGATCAGAGTTGATGGTGCCATAGAATGGTACATAAACCTGTGTGCGAAGAATTTTATATTGCCCGATTGAATTTTGTAGTGATTGGAACGCTTGGTTGCCCAGTAAAGCCCTTAAGTTCAAATTGGGGCAATTAGGGTAGTGTATAAGCTTTTTGTTAAGTAATGCCAGTTTAGATCTTTGTCGAGCACTATACAGTCAGTTCGTTATAGTCTGGTGAGTGCATTCCACCCGAGTCGTTTGTCCAAGTGAAGTCCAAAATATCGTGTACTATTCGCTGATTTTGATTCAACACTATCGAAGCCAGGGTTCAAGCATGTGAAGATGGGATTGGATGTTGGGGATAGAAGTAGATCGATGATGGATGAGAGGATTGCCGTGTCATCGGCGTATGTGAAAGTTGAGGTGTCGAAATGTAATGGGAGATCAGCTGTAAGCGGGAGTAAAGTAAGGGAGTTAGTATACTTCCACGGGGGATGCCGGCTAAACTGGGAAAAATATAAGGCGAAAAGTTAGTTATATTATTATATATTAGTAACACTTACGGTTTATTATATTTTCGCAACAAATTTAGAAACCTGTTAAAATGGTTATACATATTGGATATCTCAGGTTTGTATTGTATATATTTATAAACATATACGACATATTTCATTTTTTGAGGTACAAAATATTAGATAAAGAATGAGAGGGATGGGTGATCGGAATCGTGATGATCATACAAGTTTTTAAAAATTGATTTTCAAGAAAAAGCTATTTATCTTCTTCTATTGCTTAAATAGCATGACTGCAATGGCCTGAAATCAAATAAATCATTCATGATCATGTAGTTGGAATTGGACCGAATATGGTCGGCGGAGATTTCACATAATTTCCGTTAAAGGCTTTAGACGTGGACGTCCATCGTCACCATAAACGGCCCTGTCGTAAAAACGGGTTTTTAAGGACGATTAGAAGATCGGATAATCGCATATACTCCGGGTTTTTCAATGGATCTGTCCTCCAGGGTTTCGTGGACGTAGCCGCCTCCTTGACTAAAAAGAAATAACAGGGGTATCCGCTCAGTGTCCACAGTGTTAAGACAACGGCTGTTTCCACATCGCCGTCTCCGTCACATCCGTCCTGATAAGAGCGCAACACGACAACGGAACGCGGTGAAAGTCATTTCAAACATTATTATCTACAGCCTTCGATTATAAATGCCTCGAGGAATAGTGTCGGTCGAATCAAGGCGAAATCAGAAATTTCGACAGTGGTTTATAAAACGATCTGCCATAGATAAAAACAGAATTCAGAATTTTCAATTCCCATCACAATTGTTAACAACATCGAAATAATAAGTGCGTAACATAACCAAGATTTTTGGTAACCCGAGGACCTTTTAAGCTGTTTTGCCAGCGCATTTAATCCACGATTTTGAATTACCTGATGTACTCGATCTGTTAAGCTGACAATCCGAAACACTTAATTTTGTGTTTTATTCTAGGTTTAAATATCAAATGTTTTTGGGGCTACTTGAAATGTCACTCACTACGACCTGGCAAATCGAAAATTATCATTCAGCCTGTTTCTCTACAATAGCAAATTAATTCCGTTTTATTTAGAGTGTTTAGTTGGGATGAAAGATTAGTGTCACGAGGGGGATTCGAACCTACGACCTTCGGCACAATACACCGCTGCTCTAATCACTTGAGCTATCATGGCTAAGATCATCTCAGACACAAACTCCTGTTCTGAACCTACAACCTTTTGAATTTTCCCTTTTTCTGTCATTTTTCTGTCTTGTGATCAGGATACGATCCTCGGCGATTTATGAAGTGGTCAAGTGAAGTAATTACTGCTTGTAATTATTAAATTAATTAATATTTGCTTAGTTATTTGTTTTTTCTAAGGTTTTAGGTTGAGATGAAAAATTATTGTCACGAGCGGGATTCGAACGTAGGTTGAGAGGGGTCACAATTCCATGTGCTCGAATCACGCTCGCGACATTAATTTTTCATCCGAACCAAAAACCTTAGCTAGAAAAGAATAATTAATATGGTCAATATTGACCAGTAAATATGAATCAAATATAATGTAAATACGAGACACGTTGAAAATAATATGCGTTATTGTTTGTTGAGAAGTTTTCTTCAATAACTAACAGCTAGGTTGGTTGGTCGTTCCTGCTCTGCTCTATCAGACGATATTCCTAGTCGGTGTCTTGCTTCTCCCTGCTTATAACCCTGACCTACCATTGATCAGAAAATTTCCCAATTTTTTACAACTGTATTCGTCGATTTATGATTCAAAACAGTTGATCATAGATTTATCAGCGGTCATCTTTTTAATTCTATATTCTTCTTGGTGTTGGCCGAAAAAAGAGCAAAGCTCACGATTGCCATGTTTTCAAGGGATTTTCAATCGATTTACAGGGTTATTAAAGATAACTTCGTTCGATTTAACGGTGAAACAATAAAATTGAGAAAATCTCCGTTTTATGAGTGTGTAATAGCACGTCTCACTTTTATCGCTTGTTACCTTTTGAATACAAGGGCTCGTTGACCTTAAAGAATGTTTAATTCTGCTGAGTCGAACCTGCTGTTTGTTTGTTATTTTTTTCTCCTTTTCTTTTACTTCGGTTGTAAATGCACAGGATGTGTCAATCGCGGTATAACAGTTCATAGGAGTCGTAACTTGAACTGTTATAATTCCCCCCGGATGTGCCACAATGTCGTTTTCTTGACCGCAAATTCCAATCGCGACACGTCTAATGCTTCTACGCCCATTTTGGTCACCGGTTGCGAAATTTGCGTCTTTTTTTTTATCTGCGTTTAAATTGGTCAATGTGACGAGGCAAAAGAATGTCCGGGTTTTGTCTTGAGACATTCTTTGAGGTTATGAATAACAAACAAAGATTGACACATAGGACAAAAATCGATTGAATGAGGGTGAACCTAGATTAAAAATTTAGTTATATTGTTCCAAACCAAAACAGAATGCTTCTTCAGCATATTAAATATTGAGAATGATTTATCCGAAGTACTTTAAGATTGACAGCGCGGTAACGCTCATCTCCGCTGAAGCTGGCGATAAACCCCAAACTCGTGCTACCCAAGGACAAAGAGCGAAAATGGGCGGACCCACTTATGGTGAAATTATTGATTACGCTTTGGCATACTCCCTTGTCCGGTGTTCAAATCAGTTGTGCCTTTGTTCTAGTCATATTTTCAAATTGCTTGATGATCACTGGGTAAATATCTATGTGAGGTTTTGAAAGCTAACTTTAAAAGCATAATTCGTTTCTGTAACTGTAAGACAATGGTGAGTGAATTATTAGAATATATTAAATAAATTGCAAAACTAAACGTGCATTTAATAATGGAATAGTTAAGTTTTTGGACATGGTAATTTACATAAACTCGACTTTCACTTTGAAATATTATATATTTAATAATGTAATTGGTTTTTAGATGATAGGCCGTTTAGATGCAGTGGAGGAAACTGCATCAAACCCCCAACCCTTAAAAAACATTACTTTCCTTGATATGTACCACCTAATTTAGGAGTGCCAATCCTTGGCTCCACATAGAGAGCGTGTAGGAAATGCCACCCGATATGAGAAATGTGCTTGTTAAAAACAGTTACGATTTTCGGAAGAAACAGGGTTGTTTTATTGCGTGAAGTACTCATAGCTTTGTGTACCCAACGTGCGGTAAGGGTGAATGTATTTATTTACATACATTTAGAGCTCGATGTATCCCATCTAACTGAGGGGAACAACCTTGGCTCCATACAGAGAACGCGTTATTGACAAAAGAACTACATCAACCCCCGCCCACTATTAAAAACATGTGAATCCTACGTGTAGTGTACGTTTGCTCTGTGTCCCACCTAATTGAGGGGAGGGATGAAATTTCTTGGCTCCATATAGAGAGCGTGTAGGAATGCCTGTCGATTGGAGAATCGTGCATGTGAACAAAAGCGAGTACCTGGTTCCACAGTTACGATTCCGTGTACACAGCGTGTGACAAGAGTGAGTGTATGTATTAGCGTGAATATATAGTGTGAGGGTTGAGGGAACATTGAGTACCCATCGATCTTAAGTAGCTTAGTTCCGTAATAGGCGCAAAGTGTGATGGAGGAATTTGGATGCATGTAAATATGAAAGAATGAAATGGGTTGGACCAAGGAACTGTCATCGTTGGATGCCGGATTGACCCAGCTGTTGACAGCACCTCCCGGCCCAACCTCGGAGGTGACTGGATGGATAAGACCTACGTACATCCACAACCTACTAACACATGGAGAGGTCAAGACATGAACGAAATTGCCGATGGGCTGCGGGAAGTTCAACTCTGCATAAGTGTACAGCCACGTGCGGATTTGTGCACATAAATTTAAATTTATGTAAAAAGACGAGTTGTTCCTTAACAAAATATTACATAATAGATTTTTTGTAGATGTTCGTCTAAAAGTGTTATGTTCATTTGTAATAACAACGTCTCAAGCATTAAAAACAATCACAATTAATTTCGATTTTTAGTTGAGATGAAAAAAAAAGGTTAATGGCACGAGAGATATTCGAACCCACGACCTTCGGCTAGGTACGCCGCCTCTCTACCACCTGACATCTTGTGACCTCGATCCACTCGGACATCACCTCCCCATCTCAACCTCACCTTACGAATTTTCCCTCCTTTTGCCATATTTCGAATGTCGTGTAATCGGTTTGGATTCTCGACGACAATTGAATGGCGACGGAGAGCTTTAGTGAAGTGTACTTCATTTTAAATCGGGAGTTGATGTCCGAATGGATCGAGATCACGATAGCTCAGGTGGTAGAGCAGCGGCGTATCTAGCCGAAGGTCGATAGTTCGAATCCCTCTCGTGCCATTAACTTTTTTTCATCTCAACTAAAAACCATAATTAATTGTGATATATTAATTGGTCGAGCGATCACGAAAATAGTGAATTAAAAACAATTAGGACAGTTGTACCTTGGGTATGCAGTAATATTTATTACATTATATATTTAATGATGTTCTAAGATAAGACCTGTGTAGCTTGTTTGACACTAGTATCCGTGGTAAAATTATTCGGAAATCCGCACAATTTTATGAGAGAAAGTGGTTACGAATTGTTCCTCTTTGTAAACGAAAACGAATAGGCACTGAACCGTATTGTGACTTTGCTATAAGATATGAATTCTCCATGGCAGCCGGAAACGTTGTATGGATGGTCAGAGAGAGTGAGTGGCAGAAGTTTCCCATGTCCGACGGGAAAAGTTCACGGCGAGGAGTCTGTTCGCCGTGCCGCTTTTGGAAATAATCGATTAGAATTTTCCAAATCCCCGTAAAAAAAAACCCTGCATCATCAGCAAATAGTGAAACTGCCGGTTGTAAATTACACACAAGGACCAATCGCAAATGTCACGAACGGCACTCGCGAGTATCTTTTCCGCGTAATCTGTACAGCGTCGTTAAAAAATGTCATTTTATAGTTGTAATCCTGATGTATTCAATGAAATTTCAAAATAGTTTCCAATCGCTTTTGCTCGAGATTGGCGTTTGTCGGCAGCCCCGCCCTCCCAAAGCTCATTCCCGCCTCGGTAATCAAAAGTTAATAATGACCGTTTGTTCTGGCTAACGGAAGATCGACATACATAAGGGCATAGGCTCACCCAACGTAATTAAACCCCTCTCTAATGTCTTATTCATCGAGCACCAACGCTTTCTCATTTCACCCCATGATGTCTACACCTGTGTAGAAACTCGCATTCAGGCTTTTGAAGGGTCATTTAGGATAGAAGCTAAGTCGTTTCTACTCAAGATGATAATTGTTTATTTGTTTGCTATATAGCAGCAATGCTAAGATTTTATTGAGCTTAAAAGCAACAAAATAAACTGCATCGTGATCTTTATTTTCGGAAATTGACATGTACTACAAAAATACCACTGCATATGATTTGCTGTGATTGAGAAGATATTGTATTGGACAGGAATAACTTTTAGGACTAATAAAAAATGATACCTAAATTTATTTCCGGAGAGGTAGCTCGCATTTTCAAAGCCAACAGCTCTCTCCCATTTACAGAAAATGAAGACGTAAGCAGTCTCGTCACTTAAGTGCCATCATGGTCTAACGTCAGATAGTTCAGAACGCTTCGGTGATTCGTTTCCGATTCTTGGTTAATTTTAGAAAAGTGAGTTCTGTATGTTATGTATTTCATTCGGCAGCGATCAACATTTCCAACAACAACAGGATGTGAAGTAATTTCTGTAAAAAACAGTCAGTGACCGAGCGGGATTCGAACCCACGACCCTCGGCTAAATAGGCACTGCTCTACTACTAGAGCTATATCGTGACTTCGATCCGCTCGGGCACTACTTCACCTCTCGACCAATTTCTTTGGGAAAATTCGAAGAGTAGGTTGAGATGGGAAGTTGCTGTCCGAGTCAATCGAAGTAGCGATAGCTCAAGTGGTAGAGTAGTGGCGAATTTAGCTGAAGGTTCGAATCCCGCTCGTGGCACTGACTTTTTTATCTCAACCAGCATAAAATAAATATTAACTAATTGAAGAAGGGCATAACTTTCAACTACCCGTTGCCTATGGCGGATAAGAAGTCAGAACCATATTACAATACTTTTTGTCAAATTATTCTCCAATAAAAGCCAAGGCCTATGGTTAAAATTAAATTACCTAAAAGGGATAATTTCTCACAAAATCATGGACTCAGTGACAATGGTCTTTTAGATAAAAAGTCTTTTCCAGTGGATGGTATGAAACTACTAAGTGAAATGACATCCATTACCGTCTCTTATTTGGTGGAACATTACGAAATACTAAATTAGCTAGTTTTCGTGGTCCGCTTGAGAAATTAATGAAGGTGTTTAGTTCAGATAAAAAAGTCAGTGTTACGAGTGGGATTCGAACCGAAGACCTTCGGCTTGATACGCCGCTGCTCTAACACAAAAAATGGCATAAAGGGAGGAAAATTCAAAAAGTGGGGTTGGGATGGGAAGATTGTGCCCGAGCGGTTCGAAGTCATGATAAGTATAGTAGCGGCGTAAAAAGCCGAAGGTTGTGAGTTCGAATCCCGTTCGTCACACTGAAATGTTTTAATCTCAATTAAAATGAATTAGTTGAATTACGAAATATATGGTGAGATTGAACGGTAGTACCTTTGAAATTGACCCACCAAAGGCTAAGGTATACTGCATTAGGAATAAAGTGAGGATTTCATCGACATGAAAAACAAATCAACCCCCTGATTATCACTAGCGTGAGAGATCCTTACTAGCTACGAAACTATTCCATGCAAATCGGTATAACTACTACCAAAAAGGTAAACCGCAGTTTGGCGTGCGGTGAAGTTTGGCACCTTTGTACTGTAAATCACCACTGCTTCCTGAGTATGAAAGTATTTAAATATACTGCGCAGCTAGTAGCTACTAAGGAGACAGCAACAGCAGTAACGTCCATCGGCAATCGTGATGAAAGCCAAATGAACTCTATTGGCCACCCCTCCTTGCCAGCTTCATAACGACTGTGTGCTTGAAGTTGAAAATAAAAAGCACATTTTTTTATATTTTTCTACAGTGCAATACCCCGAAAGTACATCGATAAAGGATTACGATTACGAACAAAACTTATGTTGTTATTTAGTTTTCTCTCTTATTTATTCTATTTATATTTTATAGTTTAATATTTGTGATCGAAAGTTAACATTGTAATGTTTAATGCTGTTAGGATCTGGTTTCTGGTCAGAGAAAGAAGTAGACTCTGTTTACTTGTAAGCTTTCGGCCTTTTTAAGACCATCATCAGGGCAGCATCCTATTTCTCGAAATAAAATTACAGAATGAAAAAAACCCTACAACTTCATCTACGAGGCCTCGAAGTACATGAGCTTGGTGAAGTTAAGAAAAGTGGGTTTTTTTTACAAGGATAGTGGTCTCCCCAATATGCTGGTCCAGTCGATCGAATGCTTTTTGGGTAGATACTTGAAAGAAGTGGAAAAACTTCTCTTAATTTCAACTTAACCAAGCTCATGTATTGCGAGACCTCGTAGTCTATGTCGTCGGGTTTTTTCGTCATTCTGTAATGTTAACATGAGAAATAGTATGCTGCTCTGATGATGGTCTTTGTAAACGCCGAAAACTTGGTAAGTGATCACAGAGTCTACCTTTTTCTCTACCTGACCAGAAACCAAGCACAATCGCCGTGGTCGATTTCTTCTTCATCAACATCGTAATGCTTAGCGCGTACATTAAAATGGCGAACTAAAAACTGAAAAATTTGAATTTTTTTGTTACATTTTCTTATCTCTACATCACGAATTACCGGGTTGTTATTGTACTAAATTTTATTTTGTGTTTACAGTCGGTGGTATCAGCCGGGAGAGAGATGCACGCGATAAAACGTGGCCTGCTCTGGCAGCAGAGAGACAGGATATTTTCGAGGTGGAAGGAAAGGTATTTCATCCTTACCAAGGACTACCTGCACTGTTTCAAAAGATCGTCGGGGCTCCATAACATCTCGCCGATGGGCCAATTTATATTTAAAGTGAGTATGCTCTGCACACAGGATGTCGAAGGATGAAGGTCGTAGTACAGTCGTCACTGCCTTATAAGCTTTTTGAAGGCCTATTCCTCCTATTTGCACTGCTGATTCCTGAATACAAAACAACTTTTTAATTAGTACTTAGCTGCACGATTAAAAAAATAAATAAATAAAATATTTTAAAAACTTATGCGAGAAAAGAACGATCTTAGGGATTTGATTTGGTTAGAAGATTGAACCATGTTACTTGAGTTGTAAAGTACGAATTTTTTAATAATTGTAATATATTAATTGATCAAGGAGACTGCGATATTAGTGAATGTAGGAAGTAATGTTGTATTTTTGCACATTAATTTTGACGATTCCCATCTCCAGTTTAAAACATTCAAAACAATTATGAATAAAATACTTTACATTTGAAAAAATGTTCAAATTGATTAAATTCTCTAATTTCGTGTACCGCTTGACCAATTAATAATTAATTAAAAATGGCAAAAAGGAGGGACTCAAAAAGTGGAGTTGAAATGGAAAGTTGATGTTCAAGTGGATCGAGGTCACAATAGCTCAAGTGGTAGAGCAGCGATGTATCAAGCCGAAGATAGTGGGATCGAATCCCGCCCTTGACACTGACTTATTTATCTCAACTCAAAACCTTAATTAATTGTAAATTCACATTGATGTTGAAAAATTAAAGTCAATATTGACTTTATTGAAATAAATTAGTGATATTAGTTAACACACATATTTTTAAATATCATATTGAAAGGTAAAATAATTAATTGTTGATTCATAATTGTTTTAAATGAAAGTGGGGATTATAAACATGAAAAAATTACAATTTTACCACTAATTTGTTGTTAACAACTCAAATTATAAAAGAATCCGTTAGAGGTCGTGGTTCAATTGTCCTAATAACATCTTTTAATTAATTAATTTTCAAGTAAGGTATTAGTTGAGATAAAAAGCCAATGGCACGAGCGGGATTCGAACCCACGACTTTCAGCTAGATACGCCGCTGCTCTACCACTTGTGCTTTCGTGACCTCGATTCACTCGAACCCCAACCTCCCATCTGAAAAAATGGCCAAAAGGAGGAAAATTCAAAATGGTTGAGAGATGTTGATGTCTGAATTGATTGAAGATACGATAGCTCAAGTTGTAGAACAGCGGCGTGTCTAGCCGAAGGTCGTGGGTTCAAATCCCGCTCATGACACTGACTTTTTTATCTGGACCAGCACCTTACTTAAAGATTAATTAATTGATAAAAGATTTGTTTGAAAATATTAGACTAGATTGTGATTCTTCCTTTTTCAGATCAAACGGAAATATGTTTGTAAATCTAAAGATATTTTTAAGCAAAAGCATACATTTTAAAAATTTTAATTTTAAGAAATCAATTATCTCTCGTCTTATTGAATATGTCTTACTCAACCCGATTGCCCTAGTTGGTGCAAATGGAAAAATCGTACAAATTTTCTTTAATTTTAATTTAATCGCTGCCAGTCATATAATAAGCCCTAGGTCAGAAAACGGTTGAATTGATAAGTTTTCGTTCTGGTCCTCTATACAAATTTATCTGACGTGCATTTTTGGTTGATTATTGTTACATCACATGTTAGGAAAGAGGAACGAAAATTTGTTGGTATATATTGATCTTATTGACTTGTTGGTATTTAAGATTTTTTTTGTATAATTATATGTATACTTTATTTGATAATTCTAATATTTCTTTCAGTTTATTTTTTTTATGGTTGTTAGTTTTTAAAAGAAAGGTTTTTATTGAGTTTTTGAAAATGATGGCTATTGAAGAACAATTTGTTATTTTTAAAAAAATTGATTTTTTTATTGTATTATTGTACCTAAAGAATACTAAATCTGATCAAATAAAAAATAATCAATTAAATAATTTTATAAACCAAATTATATAAATAAAATATAATATTTTGTTAAAGACTCTCTGACGATACAAGATTAATTAATTAATTTTCCCACATTGTATTCAAACCGATTACATTTTCTAGTCCGATTGACCAAATAAGTTCTTTCAATTAATTAAACTTTGTGTAAAAATGGCAAAAGGAGGGAAAATTCAAAAGGTTGGGGTTGAGATGGGAAGTTGGTGTCTGAGTTGATCGAAGTCACGATAGCTCAGGTGGTAGACCAGCTGCGTATCAGGTTCGAATCCCACTCATGACACTAACTTTTTTATTTCAACTAATACCTTTCATAATCAATTGAATGTATTCAAAATTAATAATTGTTAAATCAATCTAAATTAACGTATTATTCAAAACGTATTCTTTCGTTTTTTCTAGGTGAAACTTGTTGAATTGGAAAAAGTTGAATGGCTCAATAAAAAAAGCTACAGCGCAATCGGGCTCGCTCTTCAGGGGAGGGAGAGCAAAATATTACTCAGGGCTCCCTCCGGGCTCGAAGATTGGTTCGAACTCCTTGAAGTAAATATTGAAATTAATCATTGAATCCGTCTAGCGTTCGTTTAACACGATTTGCCATTTCAGGAGTGCACTATTGCAAGCAAAGAACGAAGGATCGCTTTGAGGAAGCTTCACGACCCCAATTGGGGTAGCAATGACGGCCCTTATAGCCGGACAGACTGGATTTCCAATTCAGGTAAATTAACAAACAAACAAAATGATGCGTTTAGATGGACTAAGTACTTCTTTCTACAAGTCTGTAACAGTGTTGAAGCGTTTGGCAAAATTGTATAACAAATCATCTCGCTTAAAATCCAGGCGATGGTTCTTACTTAAGTGTCCTACAAATGACCCTGATGATAGCAATATAATGTTGCTGAAAGCTTGGTGATCCCAACACTGTTGTCTTTTTTCACCTAACAAGGACCTCAATGAAGAATTAAACCTACATTAAACAAACAAAACAAAAATCCACGTAAATATAACCCTATAAATACACACAATAAATTTTCTCCGACAAATGTCTTTGTCCTGTCAAAGATTTCAAGAATATAATACTCATAGATTGTATTCATAAGCGAATGGAAAATATAAAAGGGCCGTATAAATTCTACCGATCTCGAATTGCAAAACATTTTGAAATATGTGTTTCTCTTATTCACTCATGCATTCCGTTATAAACTTGCATCATCTCATAGGTGTGGCAGAGGTTTTAGAGGATTAGTGATAATCTGTGCAGATAGGTAATAGTTGGCTGAAATGCGTCAAGGCCGAGTGAAAACGACAATTTTTGGATGTAATCTTCCCTTTGTGCATTTTTGTAATGATCCAAAGATTAATCGTGATGTCGACTGTGAGAAACAATTGTCAGCTAAGATGACTTGTAGGTCAAAAATAACTAATTTAAACCGTTCGACAATCTGTTTTATTTTTTAAATATTTATTTAAAATTTTACCTTTTTTTTATTTATTTAATTTGTTTTTACATATTTTTTTTTATTTACCCCCTAACAAGGAATTTATTTGACAAAAAAAAAAAAAAAAAAAAATCCAAACGGTTTGAACATTTATACTTGTACTAATATTAAATCAAATAAAGTGAAAATTTATCTACTCGCTTTCGGTGAAAATTTGTGTTTTGCCACATCCAGTCTGTTAATTGCTGGACAACTTGCAGTACTAAATATCATTGTAAAAACAAACAAAAAATGCATAGGTTTCATTTATAAATTTAACCATTTCAGACTCTCACAGAACTGATAGTGCGAGTTTGATGGAGTCCGTATTAAAGAGAAGATCAAGGTGCGGACCTGAAATTGATCTCTGGCCAAGGACAAATCACGAAAATAGATTATCACGTAAGCTCCTTTTCCAAATCAATTGTTAAACTACTATAAAGCTTGGGAAATGTCATTTTACATTGGTTTTTGTTTTTCTTTTATAGTTTTGACAGATATTGACATAAACAGTTGGGGCTCGACTCCGCCTCCTTCAGCTCCTTCTACGTTCAGAGGGAGGCCTTATAGGTTTAATACTGATGTTTTCTTTTTACCACAAGGTGTGAACAAAAACAAAAAAAAAAAAAAAACATCATGATTTTGTTTTTTTAACTTTTGTTTCTGGTTTTAGGAGGTAACAACACGGCAACGATGAGCAGCGGAAGGTCGCTCCTTACTCCCGTGGCTTCTTTCCGAAATGGCCAGTTCCCGCCGCACAACCACCACAACCTCAACACGACTTCGATCAACAACAATGGCCATCCTGTCAGATACAGAGGTCGGTTTTATAATTTAAAACAAAACCATAACGGAATTGTACAAATGGAATTGTTATGTTAACAGAAAGGTCACAAAGTGATGCTCTCAACAAGATCAGGGCACCAGACATCGAAAATAAGAGGGCCAGCTATGTGTCAACAGTGATTTCTCAGATTTAACGTGAACAATTTCTCATTCAATACCGATACAAATTTTAAAAATATAAAAAAAAAATGTAAATTTACTAGCCTCTTTTTAAGTAAGAAGTTTGAACGAGTTGGTTTTGAACAATAGTCAATAAGCTAATCAGTTGATATATGTATTTTTATAATTTTGTTCTTTATGTATAATTTTATGTGTTTGAAGTTTGTTCTCATTTTTTTAGACATATTTTTCCTTAATTACCCACATGTTTTCAAGATAAATTGTAATTACCAAAAACAAATTTTTCGTTTAGTTTGATAAATTTTAGGAAAAAATGTAATACATCGTAAGAAAATGTTATCTTTAGAATGCTGCACAAGTTATATGTCTTTATTACCAGAACACGTTATAATAAAAATAATTACTCTTAAAAAAAAAAAATCCACGAAGTCTAAAACCGAGTAGTATTAAGAACTTGAGACTTAGTACAAGTTATTTCAGCTTTCGACTAGTCGGAAATTAGTGTAAAATCTATCAACGAAAATTGTCCATGGGGTTGTTAATTAATGCATTGTTCTGTTACCAAAGATCCTATACTGAATTTGTATGTATCGGCAAGTTATTTTATACGAGTCTAGCTTGTGACATTTTATTTATGCAAATAAACACTGTACTAGTTGCAAAATGTATGTTTTATTAACCTTAACCGACTTTCCTGCAGTCAAGACATCCGACAATTCTGTGAGGTGCATGAGAAGGAACTTCATTAAAAATTCGCTAAGCAGTAATCATTTTTATAATTGTCGATAATTTCCAAGGATTTTCTAATGAAATTCGCGTTAGATAAGCAACAAAGCTTAAACATAGAAAAGTTTCATGGGTTTAAATTAAGCAGCAATGATTGCATCAAGCCTTTGAATAGACAGATACTTACAACTATCTAGGTGTGCATCAGGCAAAAAGAGTGGAATGTAGCAAGATTTAGAGAAAAAAAAAGAGCTAAATCATTTGGACACTGCGCTTCAGACAGAATTTAGAGTTATTAACACCAAAGCCATACTTGCCTTAAAGCCTGACTTACTTATTTGGTATGATGTCCTGGTTGAATATATGTAACAATTAATAAAAGTTTTTAGTTGAGATAAACAGTCAATGGCACGAACGGGATTCGAACCCACGATCTTTGACTTGATACACCGCTGCTCTACCACTTGAGCTATCGTGACCTCGATCCACTCAGACACAAACTTCCTATCTCAACCGCACCTTTTGAATTTTACCTCCTTTTTGGCTTTCTCAAGGTCCCACTTGAGCTATTGACTTTTTTTTTAATCTCAATTAGAAACCTTTATTAATTGTAATATATGAGCTGGTCAAGCGGACCACAAAATTAGTGAATTTAATATTTATAAATATTCAGAAATATAAAAACACCTTCACTGAAGTGAGCACAAGACAAAATAACCCCAAAGGGAAGGGGGGGGAAGATGACTAATGGACGTTACGAGACGACATCACTCATAGATTTTTAGGTAGAGGCAATATTTCATGGCCTGAAAAGAGAGGCCAAGTCATCGCCAAGGCAATGGAGAACGGATAAGAAACTAAGAGATAAGAACTTCTCAGCCTTGGTGACCAATCTTTCCAAGAAAATAATAGTTATCTCCTGATTGTAGAATAAATGAATCCATCTTACAATCTTCGTAAGAAAGCAGGCTCAAGAATTGTATTCTCGCAAAGTAGCGTATGTTCGGCTGCAAGATAGAAAATATGGAAGATTGGTTAGGTATTTTACCCGAAATAAAACTGAAAATGTCCGCATTAATAAAAAACCGTTATGCAAACTGTCAGTATCCAAAGAGGGCCAAAAACCGGTAGTAACTAAAAGTTTGTCACAACTGTCCTCAAACGTACCAAAACTATAAATTTATTTTTTTGGTCGAGATGAAAAAATTACTTTCACGAGCCGGATTCGAGCCCACGACCCAGAAAAAAATAATAATTAAAAAGAATACAGTGAATTATTGACAAGTTATAATTATGTCTCCACTTCATAAGTTGTTGAGAATCGAATCCTGATTATACGATATTTAAAAATATGACAAAAAGAGGGTCAATGCGAACGGTCGTCAGTTGAGATGGGGTGTTGGTGTAAAGGTCGCGGGTTCGAATCCCGCTCCTCACACTAATTTTTTATCTCAACCGAAAACCTTAGCGAAAAAGAATAATTGTTATGGTCAATTATGGCCACTAAGCAAATACGGATTAATCTATAAATTTAAATTATCGCTTCTTTCTTTACTATTCCTACTGAGAGACCTCATGTAATATACACTCAAAGGAGAAAAAAAGTAAAAATAAAAACAGCAAAAACCGACACTTGTATTTTCATGTGTGCACACCTAATAAAGAAGCTAAAAAAAATTTCATCGTACAAATCAAACAAATCTCTTAAAAAGAGACAATAACAATAGTGAATAACCAAAGCAGAAAAATTACTTTGAATTGTTCTTTTGTTCTTGTGTTTTTATTAGGTTAAAGTTGGGTTTTACAACTTTTCTATCCTTGTTTTACTTTTTGTTTACTGTTTTGTCTGTTTTTGTCTACTTGACACTTGTATTTTGATGTTTATTTCAAACCGTACACACGCATTCACACACACCTAATAACCTAATAAAGAAGCTTTAAAAAAAATCTTTAAAAAGAGAAGAAAATAACAATAGTGAACAACCAAAGCAGAAAAATTACTTTGGATTGTTCTTTTGTTCGTGTTTTGATTAGGTTAAAGTTGGGTTTTTACAACTTTTGTATTGTTGTTTTACTTTTTTGTTTGTTTTGCCTGTGTGTAGAACAGGTATTTTGTTTTGTTTTTCTGCTTTGGTTGTTCAATAGGTTTATTGGCTCTCTCTCTCTCTCTTTTTTTTTTTTTTTTTTTTAAATAAATTTGGCCCAGGGCAAAAAGAGGAAATTCTCAGCAACTCGTGAAGTGGCCATGGGGAGCTGTAAGTGTAGTAATTACTCCTTCATTTTTTAATTCATCCACATTTGCTTAATGGCCATAATTGACCGTATTAATTATTCCAATTGATTCTTTTTATCTAATGTTTTTGAGATGGACTTTTATAAAATGGAAATGGATCCTCCATGTTCATGGTCCCCAACTTCCTTCTGGAGAATTTGGGAGCAGAAGGTTTACCCACAAATGCCTCCATGCAGAACCACCTAATGACTACAAGATTGTAAATTTATGGATTAATCTTTTATAATTAAAAATAATGGATGTGCTTGCATGGACACCGTTTTATTTACTTATCTATTTATTTAACTAGGAGCCGCACTCTTTTGAAAGGTAAAACTCCATCAATGAGCTAAGAATTAACTTGTAGCAATTATAATTAACGCGAAGGTATGTTTAAGGATAATTACAAACTTGCATACTAAAAAGAATCTATACAAAAATATATACAGATTGGATATCTATCAGACTGTAGATTTATTTTAAAAATGTACATTACAGGATAATTATTCTATTCTTCCTGAGTACAAAGTTTAGAAGGAAGTTTTAAAACAAAGACTACACGTTTTTAAACATTTATTTACCAAATATCATTACAAAACAAAATAACAAAAGTATTTTTCTACATAAATATATTTAATATTTAACAATGGACGTATCGGTTGGTTTGGACCCAATCTAAGATAGATAGCTTTGACCTCTACCCAGTAGATTGATTCCCAAAGTCAAAAAATGTACAACCGACAAGAAACGTGCGAAGGAGCTTACAAATTTATTTGGCTTAAACACATTTCTTGTACTGCCTCCTCATTACTTATATACACAGACTAAATATATATAAATAAGAGGGGCTTGTGATTTTTTTGCTTTTTGTTATAAAGTATTTACAGTTTTTTCATAACGGCATTTACACATTTCTATTTTTAATTACTAGTTATGGCATAAACATTAATTGTTTAGAAGGTTATATATTGCTACACAGAACTTCTGATTTATTTATTTTTTTGTTCATTTGTTAAAAAAACAAAACAAGGTAGTTATCAATTATAAATCAAGAACAAAATTAAAGGACTGGATGGAAATGGGAGGGTTGAAACGTCTGGGGTTTATACGTGTTGTCCGATGTATCTGTCTAGCTTGTTCCAGTTGCCAGAATAGTCTATTCGTAAGTGTCCTAATGTGTTCATGCCAAACCTGCTCTCTTGTGTCGCACACTTCCTTCTTCTTGAGTCGAATTTCTTTTCCGGATCTCTCCTGTTTGCTCTCCCAAGCCGGTAGAACTGGGGCCGCTTAATCTCGAGACCGGACTTCAGGTCTTCGTAAAGCCCATCTTCGACGTTCGTGTCATCATCTAAGCCCCTGGAAAAAAAAAAGTCTGAAAATTATTGACTGCTGTTCAACAATTTTATTAACAAACAAGGCTGAGAGTGACCATTTGAATAATAGAGATAAAGCAAGTATTCACCAAACCGATGAATTAAAAATTAGTTTGATGACCCTGTAGTTTGATCGTTTTTGGCTATCCTGCTCTGTTCAACCAGGGAAATCGCAGACAGAAATAAACTGTGCTGGCATGCCAGAATGTATGAAATAATTGTCTCCATTGAGTCAGTGTACAAATTATTCTGATTTTTAATTTTTATACTCCCTGTGAATTAATTTTTTGTAATTTAGTTGGTGAGTTAAGTAGATCATTTGTCAGAGCATGTTTCGAAATGAACAAACTATAATAATAATTTTGCATGTCAGAATGATTTTAATTATTATTTTATTTAATTACTTCTTTGTTTTTTGTTTTTTTTTAAATAAGCATTCAGATGATTCTGATTTTTTAATTTCTGGTATTTCATTCTACGCTGTATTTCTGAAGGGAAATACTTTTGGTTTGGCATATTTCCAAAGATACTGGAGTCTTCTTGGAGACGTACCCCAGTCTACTGTGTATTTCTGAATAAAAACCCTTTTGGCCTGACGGTCCAGGGGCTGCAGCAGTAATTCTGGTTTCTTTGATCAGTGATGATCCTGATTTTTAATTTTAGACTCACCTGACTGACAATCCTGTACTTTGCTTTATTTTTAATTATTCCAATTAATTATTCCTTTTATCCAAGGTTTATGGCTTAGATGAAAAATTAGTGTCACGAGTGAGATTCGAACCCATGACCTTCAGCTCAGTATGCCATTGCTCTAACCACTTGAACTATCATGACTTCAAAATTAGTGCCACCAGGGAGACAGTGCCCAGTGGTTCTCAAGTGATTAGAACTGCGGCGTATTGAGCCGAAGGTGGGGTCAAAGCCCAGTCTTGACACTAATTTTTCAGGTAAACCAAAAATCTTAGATAAAAGGAATAATTAATTGAAATAATTAATTGGTCAGTTAATACCACTAAACAAAAATAGAATTATTTTTAATCGTGTTTTGGTCAGTCATATCTCCAAAAGTCTTCAGATGCAGCGAGCGAGGACTCACGGAATCAATGCTAGAGTCAAATAATTCTTTAGGAAGTTAAGTTTTGATATGGTAGTATTGTTGGTGTCATATTAGTAGCTTAATACCACTATGTCACTGAATGACCGATTTAAAATCCGAATGCACCTTTGTTTTTTTGTTAAAACTTCAGGATGTATAGAGTTGTATTTGAAATTTTGAAGCTGAACTCGACCTGAGATACCATGCATAATTTTTCTCCAAAAAGAGATAACAATAATAAACTGGACTAAAAAATATGAAACACGTATTTTTTATTTTTTTGACAGCGCCATTGGTTCGAGAGAAATTCGAAAGGGCCGTTTATAAAGGAGACCCTGTATAGCTGCTTTATATGCATGCGGAATAACAAATATGAATATGTATAAATATTATATTATATTTGTTTCCGCCAAGTAATCAGTTTCATATTCGTCCTTGAGCTTGAACTGTAAAATTATCCGAAGCGGAATGAACGGGGAAGAAAGCGGAAACCTACTGGAAGAAAGGATGAGGGCAGGTCAGGGGACGATTGTGCAACTCCTGTTATTTATTCCTCGGCCGGTAACCGGCAAACCGTGCCGTCGCCGAGCTGTAGAGGGGCTCGTTTTGAACTTCAGGCTGTCAAATATATCCGGCTGTTCAAGCATTGAAATTAATTAATTTACGCAACTGTAGCTTCGAAAGAGAGAATTCGGCTGTTATGTACTAAACGGCAATTTCCCAAAATACCAAAAGTTATCACGCCATTATTTTGGTCTTCGTACATTATTATGAAGATATACGGCAAATTATTTAAATATTTCTTGAGTTTGTCCAAAACAACCCGACAAAACTTGATTTTCAGCCAAGTTCGGTTCATGGGTTAACTGCATTGAAAAAAATGATAGGAAATTGCAAGCAAACGGAAAAGGAAATTCAGATACGTATTTCTGCAATTCTCCTGGAAAACAATTAACTCGGTGGTTAAGAAGAATAGTTCAACCTATTAAAACATAATTGTTACACAACAGCAATTAAAGTTATTTTCTAAACTTGCTACTACTGTTACATTGTACATTTTCATACAAATGTATATACTATATACCTCAGACAAATCTCCTGATATCTCGTGAAGGTCATAAAAGTATGCAATGTTCACAAATACCTTTTCCAATAAATGGATATATATATATATATATATATACTGCGCAGAATGAAAAGGGATGTTGCTAATTTTGTAATGTTTACTTTCCCTTGCATTATTTTTTAGTATAAATTTCATTAAAAGTTATTAGAAAAGGGCTTTTGAAAAATAACAATACTAAAGGGTTTATTTCCATAATTTTGTTTATTGGGCACAATAATTTAAAAAAAAAAAACACCGTATATTATGTCCTCTCAACTAAAATCTTTGCGCACCCGTTAGGTATACTGTTAATGAGTAACAATTTCATCCTGTGACCTATTCCAACGCTATACTCAGTGAAAGGTCAACTGGCTGCGGATGGTGATCGAAAAGCACTGCAATGCATCCCACATGTTTTGGATTGAGGTCTGGTGATAATGGAGGAACGTGGAGATGGGAAATTCCCAGGTTTTCTAAACACCGATGAACAACTCTGCCTCTATGGGGTCTGGCATTGTCATCCAGAAATCGAAAATCCCTGCCAATGAAATCCCTGGTTTGAGGGATGTATTCCCCGATAAATTCTTGGCTATGACGGACTGTGGTGAGGTCGCCTTCATCAATATGGAATCCAGTCCGTCCTCCAGTTTTACACCAATGAAGTCAATCGTTGCAGGGAAAGAAGTGGCTGCTTATTATGATCCGAAGGCTTTTCGGTGCAATGCATTCCGCGTGTGCTGGATGGGATTGTGGTCTGGGGGTCAATGGGAAATTCCTAGGTTTTCTAAACATCGATAACAACTCTGCCAATAAGAGGTCTGGCGTTGTCATCCAGAAATCGAAAATCTGCCAATGAAGGCTGGTCTGAGGGATCATCCAATGTAAATCCCAGCCCAGACGATTACTCCGCCGCCTCCAAACTGCAGTGAAGGGAGCACGAGCTGGGGCATTGTTCGTAAGCCCTGTTTTTGGTAGACTCTTCGGCGCCTGCTATCGCCCGATTATAGCAGTACTCCAGGTAGAGGTCTGCCATTGTCATCCAGAAATCGAAAATCTTTGCCAATGAAGCCTGGTCTGAGGGATGTGTTCCTTGATCATTTCCTAGACATAACGGACTGCGGTGAAGTCCATTTCGTCATCCAGTGTAAATCCCAGGCCAGACCATTACACCGTCTCCTCCAAACTGCAGTGAAGGGAGCACGAGCTGGGGCATTGTACGCTTAACCTGATCTCGATAGACTTTTCGACGACTGCTATCACTAAACAGACAGATACACGACACATCAGAAATATACAGCATTCCAATGGTGTTTTCTTCTAGGCGCTCGATGTACCATATTCTCCTGAGTTGCTGGTGACGGGCTGTTCCTGCAAGTCATCTCAAAGGGGCGTACGATGTGAGAACAACTTCCCACCAACGATTAAGAATCGTTTGTGTTGATAAAGTTGGTTGATAAACAATGGATATGGTTCCGTCTTGCAGCAATGACAATATTTCTGTCCTCTGTTAGCGTTGTAATGATCCATTTCCAGACCTCCTGGCACTTCCAGTCTCTCGGAATCGGGCTAAAACCAGGGAGACCACGCGCAGAGAAGCCTGCCTCTGTCTGTGGCCTCGATGACTCAATCTCACAAAAATATTGTGAATTTCTGGTTCAAGATGATGTCTTTCCACAGTTAAAGAAACTACGGTTGGATTAAAATGGAGAAAAGACGAGAAAAGGTATTTTGTTTATAAAAAGAGATATTTTTTATGTTTACTATCCTTCAGTAAATCCGTTATTAAAAATGAGGATTAACATTTCATTATTTTTGGGTTGTATACTACAAGAATGTATCGGTTAATTTAATTCAAATTAATAGAATAAGAATAAATTGCAGAGATCCCTATTCAGTTCTGAGCAGTTTACTTGCGTTCAACTTACCAAGCCAAACTTGATGAGCGAAATCATGGAGAGAGTAACCGATCGTTTGGCTAACAATTTCCTCAATCATGTTCAACCTTTTTAAATTGATGAATGAATGACATGGCAGTAAATCTTCCCTGGGAGAAAGTCTATGTAGCAAAAATTTTATTTAAACAGCTTTTTATAAAATAATTCTCACCATCGCAAATGAATGAAATAATAAAAGACGACAAAATAAAGCCGCCCTGCCACCAACCATATTTACCATTTACCAGTTACTGAATTACGTTGGAATTCGTTAGAAACACGCGAGTCTAGAGACGTGAGGGGCGCAATGGCATTTCACTTCGCGAATATAGGTTAGAGTTATAAATTTGCCACCCTGATTTCTAAATTTACGTAATGGCAAAGCGAGGGAGGCGGCCGATGGGCTTGGATTCCTTAATCATACTCGATATGAACGATATCGCTTACGTAAACCAGTCAGCTACGTCGAAATCCCGAAAATTAGGTAAGACCTAGGACAATATAACTCATAACAGTTCCTATTGGTGAGGGAAAATTTTCTCATAGGAAAAAAAATTCTTTTTCCTCATTTTGAACGCCTTGAGGTTTTATCAACTAGATTCATGTTATTTGCAGACATGTGACTATTTATCCTTTGTAAAAACTTCATGCTTGTAATTTTGTAAAATGTCCCTCTTCTCAACGATATTGGATCATATTTTGTTGATTTATTAAATTATTTACGGCGTGTTATATTTTTTTAGCCAAAAAGACTATGTTGACGTTTTATAATTACGCCAGATAACGGATCGATCTGTTGTTTCCGGATGATTCTTCTTGGAGGAAATTTCATAAATCCGACTTGCAACCGGACACTGTCCAATTCATCATTAAATTAAAAAAAAGCGAACAGGTTTCAAACCGTAAGAGATAGCAGGATTAAATTAAAACTTCAGTTTACTGATTTACAACATGATCTAATGTAAAAGTTCAAGAGACGACCGGTCGAACGGGATTTTCTTTTACACAGGAATCGAAATGGAATGAGTGTTAGCGCAGAACCAGAGAGACTGGCCGGTAGGATGACGGACAAACAAACCTCCTGATCAACGGTTCTAGTTTATGATCGAGCGAGAGAAACTCAAATAAAATGGTCAATCTTTCATCCTACCAGATGCACAGCTTTAGCTTATTCCGGTTCGAAGGCTGGAGCACACCGCTCGATTTCTTTCAACGTCTCTGAATTCCAATTCCTGGTTATCAAACTATAAATTTAAGTATTTTATATTAAATTTCAAACCGTTGACAAATTTTCATACTACGCTCTACGGAGTTCTGGGGGCGGGTTTAAAATTCAAAATACAGAGAAGCGTGTCGGAAATTTGTTCAGCTTCCAGATGATTTTTAGCAGTTTCCGTTATAATATGGGATTTATTTTAACGAATGAGTAGTAAAAGATGAAAATAGCCGAGATCTGCAATGTGGCCAACTAAACCCATTACTTTTATTACCATCCAAGTAAATCTTATGACAGTTACAGTTAACTAAGGGTTTTTGTTGAGATAAAAAGTCAATGTCACGAGCGGGATTCGAACGCACGATCTTCGGCTAGATACGCCGCTGCTCTACCACTTGATCTATCGTGTCTTCGATCCTCTCAGACACTAACATTCCATCTCAATCCACCGTTCGAATTTTCCCTTCTTTTTGTCATTTTGAAAAATGACAGCAGCGGCGTATCTAGCCTAAGATCGTGGGTTCGAATCCCGCTTGTGACACTGACTTTTTATCTCTCTTATGACTCAACTAAACCCTTAATTAATTGATAGACCTGAATGTTGAACTAAGAAGGTTCGTCCATGGCAATAATAACTAAAAAGTCTTTGGCGGATATTTTTTCTCTATAGATAAAAACCCCTAGACATATTTTATTTGTTTTTAGATTGTTAGTTATTAGATCAACTGTACGGTGTCGATCTACCGCGCAAAATGGCGACGGCTGGTGGCTAGCAGAGCTGTTGGTAACGGGCGTTTCTCTTATGATGATATGTTTGATATAATCTCTACGGCTAACAGTGGCATTTGATTTATCAAACGTGAAATAAAAATAAAACTGAGTGAAACTTAATTAAGTGCATGGGAATAATGATTTTACTAAAGTGTAGTATATGCTCCCTCGAGATCGCCCAATCTATGCTTAAAACTGACCTTACAACTGATAATCTTGTTGCTGGAGATGCAAGGAGTAATCCTATGTGCAAGGAGTGCAAGTGGCATTTTCTAGCTGTTAAAGTGTTAAGAGTCTGGTCGGTAACCCGCAGTGCTCAAAGAATCGTTCGCATAGCTCTTTTAATTGGTCGGTAATGATTAGACCCGATTAAATCCTGAATCGTCGCTTTCCCTTTTGGTGTGTTAATTCTATTAATCTTTCATCGGCGGTCTTTGGATTCTCGTACCTGTTTTTCACTTTTACACGACCATTACAGTCCTAGCTCGACCTTGTTGTTGTAGAAAGTGAGATCCAGATCCAGAAAGTCGTATATGGCACCGTCCAGATGAAATGGCTTGGGAACGGAGTGACAAACTCTTAAAATCAAGTTTATTAATGAGCTATTTATTTATTGCTAAACAGCTATCGAGCACGCGATTCCAAAATTGAAACTATTAAATGTACCTGTAGTTCGTGCCTGTCCAATCATTTTAGGACTTACGTCGCAAATTCAGCTTTTAAAAAAGTTAATCATACAGATATGCAGTTGGGCACAAGAAATATATTTCCAAATGAATTTCATTGGAAATAATTTAGTTTACTTTCAATATGGCGAAAATATTTTCATGTAAAGACATCAAATATTGAACTGAAAATTTTTCTCTTGAGTTGGATTAGTTCTAATTATTTAGTTTTTTTCTCTCCGTCTCTCTCACAATAAAACTACCCATGTCAATTACACGCTAAAAAAGATATATTTTATTATTTCATTAGAAAAATATTCGGTTCGTCTATGTCCTTAAAATACACAAAGTTCATTCTGAATCGGATTGGTGGACTGGAGAACCTATAAAATTGATACACCAATACTCAGAGGACAGCAGCTAGTAGGTTTCAGAAAAACATTTTCTTTATCATGCAACGTTTCGGTCTTTATTTAGATCATCTTCAGGACCTGTGATTTACAAACATTGTTTAAATTTACCAATTACATGTAGGATGTGGAAAAAAGTGAATTTATACAATGAAAAAAAAAATCTATTTTAAATTATATTCAATCAAAGTATTTCTAATCAGTCAAAGTGTTTGTTTTCTGCGTAGAAATACTTGGATTGAAAATAATTTTAAAAAATATACAGGGTGTCCCAGTTCCTTCTGACGAAACGCAGGGCATCGATTCTACTCTTCGTTTGGAGCAAAAAATTCTCAGGAGAAAAATTTCGGAAAATTCTCTATTTTGAAGATACTTTTTACTACCTACCAAATAAAAAAAAGCTTAAAACGTCAAAAATGTAAAGACTACAACAAATCCAATTACACAACTGGACGCTAACAACAAAGGAGGATCTTTTCAGGGGAAATGCTTAAAGTGTTTTCCCTCTTCTCGAATCCATAACTGACTTTATGAAATTCTACACCCCCGTTCAAATTTAGCTTAGCTCGCGTTTTCAAACATTCAATTATTTGTTTGGAGGTTGTAAGCGTTTTTATGTGGTAAGGGAGTGAAAAGTTGAAAAAACCTAAATTGATGAATATTTTCAAAAAAGAGAACTTTCAGAAAGTTTTTGGCTGAGCATTTTTTTGTTCCAAACGAAGAGTAGAATCGATTCCCTGAGTTTCGTCAGAAGTTACTGGGACACCCTGTATATTCACTTTTCTTCACATCATTCACTTTTCTTCACATCGTACAAGTGTTTGTTAATTTTAAACAATGTTTGTAAATCCCAGGCCCTGAAGATGATGTCAATAAAAGATCGAAACGTTGGCACGATAAAGAAAATGTTTTTCTGAAACCTACATCACACCAGCAGCATCTCACGATTTCTGAATAATTATCGCTTAACGGTCACTAATCACTACACATAATATAGATAGAAAGCAGACGTAAAATAAGACAACCAAATAAGAGTAACATTACATTGATATTGTATTAAATTTGTGTGTTACAATAAAGTAGCAAAGAAAAAATATAAAAATCGAATAACGTTTAAATTTTGAGGAGACTTCAATCTGAACCGTTCTCCACAGAACAACAAAATATAATTTATTTTTACAAAATCTTTAATTATTTTTATCAGGTGCTCCTCTCTCTCTCTCTCTCTCTCTCTCTCTCTCTCTCTCTCTCTCTCTCTCTCC
>CM077099.1:23308718-23322444 GCA_039619505.1 Cimex hemipterus | reverse complement strand
CTCTCTCTCTCTCTCTCTCTCTCTCCCTCCCTCTCTCTCTCTCTCTCTATTTATCTCAATTTATTGAAAAACTAATAACTGTACATACATATAGATAAAATATATAGATAAAAAAGTCAGTGTCACGGGCAGGATTCGAACCCACGATCTTCGGCTTGATACGCTGCTACTCTACCACTTTATTGTCACAAGTTTGGCGATGAGTTCAAATACATATGTTCATCACTTGACATAACTTAATCTTTTTAATTATTTTCCTTTAAACAAGATACAATATAAAAGCTGAAACAATCTGGTCACCTAATCATTTGTATTAAAAAAAGTACCAAATCTCATCTTTGATTTTGTAGATCTATATACACCCTCAGAGTAATTATCCCTAAAGTTGAATTTGTCACTTTTATTCAAACAAAGTTTTATACTGGCTGCGGAAGAGGAATCATACTCCTGTTCAATGTGAAGGCTGAGAATCGAGTTGAAGGAAGAATAAGTCCAGCTGGATGACAACTAGGCTGAAGGAGGAAATGGCAGAAATCGTACAAATTATAAAAAGGATCCCCTAACCGAAGTGTAAGCCAGAAAAATCCGCTCTGATAAAAACTATCATTAATTATATCAGTTCAATTGCCCCCCCCCCAAAAAAAAGCGAATGACAGAATAGTACTAAAATAAAATCTCTTACGATAGAAATGGCGTCTGGAGTTTACAATTACGTGTGAAAGGCAATATGAGTTACCGGGCAACGAATAAACCTTGCGTCAGGCAAAAGTACAGCTAAGGATCAACAAATCGGTATAGCGTATGATCTAACTTCGGTTACCAAAATAAAAACGGACCTTTCAGAAAATAAAAACCAAAGTTCGACAAGCAGCGCCGAATATTAATTCAAGTGCAGTCATCAAAGGAGGAAGAATTCTTAATGATCAGTGACAAAATTCCTGGAAGATTTTATTAATATAGAGTTCCAACATAAATGTAAGGTTAAAATTGTTTATTATTTTATGTTTAAATGATTTATTTTTTATTTTATGTTTAAAAAGCTTGTAATACTTATTGCTGTACGGTGTAAAAATAAATGGAAAAAACACAATTTGATATATGCATTTTTCTGCTTCTTTTTTTTTCTTACTGATCGTGTTGTATTGCAGAATGTTTGTGTGGTTTCATTTGTGCGAATAAGACGTTTAATATCTGGGTTTAAGCCGAAACCAAAGACTTTTTATCGTGTTGAACTTTCCATTTGACTTGCATTTTGAAGGCGCGTGGATTTGAGACGTGGTTTAGTTTTGGGAAAATTATTCACGTTTTTCACTTCTATTTCCGCGGTGAAAGTTATGTTTTGTTGGACGATTCGAGATCACTATTGTTGCCGTCTCGGCAGTATTATAATATGACTTAGCTGGAAAATATTTTTAAAAGAAAAACGCTAGTTATGTAAGAATGATGTTTTGAAAAGACGATTAATGATCCTTAATCATTTTCATAATTGATGTCTAGGCTAATTGCTTGCAAATTTCCCTCATTCTTGGAAAATGCAAATTCTACTTTCTTTTGTGACATAGTTCTCAATCGGAATTAAAGTCTCCGGGTCTCTGACGAGTTCAGTATTAAGAACTCTGCAAAAATTTTCTAAAATTTAACATTCAAATTACAAATCTAATCTATGTCTATATCTATTTCTAATCAGCACATTTTTAATAAATATGGAAGGACAACCCAGTAATAATTATTTATAGCCAAAAGATATTAATTTCCCTTCATGGCATTGAAGTTTTAGAACATTAAACATTTTCGATGTTTACTTGTTACGGAATTTAAAATGTTTATTCAGTCTCATTTGAATTCTAAAGCAATAAACTGTTTAGATTTTATCTTTGGTTTTTTAATTTCAATTTTATTTAAAAATGCCACTTAGTACTGAGGATGTTGTGCGAAGCACCTTTTGATAATGGTCGTTCCAACAGGTATGCGGCTATTGCCATCGCAGTTCCCAACGAAACTCTGTGCAATGCCGTTCGACTTTTTTGAGAAACTGGGTTCTAACGTAGAAGGTCCTGGACGTCCTAGGGGAACAAAACCACAGGATGACTTTTGATTTTAGGAATTTTGCGAAACCGGCACCACCTTACTTGTTCAAGCGATTCGTCAGCTCCAGGATGTTCGAGGTGTCCAAATTTCTGAACAAACTGCTGGAAGAAGATTAAATCAATATGGACTTATGCCTTTTGGCCCCACAAGAGGACCAGAATTGAGTATAATACACGCAGTTGCAAGGCTGGCATTTGCTCGAGAACACAGCCATCGGTCTTTAGACGATTGATCTGCTGTACTTTTTACAGATTACTGTAGATTTGCTCTACTACCTCCAGACGGGCGTGAACGGTACGAAGCCTGTAATTTTCCCCAGAGCCGACATTTTCAATGTAGCTCAGTGATGTGGTGCGTGGGGAAAATTTCAGTGTAGAGCCGCACAAACTTGGTTGTTGTTTGTAGAGGGTCTACGACGGCCATTCGCTTTGTCGATAAAATTTTGGAAAATAAGCTGCCTAGCCTTTTGAAATCAGCGACAATCCTATTCTAATGCACGATAATGCCCGTACGCATGTAGTTCAAATGTACTTCGACAGCATCACATCAGGGTCTTAGCATGCCCAGCCCATTCTCCAGATTTGAACCCCAGCGAACATTTATGGCATAACCTCAAAAGACGAATAAGAGCACGTCCATCACTTCCTGATACACTCCACGATCTTGAAAGAACTCTTCGTGAAGAATGGGCTAACCTCAAGAAGGAAGACATTTCCAGACTGGTAGAAAATATGCCGAAGTTGGTTCAAGTTGTACTTAAGGCAAGAGGAGGAAATACGCGATATTGAAATGTTAATTAAAAATCTAAAACAAATTTTATCTATCCGTGTTTTTTTTTTTTTTTTTTTTTTTTTTTTTTTTTAAGACAAAGACTCAATTATTAAACGCTAAAAAACGTGAAACTTTTATTCATATATAAAAATATATACAAATCAAGATATATTACAAGTAGGTGGAATTTTTAGCCTCTATGTATAGACAGGAAACGACCAAGTTACAGGAACGACCCCGCAGATTCCAAGAGGAAATCTCAGGCACTGAAGCGCAAATGTACAAGAAAAAGAATCATTTTGCGGTGGACCCGGTAGTCGATGTGCAAATTATAATTTTACTAAATAACGGTTTACCCACTTTGCCTATTAGTTAGTAGCACTGGGTTTACGACGATTGTTTGTTTCCGGTGATTAAACAAAACTACACGATTATAAAATGCCAGCGGTTTTCTAAAGTACGCTTTGCAGGCCGATTAATTACTTTTGCGCTTTCCTTTCACAGGCTAATTGCCGAAAATGTACGATATACCTATAATATTGACAAGGAAATCTCTCTCGACGTCGAAGATCAGGGTTGTTCGCCTACGTGTTGACTTGATTATGATGAAGGACGGATTGTTTTAGATCAAAATACAGTTACTCATGAAATCGATCAAATCAAAGATAGGCCACATGTTTTTTTTTTTTCATTTTACAATAGTCAACTTGCAACTCCATTGTTGCTAAGATATGCTAATACTACAAAAAAATGTACAGAACAATTGTTCTGTTTAAAGAAGAACAAAAATTAGCTTTTTTTTAAAGAAAATTGATCAATATTATGAGTTTACGAGTTTACGCCGATTTCGGCGCAGATCCATCATGGCGTACTTTGTACCAACTTCTCACGTTATTGTGGTGTGATTCGATCCCACTAGGTCACATTTTCCCACAATTGCGAGCATCTGGGACAGAGGGATGATAGGGTTTAAATCTGAAGTTTGTGGTGGCCATTCTACAATAGCAAATTAAACCTGTTTTCGTTAAGTTTTTTTCCCACAAGCGGTATGTTTAGGTTTTAAATTGTCCTGCTGGAAAATAATTTCCATTTTGTATTTACCGAGCTTTCTAGGCTTCCTATCAAGCTTTAAAATTCCTTTCTAACCTTGCCCAAATACTAGAAAAATTACTTCACCGACGATTACTGCCAATAATTGAAAATTATAATAAATGCCAGATCATCAGTTTGGGTTCCGCACATTTCACTCCAACTCAACAATTACATCGTGGTGCTGGCAATATAGCCTCCTCCCTCGAACAAAAACAACATTGCTTGGGTGTCTTTCTTGATTTAGAACTAGCCTTCGATCGAGTCTGGCACACGGGCTTGCTTGGAAACTGAAGAACACTTAGATCTTATCTGACGGATCGATTTTGTCGAGTATGTATACGAAGCCGCGATTTGCCTATAATTGGAATAAACTCGAGTTCGGGGATTCGAAGTGAAAAGTTTGTGACATGGGCGATCGAAGCCGTGGTAACTCGAAATGGGAGAGCAACGGCGTATCTACCCGAAATTCGTCGGTTCGAATCCCGCCTCTGACATAAATTTTTCATTTCGAAAAAATTATGTATAATTTATTGATCATTTATATAATTAATAAAGCATAAGCTGATAAAAATAATTAAAAATTTTGTAAAAAATAAATTGTGTTTTATCGTTCTGTGTAGAACGGTTCAGATGGAAGTCTCCTCGAAATTTAAACGTTATTTGATTTATTATATTTTTTCTTTGCTACTTTATTATAACACACAGATTTAATACAATATCAATGTAATGTTACTCTTATTTGGTTGTCTTCTTTTACGTCTGCTTTCTATCTATATTATGTGTAGAGATTAGTGACCGTTAAGCGATAATTATTCAGAAATCGTGAGATGCTGCTGGTGTGAAGTAGGTTTCAGAAAAACATTTTCTTTATCGTGCCAACGTTTCGATCTTTTATTGAGATCATCTTCAGGGCGGCCTGGGATTTACAAACATTGTTTAAATTTAACAAAAACTGTAAGGTAAGGTAAAACCGGTAAAAGAAAAAAAAAATTTATTCTACTCACTCAAAGTGTTTATGCCATTCTTGCGTGTTCATAAAACAGCAAAATCTCACTGGCACATGCAACACGACACGCAAGAATGGCACAAGTATACAGAAGACAAACAAACACTTTGATCCCTGAAGATGATCTCAATAAAGATCGAAACGTGGCACGATAAAACAAATGTTTTTCTTAAACCTACATAACATTAATTGGCTATAACAAAGGAATAATAAATAAAAAATAATATTTATTGAAATGAAAAGATTGCGCAAGACTAAGGGGGGCAATTTTCCTACTTTTTTTAATGCGTTGAACACAATTTGAAAGGTCTCTAATCATCATTCAGGTCGTATTACCGAAAAGTTTCCATTGGTCCGTGGTTTATTAAGACGGGTTATATAATACACCGAATTAATTATTTTTTTGCCAAGGAATATTACAGATAGGAAATTCTACGGGTAAGAACACACCATTTCCTAGACGCCCATGCCAGTATTAAAAGCTATTTGGTCCAAACTTCGTCCTTGTATAAACTGTAATCACATTTTCACAATATGAACAAAACCGTTTTTACACCAATTAACTATTCTTTTTATCCAGGGTTTTTGATTGAAAAATTAGTGTCACGAGCGGGATTCGAACCCACGGCCTTAGGCTCGCGATAGCTCAAGTGGTTAAAGCAGTGACGTATTTAGCCGAGGGCGTGGTTTCGAATTCCGCTCGTGACCCTAATTTTTATTAACTTAATTGGAATAATTAATACGGTTAATTATGACCACCTAGCAAATTTGTATAGATTGTAATGTTATGAACTTGACTACACAAAACCTGCAGCATCGGCCTTGACCCCTTTCTAAAACAACAGAACACGTCCAGTAGAAGCTATTGTATTATTTAGACATGTAAAAAGTACAAAATTTTTGGAACGAAAGCAAAAAGAGTTTTGGCCGAGTGCGGAAGGGAACTCCCTCACGTACTAGAACAGAAAGAATACGTGCCGGGCTCTGATTCAAAACGGCCCGGCCACCCTTTCCCCTCGGGCTTTACCTAACTTGCACTTTTTTCTAATGAAAGGCAATTTTCGTTTTGGGGTAAAAGTAATTTCCTTCGAGAAAAAAAGGCAAAACAGTTGTTCTTTTTGCGCCGTACCCAGCATATCTGTTATGGTCATGTTGCAAAAGCAAAAGTTCAGAAATCCATCTTTTTTTTAATAATAATAAAAGTGGGAAGACAGATTTGAAATATCTCTTGTAAACGAATTTCTTGTTCAGATTTTTTAAAACGCGAATCAACAATATGAATTATTTTAACTGCAAAATTAAATTTTGTATCGATTGATTTAAATCTAAAGTATGCCACAGAAGCTGATGAGAAACGTAATTAATTAAGATATTTTAGTCTGAAAAATCCGAAAATGCTTAACGAGAACAAATTCAAATGAAAAGTTGAGCGAAAAGTCGAAATGGTGGGGTTGAGATGGGAACTTGGTGTCCGAGCGGTCGAAGTCACGATGGCTCAAGTGTCCGCTTGCAGCGGCGTATCTAGATGAAGATGGTGGGTTCGAATCCCGCTCGAGACACTGACTTTTTATCCCAACCAATACCTTACATAAAGATTAATTAGTTGATCATAATATCGATGTCTACTTACCTATGACACGAAGGGCAGAGGGACGGCGGCGGTAGGCTGTTGTAAATGAGCGACCTCTCTTCGGGATGTTCGTTCGCCGACTTGAGACCTACTTCGATTAGACTTCCGTAAATTGGGCCGAATCCGTCCTCTGAAACAAGTAAAATAGGCATTGGATCGGATATCAAAGTGCGCAAACGCAGCGAGGCCCGTTTGGCCTCGTCCAGTCAAAACGCAGTTGCAGTTCTTAAACCAAAATACAACATTCAAACTTCATTTAAACTTAAATACAAAGTAAAGAAAATTACAATCTCTGATTGAAATAATAAAATTTCGATAAATACAAAAATATATAAAACACCAGAAAACATTTAGAGATTTCCTATTGATGTCTGCGAGATGTACTATAGTGGGTTGTTTCCGATCGTTTGGGGCGCCCATCACTGAAGATAGAGAGAAGATGAAACATTTCTTCGACAGGCCAACAGATAGGCAAGCCAAAACAATCAGAAACGGATAAACTATCATCTTTTGCTTTCTTTATTTTGCCCTATTAACATCAATTACATGGACAAGTAAGTTAATGTATCTGGAATTCATTATATCTGCAAATATAAATATTCATATTGTTCCATCAATGAAGACAGGTGCCAACGATTAATCGTCCTTTTAAATAGGTCATTATTATTATTGAAATCCTTTTTTAAGCGTCGCGGCCAGGTGCGGCCAAGTAAATCTACAAGCATAGTAAATATTTCCGTCGTACACACTTTTGGACCTGAGCCCAACAAACAAACCCATGAATAGTAATTAGGCGAAAAAAAGAAGGTAGCTGTGGCGTCTGGCTAAATATCATCTATAGTTTGTTGTTTCGTTTACGGGCCGAAGAACAGTTACGGTCATCACCGGCCTTCTACGAAAGAGACTATCTATCTCCATCTATGTTCTTTCTCACGTCTTTTAAGTGTCATTCAGCCATTTGAGCGCTTTGTCTTCATGTTTCAGGTCATTGACTCTCTGTTATATAAATGATGTAGTTTTGTACTATTTTAATAACTTACAAGCCTTCGTTTGTATTTAAGATTTATCACATCGGTAAAAACAAAGATAAATAAACAAGAAGACTAACCAGGGACAAGGAGGCATTTGACTGCATGGTCTTATTAATGTCGTTGTTAAGCAAAACATGGATAAATAGCAGGGAAGATGTAATTATAACCAAGCCCTACATTTCCTACTACATTCTCACAAGACTTAAACCAGCTAAACATAGTCATCTTCCGAAGTTGTTTTTATCGGCCTTCTGATGTCACGTATGTTGTACAAATATCGGGGAGAAGTTCATCAAAGAAGTTGTGTCATGAGGTTCACACGATATTAGTTATTATTTAAGTTATAGATTGGACTTGTGATGAAGGCATTAAATAGGCAGAAAGCTCGATTACAGTTTTTTAGTTTTCTTTTATGGCCTTTTTCCTGATAGTTGTACACCATATGAAACTATATACATCTAAAAAGTCTAATGACCTTAAGTCTATTAGTGAACACACTCCTTTCTACATTGTACGGTTATTTTTCCCTGCACAGTGGACACACAGTCAACTATCATATCCCCGTATACAAGTCTAGTATGGCATATGCGTAGCCTAGTGGACATCCTCACTGAGGGCACACGACCGATGTCAGACATCACCTGCAGTAATTTTGTAAGTATTCTCTGTACACAGCGGTACTCTTAACCGTCTGTCTAAAAATATTTTCGGATTGTATGAGTTGAAATCTACTACTACCTGTAAAAAACAAAACAGTTGGTATAGTATACCTTTTATTTCAGTACGGTACCATCTGGGCTTTCAAAAGTGTAATTTTTCTTGAGTAGGTCATTTAATTTCATTAAGTAAGCAATACTTGTCTTTATTTTTAACATCGTTTTTTAATCTGTGTTATATTTAATGACATCCTAGATTAATAAGAACTGTAATTTTAGTCCGTAGTAACATATAAAGCACAGGGTTAGAACTATTTTATGAAACCTACACCAGAATAGACCGCAGCTCACGATTTGTGGATAATCGTTAGAACTAACGTTCATGCTAGATGTTTAATTAATTTTGGCTGTAAAATTACTTTAATTGTACTAACAATACTAGAAAAATGCTAAGGGATAAATAAATTATTATAGTGAAATGGAAAGATAATGGGAAAGATCTTTAGACGTATCTGTAGATAAGCGAACAGATACATCCATAAATAGAGAGTGGGGCACCAACGATGACCGACGGATCCAAGCTGAAACTGATGTTGCTTTTACAAAACTGCAATTAATCAATAAAGCACTATTATTGCAAGAGAAAAAGTGCAAAAAGTAAAGTAATTCACGTAAATCACGACGGAGGGCATCTTCTGAGCATAATAAAAAGCATAATGTGTGATGTTTTTGGGTGTCATATTGGTTTTGTATCACAACACTTTCACACAAAACCAATATAACACTACAAGAACAGCACCACACTTTATGACCTGAAGATGCCTCGATTAGAGGTCGGAACGTCGGCAAAAAAATGAAAAAGGTGCTCTTCTAAACTACAATTTTTGGCCGCTCCTCACGACTTGAACAAATATAATCGTTATGGTATGTTATGCCATAGCCGGCAGGTCTCGTTTGATTGTTTATACATGTAAATAAATCAGTTTCTTGATGATTTTTGATTTAGTTTTGAAATTAACTACGATTCAACTTTTTGGTTTCCTATGTTATGAAACCTTTCAACCGGAAAACAATCATCTCGTCCGCATGAGCCTAGTTATCGAAAAAAAAACATAGAAACAACGGTGCTTTGTATGTGGAGCATGTAAGCTTCCTTCCTTTTTTGCATATTCACAACCGGAAGGGCCAGGCTGTGTGAATTTGGCCGTTAATGAACAACAAAAGGCGTTGTTAATTAAAGTCTGCTGGCGATTCCTTGGCGATTAACGTAATCAGTTTAGACAAAAACATAAATTTTCCCTTATGTAAAAGACTTTAAACTCGAAACTATACAAAATGACTTCGTTACCTTTTATTTGGCATATTTTAATCATTTTTCCCTGTAAGCTTTTTTCGATCCCAGTCTGGTGAGGAAAGTCCCCGTTTCAACTGACCCTAATCCAGAATAAAAGGACCGTCTTTGATTCTACGGCTCGATAAGTGCAGATTGCCGTTCTTCAGAATCGGCCAACACTGCACCACGTAATTTCAGAATTAGAAACCAGGGCAGTCGGCACGGCACGGGCTGATTTATAGCCGTGCAAATACGACTTTTTTTTAATCCTGGCTGAAAATGCGATCTTTGAATCTTTGATCTTTGAACAGATTATAGATATATCCTTCATTATTTTAATTAATTACATTTTCAATAAGTGAATTTTTTTTTAAATTTATTTCTCCCAAGCCTGTCATGAAAGAGGAAGGAAAAAGTAAGAAATTGATACGTACTTAATACAAATAAACTCCCATTGCAAAAATCACGTTTCAACACCTAAAATATATTTTAACCTGGTTAAAAAGTGCTATTGTGTAATTAAATTTTAACCTATTGCAATTACGTTGTATATTTGTCTCCAGCAATAATCAATCCTTTGATACGCCCTGCCTGAATCCCAAGGTTTTTTAAAAATAACGTGTTCATCTCTTTTTTTATTACCAATGAAATTTGAAAGTTAGCGAATTACTCCATTGTCGCTAATTTGGGACTTTGA
This sequence comes from Cimex hemipterus, assembly GCA_039619505.1. NCBI lineage: Eukaryota > Metazoa > Arthropoda > Insecta > Hemiptera > Cimicidae > Cimex > Cimex hemipterus. The sequence goes on along the minus strand of CM077099.1, from coordinate 23,312,140 downwards.
TGGGAAAAAAGTGAATTGTCCAAATAACAAAAACCTAAGTGAGGCGAAAAAAACCAACCACCACCCACATCTGAACCCAAACTTGGAAAATGGTTTGAGATACCAGTTTATGACTTAAAAACGACGAGATTGGTTTTGTTAGAGTGCTCAAAATTTAGGCGATTTCGGTGATGATTCTTTCATGGAATATGGTTAGAGAAACCAATATAATCGACCTACTCAGGTCAACGTGCAGACTCAGGCCTTGTGGGCCTCGATTTTGGGAGACGAATCGTCAAATCTCATATCATACGGATCCACGTCCATAGTGGATCTTAAAGGCAAATTGAAGTTTTTTGGGAAAATTTTATGAACACAATTTTCATCGCTGAACAAAAGAAGCCAACCTTATCAGCGTCAAACTGGCCTAACAAGGACTAAACTACCATTTTTAAAAATATAGTTCCTATTCGCAGTAAGTAGTTTTGCAAATATCCAGATTTCGAGGTCTTAGCTCATCATCAGATTGAAGAACTCTTCAGGAGGGAGTTCTTCAATCTGATGATGAGCTACGGGCTCGAAATCTGGATCCTTGCAAAACAACTTACTGTCAGTTGGAACTATCTTTTTAAAAAGGACTTAACACCGCAATCACTCCACCATTCATGATTACTATTAGGACTAAACCATTTCAACAAAAGAAAAAGGGTGATCATGTTTTAATTTTATTGTTCAGATATCATGAGATGCGTTCTGGTATGATGTAGGTTTCAGAAAAACATTTTCTTTATCGTGCGACGTTACGAGCTTTATGGAGATCATCTTCAGGGCCTGGGATTTATAAGCATTGTTTACATTTAACAAATACAATTAGGGCGTGGAAAAGAGAATTTATACAATACAAAATATATTTTATATTCAATCAAAGTATTTCTACTGACTCAAAGTGTTTGTCCTCTGTGATCGATACGTTGGCACAATAAAGAAAAGGCAAAATTTTCTGAAACCTACATCACACCAGACCGCATCTCACGATATCTTAATAATTATCGATTAACGGTCACTAATCTCTACACATTTTAATTTTATGGCGTCCGACTACTTGTCAGCAAATTGCTTCCAGTAATCTGATAGCAGGCGACCAAGACTTCTCCACCCCATTGGACTTTATTCTGACTTGACTTGGACTTTATTCTGTAAAGACGACTATGAAGATCATAGAAGTTACAGATTGAGACTGCTCTATTTGATACGGGATGCCATATTAATTCTATGACATCCGCCAGTCTCATCGATCCCGGAACGCATTCAACTGTGACAAAAGACACTTTCAACTGACATACATGTCAGCGTCAGAGGCTGACAGGCTAAGAAATTGAGACAGAAAAATCCATGCATATAGCTTAATACATAAGTGAACTAATCCTTTTTTGTTTAGTGGTCTTAATTGCTCATATTTCAATTAATTAATCGTTTGATGTAAGGTTTCGGTTGCAACGGAAAAGCCAGTGTCACGAGCGGGATTCGACCTGCGGCTGCTCTAACCACTTGAGCTGTCGTGACTTGGATCCACTCACCATCTCCTCATCTCAATCTACAACCATTCCAATTTCCGTATTTTTGCCATATATTTTTTTGCCGTCATGGAGTGCATATGTAGTGTGGTCTGACGGACCAAATTACTTCTTACAATTAATTAATCGTTTCATATAAGGTCTTGATTGAAACCCGCTCGTGACACTGGCTTTTTCATTTCAACCAAAACCTTACATAAAAATTCATTAGTTTTCGTAATCCGCTTGACCAATGAATATCTTTCAATTATTTAAGATTTTTATTTGAAACAAAAAAAGTCAATGTAACGAGCGGGATTCGAACCCACGACCTTCGGCTCAACACGCCCCTGCTCTAACCATTTGAGCTATTTTGACTTCGACACTCTCGGACACCATCTTCTCATCTCAATCTACAGACATTCAAATTTTTCCTGTTTTTGCCACATTTTCAAATATCGTGAAATCAGGATTCCATTCACAGCTACTTATGAAACTGCCACGGAGAGCTAAATGAAGTAATTACTTATTATTGTTTTTAAAATTAATTATTTCTTTTATCTGAGCTCTATTTTTCTCACTTAGCACTTCCGAATGGTTCACGAAAATCTTCAATAAACCATCGCATTTACGGCATCTCTTGCGATTTCTTGTTAGGTCTGTTATTTTTTTATCATTTTCATACTCATGAGTTCAAGTACATTGATGCTTGGTTAATCCTGAATTATTCTTATTTAACAACTTACTTTGTTGGTTTACGGAAATCTTCGATGCATCGTTTGCATATTCATGTCAGGGACGTCAAAATCTGTAGAAACAAGTGCAGTGTTCAATCCTTCTTAAAAAGGATAGTTCATACTCATAGTTAGTAGTTTTCCAACTATCTAAATTTCGAGCCTTTAGCTCATCATCAGGTTGTAGGAATCCCATGATCTAAGGGATCGAAATCCGATAGTTGTAAAAAAAACTTACTATTTAATTATTAAAAAAAGGTCAAAATCTGTTGTTTTTTCATTGTCACATTTGTGTGTTTAAGTATGGACCAAATTGCAAGTGCATAAGCTACTACTCATCTATCATCTTGGCTTCACGGTTCTCGACAATCTTGAATTAAAAATTGCATTTATGGCAATGACTAGGACAGTGGAAGCAATAAGGAAAAGTTTTCGAGTTCAGATTTCGAGTGAATCCCTAATAACCGAGTTGCGTGGCTCTAATGATACGTCTTCGTTTGAAGAAGAAAAAAAAAATTAATCCGTAGTTACTCACATGTCTAAGGGAAAGGACGAATCGCTACGCTTTCTCTTATCAGTCGTCATTTCTTCTATGACAACTTTATTCTCCCTGATTAAAATCTCTTTTCAAAGCGGTACCACGCAGACTATAAAAACGAAATATTTTACAGCATTCAAGCCCTTGGATGAGCGGCCAAGTGAGAAAAATACATAAGAGGTAGGCACATAAGGACATACCAACCGAGGAAAAACAACCAGGAAGGATGAAGCGCAATCGTGTGCTTTTAATTTATAAGTGATTTTGTTTTAAATTAAGAGGAAATGTTCGCAACAATTAACACTTTTACTGTTTTAACGTACCGTGAAGTAAATGTGCTCCTGTGATTACTGTTCCAATGGCTAGTATATTAATGTTTAAATCATTAATGTCTTTCTTCGAGAAGTCGTCCATTTTCTTGTTTACCGTTATTCAACTTAATTTTGAGCGAGAGAGAGATTACTGCTTTGTTTATAGTCGCAGTGATTGGGTCAACATTGACCACTCTTAAATCAAAGGATTTATGTTTTAACAGTGAAAAGGCGAGAAACTCAGATATATGAAGGTTGGCAGATAAATATCAGATTATTGATATATATATATATATATATATATATA
>CM077099.1:23273835-23308318 GCA_039619505.1 Cimex hemipterus | reverse complement strand
AAGATGTGTATAGATGTATATATATATATATATATATATATATGTTCTTGAGTACTGCGATCATCAAAAGCATAGATTAATAAAACGTAAAACGAACGAGTGGTTTATGAATGCCTACATAAATCGTTAGATATCAAAAGAGCTAGAGGGAAAGTGTAAGACGACCTCAATGTACTATCGGTATTCGTTTGCATTTTTAATGCAATTATTTCCTCTGCCCTTTTAAAAAATTTGCCATACCGAAAAAAAATTCAATTTGGGTTCATTATAATTAATTTTTAATAATATGTTAGTGTTAATCCTTGATGTGAGGCATCGTTGGCCGCAAAGGTTTAGGCGTTGACGTGGAGCTCATAAATGACAAGGTAAAGGTCCCGGGTTCGAATCCAGCGGCCCTGCATGGCTTTGTTTCAAAAACACCGACACCAGGATGGTTGATATGACTTCTTACCCTCGAGAAAAAAGTCCATGATGTTTTGGGCTTTTTTTAACAACGCGCATATGATTTCTAATAATCAAACAGTCGGTCCGTTTTTAAAATTTTGTTTAGATTTTCACATAACATTTTGTCCGTGAACTGTCTCGAATGTTAAATTGAACGGGAAAACGTGTTAAAGTGTTAAGAGCTAATTAATTGTTCGCAACTCAAGATTACATTACGTCCTAGATATTGAACCGTCATGTATTGGTTTCCTATTCATTTATTTTATTTTTTAAGCACATCTGGATGTCGGCGCCGCTGGATTCGAACCCGAGACCTTTACCTTACAGTGATGAGCGCCGCGTCCGACGCCTAAACCAACGATCATCGACGCCCCTTGTTTCCTATTAATATACTAACTTTTAAAATATTAAAACGTTTAAATCGGCAGGCTTTACAACGGGATGGTTCAAATTTTTAATCGTACCATATAATTTCACTAAATTCGTGGTCCGCTTGAACAATTAATACACTAATTTTAGTTAAAAAAAAGCCCAGAAGTTGATGTCCGAGTGGATCGAGGTAACGATAACTCAAGTGGTAGAGCAACGGCGTACCTAGCCGAAGATCGTGGGTTCGAATCCCGCTGGTGACATTGACTTTTTTCATCTCAACTAAATACCTTAATTAATTGTAACGCATTAATTGGTCAAGCGGATCACGATATTAGTGAATTTAATGAATTAAAATGAATTATACTTCACTAAAGCTTTCCGTGGCCATTTCATTTGTCGTCGAGAATCCAATCCGATTACACGACATTTGAAAAATGTCAAAAAGGAGGGAAAATTCAAAGGTGAGGTTGAGATGGGAAGTTGGTGTCCGAGTGAATCGAATAGGTCATGTGGTCGAGTAGAACAGTGGTGTATTTAGCCGAAGGTCGAGGGTTCGATTCCCGCTTGTGACAATGACTTTTTTTTATCTCAACTAGAAACCTTAATTGAAAGATATTAATTGGTCAAGCAGACCACGGAAGCTAGTGAACATAAAAATATAGTTCGGGTGGATTGAGGTCACGATAGCTCAAGTGGTAGAGCAGCAGCGTATCTAGCCGAAGATCGTGGGTTCGAATCCCGCTCGTGACATTGACTTTTTCATCTCAACTAATGCCTTAATTTATTCTAATGTTCCACATAATTATCTTCGTTTTGTACAGAACTGTTGAAGGGAAATATAACTCTAAAGCCCATGTCCTAAAGCTAAATCAAACGATAAAGCCTCGCTACAAATTTAACTATCATTTCAAACAATTTTCTCAAAAAGGTTTACAGTTGGATCAAAATCGACGTGCTGCTATCTGAATTTCATAAACTATATCATCCCATGATTACGACTCCAGAATGGAGCTATACCACCAACAGGCCACTAGTATTTTATTATGTTAAATTTAGGTATGTAAGATTGAATTTAGGCTCCCAGAGGATTAAAGGGAAACGAAGAAAAAGTGAAAATCTCCATTGCTATGAATGCTTATCAAGCCTTTAATGAATGTCTACTCTTAGGCAAAATTGTTTTAACAAGAAGAAAGCTCGAATGGGTAATGTTTAAAAAAATTAAATCCCTTTTTCTTTCGAGGAAATGACGGAAAACGAACATGTTTAATTTGACGAAGGTGAAAGTTTACGAATTTCAAACTGATGCGGAACGAGACAAACAAAACTTTTGCTTTGAATAAAATACAATTAACAAAAATACGAAAGAACGGAAGGACAATAGAAAGTTAACGACCATATTGCATAAAATGGAATGTCTACACTTCCAATACAAAAAAAGAAAAGCTTTTAAGATACAAATGTACGCTGTAATTTATGCAGCTTTCAAGATAGGCTGAAAAAAATCTTCTTTATTAATCGCCAATTTCTGCCATGTTGACATGTAGAATTTGGCGAAATTTCCTCTTGATTTATACGTGAAACGAACCCGATCAGACACTGCTAAATAATTTGAATTTTGTAGAACAAGCTCGGTAGTCGTCATTATTTACGGTTTTATGAATTTTTTAGTTATCTGCTGCAAATTATTAACTTTTACATCTAATAGGTGACAGACAACTCGAGCTGCATGAGGTCGAGCACTATCATCCATTAGTACAAAGTTGTCCTCAATAAACGGAGCAAAACCTCAACTTTCAGAAGAATTTTCTCAATGTACTTAGTGCAGTCAAAGAACCATTTTGTACAATAATCAGTTCGGCAACGTCATGATCCAGTAGATTCCGGCCTAGACCATATCCGACTGTCTGGAAAGGCTCACGCATGGCGTATGAAGCAAAGTGTTTTTCACGTCTTCTCAAAACATGGTCCTCATTATCTAATTGTAACCGGCAAACACATAGGAAGAGGAACAGATCAATCCATTGCTCAAGGGACTAACTGAGATGCTGATTTGCGAATAGTCGCCTTTCTACTCGATGGCTTTCCAGTACTGGAGATCCTGATGCGTTTAGAATCCAGGCTATTCTGACAAAACCTTCTGACGATTGTTTTAAAAGCTCACCCTTACATTTCGAACCGTTTGGAGTTAACTACTTATAAAGGAAGCCGTTAAATGCCGATTCCGTAGTGCGGTAAGAGCAATGTCGCAGATCGTCTCTAGCCATCGTACATCGCGTTCGACTCCTACCTTCTCTTCGATCTAGACTTCCGAAGACACGAAATCGATGTAGAACATCGTGGATTGTAGAGCGCGGTACACCCCGGATTTGGGGTATGTAACGGATATAGCTAGGACCATGATAAAGCATCTGCCCGAATGAAATCCTCAGCATAGATAGATGGGGATAGATAAATGTATAGGTAGATAGATAGATAGTTAGATAGACAGACAGGCAGACAGACAGAGAGGGAGAGAGGTTGAGAGGGGAAAAAATAATTCCTTATATCGCAAAGCCATCTAAAACGGGCTGCATTTCGAAATCCGCTACCCGTTTAAATTAATATTAATGAATCGTCCTAGTTTTCATATTTATACGAGGATAATAAGTGGCAATTGCTGTTCATTATGCTCGAATGGCCCGAATTTCAATACAATTGTTTAGGTCGCAGGGCAATCTTTAACGCCCCGTTAGACAAGCCCAACCTCCTCTCCAGGCCCGTTTTCCCTTCGTATGAATTCCGGGAGCATTAAGTTGAAAATTCGTAATGTGCAAGAAAGGAGCGGGATGAAACCCGAGTCTGGGGTCCTATGAGATTCTCACAGGAGCAACCTATGAGAAAATAACTTCACGCCCGAATACGGAAATGGACATCACTCTCATTTGAAATACTTAAAAAGCAAACAATTCTAATTAATAAACTTCAATTATTTAACACGACAAGAGGTTTATAATAGCAATTTCTCTTTACACTGTGTTAATATCTCGAGGGTACATGGCGTACTGACAAAGTTCAAAAAATGTATTAAAAAAGGACTCAATCTCCAAAAACCAATGATGATCATTTTATGAAATGTAATTAACCATAACATTTAATTGACAATTAAAAAGTATTAAATTTTAATTTTTCTCATTGAAAGTAATAAAGTAATAATTTTCATACAGTTTCGAAATAAAACAAGAGATAATTCTCCTTACTTTTAATTAAATTATATTGTTAATAGAACAGATGATATAAAAATCCGCTTAAAAGAGAATGATTGTAGCTAGAGAAGCGACTGTCTTTTAAAGAGGTGAAAATCCGTTTTTTTCTTATTTAACTAGTATCGTATTTAACTAGGTTAAAAAAATTCCTTTTCAAAGAAAAAATAATAATTTTGTACGGTGATTAGTGATCGTTAGTCTATGATTATTCGGAAATCGTGAGATGCGGTCTGGTTGTGACGTAGGTTTCAGAAAAACATTTTCTTTATCGTGCCAACGTTTCGATCTTCATTGTGATCATCTTCAGACGCGTAATTGTGCCATTCACGCAAGAATGGCACAATTACACAGAAGACAAGCTCAGTCCTGAAGATGATCTCAATAAAGATCGACACGTTGGCACGACAAAGAAAATGTTATTCTGAAACCTACGGCACACCAGACCGCAACTCACATTACGAAATAATAACAATAATAACAAACGCCAGAAAGGAAAAACCGAAGTGTTTCGTGATGTTTTCTCAGTCTACATAAGTGTACAAATATGGTTTTTTTGAAACCCACATCATCTGCTTTTCGTGAAAATGTGTCAATGTCGTTTTGTAAAATCCTTCCTACGTTTTGGGGATTATTCCCAGACAAGTAAAAGCAAAGTTCATCGACATATAAATACCTGACTATACGATCATCTATATCATCAGCCAGACTGTTTACCGCAATGGTAAATAAAATGACACTCAGAACCGAACCTTGAGGAATCCCGTTTTCTTGAATGAACGTACTAGATAAGGCGGTACCTAATCTCACCCGGAATTATTGTGTTAACAGTATTCCTAACCAAAAACCGATCGAGAAACAAGATACTCCCATGTAAAGAATCCAAGAAGTACTCCTTATTTTTTGTGTGCACTTTATTGGTTTTATGTTTTTTCTTTTAAAGTAAATGTTTTTTTTTTTGTTTATTGTGAGGATACAGTAATTCCTCCCTCTTTTCTTATTTTTGGTTGGGGTTACCAGCTAGAGCGGTTGAATGCTTTGAATAAATTTTATTTCTTGTTTTATATGTTTATTATTTGCGTTGATGATTCTGCGTTTTTAGTTAAGTTACCTATATTTATTTTTCATTTTTGGCTGTATACTTTTGGCTTATTAAAATCGTGAGGTTATGGACTATTTCGTGTTAAATCTTTTATGTATACATATCATATTAATATTTCTGTTAATGTAATTGGTTTTGGTTTTTGGGGTCTATAATTGCTGGTTTAATTTGTTTATCTCAAACGGATATTTAGTGCTTAATTGCTTATTCTTCTGTTGTTCATACTGGCATGGTTATTTGTGGGTTGTTTACTTCTAATTTTTGAGGCTTTTTGTGTTCTTTTATTTTATTAGTGGACCAAGGATTATGTTCTTCAGCGCTTTTTGGGTTATGACATTTTGAATATGAGTGAGAAGGAGATTATTTGTTAATGGGGGGATTGTTTTAATTATGCCTTCTTGGCAAAATTTGGTTTTTATTTAGAGTTAATAATATTTCGTAACAATCCCTCTTCTCTAAATTTATTAGGTGTGGTTATATTGTTTAATAGAATTATACGACAAGAAACACAAAAAACCGATTGAAATAGTTAAGAATTTGCCCTAAAAACTACGTTTTTAATGAAAATTAATTGCGTATAGTGTTGGTAAAATCATATCATCAATAAGGCACATTTAATTTAAAATATTTATTTAGAAATCGTGAGATGCGGTCTGGTGTGATGTAGGTTTCAGAAAAACGTTTTCTTTATCGTGCCAATGTTTCGATCTTTACTGAGATCATCATCAGGATTTGTAAATAAATATCGATTAACGGTCACCAATTACCACACATTTGATGAAAAAGTTCATTCAAAGATTTTAATAATTTCAAAACGTATCAAAAGGTGTTGTTTTATTTATTATAAATACGATTTTAAAAATTTATCTTATCACAAACTTTAATTTAAGCAATTTTTGAAAGATGTTCTGTAGTCTGTTCACCAGTATAACGAAAATAAATGTTGGTTTAAAATATTGTTTCCCAAATTTTCGTTTCCGTAACGCTTTCTAGTCTACATATTCCTTTTCTAAATATTACATACGATGAGTCAAAAAAAAAAAAAAGTGGAGAACAAAAAGCTATGAATTAAGTAGATCGCGTGACTTTTCTGTACTAGTAGACTTTCGCTCCCCAAAGATTTTTATATATCACTTTCTCGTATTGTGTACCGTCTTCACAGTGTTCCCAGACATTTTGAAGCAATTCCCACGAGCTGACCTAAAACCGATCTGAAACAGTGAAGAAGAGTTCCATTCTTACAGCCCCTAGCCAATAAACTATACACATGATCAAGTAAAAAAAAGGGGGGCAAATTTATACTTTCACAGTATTTTTGACTGTTTTAGTTTAGGGAGGAAGGTTTATTGCCTTCAGACAACAACAATTAAACAAATCACAAATTAAAAGTCAAACTGTTTCTTTATTTCAGATTAGAAACTAAACAGGACGTTCAAAAATATGAGGAAATATTTCTATATATAGGATTTTGGATATTTCAATTCTCCTGAAGTAGTTGTGCAAAACAATGAAAACAGTTTGATGAATAATCACAGGTTTTTGTGTGTGAATTTTTAATTTATAAAGTCCGGTGTTTCGGATTTTAAGAAAACTGCCCGAAGAAATACGAGAGTATTATGGAGATATTTTAATTAGATTTTACAATAAGTGTTTACAAGTATATTTCTAATATTAAAACCTTCATCGAAGAACTTGAAGAAGGGGTGTACATCCAACAGACCATGGTAACTATTTTTCTTAGTGAGGATGGCATGCAATTAATGGTATTGAAAATTTTAAAAATAAAAATATGTATATGATTTAAAATTGTATTTTAGTGTGAGAGTGTGTATTTGTATGGAGTAATGTTGTTCATACTTGATTTGTATCATATCGGTCCTGTTAGGGAGATTGATTGTATCTTATTCTCGCCACAACAACATAACTATGACAAAGATTAGTGACCGTTAATCGATAATTATTCACATATAGTGAGATGCGGTCTGGTGTGATGTAGGGTTCAGAAAAGCATTTTCTTTATCGCGCCAACGCCAACGGGCACTCTCAACACGACACGCAAGAATGGCCCAATTGCCCAGAAGACAAACACTTTGAGCCCTGAAGACGATCTCAACAAAGATCGAAACGTTGGCACAATAAAGAAATTTTTTTTCTGAACCCTACATCACACCAAACCGCATCTTACGATATCTGAATAAATAACTATGCCAATTCAATGGTTAAAAATGATGGTTCTGCTCACAAACTGGCTTTGCAAAACGATCCGGTTATGGACCGTGAAACGCTTTCATCAGGCAATTCAATTTATCTGTAAGTAAGTTTTCACGCAGATCGTACACATTGACTGTGTCTTTCAACCAAGTTAGAAAATCGTAAAACAATTAATAATATAAACATTTAAAGTCTAATAATAGTAAAATATCAGTTGACTTTTATACTTTATTTAATAATTGAATACACTAATAGCTAATAACAAATGTTGCGATCTTTTTCCATCTGTTAAAGTTACACTGTAAAAGCCATTATTTACAAGTACGCAGCTCAACGTTAAATTCTATATTTGAAGTTTGTAAGTAGAATTCGTAGAGAAAACAATGATTTTCGTCGGTACGTCACGGTAGTACACTGACATGATCGAAACGGGGATTTTACCATCACGTATCGAAGAAATGCCTTCACGCCCCTACGTATTCGGTTTCTCCTGTTTAACCATTTTCTTTTCTAAGTACGATATCTCTAGACCCTGGGGATACGCACATATCAAATAATGCCTAGCTACGTTTTGTCATTTATCAAGCTAACTTAACCTTTATGTAGTATTAAAACGTTATTATATAAGGTGTTCGGTACGGCGGAGAATACTAATAATACGTCAGCACAATAGCTAGACAGGTATAATAAATCAATAATAGATCGAAATTGTAGCTTTCAAGACAGCATAATGCATCATGAACTTTTGTACCAATGTTCTATCCTTAAAGCACATCCTCGAGTAGAAGTGAGTATCGAAAACATTCTTTACAATATCCTATAAGTCTCAACACATTAAGACCAGAAGAACTCAGGAGAACATCGGGTGTTTTTTGTACAAGCCCAGGCTTCCAGGATTTGAGCAATGAAACTCATTAGGGAAGTACACTTCGGTCATTCAAGTAGAAATACATGTCGTCGACGCTTGTGCCCTAGAAAATCTTAAAAGAGGTTGCATTGGCAAAAAAATCCTCATATGATCTGATAGCCTAGCAGCTATGAAAGTATTAGCGTATTCAGAAATCACATCAAAATAAGTCAGTGAATACATCCAAAATCTCCACACGTGAGGATCCCAACCTGATGATATCTTGGGTGCGAGGGCATAGGGGAAATTTTGGTAACGAAAAAACAGACACACTGGCAAGTGGAGGATCTCCAAGCCCATATACATAGGCCCCGAACCTATACCTGGCTTAATAAAAGCAAATTTAGAATCCTCCATTGCGGAACTGATCCAAACAAAACAAAAAGAGAAGTGGATAAACTATAGCGGTGCTGGACATAGTAACTTATGATGAAACAACCCTAACCAAGACTGGCAAAATCATTGCTCCAACTGGAGAAGGCTAGACTCGGAGGAGTGGTAGGATTGTTAACCGGTCACTCGTAGTTGAGCCATCTACTAACATGGGTATATACAACGATGGTCCCATCTGCAGATTATATAATGAGGGAGAGGAAACAGCCACTCATATCATCTTTGAATGCGAAGCAACGCTCATTGGAGATTTAACCTAACATACAGAAAAAATCTAGGGAATGAAAATGTACCAGTGCCAGTAAATGATCTCATTCTTCTAAGAAGAAGGATTGAAACTATTGTCCTGAACTAGGTAACTAGTAACGTACAATAAGCCAGACGGCTGCAGTGCCTTGGGAGCTCAACCCCCGCTTCCTAATATCATTACTATCACCATCATTACCATCAGACGTGAATTTGTGTACAACCGAATTATTTTCCACAACGATTGAATAACATTGCTCCACAAATTGTTGCACAATGTATGCAAATTTCCTTCAGTCGATCGGATGTTTTTCAAAAGCACCGGCACGAGGTTCGTATAGCTTCGAAGTTGATGCACTTGCTTCCATTTTCACTACCCTAATTTTTCAAAATCATCAAGAGACTTAGATTATCTGTGGCCATTGAAACATAGTGCGTGTCATTCTGTTTGGTCTTCTATTTTCTAGTCAAAGTCAATTTTTTTTTAATATGTTACCGAAAGATGAAAAGGGTGTGTCGTGTTATCATTACTTTGTGTTATCTAAACTTCCTTTTCCCCACAAGGTTCTTTTAGCCGAACCTACTAAGTTTACTTTCTATAAGCTGTGATTTCTATACCCTCTTATCATTTAACCTTTGATTTTTTTATATTAATAAACTAGCACTTAAGAAGTTTCAACAGCAGTAAGAGGACGTCTAGAATGCAAGTCTATCAGTCTATGTAAACAGAGCTAAATCCTCAAATCTAATTTATGGATTATAATAAGCACTTTTAAGTGTTATTTTTTATACAAAACATTTTAGTTTATATTGAATTGTATAAGAGGGATACCTTCGAAATTAAAAATGTACAAAATAAATTTGCGTCAAATTCATTTGCACGAATTTAAATTTGGGCGAGATGGGGCAATACATCGGCAAACGCATCAATACAGTGTGGAGGAGGGAAGCATTAGGTGCAGCGATGGTTTCAGAAATTTCGTCGTGGGCGACAACCAACTGAAAACGGTGATTGAAGAAAATTCACCTAACACAACACGGGAAATTACGGACGAGTTTAGTGTTGTCCATTCAACCGTTGTTCGCCACCGGGAGCAAATTGGTAAAGTAAAGAAGCTCGACAAAAGGGTACCGCACGATCTAACCGAAGCCAAACGAAATGGTCGCTATGAAATGTGCACGTTTCTTGAGACAATCGTGTGAAAAGCGTACCACACTTCCCGAAACCACACCTCCACCCAAAAAAGGTTATGGTGACTGTTTGGTGGTATACTGCTGGGGTTGTCCAGTACAATTTCCTGAATTATGGTGGTACTAGCACATCAGAGAAATATTGCCATAAAATTGACAATATGTACGGGAAATTGTATGTCTTAGTCCAGGTATCACTTGTCGCAAAGCCAACCTTGAAGAATCTTAAGGACATAGGATATGAAACCATACCCTCCACATCCACCCGACCACTCGCCTACTGATTTCCACTTTTTTAAGCATTTTGATCACTTCTTGAAGGATAAGCATTTTAGAGAATGGAGTGAAGCAGAAAACGCCTTTCAAGATGTTATTGTGGGTCGAAATAAAGATAAATATCAGCGGAATAAAAGCGCTTATTGCATGATGGCAAAGATGAATAAATTGTTATGGAAAATATTTTGAATAAATTTTGTTTATTTTACAAAAAATGTTGCACCAGACCAATAACTAGATTTTTATAACAACCTATTCAACAAGAAGGGTAAGAGTGAAACGAAAGTAAAAACCGGAAGAGAATCCAGATCGGAGAGGTTTTTATTACAAAATAATTTCAAAACGGGATGAGACTTGTAATCGATTCCGCCGCGGGGATAAAGATGAACCTAATCAGGTTTACATATTAGGCAGGGAAAGGATTTACGGCTTTACTTTCCAAAGGACTTGTATTCCAATTATGCAACAGAGGAGTTTTATTCGACATTTAACAGTTATCATCAATATAACATTTTTATTACAGCAATGTTCCGTATTGCTTTCTTGTCAAATTATCATTTAGAACGTCATTTGAAAAAGGAATAAAATAAAGGAAGCATAGGAATTTTTTTATTTCGGAATCCACTTAAAAAGTACAATCTACTCTCCTCACTTTCACTTCTTTACTACCCAAAATAAACATGAGCTTTAAACTTCATCTTTTTAAAAAGAAATTTACTATTTTTCTCTTAAGGCAAGAGCTGGGAGTCTGATAACTTTTTTTTTTTAAACTGGAAATATAAATTCAGCCAGGTACGACAGAAGTACTTCACAAAATATACCAAATATAAAATCATTTTCACATACAAAGGTGTACATTTTAATCATTAAAAAAATTTAGCCCAAACTTGGAATTAAGCAGATCCAGCCACTCTTTCACTACTTGGTCGGTTCTGCTAAAATGGAACTACGTCAAGACAAGGAGACCGGAGGACTGACCTTCCTTCAGTAAAAAAATCATATACCCCACGTAATAGCATAAAATCCTGCTTCATGTGTATAATAATAATATCCAATCTTTTATAAGTCTACTTATCATTTGATCTCGTTAATTTAAGCAAAATTTAAGAAGATATGGACGCATATATCATGAATAAGGTGGAAAATAATTTAAAGCGTGTTTATCAGCTGGGCAGTATCACCTCGCTACAGCAGAGGTTATACAAACCCTCGAGGTGTTTTTGAAATAAAGCCCATTTGTAAGCATGTAGGGTTGGAATGCAGGGACGCTGGATCCGAACCCGGGACCTTGGCCTTACAGTGATGAGTGCCATGTCAACGCCTAGTGTTGCGACCACCGACGACCCCAGTCTACTTTATACATAATAAAGCTGGTGTCCAATACGAAAAATGTGCTTTTACAGTAATTTGTATATACAATGTTCAACATTTTTTAACTTCGTTTAAATTCTCCGATATTGGAATACTTTAGTAATAGGATTTCTTTGATCCAACCTGATTAATCTGCATTTTTATCTTTTACGATCATCCAGCAATAAAAAAGTTTAACGTGTCAGATGCGTTTCAAGATTTCGCTGTCTTCCGGGTAAGTTTGTATTTTCGACTAAATTACTCCGCAGATCTCTAGAAGACTTGCTATCATCAATTGATTGTTTACTTAATTATTTAATTAAATAACCGGATTTTAATTAGTAAGTATTGGCATCTGCACAAAATTTAAAAAACTAGAAGTACCTTTAGACATTCCCTCGGCTGATGATGACGAAATGCCGAAACGCTCCTGACAGGCCAAATATGTGATAATAGGAGGACCATCGGAAAAGATCATGCTAACCTTTTGAGCATAAAAGGCAAAGAATTCCACATATGTACCATTCAACATGTCGCACATCCACAAGAAATGTGCACATGTCGAAAAATTTTGAAAACCGGATTATTTGATTATTGGTACACGAAACGGGGCATATATAGGTAGGTAGGTTCCGTGTCGAGAATAGCATACTATCTGCCTGAGTATTCAACTGGAAACCAAGCACACATTGGAATTACGTCAGTTTTTCCTTGTTTAGTGAAGGATTTTATGCTGTGCCGGAGTTATGAACTTTATGAAAAACAATCGTTCAATCAATTGTACAAATATGTTTTTCGTAATGTGAAATTAACATGAGCCCTAGTGACGTTAAAATAGGTCGAAATCTTAGCAGTGACCCACCGAATTTGCTTTTTTCTTCAAGAACGTTTTTTAAATATCAGTTTCATTTATTTTAATTTAATACCATTCTTAATTATATAAATTATATTTAGTAATCTATTGGTCAAGTTACTTCTTTCAATTAAATAATCTTTTTATGTAAGGTTTTGATTGGAATGAAAAAGCCAGTATCTCGAGCGGGTTTCGAACCCACGTCCTTCGGCTCAACACGCC
Source organism: Cimex hemipterus (assembly GCA_039619505.1). Classification (NCBI taxonomy): domain Eukaryota; kingdom Metazoa; phylum Arthropoda; class Insecta; order Hemiptera; family Cimicidae; genus Cimex; species Cimex hemipterus. The sequence continues at coordinate 23,295,512 of CM077099.1, read as the reverse complement.
CCTACCCCTTGAGCTGTTGTGACTTCGATCCTTCGATTCTTAATTATAATATTGTTTCAAATTTTACAAAAACGTTGCCTTTTCACTTTAAAATTATTTTATAGTTCCATTGTTTTCACTGTTTTAATTACAAAACTTTTAATAATAAAACCTTTATTTCAATAATTAATTTTGTATTTTAAAAGACTAACTATCTCTGACTCCAGGAGGAAAGTACATTGGATCAGAAATTATCTTAATAAAACTTACTACATGTATTTTTATGCTCGTTTTTAGGTTTGTATGTTGTCTGTTACTATCAGAGAAAAATTAATACCTTTCAAGTCATTCATTGATTATCGTTAGAGCAAAGGACCTAACTTAACATACCAAGAGTCAACATTAGCAAGAAAAAATAAAACAACCCAAAAGGGGGTAGGTTTTAGAGGCAGTACAGCTGGCTGGAATTTTAAAACTTAAAAACTAATCACTTAGATATCGTGAGATGCGGTCTGGTTTAATGTAGGTTTCAGAAAACATTTTCTTTATCGTACCAACGTTTCGAACTTTATTGAGAACATCTTCAGGGCTCAAAGTGTTTGTCTTCAGTGTACTTGTGCCATTCCTGCGTCCCGTGTTGGGAGTGCCCTTCACATCTACACGGAAAACAAACATTTTGAGCCCTGAAGATGATCTCAATAAAGATCGAAACGTTGGCACGACTAATCTCTACACTCTTAAAAATTAAACTAAACTTTCTTTTTCCTTCCAATCTCTCGTGTAAAATATTCTTTTTCGAGTTATGCCACTTTTCTTGTGTGGTGTGTGTGTGTGTGTGTGTGTGTGTGTGTGTTCGGTTAATTCAATCAAATTTATTATGATAAATTTTTGAATTTTTTACAATGATTTGTAATTTATCTTCTTTTTTAAATTTTTTTCAAATGTTTATATCAAACCGACATTCCAACTGGTGTTGGACCGGCACTGGGTTACTTGTTGGTCCGTCTACCCTCATGAGTTTTGAGGTCACCCAAACGCGCTTCGGCTTTGCACCATTTTCAGTGAGGAACTATCTCCTTGTGGGACTTGTGTTCATCGACTCATAGGCCAACACTGACCAACCAACACCACCATCAACTTTAATATAAACAAGTTTTCCAGCTATTTATGTTATCACGCCAACATAATGAATTATTCGACGATTTTAATAATTACGAGTCAGATGGAATATAATTGATCACTTAATTGATCATTGAGGAAATTCATATCAAATTTTGCTCCCAGCACAACACAGATGAAAGACATTGTAGGATACATTTTTATTTTTGGCAATTTTATTCATGCAAAACTGGATTTTTTTCTTTTTACTTCCAAAAATATGACTTATAATTTGTTATGCATTAGATGATAAAAAAACATTGTTTGAAATTTAGTATTTTTGGAATCAATTAGCGATTTCACGCCATTATTTTTTAAATACAGGGTTGAAATGGAAGAATCGAGAGTAGGATATAAAATATGAAAAGTCCGAAACACGAAAATTGTCCGTTCCTCGCGATTGTCCGATGGAGGCTCATTATCGTTTCACTATCTGAATAAAAGCCTCCTTACGTCGTCGACAATTGAGGACAAGAGGTAGCAGGGAAAGTAGAGCATAATGTAAAAGAAGATTTTGGAGAGAAAAAAAAAGTCCCAAGAAGAATGAGTTTGATCTTATGCAAAAATTATCGTCATCACTTCCCTCAAATTTTACTCTTTGTGCACCGAAAGTCGTTCTGCTGTTCATCTAACAGGAAGATCATTCCTTTGAGCAGACTAGATTGAAACAGATTTGCAAATTCTCTCGCACTCAGGGAAAAAGTTACTTTCGATCTGAATGGGAAAAAGTCGGCCTTTGTAAGTTGCTAAGTACTTTTTGGCCTCCACATCGATTTACTGTTATTAAATTAATTGTCAGAGAAAGAACTTGACACGATTTTCTTTCTGCGATATAATTTAAAATAATTACTTTCTCTTTAATGACCTGACTTCTTATTTAATTGAACGAAATAAAAAACGTTTAAGAAAATTTGAACTGCAGAGTTTTTTGTTTATTACAATTAATTACATTGTTTTAATTAAGCTTATTTGTAAACACCTTCCCGTCCATATCAGTTTCAGTATTTTTTTTTGTTAAGACTAAGTTTAAATATACATATTTAAAGCGGATTAGTCAATTCTGAGCTGCCTTTATTTTGGAACAAACCGTTGTTCTGGATGGAAGCAACCAACTGTTAAAATTTCCAGAATATTGAAATGGAAAACAAAATACGATCTAGAAGTTCGGTGAGAGCTGATTTTTTGCGAACCACACTCCTAACGTGTGACACCATCCAAAGAAGATGTATGTATTCATCCACGACTTGTCCAGGACTATTGAAATAATCCAAAACCATGAAATGTTCCATGAGAAGAAGACGGATCTCAAATACAAATGGCCTATGTCCGAAATTGACATTCTCTCCTGAACAAAAATAAAAATTACTAAATTCACTAATTTTCGTGGTCAACTTGAGAAATTAATATCTTTCAATTAATTAAGGTTTTAAATTGAGATTAAAAAAGTCAGTGTCACGAACGGGATTCGAACCCAGGACCTTCGGCTAGATACGCCGCTGCTCTACCACGAGCTATCGTGTCTTCGATCCACTCGGACACTAATTTCCCATCTCAATCCCACTTTTGAATTTTACCTCCTTTTTGCCATTTTACAAACGTGTGATCGAGTAATCTATTTGATTCTCGGCAACAATTGAAAAATGTCAAAAAGGAGGGAAAATTCAAAAGTGGGCTTGAGATGGGCAGTTAGTGTCCGAGGGAATTTAAGTCACGATAGTTCAAGTGGTAGAGTAGCGTCGTATCTAACCGCAAGTCGTGGGTTCGAAACCAGCTCCTGACACAAGAAAAAATAACTAATTTCAGTTGGTTTATTTTGTGTTATTCTATTATGAAATCTAATTTTAGCTGTAAGCGACAAAACTATTATTGAGCAGTGTAGTCTACACAAACAAATATACATTTTGGTGTGCCCACTTTCTATCTTACATCCCGTTTCTTTCACTCTTCCTCTCTCTCCCTCTTTCTCTTTTTTTAACGCTCGTTGGTGCTGAACATACGTATACTCTTCACACTGTCAGAGAAACTGTTTAGCACTAAGTTTTATTAAAGATCGTAGAATAATGTCAGCACCTGCTGATACGTACGTTTGGAAATATGCCACTAAAGAATGCACTCTGATATGGGCCAAAGTTTTGGACATCTCAATTTAACAGTTGCATTACGAACCTGGAACTAAGCACTTAAACTGGTTTGAAGACGATTTCTTAATCATGACTACACCCAAGGATGCCTTGAAACAGGATCACATAGTGCCCCATATGCTCAATTGCAAATACCCAGTGAATGGTCAAAAACCTCTAAAACACATTTCAACGCTGACTGGTTTAAACTTGCCGAAGAAAGCCCACCTTAAATAATATTAGCTTGAGTACAAATTTCAATTCACAAGTACATTGTGAAAAGAAGAAATTCATCCTTGACATACAAAAGTAAATAAAAAATGATTTGTTGACACTTGAGGCTTTTGAATAATCCCCTATGAAAAGATGCAAACATCATTAACATCTTAAAAACCATCACACGCAAGTTTATTATTCACGTTCTTCGACTTACTGTGCGAATAATAAAAATATTTACAAGCAAAGTTCATATGAATCAGATGTTGGAAAAAGTGGACCAAAATTAGCGCATTTCTGGACCACGCTTTGTTGGCCTAATCCAGAGCGTCTTGTTAATCTACGTTAGTTGAGAAAATAATTGTGTTTTTTTCTTTGAGCAAGTAATCTATCCATTAAAGAGTTAAATAAATAAACTGGAGAACAACGAGTCTGAAAAGATTTCGTTTATCTAACAGTTTTTTAATAAGTTGAGAACGGTGGCTCTAAACTGAAAATCGTTTTCACTGATGAGTTCAGAAAATGCACATTGACGACTATCTTGCTATTTGAAATAATTAAATTCCGTTCCTAGAAAGTTAAATCATCAAGAAATTACACACAAATTAAAAATGTGCATGCCCCGGAATTTTTCACAAAATTCCGCGTATAAATAATATAAGGGGGACAAAAGTTTAAGTACACTCATGCTAGGAATATGTCAACATTTAGTTTTGCATATTTATCAGTGTAGCATTTTATTGTTATGTTCATAATGTGTGAATTTTCATTGTAAATACAAACCATATATTTTTGTAGAGTATGGAGACAGAGAGAGAGCTTGTGTTGTGAGAGAGAAAAGAGAAGAAAAAGAGACAAGAGAAAAAACATAAGAAAGAGAGAGAGAGAGAGAGAGAGAGAGAGAGAGAGAGCTTTTGTTGTGAGAGAGAAAAGAGAAGAAAGAGAGACAAGAGAAAAACATAAGAAAGAAAGAGAGAGAGAGAGAGCGAAAAGAGAAGAAAGAGAGAAAATAGAAAAACATAAGAAAGAAAGAGAGAGAGAGAGAGAGAAAACAAAAGAAAGAGAGAGAGAAAGAGAGAGATTAAAAAAAATTCTGTGGATTCAAGGAAATAAATAAAACTATTATCAGCTTTTCACATAGATTGACAAAAAAAAATGTGCAGGATTGATCGGTGGGGTTCAGCCAAGGAACAATTTACCCAAAAGAGATTCCAGGTAATCAATTCCACGGCTGTAGATATTTCGTTCGGCAGACTTCCTCAACCCATGCGTCCTTTTCTACAGTTACAAAAGTCCACAGAGCCTACCTTTGTCTGGCGAGTCTTTTTACCGAACTTTCCAATCGCCTCGACAATCCGGCAAAGAGAGTGTCAACACATGAACAACAAAAGGACTTTGACGGTTGAAGCATGACGTAACTAAAAGCAAAGGGAGGAAACATTTTTCTTTTATTTCTTTCTATATTTTAGCAACGATGGTGAATCTATGTATTCAGGGTTAGCTTGTAAACACATAAAAACAATAATCTTTGTTTAATGGATTACGAAAGGTTATGTTTTAGGGAATTATTTAAGCGCGCGATTACGATTGTATGTACTTTCATATTCCTGTGAAGAATTTCACATTTCTTATATAATTATTATTTGTATTCTTTGTTTATCGAGCCTCTTAGTTCTCATACGCGAACTATTCGTCTTTGTTTCACTGATATCCTGTGGTGATACATCGCTTATTGTCAGTGATCATGACTGATCGCCATTTCGTGTAGAACGGTTTCCAGATTTTTAAGCTGTATAGAATCACGCACACCGGTTAACATACGAAAGGTATTTTTGCGGGATATAAGTTCAACTAGACATTTTGTTGAATAATTGACACGATTTTTCAGAGCTGAATCAAATAACTCACTTCTCCTCATAGCTCATAGCATTAGATAGCTCAAGTGGTAGAGCAGCGGCGTATCTAGCCGAAGGTCGTGGGTTCGAATCCCGCTCGTGGCACTGACGTTTTTATCTCAACTAAATTGAAAGATATTAATTGGTCTATCAGACCACGGAACATAAAATTATATTGTACAAACTGTTAGCTAGCCGAGTTGGAGAAAACGCTTTGACAGTTCGTAAACAATCACGCAATTAATCCTTTCTTTAATCAAAACGTCTATTGTGTAAATAAATCTGAAAGGTGGTAACAGATGGCGATGAGAAGGCGTTGCGAACGACGAATATGACGAGTGAAATAGACACCGTGAATTATTTTCTAATAAACCTTTCAAGTCGGTGGTTGTCCTTAAAAATTCGTTTTTTTTTCTGTTGTAACACTTTTAAGTACATCTGCTTATAAGATCAGACAGCCAAGCAGCTATTAAAGCACTGGCATGCACATGCCAGGGCACAGGGGAATTTTGGGTAATGAAGAAGCAGACTGGCCAGAGGAGGATCCGCAAGACCATACAAAGGCTCCGAACCTATCCTTGAATATCAAAAACAAACATAGAATCCTCCATCGCAGAATGGATCCAAACAAAACAAAGAGAAAAGTGGATAAACACTAGCAGTGCTAGACACAGTAAACTTATGATAAAACAACCCTAGCCAAAACTAGCAAAAACACTACTACAATTGGAGAGGGCAAATTTCAGAGGAGTGGTAGGACTACTGGCATCTGAGAAAACATCTACATAACATGTGCATATACAATGATGATCCCATTTGCAGACTATGTACTGAGGAGGAGGAAACAGCCACTCATATCATCTTCGAATGCGAAGCAACGGCTCAGCGGAGGTTCAATCTAACGCATAAAAACGACTCAGAGAACCACATTGAAGCAACAACAGCCGATGATTTGATACTTCTGAGAAAAAGGATCGTGTCTATTGACTAAATCAAGGAACTAGGAAGGTACAATAAGCCAGAAGGCTGCAGTTCCTGGGGTACACAAACCCCGCCTCCTGGTACTCTTTCCCACCATACCATACATCTGCTTACTAATATCATCATCATTATATAGCAGGTTCCTTAATATTCGAGCCTTAGACTGTTAATTTTTAGTGACTCAGATCTATATGAACTATATTAACACAGCCTCATACCTTAAATTACCAACTATAGATACAATAAAGAACTTCACATTAAATCTATTAGCAATAATGACAGCCAACCATATCTGGTTGCGACCAGGACTATCAATCGTATCGTTTCCTAAACATCATGTCGGGTTATGAGGCATCCGCTGCAGTACTCCCCCCCCCAAATGATGTTGACGAGGAAACGAACACTGGGCTTCAAAGACGACAGAAGTGTCCAGAAAATGCATCCTTATACTGTGGTAGCTTCAGAACTGTCCTGTAGATCTTCCTCCAGTAGGCGAGTTGATTTAACTCTATCCGCCAACTCTTTGATGTTTTGACAATTTGCATTTCTAACGGGTTTTTTATTTCTTCTCACCACCCGACACGGACCGGTGTTAGGTGGAACTGAGGGACATCTCACCATATTCGCGGCGTCCAAATCCCTTGATACAAAACCCGATCTGGTTATGGTTTATTTATCCATATAAATAAGGAACTAAGTATTTTATTTGGTTCCTTTTTGAGCAATGATTCGTACACAATTAGGAATTCAAAACTTTCTATATCATTCCCGTAATTTAACTGAATGAGTGTTGTAACTACAATAAAGTGTTCCTCTAAGTATGTTGTGCTTTTCTTCTCATAAACATAACTTTCTTTATTACATTGAATCAATATTATTTTATTGCGTTTTTCACTCAAACCTTAGCGTTAGCGAACGTCGAAAATTTAGTCCTACTTTTCTTTAAGCGTTCATCCTTTTTCTTCTTGGTCTCAAAAGAAAGAAGCGTAATTTGCAATAATTCCCATTGGGCCAATTAAAAATCGCACAAGTAAACACCGTAGCGGTCATCGGGCCGACTTTTTCATCTCTAATTACATATTAAAGTCTTTTTTTAATTGCACCCAGCATTGAACCCGAGCGTCGCTGGAGAAAGTATTAATCTGCTGGAAACTGTGCTGACTCGTGGGAATCCAATTTGCCTGGAAACGGTCGGAGAAGAAAATATGCTGGCAAGCTCTTCTTACATCCTCGCCCGTACCAAAATGACTTCGTGTCCGACAATTCGTGATTATCCGTCTTTCAAGTCCTTAAATGAAAATACAAATGCAACATTGTATTCACAAATTTTAGATTAAACTCCGGATGGAAAGATGGAAGAGAAAAACAGTGGGCTTGTCTGTATGTTGATGAACGCAGTGAACAACATCGGCACTGGATCACTCTACTTAAACGATGTGTTTCTAATATTTTAAAAATTTAAACAATTAGAGGTAATTAAAACAGATGAAATATCCCCCTTACGTTTACAATTGGATTTTGAATATAAATCTTTGAATTTGAAGTGTTTTTTTAAAAAAGCTTCTTTCTAACGTTCCGGTGGTTTGATTTTTAAAATAATTTTTCAGATATCGTGAGATGCGGTCTGGTGTGATGTAGGTTTCAGAAAAACATTTTCTTTATCGTGCCGACGTTTCGATCTTTATTGAGATCATCATCTGGGCTCAAAGTGTTTGTCTTCTGTGTAATTGTGCCATTCTTGCGTGTCGTGTCGAGAATGACCACTTTGAGCCCAGATGATGATCTCAATAAAGATCGAAACGTCGGCACGATAAAGAAAATGTTTTTCTGAAACCTATATCACACCAGACCGCATCTCATGATTTTTAAATAAATATCGATTGACTGTCAGTAATTACCTCACAAAAATTTTAAAATATACAAAAAAGTATAATTTGAACTTTGTGGTATATTAGTTTGTTATCAGTTCCTTTATTTTCGAAAAATGAATTTACAAAAGAATTATCTCTATTGCTACTTCGAACAACATCTTACGAGACCTTCAATTCGGCATTCGAACCCATCATTCCACTACTCATCAACTTCACAAAGTTACAGATTTCATTACTTCATGCAGACACTATACACGAATGGAGTGTTTCTAGATGTTTCTCAGGAATTCGACAAAGTACGGCATGAGGGATCATTACACTATTATCTGATTATACCAATCGTACCTTAACAGAGATTTTTCGCTGTAAATCAGAGTACGGGGACTTCTGAGATGGATGAAGTGCGTGCAGGAGTGCCACAAGGATAAATACTCGCTCCGCTGTTGTACACAATCTTTACTTCTGATATGTCCACAAATGAGAATCCACTTACCGCCATATTGATAAGTCATTTCTCTCTTCCTCACAAGCTTCACTTGTTTCAAAACCATATATCAACAATTGAAAAATGGAGCATTATTTGGAAAATAAAGTTTAATCCATAACACAATGTAACAACATATCACCTTTACACTTTGTCGTGAGACTTGTCCTAGCATTTACTTATTCGATGAACCTAATCCGTAATCCGACACAGTTAACTATTTAGGACTTACTTAGGATAGAAGACTAGAAGAAAAAAGACAGATACTCAAAACGATTTAAAATGCTTCATTACCTACTGAACTGACAATCAAAATTACCATACAAATCAAAACTTTTGACAAACACTTTACTCAAACTTAATTTGGATGTACGGATGCCAAACTTATAGATCGGGAAAATATTCCAATATTCAAAGATTGCAAAGTTGTCAATCCAAATTTTAAGACTAATAATTGTTTCTGCCCCTTTTTACTCAAAAAATAACACACTTCACAGAGACCTTAACACGCCTTAACAGTTTTTCATCCACCGAAACGTATTACAGTCGTTTGCATAATAAATTACAAAATCACGCAAATACTATTACTCCATAATCCACAATTACCACTTAAACGACTGAAAAGAATATGAATAAGAGACCTCTTAAATGATTAATATAATTTCATTCATTCCAGGGCGGCTGCCAATGCTTAGCTTTCTCTATAATGCCACAAGCATAAATTGAAATCCAATCTGCTTGTTATTATAATATGTACAGGTGTAGATAAAAATAAACGAAGTAAAAAAATGTTCATTTGCTTATTTCTTATATTTACATTTCTTTGAAAATATTCAATAAACGACAAAAAATTATAACTATTACAAGGCTTTACTAAAAAATGAATAAAACGAGGGTGGGCCATTTTTTGTTTCTCAGTGTAAATAGTGTGTCTAGTTGGTCCTAGTTAGCCAGTGATTATTTAAATAGATTTATAGTAACAATTTTGATTTTTTGTACAGCAATATTTCCAAAAATTAAGCTTGTTTATATCTAAAGGCAACGATAAGCTAGTTTTCTTTTTCTCACCTTTAAGCGGAAGCAAATGGGCTACCCCTTAACGTCAAGGTATGTTGAAAGATTCTCGTACATCACCTGTTGCCGAACTCGATTTTAGAAAGTCAAATCAAGCCGGTTTTTCAACAGGGCTGCTACCGTCCCCTCGGTTCGGCATATGTCTAATTTGACAAAAATTTCTTTGACCTTTGAATTATTGTCGTGAGAAAAGCCCGCTCTCGGCCCATTGTAGGACGTGACGAAATTCAGAATGAACCGTGTCAGTGGGTTTACAGCGGCTAAATTTTCCGAGTGTGATAAGCTAACGCCGATCCTAGATCTCTCAGTTAAAACAAATCAGATTTTCTGCAACGGCTTGCAACACGTTCTTTTGTTTAATTTAATATCCCCCTTAAATTTACAACAGATTCCGAGGTTGAATAAGGTTGCAAATTAAGGTTTAGGCCTTTAACCCGTGATAAACAATCTCTATGAAAAGCAACACAATGTACAATTATATACCGAAAATTTGTGTGTATATGAGAGAGAGAGAGAGAGAGAGAGAGAGAGAGAGAGAGAGAGTGTGTGTGTGTGTGTACGAGTGTGCATTACGTATTAGTATTTTTTATGTGTGATGATTAGTGACCGTTATTCGATAATTACTTAGAAAACGGGAGATGCGGTTAGGTGTGATGAAGGTTTCAGAAAAACATTTTTTTTGTTGTTGTGCCGACGTTTCGATCTTTATTGAGATCATCTTCAGGGCTCAAAGTGTTTGACTTCTGTGGAAATTGTGCCTTTCTTCCGTGTTGTGTGGTACAATTACACAGAAGAATATCTATCTCCATACTCCAAAGATATATATGGTTTGTATCTTAAATAAACTATGCATTGGTTTCATTCAACTCTAAAAACAAAATACTTCAGTCATAAATATGCAAGAAAATGTTGACATATCCCTAGCATGGGCGTACTTAAATGTTTGTTCTCCCTACATTTTTTATACGTGGCGTTTTTGTGAAAAATCTCGTGGCACGAAAATCTTTGTGTGTAATTTCTCATGAACCAAAAAGCTTTGATCTAACTCTCTAAAATAACGGGTTCCGCCTTACGGTTGAGAATTTAATTATTTCATATGGCAAGATAGCCATCAATGTGCATTTCCTGAAAGGGTTTTTAACACTGAATTCGTGGAGGGAAAACAAGTTTTACTTTAGAGCCACCGTTCTCAGCTTATTCGAAAAACTTTTACCCAACTCTGTTTTCGGACAAAGGAAATCTCCACCTTGTTCTCCAGTTTATTTATTTAACAGTTTAATGTGTAATAACTTACTTGCTTATAGTAACAAACGAAAAAAATTACAATAATTTCTTCAAATAACATCGATTAAAAGGTTGCTTCGGATGAAGCTCATTAAAGCGTGATTTAACCCCTGGTGCAAATCGTTGTGAACGAAAACCTTTGGCTCATGAGAAACTAGACAAAAAGTAAAAGTGCTCTCACTCTCTAGGGATTTTCGCCCCAACATGCCCGAATAAGAAAAAATAATAATAAAGACTGGAACAGAATTTTCACTCACCGTGTAATTACATTTTTCTAAAATTATATCTAGCATGGTTTGTAGCCGATTCTGTATCTGGTGCACTTAAGTCCCGATCAACTAGCTGAACACAAATTTACGAATATAAATTTATTTGTTTACCGTGCGTTTTATTTGTAGCAGCCAATATTTCTTATTTGTGAGCACCTTATTTATTAGTTTGTTTTTAGTTATTATTCTTATAATGGGCGTTCGAGGTCAGTCCCTGCTTTTAGACCAAAAACAGTTATAAATTAGTAGCATTCAAGATATAACATAAATATGCTGTTTCTGCAATGTCTTAAGTATTCATAATTAAATAATTGTTTTTGGTATATTTAGATGTGGTACTGACCCGAAACGTGCATTATGATGATAATAATAACTACAAAATACCACATAACAACAGCCTTTAACCTAAGCAATATTTTTTTTTACATTTTCTGTTTGTAAGATTTTGTTGAAAACGTTAGGTGTATCGACCATTTTTATTACTTACGAATAATATGAATCTTAATATATTGGTTGTTATTTGGATAAGGTACAAGTTCAATTTTCACTGCCGATCGTTCGACCTATGGGTACGCGATATTTCGCAAACGACCTTCTCACATCGCACATTCGCGCTAATGAATACAATCCCTCTCAACACAACCTTTACGCACATGTATATTTGATATTACGCCATCGATACTTTCACAACACACATTCACACTAATAAATACATTCCTCTCTACATAACCTTTACACATATTTTACAGCAACATAACTGAGGAGGGGTCGATGGGGTACTCGATATCACACCATAGACCTTCTCACATCGAACACTACGCTAGTAAATACAATCATTCTCGGCAATACACTACTATTATTACTACGTACAATAGAATGTCCCCGTTTCCTATATTAATCAGGACCGTGAGCCCCCAAAACTCGTCTTAGTGCTGAAGCAGAATTCTTAAAAAGATTATTTAGTTCTATTAAGCCAATGATGCTGAAACCCTTCAAATATAATAATACCATTTGGATTACGAAGAATGAATTCATTAATTTTTAATTAAATGTTGTTATTAGTTTTCTTATCGATCATAAAAATAATTTTAACAAATTTAATTCTTATTGTGATTTTAAAAAATTTAGTATGTACTGTAAAAATTTTAACTCTCGACGCGACACGCAAGAATGGCATAATTACACAGAAGACAAACTCGAACCAGACCGCATCTCACGAATTGTAAATGAATAACTATTAACAGGCTCTAATTACACAAACATTTTAAACTTATAATTTGAACTTAATTTCAATTTTATCTTTATTTGAATTTATTGCATTTTACTTTACTTTTGTTTTCTCTCTTTGTTAACTTTACTTTTTCTTTCATTCATTTGGTCTTCTTTTGATTTGAGTCGTTTTAATTTAATTTTTTAGCAATTTTGTTCACTGACGTAACTCCTGCGACATGTGACAAGCGATATAAGCTTTTAGGCGAAAATATACTAAAAAAAAAATTATCTGGGCAAAACTATCCTAAACCTGTTTACACATTGACATAATTAAGTTTTTAATGAGAAGCGTCGGTGGCCGCAAAGTTTAGTGTTTCACGGCGCTCATCACTGTAAGTTAAAGGTCATGGGTTCGAATCCAGCGGCCCTGCACTGGCATTTTTTTTCAAAACCACCGGCACACCGAGGGTCGATATAACCTCTTCTGTTGAGGACCCTCGAAAAAAAAGGTTTTCAATGGCTGGTTGCAATTTTCTTTGAGAAATGACCCCAAAGTCAATCACGACATGACCAAGAATCAATTAATAGTGTTACTATCTTGGCGTTGCAAGATAAAAAATAAGTTCTTTCAGTTCCTACACTGAACTAGTCTACGTTTTTGTGGTTAAAAGTTATTTTTTACAACAATCGCATTTCTATAATTATTTTTTCGACATTAAAATAAAACAATGGACATTTGTCATACGACTACGCTACCGCTCGTCCCTTCCGTTATGCATATTTTTGTTATGGAATATTCATTACCAATGGGAATTAATTAAGAATTAAAAATGCCTAAGAGAAAAAAAATAAATGCCCCCAAAAAGCGTATCAGTCAAGTTTTAATACCTGTGTCATTATCATTAATTATTGTTTATAAGTTCCATTAAAATTTGTAGCGACTAATAAAAGCGAGTTCTCTTTCAAACGGAAATTAGTTCGAGAAAGATTTGTTCATAATAATACACTTTCAAAAAAATATTGAAAAATTTATAAATTATGAATAAATTCCATATATTTTTGTAGAAATTTTAATAATTTAGTAATCAAATGAAGTTAATTTATTAGATGATAATAGTATTAATTTTCTATGTTTGAACCGGAAATGCACTTGATGGCACGTTTTAAATATTATAAAATACGATATTATGAAATGAATACATTTACTAATTTCATTATAATTAATTAATTATTTAGAAATCGTGAGATGTGGTCTGGTGTGATGAACGTTACAGAAAAACATTTTCTCTATCGTGCCAATGTTTCGAGCTTTATTGAGCCCTGAAGATGATGTCAATAAAGATCGAAACCTTGGCACGATAAAGAAAATGTTTTTCTGCAACTTTCATCACACCAGACCGCATCTCACGATTTACAAATATTTATCGATTAGCGGTCATTAATCACCACACATAATTAATTAATATACAAATAAATGATGTATAAATATCTAAATATAAATAATTTAGAAATTTTGTAATGTTCCATTTACTGCCAGATTAGGCATTATTATTTCATTATTATTTGGAGACCGGGAGATGCTGTCTGGTGTGACGTAGATTTTAGAAAAACATTTTCTTTATCGTGCCAACGTTTCGATCTTTACTGAGGTCATCTTCAGAGCCTGGGATTTATAAACGTTGTTAACGTGTAATTTGTATAATTTAAACAATGCTTTTAAATCCCAGGCCCTTAGGCCAATTTAAGTTTTAAAAATTTGCTTACAAGCACGGAGAAAACTCTAAGCTGATTTCCACTTAAAATCGGGTCAGGGTTAAAATGTGTATTCAACCGGATGCTGGCCGATAATACTAAATTGCAAAATTGGGACGTTAGGGGGTAATCAGTAATCCCGAAATCCATAGATTCTAAACTCGAGCAAGAATTCTTATTACAATAAAATTATTATAAAATTAGCAAGTATTTATAAGTTTTATCGAATGTTGAATAACCACTAGGCCTTTCTTTCTTTTTCATGTCCCGCTTCTACGCCCTTAGAAGAGCTTTGCGGGTAAGGACATTGAGCAAGTGACTTCCCTGATTTTGGTCGTCCTGGTTAGTCTGCAAGTAGAAGAACAAATCGAACCTGATCGACACTCATATTATCGGTTCCCTGTTTTACCTTTCACTCGTGCACGTTTCGACTTCACGCAATCTTCAGTGATGAGCTGATTCTGATTTTATTTATTTATTATACATTTGTCATATTTAAAATTCAAGAAGTATAAGAAATCTTCAGAAGTTAGTCAAACTTGAAAATTTAGAAATTTCATATTTTGGAATTTACAAAAAAAAAGAAGAAAAAACTGGTATGACATACTAATATATTACATGAACCTTTCCAAGTTCAGACAGAATTTTCCCAAAGGTTTTGATTAAAAAAAAAAATTACCCGAAAATTCTGTACCGATATTCTTATTGTTTCCATAGTTCCTAGTTTTTAAAAAAATCAGACTATTTCAATTTATTTTATATAATTCCAATTTTGCACAGGATTTTTTTTAGCAATGATTTAACACGAATTTATACACATAGGGGACATAGACTCGTCTGAGTACGAGAAGAAATAAAACTACGAGAAAATAATTAAATTTCAATTAAACGAACATTTTTTTCTGAAAAGAGACCAGAAAGTCAATTGCTATTGTCAATGCAAAACTAGCGCAAACATATTTCATAATTTTTTGTATAACGGACATT
This sequence comes from Cimex hemipterus, assembly GCA_039619505.1. Lineage (NCBI taxonomy): Eukaryota > Metazoa > Arthropoda > Insecta > Hemiptera > Cimicidae > Cimex > Cimex hemipterus. Next base: position 23,280,230 of record CM077099.1, on the reverse strand, counting down.
ATAACGGACAAGCGGTGTAATTTTGATCTTAATAAATTTAACATTATTCTTTATTTAATTTTTGCGAGAGAGTAAGAATAATACGATAATTATCGGTGCAAAACCCAGACCTCTCACTCTTTTAATCTAAAGATTTTAAAAAGATGAGTGTGTACAAATTTTGAATTTATGCGAGTCGAAATGAATTTTTACAAATTGATATTCCCAAATGATAAGTGGTTTGCGAGCCAGGAAAGAAATTTGTTTTACACCCTGTAAGAAAATAAATATAAGATTTAAGTGGATCCGTTGCCTTTAAGTGTAAATCTTATCTATAAATATCTAATTAAAACTAAGTCGATAGTCAAACACTGCGGATTTTTGTACAATTTACCGGATTAATTTTTGCAATATATCAGGATTTTTTTAAAGGCTCACCTTGGTAAGAAGCGTATTGTACGGCTTTGTCAAAGCACACGCTTCTTCTTCTCGCCGGCCCTTTTCTCAGGTAGATGTAGTTCTCGATATCCCAGGGGTCGAGGTACCTCCTCTCGAGCGAAGACATTGCTTAGGACTGAAGGGAACGCCGTTGAACAGGAGTTACCCCACTCGGCAGACCTCCCGCCACAGAAGGGAACCGTGGAGCCGCTTCCCTGAATTGAAAAGTACAGCTTTTAGCTTTCGTACTGATTATAAATTGGGGGGTTTACTATATCTGGCAAATCTTATTCTTCTTGAAATTATGTTTTTTTTTTAAATTAAGCTTAAGGTTACGAAAGCTCAAGTAGAGCAGTGGCGTATCAAGCCGAAGATCGTGGGTTCGAATCCCGCTCGTGCCATTGACTTTTTATCTCAAATGAAAGCCTTAATTAATTGGTTAAGGTTAAAGGATCAACGTCCGCGATTTTGGCTTGGACATTTTGTCGATAATTCGACTTCAATTCATTCAACCAGAAAAATTGTTCAGTGCGGTATTCTTTACTAGATTTCATGACATGATTAATTTTAAATATTACCTATATATCATTCATATTGTGACCTACCTATACATCTCAATACCGTCAACACCACCTACGCGTACTATACCACAATTTTGTCCGTTAATTCAACTCTTATGCAAGCTACCTCCAACAGCCAAGAACATCTAGAACTTATAGAAGGGAAAAGTGGGGACCAAGACTGAATGAGAAAAAATCTCAGATTTCGCTTACATTGAAAAACCGACTTGCCCTAACCGAGCATCAACAAACAGAGAAACAGATTGTCATTCAAAGCAACAAGACTTAAGAGACAACTTAATAGAAGACTTGGACAACTAAAGAGGCTTCTAGGACCGACATTTGCTTTGACTCAACTAACCAAATCATTTGAATTGTTGACAAATATGTTTTAGTCCCCGGTTCATTAATGTAATTTTCAAAATTTTAAATTTATAAAGCATTACAGCCAAAGACAAAACAATTCAAAAACGGAGTTCGGGGAATTGTTGAACACACGTCAACTGTTATTATCAAATAACTAATGTTTGACGATGATGATATAATCATCAAATCGTTTTAATAATAACAATCACCGCCGGAAAATTTAAAAAAAATCATACAATCCTCAAATATACAGTCTTATAAACCAAATTAATTTGGGTTCGTTGAAATGAGTTGCTAACGCAATCGTCTAGATGAAAATGTTTCATTTTCCCTTCCCAAATTGGCAATTTTAATGGACTAGTTACCACTGTCGGAAGCAATGAGAACATGTCCTACGATTAGCATGGAAAAAATATTGGGTCTAATCCCCCTACATCACATGGTAGAAAGGACAGCACAGAAAACCACAATTAACCTTATTAGAGAGAGAAACCTACAACAGGAATAAAACTGAAATGGAGAGACAGAAGTAAACTGTGGAAAAACCATCCATTACTCATGGCTCCAAGAGATGACATGAACAGGATGTTTGAATTGAATCCAAAATTCCGAACACATCTGGTCATCAAAAAGGAATGGGAAGGAATGGAAATCAACTCCTTTAAAAATGGCACCATCCTTTGGTACACAGACACAAGAAGGTACAGGAGCAGGAGTATTTGGACCTGGCATCAAATACTCGGAACCCATGGGAAAACTCACCAGTATCTTTCAAGCAGAGATTCACGCAATAGAAAGATGTGTCCAATTCAACCTAGATAAAGGATACAAAAACAAGAATATAGCTATCATGTCAGATAGCCAAGCAGCCATCAAAGCACTAAGTTCAAACATCATTAGTTCAAAGATGGTGCTGAACTGCAAAACCAAATTAAATTTATTAGGTACGCAGAACAAAGTCAGCCTCTGCTGGGTCCCAGGACACATGGGTGTAGATGGCAACGAGAAAGCGGACACCCTTGCAAAGAAAGGGGCAGCTACACCGCTGACAGGACCTGAACCCTTCTGTGGCATAGGAATCCACACTATCAATGAACATCTCAGACAGAAGGACAAAAAGAAAATAAGGGAACATTGGAATTCGCTTATTGGACACAGGCAATCCAAGAATCTTCTAACCAATTTCGGGAAGAAAGAAATTACAGAATGTGTCAAAGGAGGCAGGAATAAACTGCGAATCCTAACAGGATTCCTAACTGGACACTGCAGATTAGACGGGCACCTAAAGAAAATTGGAATAATCCAGGATGGCACATGCAGATTCTGCAAAGAAGCAGAAGAAACACCAACACATCTGCTAACAAACTGCGGAGCAACATTAGCCCGTAGGAGGAAGTGTTTTGGGATGTACAATGTGACCATAGAAGAACTTCAACCAATAAAACCGGCCCTATTAATCAAGTTCCTTGATGAAATAGGACTCACCGATGTGCTTTAGGCACAGAACGGGGGATACAATAGCTCTTAAAGGGCGCAGTATACAACACCCTGAAATATCATCATCATCATCATCATCATCATCATCATCATCATCATCATACCACTGTCGGAAGATCTGACCCGTAGAAGAGGAGTCATCAACACCAATTAAGAATAGGGTATGGAAGGTTGACACACAGGCACTTTAATTTGGACCAAATCCCGCGTCCCACCTAGTTGAGGGGTGCAATTCCTTGGCTCCCAATAGAGAGCGAGTAGGAATGCCACCCGATATGATAATCCATCATGGCAGCGAATATATGGGGGTCCTCAGTTCCGACTTTTGGAGAAAACACATATTTCGTGTATCTAGAGTGTATAGGGAGTAAATATATTATTAACGTGAATGGACCAATGTGCAATATGTGTGAAGTAGTTCACCACCCTAATTGAATGAATGGTATATAAATAAGAGATAATGTATTTAAGAATAAATGTGAGTATGATTTGGGTTTGGAAGCAGAATTGACCTAGTTGTTGACAACATCCTCCCCCGAACCCAATCCCTGTAGCTGGTGGGAAAAACCGAGTTCTGCCACTGAGTTGCCTCCCCCCCGGGAGGTGATTCTTGAAGCTTGCCGGCAATCTATTGTAAACTGCAAAAGCTTGGATTGCTGGTGGGCTGCTAGAAGCTATAGGTATAACTCTGCATGTTTGTACGTACATGTTTGGATTTGAGCATTACAAATCTAAAATCTAATCTAACGAACTATTTAAAAATTTAACATTTTTTTAATAATCGTTAAATTTTATGTTATAATGAGGTCGTAATTTCATTCTAAAAATAATCAAGTATCTCGTTCGTTAATTTCATCACAAAACAATTTGAAATTTGTAAAATTTGGCATAGGATAAGTTAAAAAGAGGTGTGTGGTGATTAGTGACCATTAGTCTATGATTATTCGGAAATCATGAGATGCGGTCTTGTGTGATATAGTTTTCAGAAAAATATTTCCTTTATCATGCCAACGTTTTGATCTTTATCGAGATCATCTTCAGGGCCGGGGATTTACAAACATTGTTTATATTTAACAACTACATTTAGGAAGTGGAAAAAAGTGAATTGCAAAATATAATTTTTATATTCAATCAAAGTATTTCCACTCACTCAAAGTGTTTGAGTACTCATCATTTCCGAATAATCAGTTAAATAGTGAATTGACTAGCATAAAAAATTTATATTATCGAATTAATTTCTAACGATGGTGACATAATCATCGAAAGCTAATTGGGTTCTACTATACTTTCAATTTCCATTTTAACCGGCCGATTAGTATTCAGTAAAAGTATTATAGAACAGTAATTAACGAGGACGCTAACAATAAAAACCATCCTATTAAAAATTAAAATACATTACCAGTCAACACTGCTATACCTGTTCAATGGATGCATTCTTATGGCCAGGATAATCGAGCGGCCGTAATTCTGAAAGCCGCTCAAGAAGTCGCAGGACGTCTAATTTGGTTTCATAATCTGTAACAATACCATAATCTAAAGTTTCCTGTTGTAAAATATGTAAAAATTTGGTTTAATTGATGTTTGGTTTAATTGATAGTTTGCTATGTCAAAAAACAGTCACGAGTAGGTTAAATTAAAAAATCGTATCTTGATATGTTGGATAATACGGTAATACATTTTGGGTTAAATTCGTGTTCTAACCCTATCTAATTTAAGAATTTAAAATTTTAAGAATTTTGACTTTTTTGATCCACAGACCAAAAAACCCAATATTAGCATAAATCACAGTTCCGTGTATCGACGTGTTTAAACCCAATATTCGACTGTTTATTTTTACACAAAGGACAATGACTAAAATCTCAAGAATCTATAGTGATATTTACACGAGAGAGCAAAGTTTCATGAATGTTTTTGTACAAATTCACTGCAAAAAATCAGTAAATTTATTTTTTAAGATGATGAAACAGCCTAAAACATGATAAAATACCAATATTTGCCAGCAAAACCACATCAGTGTATCGCTGCGTTCAAAACCCAAAAATCTATGCTTACATTTCCACGACGGACGATTTAGAGCAATTGCTTTATAATATTTAATACAAACTGTAATTCCGTTCCAGTTTAATTTAATCATGATGAATCCAGATACTAAAAAACCAATATTTTCCAACAAAACCAATCCGTGTGTCGCTGCGTTGAAAACTCAATAATCCATTTTTATATTTCCACGATGGACGATTCTAGATTAACTGCTTTGTAATATTCAATACAAACTGCAATTCCATTCCAGTTTTTTTTAATCATGAGGAATCCAAAGGCTAAAAAAACCCAATATTTTCTAACAAAAACCAATCCGTGTGTCGCTGCGTTCAAAACTCAAGAATCCATTTTTATATTTCCACGATGGATGATTCTAGACTAACTGCTTTGTAATATTCAATACAAGGTGCAATTACATTCCAGTTTTTATTAAATATGATGAATCCAGAGGCTAAACAACAGGAAATCCCCCTATACACCGCATCCGTGTATCGCTGCGTACTAAACTAAATCATCTACTCTTATATTTACACAAAGGACAATGCTGAAGTCATTTTTGTAAAAACGGATTGCGAATAATGATTTAATTAGTTTTTTTAGAACCTGAAGTGTCCCCAGGCCAAAAAAGATTGTTACTCTAAGCATTGTAAGCATCTAATAAGCATTCTTGGTTTCCAAACAAGACGCTGTTCGAAAAGACGAATGCCATAAATACACACACGCCGTCTCACATGAGACTGCAAATCAAATAACTTTTCACACACAAAATAAATCATCTTGGTCGTCAACACTCACTGATCTCGATCCGGAGGATTTTTTCGGGCGTCATGTTACAAATCACGTCGGTGAAATCTGGGCGAAAACATTTCAACATTCGGAAAATGACCGTTGCACCTGCAGCGATATTACGCCATGGGTTTTAAACGTGCCAGCCAAAGTGGCCAAAATTAACCAAAATGTTACGTAATGTTAAAAGTTTAATCTGAAAAAAGAGAAAATAGATGCCTTAAATGGCAAAAAGCTTTCAGAGGAAATCAATTCACGAATTCTCATTACCACCAAACGCTTTTCAAAACAGAAAAAATTCAACTGGCATTTCTAATTTTAAATTAACATACCCAAATATTTTTATTTTTATAAAAGTAAACAAATAAACTTCATAAACGTCTAATTATATTTCGATAAATATCCCATCCCCCTTAAGAATGTTTAAATGTCTATATAAATTATTAATTTAACGCAGTGATTATAAAAACTATTTCTTTATTTTTCGAAGGCGTTATTGCCCCTCAACCCATACGAAATGACTTTCACGTTTTGCAGCCCTGTGTTTCGGGCATTGCCTAGTCTATTGCAGTAATGAACAATTAAATTAAATTATACAACAGACTTTTGTCATTAAAATTTTAAGACCGTGACTATTTCTTGCCTATTTGATCACTTATTACACGCACGCCCACGCACGCGGTCTCTCTCTCTCTCTCTCTCTCTCTCTCTCTCTCTCTCTCTCTCTCT
>CM077099.1:23254247-23273435 GCA_039619505.1 Cimex hemipterus | reverse complement strand
CTCTCTCTCTCTCTCTCTCTCTCTCTCTCTCTCTCTCTCTCTCTCTCATCTCTATCTATCTATCTATCGCGCGCTCTCCCTTTACTTAATAGTATAGATTGTTTAAGCTATTTCTCCTAAATATACCCCGATTCTATATATTTAATCTCACGGTTTGTTTGTTCGCCAGTTTTTTTATTCAATCCGTTTATTCTCTTTCTATTTCTCGTCTATCTGTGTCAGATTTTATATTAATATTCTATTCCAATTATTTACTAGGTCTTTCTTTTTCTTTCAGTTTTCTTGGCGTTTCTCTCAGTCGCTGTATTTCTCACCTCTCCTCTCCTCTATCCCCTCTCTCTTTTTCTCTTTCTTTATATATATCTCAATCTCTTTCTCGTCAGCCTCAGATTCTATGCTAATTTTCTCCAATTATTTACTGTGTCATTGTGATTCTTTTAATTTTCTCTTTTTATCTCTAGGTGTTACATGTTACTTGCCAACGTTGCGATCTTTATTGGCATCATCTTCAGGGCTCAAGACAAGGTTTGTCTTCTGTGTAATTGTTGCGTTTTGGGCACTCTCAAAACGACACGCAAGAATGGCACAAGTAGGCAGAAGACAAACACTTTGAGCCCTGAAGATGATGTCAATAAAGATCGAAACGTTGGCACGGCCAAGAAAATGTTTTCTGAAACCTCCATCACACCAGACCACATCTCACGATTTCTAAATAATTATCGATTAACGGTCGGTCACTAATCTCTACACATTTCTACAACGAAGGATATGGGATTCGATGAACTAATTGTTAGGCTATAAATTTTACAATTAAAACATTAGATGTTTAAATATCTTACATTTAGTAAAGAAGACTTTTGTAATAATAAAAAGGGACTGACTGAACCGAAAAAGCACACCACAAGTGATGGCATGTTGTGCATGTTAATCAGTGACACCCCTCAAAAAATTGCGGAAACGATCGCCGTGTATTTTCTAATCTAGATAAGCATTATGTCACCTAATTTCTAATTGTGATTTGTTTTTAAATCGCCAGCAAAACGATCGGTTTCTTGGACGATTAGTGTCGAGAATTAAAAAGCAGTCAAGGGGAAAGCCACTTCTAAGGGAGAATTTCACCAAAATCAACTTCTCCTCACGATACTTAATTGAAAACAAAAGAGCTAATCCATAAAAATGGTATCATTTCTGACGCATGACTTCTGTTGAGAGTGTAAGAAGTTTTAGTTTTTTCGTTTCACAACCAGTACCAACGGATTTGACATGTACATCTTGCCTATTAATTCCGTTTTGGATCATTAAATAAGATTAATGAAAACCATTATTAAAGCAGTTTTCATTTCATTTTATTGAAAACGTTGAGAAGCGAAGTGGAGTCAAGTGAATGTGTATTTTCCCCTTGTATCTTCGGAAGAAATGTGTTAATCAGTTAGACTTGCAATGCGATACAGCAAATAAAAAAATATAATTAAGCGTGGAACGTTGCTATTATTTTAAAAGTTTCTACAACGTTCTTCGCTAGAAAACATTATGATCGACCTGTTTTACAATAAATATTTTAAAAAATCAAAGCTTTTGGTGGCTAAATAGCCACCATCAGGGCAAACGTTAATCAATGCGTTCAATTTCCAGTTCAAATAAATAAAAATATGCATTATTTATTTATTTAATACGCGAGCATAACTCTATAGTTAAGTACATGAAAGTGTAACAGCTTTTAACAGTTCTCAAGATCTCCTTGCCCCTTAATCCCTTGTAAAGAGAGCCCAGCATTGGTGGTTTCATATGGCATCTGGGTGCAGCGCTTGGCCTTAAAGTACACATACAGCAAATCCTCAAGGAAAAATCGTCCTGGATTTTCTTGGAGATTTCCTCTAATGAACCCGAGCCCATACTAATGGAGAATTTTTCTTCACGAAAATCCTTGAGGTAACGCCCTAGTTCGGTGTTGTATAGCAGTGACTGTTAGTTGTTCTCGTGATTTTGGCCTCAAAAAAAAAAAAAGAACTTATGTTTGTAGGGATTTCCCTTTCACCGCCGCCATTGATGTTGAGGAATTCCCCAAGGCTTGGACTGTTCAGGCCGAACCTAGAGAATATACAGCTCGTGTACGGTTATCTTTAATTTTAGTGATGTGACTTATTTATTATTGAATTTATTATCTTATAACAACAGACAAAATTTCACAATCATATAAAAAAAAAGCAGAAACAAATTAATGTTCCACAACACTTTCACCCAAAACCAATATGTCACCACGAGAATACCACCACACTTTATGTGGGTATGATATAGTTGGTTAAAAATTTATATTTACATCTTTAATTATATTATTTCTAATCAATATACGTTTTGTAATTTACCCATGCTAAGAATATGACCCGAATAAAGGTCGAAACGTCTGGGGGAGATATGAAAAAGTTGTTTTTCTAAACTACCTCATTCTGACTTCAACAAATTACTTTAAGCCTGTGTTCATTGTGATTTGAGGCCGTTGTTTGTAATATCCTCACAATAGATTTTTTGTTTGTTAATAATCTAAAACAGTTTAATGTGAATGGTCAAAAATGAATTAACTAATTAAAATCTGCTGTTTTTTGAAATTGTTGGTTAATTTAAATTTAGTCGTAATGGTTCCCCAGTCGGTGAGGTCAGGGGAAGGTTTTATGTTGAAATAATTTAATCAATTTAATCGCCCTTTTATAAAATACCAGTAGCATATATAGGTACGAATAGACTTGACTTTTTCCAAAAACATAATCGGTCATTATTTAAAACAATAATAAATTAAAACAAAAATCAAGTTGCATACCTAATGAAGTCAGCTAGTTTGGCAAAAGGCCGAGTTGGCGTGGAAGGGACTGGCGACATTTCGGCTGTTGGTGAAATGGTCAACACGTCGGCTGGCGGGATTTTATCCGACTGAACGGTGAAATTGTCGCAGCGACGCCTTGAAAAAAAAAACCGTCTGGAATCTTGATCGGCGGCGGAATCCTGGGAATTGCGCGCGGAGGCGGCGCCACGGCCGCTTTGTTGACGATCCAGCCGGCTGTGGGACCTGCGGAGAATCTGAAACCAAACAAGAACAGTCGGTTCAATCTGGCGTAACAACACTCCTCAACCGCTCCGCTCTTGCTTGCACCCAGCAGTTGTTTCAGGTTTGTTCGAAGCAATTTGAAGCCAACGACTACACGGAAATATGGTCAAGAGGAAAGTGCAGGTGTTGCTGGACTCGGATACATCAAGCGACAGCAGTGCGTCCGATTTGGACAATGTAAGTCGTCTTTATTATTAAAGCACATTACTTATAATTAAATACAGGCCAAAATCGAAAAACAAACAAAAAACCCTTCCCGTGTCTCATACCTTCCATAAACAAAACAGAATCTAATTAAATTGACTCAACATTGCAACTAGCATAGGTGTAACTGCGTTTGTTTCATGTTAATACCTAGGAGCTGCTGTCCTTGGCGAAGAAGAAGAAAACCAGCAACGATGAGAGTGAGCCCAGCATGAAAAAGGCGACCAACGCCTACTCTGACTCGGAAACGTCCTCCGGCTCCGACGGTGACTGGGATGCGAGGGGTAAATCGAAGAAAAAGAAGAAAACTAAAAAACAGAGCAAAAAGGCAGTCTCCAAGTCATCGTCCGACTCAGACAGCAGCGACGAAGAGAATGGAAACAATGATAAACACTCTGAACCCGAAGAAGGTAAATTTTAACATACTAGTGGGTCTTTTCCGTTCTACTAGGGATAGAGGTAAACGAGACGGTCAAAGGGACTTCAGCACCTTGACCTGAATAGATCTATTGTGGTCCCCATTTTTTATAATTCACCAGCCAGTTTTGAGTTATTAATCAACCTCCTTAGCTTTGCCAGCAGCTTCTTAGTGTATGATCTTGCTTGCACTTTTTCTCATCCTCGTTGCAAGGACCTGCACCTACATTGACAATCACTAAAACATAAAACATGTTCTGCGGTCTCCTCTTCCTGGCGGGCAGGAGGTTTCTTCTGTTTCTACTCTTTTCCATGTGCTTTTTTAAGTGGCAATGCCCTGTCAGAAATCCAACCAAAATCCTGGTTCGGTTGCGGTTGCGTTCTACTAATTGTGTGAGTTTCACGGAAGGCCCTTCTAAATCTTCTAATCTTTGCGTGCCTTATACATCATCATTGTATTGTTCCACCAGGTTTTGAACCCATTAAGGATTTGTTTCATGATGTATCCTCTTCTAGGTTGCTAAGCCACAGTAAATTTCATAGCCCAGACCGTTCCACTAAGCAAAACACAGATTTATTATGGTTGAAGCCATAATTTAAGATATTGTAAAAGCGCCTATTCACTAAGCAAATCTCAATAAAGAAAAGACAACCAACCGCTTCATTGGCTGGCTGTGGTATGCTTAATGTGTACAGAAGGCGAATCAAAGCGTTTGACCTTGGTCAAGGTTCAGACTTCTGAAGGTAACACTAAAAGGATTGATGCTGTCGATTATGATTCCTTATGGTTAAATTCCTTAGGCACAACCCCCTTGGTTTAATAAAGATGGCCAATTTTCTTACACCAAAAATTTGCTTTGCTCTGTGGAGACAGGCAGGGTTACGTAGCTAATACTAAATTGGAAATGGGTGCCACTCTGTTTTATGTGTGAAAGTGAAAATTAACTAAATAAAGAGTTATTGAGAAATTAACCAGGGTTTAAAACCGAGGTTTGTGTCTCTTGAACAACTAAACAGGATGTGTCAACCTCTTATGGTTAAAAATATCGTAGGCCAAATAACTGTATAATTAATTTTTTGATAATTTCCATCCTAATTTTGTGGAAACCATAACGAGCTGATGGGTAGGAAGAAAATTGTCTTTTTTACCAGCAATTTTTTGTCAGGCATATTTATAATTTCGGTGCCTTTTGAAAATAAAGTAGCTTGATGGTTTTATCATAGTTACAAGTTCAAAAGTGGATGTCTGAATGACTACTCGCCATGTTCATAGTCATTTATTAATAGTAGTTAGCACAGCAGTTTATTTGAAAATAGTCACTGAAGATGGTGTATATTATTACACCTGAATTTTTAAAAACCTTGAAAAAATGAGTTTATTATTTGATATTCAAATCCTTTTATCAACATGGGTAGAAATAACTTCTATAAAAACTAACATTGCACGCTCTGTAAGGATTTCCTAAAAAGTGTCCCATATAAACAAGCTTTAAGTAACTTAACATTTAAGCATGGTTAATCAAATTTATAGATAGTTCATTCAATCCGTTAATTATTCTGTCTATGTAAGGTCTTGGTTAAGATAAAAAAAATCAGTGTCACGAGCGGGATTCGAACTTTGGCTCAAAACACTGCTGCTCCAACCACTTGAGCTATTCTGACTTCAATCCACACGAATATAACCACCATCCTGAGAATTAGTGTATGTCTGCGTTACTTGATTTCCGAGGAAATTGCCGCTTTTAGGAAGTGTTGAGCATTACTCCAAAGTTAGGTGGGTCCGTCCACTGTTGCCTTAGTTGATGAAGGAATTGATGATTTTCTAAAGATCCGGCCAGGCCTTTAGAGATACTGACCCGCTCCCCTGCATTAATCCTAAGCCTATCCCGGCCATATTAATTGGAGAATGATACACTCAATGAGGCACTATAATTTAGGAGATATACCTGGTTTAATTTTACATACATATTTTGTTACGAATGTTACAACGTTCGGCCCAATATCTTCCATTGGTCGAGATGTTTGATGCCAGCATTCTTGTTATTAATTATTATTCGCTAATTTTATGGTCTGCTTGACCAATCTGAGGTTTTTGGTTGAGATGAAAAATTGAATATATGGCAAAAAGCGAGAAAATTTGAATGGCTGTAGGTTGAGATGAGGAGGTGGTGTCTGAGTGGGTCTTGACAACTTTTATATAGATATTACTTTATTGTATGAGATTACATGGTTAAGGTTTTTTAATTAAATGTAACCACTTTTGTGCTATGGTTGTTGCAATTGCATAATAATTTTCAATAGTCATTTGTACATTTAACGTTAATATGCAAATAATATAAACCAGCGAGCAAATTAAATTCCTTCGCATTTACAGAACTGTTTTGTTAACCATAATAAAATCACATTGGGAAAGCGTTAAGACGTAGCTTTGTTTGATTTCGACGGAAACAGCAGTACCAAAACTAAGGTATAAAACACAAACAAAATAAAAGTATTATTTTTAGGTGAGGTTTCTGAGTCAGGCAGCAACGTTTCTGGGGACGATGATGAAGATTCATCAGACTCTAGCCAGGATGAGTTCAACGATGGTTACGATGAAAACTTGATGGGTGATGAAGAGGACAAAGCTCGATTAGCAAAAATGACTGAAAAGGAAAGGGAGCAAGAAATTTTTAAAAGAGTGGAGCAAAGGGAAATAATGAAAACAAGGTAGTTACTTTTTGTATAACTGTTCATTCTTTAATTTCAAGTTTAAAGTTACATTCTCTATTAATTACGGTAATCCGTTAAGTTAGGTAATTTAATGGTTTTTATTACTTTTTAAATTCCCATTACAGGTTTGAAATTGAAAAAAAGCTCAGGCTGGCCAAGAAACAAGAGATGAAGAAAAAGAAAAAAGGAACAAGCGCTAAGAAGTCTCAGTCAGACAATAAAATAGACGTAAAAGAAAGGAGTAAAGAACGCAAGAAGACTGTTGAAGAAAACAGAGGGAAGATGGACAAAAAGGCACAGGCAATGAATCTTCTCAAAGCCAGGAGAGAAGAGAAAAAAGAAAGAGGTAATATAATTAATTTGTTTTGTGTTTTTTACGCAGACTAAATTTTCATTAAAAAAAAAAAAAAATAGAGGAAAAAGAAAAACAGCAAAAGGCAGCAGAAGAAAAGCGAAAAGAGGAAGAAGAGAGTAAGAAGAGATTAGACAGTGATATCGAAGATGGTGAAGGAGGTGGAAGCACGACGGGCAAGACGAAGCTAAAAGCTAGTGATATCTACAGTGACGACAGCGGGTCTGATAGTGATACATCTCCACCTTCGAACGCCGACAGACAGAGGAGACCAGACCTCAAACGCGATTCCTCAAGTTCAAAGAGCAGCTCTTCCGACTCTGACTCAGATGCAAGGTATTTTCATTTGTTATCAAATTACTTTAATATTTTAATCTTTAAATGTTCCTCTACTTAAATTTTTTTTCTGTGTTCTGACAGATCTACAGAAAGCTCAAAGGTCAAAACTAAGAAAATCCAATATATAACAACCAACGAGGAATTAAACAGAATTAGGTTATCACGTCACAAAATGGAAAGGTAAAACGCTTGAATTGTTTTTCTTTTTGAAAATAGATTTTAAATTTCAAGTTGTTAAACTTATTTTTGGGGGCCGCGGTAGCCGAGTGGTTAGCGTGAGAGACTCTCGGCTAGTAGACCCCACGGTCGCGGGTTCGATTCCCGCGGTCGCCCCTGGCCCTTTTTTTCACGGTGCCCTTCCCCCAAAAATCGAATTACGGAATAAATATATACAGCAGTCTGGCTAGATATGCTTAGTTCATGAGGCCATTAAAAAAAACAACTTATTTTTGTTGTGCGATTTGCTTTTACACGATATGATTGTTTTTAACTTGTTATTATTATCGTATGAATATATCTCTGACTACTTTGAGAAATTACGTATAATTAATTACTTATGCTCTAAAATAAATGTGGCCTAAGAATACTCAGTTTAACTTCGATAAATCGTCATAGAAGCTCAAATTTAGGAATTTCTTTTTGTAAATGTGTTCTTTCATAGGTAAATTGATCCAAGTATTTTTTAGTAGAGTCACTGTTTTGCTTTAATTTTTTACTTGTTCCTTGCTACTTTCTACTTTTCAATTCAGTTGTTTGTAGTAAAGAGAAAGTTTAAAACTTTTAGACTTTTTAAATATTATTAAAATAGTTTCTGTGAACTTTATCGTACAATTCAAGCTTGATAAAATGCTTCGAATGAATCTTTCAATTTCTTACTGATTGCTTCGTAATATGCATTATAATCGGGGAGGGGGCGAACGAGTAAAGCAGGGAACAACTTAAGCGCACGGACAGTCATACAGCATGTATCACAAATGCAACCTTTTGCTTTTAATGCATTTATATGAGCAAAACCAGGTACTAAATTGTTAATTAAATTCATCCTACAAAAAAAAAAAAAAAAATATTCTGGGTCTTAAATATTTTTTATCAGAATTCTTGAATTTTTGATCCCGTTTAATTTGGTTAATATAATTGTTTGTGTAGTCAGCTTTGGCAGTGATTATTATGTATTATTTATTGTTGCATTGTGATGGGTAACTGAACAAACAACGATACAAATGAGTGACAAAAATGGAACTAAGCATAAAACTGGTTTACTTTCTAGGTTAAATATATTCTTAATCACAAAATTTTAAAAAAAATTAATACTTACAATTTAAAAAAAATGAAAAATAGTAACTTGTAATATTTGTGCACGTGCAAACAAACGAAAAAGATACACTTAGTTATGTGTCATACAACAATAAACTAAATTTACATAAAACTCAGAAAATATTTTGGACTGAATTATCCAATGTGTATTGGACACATCAAATGTAAATGGCCCTTCCTCCCCCATCTCCCTCCCCGCCCTCATCAACAGTGAACCACCCTTTCCTCCTCCTTCTGTTCACAAGACCTGAACTGGCCTCTCTCTCAAACTTTTTCAAAATTGCATTCATTTTTCTGAAAAATTGATGCCGATCGGCTGCAATGTCTCTGTCCCAAAGGGAATATACTTACCTCTCACCCGTGCCCTTCCCAACCTTCTACTCTCCCTACTATCCATTATCTCACTAACTCTTTATTCATTTGTTCGTATGTACATACGGGAACAGAGTTGAGCTAAATAAATCAACAATCAGTATTTGTTTTTTGATTATGTTTTAGTATATATAATGATTACTTTTTGAGAAAAATCGATGAAATATGATTTTATTTGACACAAAATAAATCTTTTTGACATCCTGAAAAGGTTAATTACAAGCATTTCTTTTTCTTTTTAGGTTTGTTCATTTGCCCTTCTTCCAGAAAGTTGTACATGGTTGTTTTGTAAGGATTGGTATTGGCAATCACAATGGAAAACCAGTCTATCGTGTAAGTGAAATTTCTGTTATAACTGATTGTTTAAGGATTATAAAAAGTTTTATTTATTTATTTTTACAAAGTGCATTACTTTAATCCATAGTTAAATGTAGTGTAGTGATTGGTATTGAAATATTTTGGCAGGTGGCAGAAGTTAGTGATGTGGTAGAAACTTCAAAAATCTACCAGCTGGGGAACACGAAGACGAACAAAGGCCTGAGACTCAAGTAAGAAAGTTCACAATCATGCCTCCTTCCACCACATGCTAACTGACTTTGCTTTGATTTTTTAATTTTTAAGGCCAAACTTGTTTTTGGTAATTTAATCAAACGAGAAAATTACTTTTGCTTTAAAAGGCACGGGACACAGGAAAGGGTGTTCAGGCTGGAGTTCATCTCCAACCAGGAGTTCACTGAGCCGGAGTTCCTCAAATGGAGAGATACCTGCGAGAAACAGAATGTCACCCTTCCTACGGTCGATCACATTATGAGCAAAGTCAGGGATATCAAGGAAGCCATGATTTATGAATTTAAAGAAGAGGACATAGAAAAGGTTAAAATCAGTTCATTTTATATAACTTTACCCTCATTCCTACTCCGAATAAACTAACCTTCATGTCTGATTTAGATAATAAAAGAGAAGGAGAGATATAAGACTAACCCCCATAACTATGCGATGAAAAAAACGGAATTGATGAAACAAAGAGACATGGCACAGCAAAGGTAATCAATCGTGAAATTACCACTGATCTTTTTGAAAGCACAAAACAAAATTTTTCAGAGGTGACGAAGATGAGGCGAGGCGGATCAGTCAGCAGCTCCTCCAACTGGAAGAAAGGGCCAACGAATTGGACAAAAAACGAACGTCGACCATATCAAGTATTAGTTATATTAATAATAGGAATAGAAGAAAGAATGTTGAAGAAGCTGAGAAGGCCATTATGGTAAATTTTGTTTTGTAATTCACCAAAAAAGAAAATAAATATTAAATAAAGTAAATAATTTATTTTTTATCGTAGGAAGAAGTAAGGGCAAACAAAGGGAAGAAAATAGACGACCCATTCACAAGACGTAGTACAAAACCTAGGATGACTTTTTCAAAAGAAGAACCAGAAGATACGCCTGCTCCTCCTCTAGTAAGTAACTGACATACACGTTATAACAATATGCTATGGAATTTGTAGATTAAAACAAAGTTCTTTAGTACTTTTCCCCCCTCATTATCCGGTTAAGTAGAAAAAAAAATTGCAGAAAATTTTTTCAAACCAGTTTTTGTTTGAAAATTCGCCTTACAAATATGTCCCATTAATCTGAATTAGTAGTCAGTCTGATGAAATAAAATCAGAACTGTACTACAGCTTAGAGTAGAAAGTCGATTGCATCCATTTCAGAAAGTTGTTGGTTCTGTGTTAGCTATCGACCAAAGCCTTTTTTCCACATAGGATCCCACAGCAAAGGTTATATCAACTCTTGGGGTGCTGATATGAAAAAAAGTCCATTTGTAAGTATGTCGGGTTGGAATGCAGCATTCAAATCCAGGACCTTCACCTTAGTCATGAGCAACTTATCATGGCAATGCTAAAGCAGGGAACACTGACCCGATGCAACGCTACTCGACACCTTGTGCACATCTATACAATGTCAAGCTCATGTCATGTATAATCAAACAGCGTGTATCACAACACCTCTTTTGTTCTTAATGCATTATTTTGAGCAAAACCGTTTAATAAATTGTTAGTTAAATTTAATTGTCTTGAACAAAATTATTCTGGTGTTTTGATAAATTTTCTGCCTAACCATCTTAATTAAATATTTTTTAAATAAAAACTCATGAATTTTTGATCCTTAATTTGGTTTGTATTAACATAAAAATTTAATTAATATAATGAAAAAATTACATTTACA
Organism: Cimex hemipterus; assembly: GCA_039619505.1. Taxonomy (NCBI): domain Eukaryota; kingdom Metazoa; phylum Arthropoda; class Insecta; order Hemiptera; family Cimicidae; genus Cimex; species Cimex hemipterus. The sequence goes on along the minus strand of CM077099.1, from coordinate 23,262,403 downwards.
TAGTATGAAATAAACAAAATTTGTTAAAAATTTTTAAACATAAAACAAATAAAAAAATATCTGAGTGTCCTGTTCTGACCCTACTCGATGGAAATGGTGTAATTTTAGGAGCAAAACCATGAAATAAATTGTTGGTTAAATTTTATGAGAAAACCCATTTAATAAATTGTTAGTTAAATTTTATGAGCACAACCATGAAATAAATTGTTAGTTAAACTTTATTAAAGAATTATGAAATAAATTGTTGGTTAAATTTTATGAACAAAACCATTAATAAATTGTTAGCAAATTTTATGAAAAACCGTGTAACAAATTGTTAGTTAAATTTTAAGAGCACACCCATGAAATAAATTGTTAGTTAAACTTTATGAAAAATCACGAAATAAATTGTTAGTTAAATTTTATGAACAAAACCGTTTAATAAATTATTAGTTGAATTTGATAAACAAAACCATTTAATAAATTGTTAATAATTTAATTTTTTTAAATTATGTTATTCCATTATTTTGATAAATTTTCTGCGAAACTATTAAAATTAATTTTTTTTTTTTTTAATTAAAATCTAATGAATATTTGATCTTGAAGAATTTAGTTTATATTGAAATAAGTTTGTTGTAATGTTAATGTATGGTGTTTAGTGACCGTTAGTCCGTGATTATTTTGAAATTGTGAGATCCAACCACACTGCATCTTACGATCTCCGAATAATCAAATACACGTAGCTTGGAATAAAAATACAAGTGTCCAGTTCTTTTGTCTTTGATCGAACTCGATGCTACTCGATGAAAGTCGGAACAGTGTGGATCGCGTAACATATAGTAGGGTAGCGGGCAAATGAGCAGAGTGGTAATACAATGTTTATGGAAAAATTGACTTTAGATTTGTATCAGGTAGCATTGGGTGTGTTCCCTGCTAAAACCATTGTCGTTTGCAATACCCCAATAATAAAGTTTGTAATAAAAACACTGGTCAAATATAATAAACAGAAGTTTTAAACTTGTTGGGAGATTTCACCTTATGATTCCTTCAACTAGTGTTGAATTTTATATAAGAATCCTTTACGTACGTACGTAGCTGTTTCTATTTATTGATGCATAAAACCAAACTTCCATTAATCTAAACTACATCTTATAATACCATTGAAGATGGTGGAAGTACAGTGCTGTTATTATATATTTTTATCTTTGTATTTTCCAGGGTTAAGAATAATCAATTAATGCAAGAAAAATAAATATTAAGTTGTTAGCATGTTTGCGTTCTAGTCCCAGCAGTTAATTATATGTTTGTTTAATGTGTTTCTTTGTTTTCTTTTTTTCCTATTAGTTAGCAAATGGCCAAAAGGACAATTCTCTAGGTAGGAATAAAACAAATGAATCAAACAAAGACAATCCTCTCAACTCAAAGACTGACGATCTATTCACCGCTCATGATTTTGATATCGACCTTGACGTAGAAGTAACAAGTACGTATTTCTGTACGCCTGAATATAAAATTATTTGTTTAATATAATCCCCCCCCTCCTATTTTTTATCAGATAATCCTGTGAGTATGGAACCAAAAGCTATGATAATGGTGAAAGACACGGGACCGAAGAGATCGCTCAATTTAGAAGCCTTCAAGAAAAAACGGGGGATGATATGAAGACTTTTGTAATATTTTTAATGTCGCAGTTTCGATCGTCGGTAGGATAGACTTTAAGGGATAATATGAAATGTGAACCCCAAAGAAAATTGTAATATATCTATTCGGAAAACAAAAGAACTTGGTATTGTACATTTAAAAAGTCGATAGTACGGACACAAGTGGATTTGTTATGAAAATTAACAAGTTTTTTATACCTTATGCAAAGACGATAAAGGAACTTAAATAGGTTTACTCGGATATTTTAAATCAATTGTAATGTACTTAAGTACATTTAAAGTATTTTAGACCCTACTTAATATAAAACAGTTTCCCCCAAAGTAATCTTATAATTTACTTTCTCAAAATAATTGAATTAAAATACTACTACATTACAATTCGCTGTTAAATAAAATTAGTTCCTTTTTTTTCTTCTTTTTTTTCCTTTTTTCTTTTCTCTTTTGTAAATGAATTATACTGTAAATATTTTGTTGTACAAAAATAATGCAAAGTTGATGATTTGTAAACACATCTTACGATTTCATTTTATCAGATATATTATTTATTTTAGTTCCATTCCATAATTCCATTTGAACAATTAGCAGAACATGTTGTTATATAAATTGTTTTATAATAGTAAATAAAGTATGTTTAACTTACAAAATGTTTATCCCTTATTTTAACTTGGAATTATTTATAAACGATTAGTTCTGAATTTTTATGTGCAATTTATAAAATTACACAATATATTACATGTGATTAGTTAATGTGTATGTTTTTTTTTTAGAATAATTTTTAGTATATATAATTATATTTAAGTAATGACATTACTTTTACTTTCCTACTGTATTGTTGACCTGAATTTCTTAATTGCTTAAAATGACTCTTGGTACAGAACTTTCAAAAAGCACAAACTCAAAAATCCATTTCAGATATTCCTACAGAATTTTACTAATAAATTTTATTGTGTAATATGTATTACAAAAGATGACAGATATATATTTTTTTAAATATATATTTAAAAAAAACGTAGTTAGAACATACGCTAAAATGTATTTATGAGTGTGAATTACTTGAAGTAAAATCATTGTAAAACGATATTTTTAAAAAAATTGACCGCCTCCAGTTAAAATCTAATTTTCCTATATTTGGAAACGATAGTTCATTTAGAAAATATAATGTTATCCTTAACTTCTAATCTGCCTATTTATACAAATTGTTTAGTGATGTTCACATCTTTAAAAGCGAAATGTACAATAGGAATAGTTTTTAGATTTTTTAAACTCAAAGATTTGTTTTAAATAATTTAAATTTAAAAAAAAATTGTTTCGAAAATATATAGACCTGACAACTCCAGGATTTATGTTGCGTGTCCAGTAGCTCATGGCAGAGCTTGAAAATGTCTGTCTCTAAATAAAATTTAAAAAAATATCCCCTAATTGTTTCAACTTGTGAAAAATATTAAAATGTTGATACGTTAAAAGGGGGGAAAAAACATCAACGAATTTAAAATAATGCGATCGCTTTTATCAACTTGATAATGTTGTAAACCTTGTCATTTTATACCAAATGTGGCGTAGTGTAGAAAACGTATTTAATTTTAAATAATTTATTTATGACAATCGAGTTGTTTCATTTCTCAAAATATTTTTCAATGTACGAACATTTTTATATAGAATTTTTATTTATAGATCGGAAGTAACTAAAAGAGAGAAAAAAAATTATACATTTCATACTGTTAAGGTAAATCTGAATCTAATCCTGTTGTTGGATATATGATATTCAAACTGCAGTTTAAAATGCATTAGATATTTTGTATCATTTTCGTATTTAGTAAAGATATAATGATCGCAAACAGAAATAGATCATGGCGTGATTGCTTTTCTTTCTTGTGTTAATGGTTGATCGTTTATTAAAAAAAAAAAAAAAAAAAAAATTATATATAAAAACTATTTGACAAAAAAATTTTACAAACAAGTTTTTAAGTAATATTCAAATTCAATGTTCATAGTAAGAATGTTGAAGCATATTTCAGTTAAAATTTGTATAGGCTATTCTATATTTATTTATTTTTTACAGTTGTCCAAAAAAAAAAAATCAGACGACAAAGAAGATAGAGGGGTCACAAAAATTTGTCTCTTGACCTGCTGACATCATATGAGCAATAGAAAATAAACAAGGGTTTTTTTTTTTTTATATACACTGTATGTTAATTATTATGAAGGAATATTTATTGATGAAATGACACCTTTGACTTTTTTTGCCTGGTTTTGCTCATTCCTGAGGAACAATCAAGAAATGTGAAGAACTTTAGATTTTATTTATTACTATTTTAATATATTATGCATTCTGTTTCTTTTCTATTGAAATAATAATATCTATGTTACATTGGGTTTGATTTTTGAATTATGTTGTTTACTACATAGTAATGTAATAGTACATTATATTTTCTCAACAAAATTTTGTTTACTTACTTTATGCTTAACAAATCTACTTCAAAAATATAATTAAAAATTATTTTTCTTTAGTCTTTACAATTACGTTTTTTGAATTGTTTTGATGACGGAATATTTACATCCTTTTATTCAATTTGATTTGAATTAGGTGTATTATTTTTCCTCAACATGTCACATCAAAAAAATATGTATTTAAAATTATCGCCTTTCAATTTATGTGTGTGTGTGTGTGCTAGTTTTTAACAGTTTAAAGTGCGGGCGTAAAAAAACTAGTTCCGCCCGGTTTTAAAATAGGAAGAGGAAATAAATATGGAATATCTCTCGAACAGTTCTATCATGACGCATCCATCCAGAAATTGCCTCCGATGGTCTAGAAACGGCGTTGTACCATAGAACATCGCCAAAAGAAAAGGCGTGAACAAAACAAAATAAAGAAAGGGGGACGTCAATTTCAAATTAACGATCCGAGAAAGAGCAAAGGAATAGAAATGGGCAATTAATTTCTTAAGCGTCCAATTAACATTTATCTAACAATTGAATTTTCTTTCTCCCGCAGTTCCTTCCCTCTTGACCATATAAGGCAATATCCCCCAAATCTTTATTTTGATTGGTCGACAGCCGTACCAACGGACTGCTTCCTTCTCTCTTCCGCCGGGAGCCTTCTCTCTCGTAGTCGCGTGGAAACATATTTTTGGATAATTTTCATTTTTTCAGCTAATCCTTTTTTTTTTGTACCGGGGTGGATTTTTTTTTATACAGATTTTGGAGCCGTAACGGTTTTAATTTTTTTTACGGACGAACAGTCCGCCGGTCGGAACTCCGCGAAAGGAGGGGAAGAAGAGGTAATAGAGTTGAAGCGTGTGAAAACAAAGTAGTCCCGGTGTCGTTTAAGAACCGCCGGAGTTGAAACGACTTTCCAGTAGATTTTTTCCTTCCAAAGTGTTGATTTCGTCGAAAAAGGCTCAGCAGTGGGGTAATGAACGACTTTTGAGAAAAATGAGACGGTGAGGGCGGAAGGGGTCACGTTAAGGCGTCTGGTGGTGGGGTCGGCGGTCGCCTCGGGAGGCGGATGAATACACGAATCTCCCTCCGGGACTAAAATTAATTTCCCGGCGGTTCAATTCAGTCGGCAGTGAAACGGAGTGAACCACCACCCTCTCTCCGTCAACCGTGACCCGCTAGACTTACGATTCTAAGTGAATTACTTTTACTTTTTATTAATCGCCGAAACCCCGAAAGGATATCGCACAAAGGAAATGGTGAGTTGTTTAGTTGTAAGCGATGACTTTTCTAAGTCCAGCCGTTCTTGGGCGACCGGTAGTTTTCCGGAGAATAACTGGGCAGTCGGACATGCCGGCTCCGCCATTTTTTGCCCTCGCTCGCCTTATTCACCGACCGACGGGTTTTTCACGATTTTCCAACCGGCGGATAAACGAGAGCCGCTTTTCCGGGGGCGGGCGAGAGGCCGAAACCCTATTTTCCACCCGTATCCGGGGCCGGGCCGGACAGCCGGGGTACGACGGCGTGGACACGCTCCTCCACGGATTTTGCCCTCATTCTCTCTTCCATCCCTGACCAGACTACAGATCTAAACAAACAAAAAATCAAAAATCTCTCTTTAATATAACCAAAATCTAAATTAAACTAAATTCTGGACAATTTCATAAAGGCTGCATGCGAGGAACCGCCTCACACAGCATCCACTTTTGATCGTATTTACTTCAACGACTTATTAAAAACTGCAATAAGACTTCTTCCTGTAATATTTCTCAGGACGTGACGAAAACCATCTTCTAAAAAAAGATCCTAGGTTTTTTAAAACTTAACCAAACCCGTCTATTGTAAGTTAGATATTTAAAAAATGAGAATCCTGTGTATGGAGTAAAAGCGCGTTGCCGGTACGTGTCTGGTATGGTGAGCCGGGGGCGGCGTACCAACGGGTGGGGTGGCGTCCTCCGACCCTCTCTTCAATTCGGTATACGTGTTGATCAAATTTTCCACGAAACTGCGATTTTCCTATTTATCAAAACAAATTTTCTTCCACCTTTAAATTAGATTTTTTTAAAAATAAAATAGCATTAAAATAATACATATTTTTTTGTATCTCTGCCCGATGGTTATAAAGAAATTAGGCTGTTCAGGGTTACAATAAAGACCGTCTCGTGAATTTTTTAATTCTGCGAGAACTATTTCGCTCAACCCTTTCCTCTGGCAGGCTTTTTATGATAAATAACGGAATTAATCAAATTCGTCTTTCGTCAAGGGTTTTTTCCGTATCCCTATTTATAATTGATTTGATTTTTTATTTGTGTGAGTAGCAATGGATCTCAACATGAAGACATTAATTGTTCAATCATGGCCATTACTTGAAAGGAATTATAAGGAAAATAAAGATTTAACAAAAATTTCTGATTACATCGGAAACGATTAATGTGGAATGGAAGCGTTGACTTATTTTATCATTTTAGGCTACCCAAAAATACTCATATGACTATATCTTAACCCTTCTCTAACCCACTGCATAATGCACACGCAACATTATTCATCCTTTAATACAATAATTATTACAAATTATCATGAAAAAAAAATTTTTTTTCCAATTGCGCAATTTTTAATGTGACTGTGAATTGTGCAGGAGTCATAGTCATGTGATGATGTTGGTTGTGGCTTGGAAATAATTTTTTTTTTTTAGTCCCGTTAATTTCAAAGAAGTTCGAAATCATCTGTCCATTCTCCAGAGAAATTTGTCAAGAGAAAATACCCATAAACTTTAATTTGACAAGATAATTCAACTTTTTAAAACAGTTAAATTGTATTTAAATTTTTAATTAAAGATCCCAAAGAGTTTTTTCATTTAATTTTATAAAACAGTCGAGCGAACCTGTAAAACATTGTTTACATCAGTTATACCACTAAAACATAAATAGTTTCTTTTAACAGTTTATCCCACAATTAATGTAATCAAGAGTTTTGTAAATACTCTACTTTTACAGGCAGTTTTTATAAAAAAAAATAGTGCTTGATTTATTTATATTTGCTTTTTATTGTTCGTATATTTTTTTGAGTAACTTCAGCGGAATTTCCTTGACTTTCGTATGCCTAAGTTCGCCCAAGTCATATCTGATCACGTGACGAACATGATGGGAATGTATAATTTCAAGTATAAATTAATCATCTTAGTTGTTTTAGTGTTTTATTAAGAGGGGGGCTAATGTTCAAGCGTTATGAAAATTATTATTCCACCCTTGATTTCCTTTCTATTCGTGGAAATATCTGCGCCCCCCCGCATGGCAAGTCGAAAGTTAGATTTGTATGTTTTAAGTATTAGCAATATCGACCACTTTTTCACTCGTGGGATGGTCTGGAAGAAGAAAGCTAAATCAGTTGTAAAACCATGCTTTCGACCTATTTTAAGGTCATCATCAGGGCAAAACAAGCAATTATGGCTGTACGATCGTTTTTTTTTTTTTTTTACAAACGATCTTAAATCCGTCTTTAGTAATTTTTAACCTTTAGTTGGAGTTATAGGAATTATATTTTTTGAAAAAGGATTGAACCTCACACCTTTTTTCATCGTTTTTACTTGATTTTAAATTTCCTTGAAGACCGACATTGTCAAGGACTGTAACAGTATTAGTAACAGTAGAATACGGTTACAGTCCTTGGCAGTGTTGGGACTGAGTCGGTTTCAAGGAAATTTAAGATCACCCATAAAAAACGAATCTGTACAGCCATATTTTAAGATGGTTTGGCCTGATGATGACCTTCATCAAAAGTTCGAATCTCCCTTCAAACCTTAAGATTTCGCTTCAGTTTTCCTTATTTGAGCTTTCAATTATATCTATAATATGAAAATTATACTAGGAATGTAGTGATTGGTGAGTAGAAATTCTTCGGTGAGATCTGCTTCCGGGTGGGGGAGGGGCTTTCTTTTTAATGCAACATTTGTGCAATATTTAAATCATGATATTAAAAGTTTTTTTTACCAGTGGAAATAGAAACCTAGCCCGGATTTCCTGGAATATTTCTTTCATCTTTTTCTCTCTCTCTCTCTCTCTCTCTCTCTCTCTCTCTCTCTCT
>CM077099.1:23202203-23253847 GCA_039619505.1 Cimex hemipterus | reverse complement strand
CTCTCTCTCTCTCTCTCTCTCTCTCTCTCTCTCTCTCTCTCTCTCTCGAAGCCCATTATCAAATTCGTTTGAATTTAAGAGGTAAAGGCTGGCTGGTGACTCATAAGAGATAGTGAGTCATTCACTCCTCCAAGCGGGGCTCATTCGACCCTTTAAATAATCCATGCCTCATTCCGAATCACGTTTTAGTTGGCCGTCCGAATAGCTTAATAAAACGTTATAATGACGAACTTGTCATTTTTGCGTATCTAATTAATTTATCGTTCTTGACACTGTCGTGGACATGAAGGAAACAGCTTGACATGGTACAAGGACTGGGAATCTGTTAAGCATGTCCGGATTCGTGTTTTCCCTCATGTATTGATATTTTGCCAATTACCTTTTTTTTTCGTCTTGAGTACATTAAAGTGTGTATGGCAATGGATTAAAAATAAAAAATTGAGCGCTTGTGGATGGCTCGTACTGATGAGACATAATGCGAGTGTTTCAGCTGCTCGACGTCACCGGCCGCACACTTTACTGCCAGATGGGTCTTCTTAAATATCTCCCATTTAGGATATCGGACAACATAAATCATTTTAGACGTGATAGCTTAAGTAGCTTTTGCCAGGCTTATCTCAAACAGCTTTTTATTATTTTAAAGCATGATTTTAATTTGTTTGAAAATAAACAATAAAGAGTGTCAATAGCTCATAATTTGCTAACATACAGCCAATTTATTGTGTTTTTCTTTTTAAAATCTTTCCGTCGGGTTTCACGCCTTCATCAGTCTTATTAGGGAGAAGAGGCGAGCCCGTATTGATTTTTCTGGAGATCATTTTTATTTTATTCTTTGTGGGGGAGGGATGAAAGTACAAAAAAAAAAGCGCCTTGTCATTTTTTAAATGCCCCTTCGTGCCAAAAACCCACCTTTTAGTGCCTATTTTGGAGACTTTATGTATTAAGCTGGCTCGGCTTGAATATATTTGGCGATGCATGAACATTTAGGAGTACATTTTCTTCTGGCAATGCCTACACTATCGGTTAATTGACTTAATTTTAACTTAGACGATATGTAAATTTACGACTAGTTGACCTTTTATTCCTCCCACCATGTAGATAAGTAATGCAGCTTATTTACTTGTACTTTTAAGAAAAACGATCACATTTTTATGGGTTTATTTTTAAATTTTTGGAAAAACTAGTCATTTTTAGTATAATAATTATTATTAGTGGTATCACCCTTTCACTTAAATGTTACACACGTTAACTATGAATTTTTTAGTTTTATTCTTTAATGAACAATTTTTTGGCAACCGTACAGTGAAGGGATTTGGGTCCACGCCATCTTTCCTTATGTTTTTCTTCTGCAAAAACAATATTTTTAGGGTTTAAGTTTTCAATTTGTGAGAAAACTGCACTGTGTGTGGTGATTAGTGACTGTTTTAAAAATCGTGAGATCCGGTCTCTGGTGTGAATGTGTGTCTGAATGTTTCAGAGAAACATTTTCTTGGTCGTGCCACGTTTCGATCTTCAGGGCCTGGGATTTACAAACATTGTTTAAATATTACAAATACATGTAGGTAGGATGTGGACAAAATTGGAATAGTGCAAATGAACCTTTTTCCGCATCCTAAATGTTTTTGTTAGATTTAAACAATGTTTGTAAATCCCAGGCCCTGAAGATAAGAAAATCTCAATAAAGATCGAAACGTTCGCACGATAAAGAAAACGTTTTTTCTGAAGCCTGCATCACACCCAGACAGCATCTCTAGATTTCTGAATAATAATAAACTGCACTATATTGATTTCCAGTATTTCTTTTTTAACTTTTATTCGTGATAATTGTATGTCTGTATATAAACCTTAAGAATTTGCATTTTATTCTTACCTTTTTTTTTAAACTTGGTAGTTTCTTAGATAGAATCTTATGTTTCTCTTTTTTTAATTTGGTCTTTTCTTGTATAGGATATTGTGTTTATTTTTTTAAAAATTTGGTCTTTTCATGGATAGGATCTCACATTGTCAACTTTTCCTTAAAATTTTGTATTTTATTTACTCATTTTTCTTAAAATTTTGTATTTTCGTGGGTAGCATCTCATATTTTCCACATTTCTCTTGTGAAATGTGATGTTCTTGGATAGAATCTCATATTTTTCCCTTTTTTTTCAATATTAGACCATCATCGTACAAAATAAGTTCAATGAAGGCTCCTCCTTAGTTTCACATTTTGCGCTCACCGAATAAAATTAAATGTTGAATAAGACCCCCACCACCTCATCTCGAGGTGTGAGTCAACACCTGGATTGTTCATGCTTCGACCTGTGCACTGATAAATCGTACGAGCACATACATTTACGAAGTTTGAACAAAAAAAAAAAAAAAAAAAAACCTATGCCCAATTTAATACGAATAGAGAGCTCTGAAAAGAGACCAGGGGCGTGTCCCGAAATCGCATTAGCAATTAAATATTTTACTTAAAAAGAAATGGTTTTTAGTTTAAAAAAAATATATATATATTAAAACTAGGACCATTCTGAATGGGTTTCTTGCTGTGAAAATGCGGCAGGGACGAATTTTTGGCCCTCTCCCAAAACTGCTTCCCGCCGGTGATAAACGCTTTCCGTTTCTGTATGCCTCAGGATTCGGTGTTGGATTACCCTATCATGTTTCGACTTCGTTTTTTTTCTCTCTCTCTTTTTTCTTTCCAAAACGAGATTTCAAACGGGTGAAACACTGTTTATTGTGTTTTCTTATCTTCCCAATACCATATATTCTTTATTGCTGTGACTCATTTTTTTTCATTGAAGTTCGTAATGTCCTCTCTTCGTTGGCTGGGGGACAATACGGGAAATTTTCATTAAACGATTGGAACAAAATTGGGTCAAGAATTAAGAAGCGTGAACTGTCCGTTAATCTCAAAGAAATTTGTTTAAGAAGGAGGGTCACCTTTTATTGAGTATGGTAGGCTTTAATTTAAAAAAAAAATTAAATTGGTAATTAATGGGGTATCCAGTTTTAGCTTAGGTTTTATTATTTTTTCTTTCGTTTTGGATGTTAATCCTGTTTTTTTAAAAAACCCTAGTGCAAATTAAATACAAAAATAAATGCTTGTAAATACCCAGTCTCTGAAGATGATCTGAATAATGATCGAAAAGTCGGCGCGACAAAGAAATTTTTTTTCTGACACCTACATTAGACCAGACCACATCCCACGATTTCTGAATAATTATCGATTAACGGTCACTAATCACGGCACAAAAACAAATATAAAAGATTAGACCTTTTATTGTTAATCCCAACTCAATGATTCTGACTAAACTGGTGAAGTACGTTCATCTTCTATGCTTTATACGATGGCAGCGTGTTGACAGGAGTGACTGTTGCAAAAAATACTAAATTTTACTAATTTCAAGGAATGTACTAGTATGATTGTGTGAAATAGGCATACATATAATCAATTTATGCTGAATACATTCGTTTTTAAAAAGCTAAATTTAAAATATTTTAAAATTTCGAGGGATGTTTTCAATATTTTATCGTCAACCTATGTGCTTTTGTTATCTTGAATGTTATCTTCCACTCGACACCGATTACCAATTAGAAACTCTTATTTTCTATGGCAAATGAATATGCACATCAATGTTTATAAGGAAAATTGTTTGAAGTCAGTTTAAAAAAAATGTTCGTTTTATTCACCTTTCTTAATTATTATTGGTTAAATAAAATCAATAATATTTATGTGGTTAAAATTACGTCAGACGTGAACGTTTAAGTTTGCTATTCGTGTCATTCCATCAGCCTTGGATCTTTCCTGCCTTGAGAACCCATTGCCTTATTTGGTACACATTTCTATGGAGGAAGAAAATATAAATTTCTGAAGTGGCGTCGACAAAATTTTCCAGTATCATTTCTTATAGGAATTGAGATATGAATCGTTTCTACGGTTGATTTATGCCGAAGAAAAGCAGGGTTTTAAATTAGACCAACACGATTGTGTTGTGCCGGACCTCCTCCGAGCATTTGGGAGCCCTCCACTAAACAATAAGGACATGTGTTGTGTAAACGTGCATACGAATAAAAAGCACAGACTGAGTGAGGGAGAAAAAAAAGAATTATAAAAGGGTGGAACTCCCCTTCTGACAGGCCATGTGGGAATTTTATAAATCTATTTTTAAATTTACCCCTCACACACACCTCAACTGACTGTTGTCAAAGTATTTCAAGAAAAATAGTTAAGTGCATCGATTTTAAACCTTAGGTTTGCTTAGGTATCGTAAGTGTGGGATTTAGTGTCAACGTTATAAAACTGTCAGGTCTCAACGTCTCTCCCTCTCGAAATGCGAAGTGTCGTTAGCTCGTACGCCTTAAAAGGAAAGAGCCTCTTCCTTCTTTTTTGCATTAACAATGCACGCGAATGCTTTAGCGGAGTTCTTGAAATTGACCGAATCTCATTTTTAAAAAAAGTACAGATTTTAAATCAAGTACGAATCCATTCAGTAACAAAACTGATGTTTTAGCCTTTGAAAATAAAAGCGCACAGCTGAAGATATTCGTATCATTTTTATCCTAGCCCTCCATCATTTCCATGTATTTAGAATTTTAAGAACGGAAAATCCAGCAATTCCCCCAGCAAGTTAAAAACAGTTTTAAAAAAAAACTGAATTTGAAAAGTCGTATCCTTGCTTGACGTCATTTTATAGCCAAATAAGGCAGCATTCCTGTTGGAGTTCCTTCTAAGGGAAGTTGATGATTGCTCTCCCCTTCCTATCTCTCTTCTCTCTCTCTCTCTCTCTCATCTTTCATTTGGTCTCTCCCTTTTTATATTTTGCTTCTTTCATTTGTCTCTCTATGTAAATGACTATCTCTTACTGTAATTTTGTTCTCTCTCTCTCTCTCTCTCTCTCTCTCTCTCTCTCTCTATATATATATATATATATATATATATATATATTTTTTTTTTATTTCTTTCATTTGGGTTCTCTTTTTACATTTTACTTCTTTCATTTGTTCTCTCTATGTAAATGACTATCTCTTACTGTAATTTTCTTCTCTCTCTCTCGTTCTCATTCATCTGTGTATCCCTTTCTATATTTTAGTTCTTTCATTTTTTATTTCTCTCTCTCTCGCCCTCTCCCCTCCCTCGCTCACACCTAGTTATCTCTTTCTATATTTTAATTTGATTTGCTCTCTCTCATTCACTCCACCTCCATTTATTATTTAATATTCTCACTTTTTTTTTCTTTCTCACAAGTGACACTCATTTTTACTTTCCCTCTATCTATCTTGCTCTTTTTATCTTTAATTTTTCTTTCAGTTCTCTTCTCTTTCTATATTTTAGTTCTGTCTCTATCTCTCATCTAACTGACAATCTCTTTCTTTATTTGGCTAATTTCATTTATTCTCTCTCACACTCGCACCATCTCCATCTATTTAATATCTTCCCTCTCTTTTTTTTCTTCTCACAAGTGACTCTTTTTCCTTCTCCTATTTATTTCTCTTATTCTTTATTATTATTTTTTCTTTCGGCTTCCTTCTTTTTCTCTCCACACTGCCTACCAACCTATTAAAATATCGCCTTTTATCACAACATATTTATTTATCCCTTTCTGCGTCCCACACTTTCTAACATAGTTTTTCTCTTGATTTTCATACGCTTTATCATCTCTGTTCACGTTATTCCCCTAATCAGCGCAAAAAAAAAAAAAAAAATGAAAGAAGAAACTATAGAAAGATTATATTTTCTTCTTTCATCTGTTTTCTCTCTCTTTAATCCAACACGCGGACAGAAACCTAAACAACCTTCAAGGAACGGTAAGCCTAAATCTAACGCCAGATACATCGATAAAAGCAATAATTAAATATTATTTTGAGAAAGACGAAAAGTTAAATATTTGCTTGTGTTGTTTTGGCTTTGTTATCATATGACTAAACTTAGACTCCCTCTCCTCTTCACTTTATCTCTCCTTTCGAAGAAACATTGCTACTATGGAGAGAGAGAGAGAGAGAGAGAGAGAAAGCGTTTGTCGTAGAAAGAAAGAGAAAGTAAGGGGTTCAATAGCAGAGAGGGAGAGGTCTTAGAGATTTTCCGTTCTAATGGATCAACAAAGTTAATTCAGTAATCTCCATACAATTAACTAGTTACAGTAATAATAACCATACAAAAAGGTAGTGTTATTAACGATTTCTTTAAAATTTGTTGGTTGTTCATTTCATGATAAGATCATCCAATTGGGGCTTGGGTTACATTTTCCGGTTCCATGGCCGATATATCCTCCTTAAGGAAACCACAAGTTCAGAAGCAATTTTTTATTGCGATTGCAGTTTACCTTCTTCCGTGCTTTGTCGACAATTGCAGTAAATAATGTTGTATACGTTTACTAGAGTCTTGGAAACACCCACCTCTGGTCGTGTCTCCCCTTGGGGGGGGGGCTACGTGACATGGAGCTCGGTTCATACTTACAACCCCTACCACAATAGCCATAAATTTTATGGGGATTTCAACGTTAAAATACTATTTAAAAAAAGTTTTGTGGTTGGTTTTATACGATTTAACAGATTTTTTCAAGGTAGCACGCAGATTTCACATTTTCATATATATCGGTTATTTATGTGTGGAGATTAGTGACCGTTAATCGATAATTATTCAGAATCGTGAGTTGCGGTCTGGTTTAATGTAGGTATCAGAAAAACATTTTCTTTATTGTGCCAACGTTTCGATCTTTATTGAGATCATCTTCAGGGCTCAGTGTATGTCTTCTGTGAGTCTTCGAGTGAGGGCACTCTCAACAAGAATAGCACAATTACACAGAAGGCAAACACTTTGAGCACTGAAGATGATCTCAATAAAGATTGAACGTAGCCCGATAAAGAAAATGTTTTTCTGAAACCGACATTACACCACACTGCAACTCGTATTCCTGAATACTTATCTATCGTTATATCTGAATACTTAATTGTTAAAAGTTCCAAGTCGATTGGTTATGGCGGCATCATTAATGAAATTCTTGTCTTAAGAGTTAGAAGAGTTAAGATAAAAATTTCAGTCGGGCATCAAAACTGAAATATGGCATTTCTTTGAACGGTTCTTTGTGAAAACACGTACAATTTTCACATGGTTATAAATATTTAAAGTTAACCAGCTTTTTATTTTGCTTTAGGCCGATTTCCTACCATAAGCCCCAGCTCAATGTTTAAAGTATTGACAAGTTCCGGCCACTAAAACGGGCCAAAACTAATAGAAAGTTGAGAATTTTTCTAATAAAAATAAAATTCTTATTAACACAAATCTCTCAACATCAAAATACTATATGTATTAATAATTTATATAATGATTGCTTATGCTGCATCAGACATGACAAAACAAAAACGACCCAGCCCCTCCTTCCGGATTCCACGTTAAAAATATTCTTCGGCCACGTGGCCGTGGTCCTGCTGGAATAGTCTGTACTAGGAGGATTGATCTTTCAGCCATTTGTCACGTAGTAGGAGCTATGACCTCTTGACTATGACGTGAAATGTTGAAAATTGCAATACCCATTCACTACACATACACATTCCAGATTATACAGTTTCAATTTTGAACGAATAATCTCTACGTTTATAATTTTTCTATTACGAAAATCAACTATTGTTGATCGCACATTGCTGTTGTGTTCAAAAAATAGCTTGCATTGTTTTTTACAAAGTCATTGCTATAATAATAATAATAATAAATCCACTATCACTTGAAAACGTATTTGTTAAATTTAGCTTTACTAATATGTTTTAAGTCTGATAACTCCGATGAGTCATTGGAGAGCACGAGGTCGCCCTTGTCTTTTCTTATTGCACAACCCAACCGTCGATGGGTAAGACTGCGGATTCCATTCGGATTGTAAAACCGACTGTCGAAATAAATACTCAGGAAGGAAAAGGTCATTCGATCGATTATAGAGTGACGTGGTGGGGCCGGCATAAAAACGTCGGTCTGCTTTACCGTGCGTCTGGTTGGTACGTCTGTCCCGACGTCCACCACCACCACCACCATTTTTCTTCTTCGGCTCCGGCGAGTTGAATGACTCATTGGTACCCGGTTGGAAGGGGACGTCAGCTAGAAAAAGACCCCCTGCTTCGTGCCACATCAGCCGGCAGCCCGTACAAAAAGTCAGGCAACCACCTGGCCATGTCTTAACATCGTGGAACATTACAAGTTTTATATCCATCGGAATATTTAACGGATAATCATGTGGTCAGCTGAAAAGAAAAAATTGACCTAATGTTATCTGTATAAACTTAAATCGATTTAATTGTAGACCTCTTTGTCATATTAACATGTAAACGGTCTAATGAATAAATTGCATGCATCCTTAAAGGTTAATTTAGAGTTAATTGGATTGTTTAACTCAAGCATATAACAAGTTGTATACCATGGTTCAAACACGTTTAAAATAACTTTTCACAACTTCAGGTAACTACTCGTTTTTGTTTTATAGTCCAGTAATCCAATCCAGTCACCCAAAACCCGACAACCCAAAAGTTAATCAACTCATGTCAGCATGTATGATCGATTTCTCTGGCTAAGCTTTCATCGTTCAATGTGCTTTGCTCAGATGGAACCTAGTTGACTGATTCTGACGTAACGTAATCACTTCATCCAAATTTGGGATTACTGTCTGAATATTAAAAGACAGATCCATGGCATAATTACTGTGCAAGATGCCTTTAGTGTGAATTTTTATTCTGAGAGCGAAAATACAGGTTCCGTACAACTTATATTCGTACATTTTTGAATTGCCGGAATAAATTGTTTCGGCTTTGAGGATTTTTAATAACTGTTTATTCAAAGTGTCTGAGAAACGGTTGTGTTCTGCCGAGAAATGTAACGGTCGGTTGCGTGTGGCCGAGGGAATTAGCCTGTGGATGAACGCAATTAGCCCTTTGCTCTTTCAGACTGATCTCCGAGACTAATCGGATCTCCGTGGCACTTCTAGGAGTTGAAAACTTGCTGCTTTCGAAAGTCGGGATCCTCTCAATAGATGGCTTCAGACAGGCGAGCTATAATCTGAAATGTCATTTTCTCATTGTCTCTGATGTATGGCTTTCTTTATTTGTCATAATTTATTTCCACGAGTCATTTATATCTTAGACACGAGACACTTTTCTCCTGATATTTATTTTAAATGCTTCTAGAATTTATAGGAGTGGTAAATATAACGGGATTTTCTCAACCACTAGGATGATCGCCATTCAATTGTATAAATAAATGGGAAATGTAATTATTTCTCACCCCCAAATTATCCGTGTAAGGTCCATTTCTCGTGGATGTGTTGCACGGAGCGTATGCAGGCAATTGAACCTCGTATGAAATTAGTTTTACCCAACCCCAAACGATTTCTCTCCCCTTGATGAATGATATTGATTTCATGTAACTCCGTAGGGTGGGAGAGTCACAATCAACGAAATTTACATCTCTATCGATTTTCCAGCGTTCGAGACGCGTAGGGGGAGCCTGGATCGAATTCCGGTCTGGGTGACTGGTTTCTTCTTCTTGGATGCAGTAGGGATACCTTCCTTTCATAGGGGAAAGGAAGACAAACATTTTGCATCCAAGCCTCTGGAGGCAAGAGATTTCATTACAGCCCAAAAATGATATTCCTTTTCGTGGACAGTTAACTGCATCCCAAGCGAACTAAGATTTTATTAGGTTTGAACAACCAGAGTAGAGCCCCCTATCTTAGCAGCAATTGTAAAATTACTCTTGTACATTTAAGAATGTGGGCTGCGTCCCTGGGGGGAAAATCGAATTAAAATTCCGTCCACAATTTTATGCTAGGGCTAAGGGTCTCTACAGCTAATTTTTATTTCAGAGTCATGTTCCGACAAACAGGAAGCGTTTCCGCTCATGCTCAGTTAAGGAAATGTAATGTACAGTTATTTATATTAGAAAGACTGGCTCCTTCACGCACGAAGAAAACTTTCTTTTTTTTCGCACTTCCTCCTCCACAGATATGCTGTTCGTATGCTTGGACGTCGTTTAAGCCTATAAATACTGTTCTAAACCCGTTTTGAATCGTTCCTCGACTCGTCTATATTCGTGGATATAGAATATCAGTGTAAAATTAGTCGTTTGAAAGTTACGGCCATTATTTTTGTGAACTGACCCCAGGCCTAAGTTGTCGATCTTCTGGCTACTCACCAAACGGTGTCATTTAATATCCGACCTAATTTTTTTCCCCCTTTCTCCATAGAAAAATAAACCTTATTAGTGACCATTATAACCCTTTGTCATTTTAAACAATAACATATGAGAAAAGTTAAAAGCGAGCATTTTTTCTCGTTTCAATAACAGCTCAGTTAGGATCATAAGAAATTTTTTCGAAAGGGGACATGGACAAAGTGTTGCCGGTCAATCTAACCCCAAAAAATTATTGGCGTGAAACAACCTTTCTGGATAATTTGTCCAAAAATTTTTAAAATTAGAGCACTAGTTAGTTTTAAAAAAAT
Organism: Cimex hemipterus; assembly: GCA_039619505.1. Classification (NCBI taxonomy): domain Eukaryota; kingdom Metazoa; phylum Arthropoda; class Insecta; order Hemiptera; family Cimicidae; genus Cimex; species Cimex hemipterus. The sequence goes on along the minus strand of CM077099.1, from coordinate 23,243,383 downwards.
TACTGATTATTTAGAAATCGTGAGATGAAGTCTTAGTGTGACGTACGTTTCAGAAAAACATTTTCTTCATCGTGCCACGTTTCGAGCTTTATTGAGATCATCGTCAGGGCCTAGGGTTTACAAACATTGTTTACATTTTAGCAAATTCATATTGGCTGTGGAAAAGTGCATTTATACAATGCAAAACTTTTTTTTATTTTTTATATATTCAACCAAAGTATTTCTACTTATTAAAAATGTTCGTCTTCTGTGTAATTGTGTCATTCTTGCGTGTCGTGTTGAGAGTGCCAGTGAGATTTTACTGTTTTATGTTTATGTACGTTGGATTTTGAAGGGATGGGGGAGGAAGTCTGTCTAAATAGACATTTTGGTATAAAGCTATTTTATATTTTGTACATTAAAGAAAAATACTGAATTGAGAATTCATATACTAGGAGAAGAGAGTGCCTTTTACTATAAACACCTCCCACTGGCTCTTACTTGTTTTTTCACGATAAAAAATTGGACAAGCTCCGCAAATAGGCAGAATTGCCTTTCAGAAAGCTTCATAACGGTAGAATCGGTACGATATTAAGAAACTAATTTTGGTAAACTACTTCAGAAAAGCAGCCGTCCAGAGAAAATTACAAGTTTTTTGACACAAAAAGGACAAAAACTGCCAACCCTTTTATGATAGGGTTTCAAAATTTTTATCTGGCACAATAAAAGGGGGCATATAGCCATTTCTACGAGTGCTTTTTCGAATAATCAGATTTGGAGAAAAAATTCATAAAAAGTAGATAAAGTTATTCAATAGTGACAAAAAGACTTTTTAAAGCTTGGATTTATACATAATAGAGAAACATTTGTATCAAATTTAATCAAATGGTTTAGTAGTTACTGAGGAAAAGTTCCTTACAGGTTCCCCTCAAACCACTTCTGGAATTAATATTATTATTTTTCTTAATTATATATATTTGTAACATAATAATTGTGTGGTGATTAGTGACCGTTAATCGATAATTATTTAGAAATCGTAAGATGCGGTCTGGTGTGATGTAGGTTTCACAAAAACATTTTCTTTCTCGTACCATTATTTCGAGCTTTATTGAGATCATCTTCAGAGCCTCTGGGGTTTACAAACATCGATTACATTTAGCAAATACATTTTGGATGAGGAAAAGTGAATTTACGCATCATATTTTGGTTGAATGTATAAAAAAAATATATTTTTATTGAATAAATTCACTTTTCCACATCCAAAGTGTATTTGCTAAATGTAAACAATGTTTGTAAATCCCAGGCCCTGAAGATGATCTCAATAAAGATCGAAACGTCGGCACGGTAAAGAAAATATTTTTTATGAAACCTTCATTACACCAGAGACCACATCTCAATGATTTCTAAAGAATAATATTCAATGTTTGTAGGGTATAATTACATTATTTTTGTTTTGTCTTTTTTTTCAGGCTTCAGGAGTGACAGTATCCGATGCCTGCAAGACGACTTACGAAGAAATTAAAAAGGACAAAAAACACCGTTATGTAGTATTCTATATCCGGGACGAGAAACAAATAGACGTCGAAGTAGTTGGTAAGCAGATCTTCTTTTCAATAATGTTATTCCTGTATGAATTTCGAGAGCTGCTTAACGCGCGACAGGAAAAAAAATACTAGCTGCTCAGAAATAGAACCACAGAAATAGTCTCCACTGCTAAATTGGGAAATGGCACATCCCCCCCCCCCAAAAAAAAAAAAAAAAAAAAAATTGTTTACGGAGTCCCAATACAAATAATGATCTTGTGTTTTGAACCTTTTTTTTTCACCCAAATTTCTTTGTATTGCAAACCTTCTACCCAACCCTTTCTTTACCAAACGCTGGTCATCTTAGCGGAAATGTAAACAACTATGTTAAATGTTATAACGGGGAAATAATTTAACAATTTTTATTAAATTATTTAAATTTAATTAAATAAAGTTTGCTTGCTTATATTGGTGGGGTGTAATATACTGGGCTCTTTAAGGGTGTATTATATCCTAAATTCAGCTTGCATGCTCGTACAATTGAATATTGGGCGAAGTAAAAGCTTTAAAAAACTGTTAAAACAAGAAAATCATACTGAGATAATGATATTGTATTTATCGTAATAAACAATTGTTCACGCATCCGTTTCAATATAGTAAACAGGTTTGAAATGTCATAAATTGCATTGCGGGAAAAAGTTTGAATTTTTAGCACTTATAAATATAAAACGCACCCAAAAGACTAGGAAAACTGGGCAAAAGAAAACATCCTTAATACTCTTCGAAGGATACCAATAGAATCCAAACCGGCAGACACTCTCTCTTCGTAATCTTTTTATCTTCATACTCCCTCCCAATCTCCAGAATTTCGTTTTTCTCTGAGTGTGTACATTTGGTAAATAAAAAACACACCATTTAAAGTTGACTCATCACGGATAAAATGCGAGACTGCGGATTTTACGGTTTAAAGAGGGGGGGGGGTACATTGGCCTTTGTTGATTAGAGTATTTGTGTGCTGTTTATTCTTGTAATGAAATGTTTTAGTCACGTCGGTAATTTATTTACCTTGATACATACATAATACATTTTGTGTATTAACGATTCCAGTTTTCAGTTGACGACGGTTATACCGTATTTGGTTTAATGGCTGATGCCAAATTAGACTGACTTTTAGGTGGTAAGGAAATGTCGGTTAAGGTGCATATTTTCGACAAAATACTGGGAAGACTGGAAAGAAAAAGTTCCGAAAATTTATAATGACTAGAATTCTTGGGAAGAAATGTGTATGGTTTGAATAAAAAAAAATTACAAAATCGGGCCTGTCGGCGATGAAAATACGTATAAGTTCGTTCGTCCTTTCCTCCATATTTAAGTTAATAACCGTAATAATAATTATAAAACATTTTAAACATAAAATATTTTTCACTTCATTGTTTCCCAAAACATGTATTTTCGAGTGGATCTCATGTAAGTTAGTAAACCGGCACCTTGGCTAGTTCCCGTTTGTTTTATTTATTTTTCAATTGCTAATTATTATTATTTCATTTCCTTTGACAATTAGTTTTGTGTCATTGTTTTAGCCAGGTTGAAATTTCATTTTAAAAAGAAAATTATACTTGAAACATTGCTCTTTTAGAAAATATATTATAAATTGAACTATTTACATAGTTTTTATTCTAATTGACCGTATTAATTAGTTCTATTATTATTATTATTTAAGGTACGGTCTTAGTTGAGATGAAAAAGTTCGTGTCACGAGTGGGATTGGAACTCACGACCTTCGGCTCAATGCACCACTGCTCTAAACACTTCACCAAGTCACGATAGCTCAAGTGTCGACTTTTTCATTTCAACCAAGATCTAATATAAAAAGAATAATAAATCGAAATAGTTGTTATTTAAATAAAAGCAATCTGAAGGGTGGTGTTCTTTGAAAAGCACTCAACACGTCAACCATGCACCTGGGCAGTAGAAGAATGTTTTCAGTTTTTTTTTTTTTTTACCTCGTTGGCAATTGGCATGGTGCTCATTGCTGTGAGGTAAAAACGAAAATGCCAGGTTCGAATGTAGAGCTGGCGGATTTGGACCCGACATAGGCACACCACGAGGGTTATAACCTCAGAAAAAAATTCACCACTAAAATAGGATTACACTGGAATATGCTTGAAAGTTGGTTGCATATTAAATCTAGATTGTTCTGTATGGTAAACCACCCAAAATAATAACCAATTTAAAAAAAAGTTTGAAAAAAGGCCTCTTTTTTTTAAGTTTGTTATTTCAGATTTGTCTCACTCTGTGGAGACAACACATTGGGTCTCATCTCTCACTTTGCTCCCTGTTGAGTTAAATATGTCCATATTCATGCCCATTTCCATAATTACAATAAAATAAACTTTTACTTTTTTCCCATTGTATCAAAATGAATTTGTGCTCTACTTGCTAACTAGCCATCCTTAACCATTAGCATGTCTAGTGAACCAATTTATAGTTAATCATTAGACAATTGTTTAAAAAAAAAAAATTCTTCAGGTGATAGAAATGCAGCTTACGATCAGTTCCTTGAAGACTTACAGCAGGGCGGCACTGGTGAGTGCCGCTACGGCCTCTTCGACTTTGAATATACACACCAATGTCAAGGTACTTCTGAAGCCTCCAAGAAGCAGAAACTCTTCCTCATGTCCTGGTGTCCCGACACCGCCAAAGTTAAGAAGAAGATGTTGTACTCTTCCAGCTTTGATGCTCTTAAGAAGTCATTAGTAGGAGTACAGAAGTATATTCAGGTATTTTTGTATTTACATTTTTTTTTAAATTATCCACGTCATTTTCAAATTAAAACTTTTTTTTCCTTCCAGGCAACAGATTTGTCTGAAGCGTCACAAGAAGCAGTAGAAGAGAAGCTGCGTGCAACGGACAGACAGTAAAAAACACCCGAGAAAACGACATACACGCAAATTAAAAATATTTAAAAAAAAATAATAAAAAGGAAAGCGCAGAGGAGTTGGACGTTATTTACCTTCTACATTTAAAATTGAGGCATAAAATTTAAAAACACTACAAGTATATTGAAAACACTACACTATTATAATTGTATAAAAATTCAAAAAAAAAAAGTTTAAAACAAAAGGTTTAAAACTAATATGTACCCACACAATAATAAAACTGCTGTGAGATTGTTTTAAGTCCGAGTCTGCGTACACTCTCTACTAGTCGGAGAAGGACGCGGTGTGGTTTTTGTTTTTAAATTATGATATTTGTAATTACGTTTTTAAAACGAGCCTGAAGAAAAAATTTATTATTAAATTATTTAGAAAAAAGAAGAAAGAAAAAACAAAAAATGGGATTGAAATCCCTTTGGCTGATTTTTTTCCTTTTTTTTCCAATCGCCTCAACTCCTCATTTGTGAACAATCAACATTTCTAATAATGAAAAAATTGTAAATTTTTGTATGCGATCGTATGCTGTTGTCTAGTGGCGGAATATACAATATATAAACAAAATATGGAGTCGTGTTTCAAGGCATTTACCGTATAATTATTATTATTATTCATTATTATAAAAAAAGGATAATTATTACGTTTTTTTATGTTTTTGCTCAGTCTTGTGTACTTCCTGAAATTGGTATATATAGAAAATTTTGTACTTTAAATCTTTGCGAAATCTTTATGTAGATGTATTACTCTTTTACATATTCAGCCTGAAATAATAATTATATATAAAAACTTTCATTTCTATAATCAGTTTTGTTTTCATTACCTACAATCCTGTTTGATAATTCTATATTTATAGCACATGTATGATAAATAAACGTATTGTAACAAGCTGATAATTTGTACCTTATATTTATTAAAGCATGAAAGGATATTGGTAACTTAAAATTTGAGTCATTAAAAAAAAAACCTATATCACAGAGTTAAAAAAATAGTCCTTCCTATTGGAATTATAATCCATATCCATGTTGAAATGAATTATTTACTTTAAACTACGATTTTGTAATTTGACACAACGTTGATTGATTGAAAACTTATCATCAGTATTTATAGAATTTTATCTTTAATCCAAAGTATTGTTAAAGCACAGATAACATGAATTTGGTTTAGAAAAAAGAGTTTTACAGATTTTCGTTACGCCATGTGGTGGACCGACGGAGGCAGATTAAACAACTTTATTCCATGCCTTTTCTTCAGGCCAATCATGTACTTCTAACTGCCTGCAATGATTGCTAAATTAGGACGTTTTTATTAGTTGCTTCTAAGTTTGCTGGGTTAAGTTAGGCTTCTTTCAGACAAGCGGTATCAATGAACGGGAACCGCCTGAACCATTTCAGTCAACTCGCCTGCCTGACTGTACATGTGCTTCTGATTGCCACGCCACGTTCTCAGCCTGCCTGGTGACTCACAAAAAGACAATCTGGCATTATCTTTCTCACTAGTCGTATAGTTGAGCCAACTGTTTACCTAGAAAATATTGCATTTGTAAGTTACAATTAGGAATAGTTCATTGAAGAACTGATTCCCCAACTCAAGGAAACAAGTAATACACTTCCTTTACACTGATGATTTTTACCTTTCCTTAATTTGATATAGATATTTGTTTGATTTGTTTAGTTAAAATTATTCATTATTATTTATGTATAGTTTAGTCATGCAGAATTTGTAACTGAGTATTTCTGCCCACATAAATAAATAAATGGTTTAACACCCATGTCGTTCATGAAATGTAATTATCTACAATGTGAACTGATTATGACTCATCTATGTCTGAAGCTAGTATAGTCCAAGATAGTACCTTCAAAAAGTGGATTTATACCTTTATTTAAAACGTTCTGTTTATGTAAATCGAAACTAAGTTGTCCTCATCCAATTAAACTAATTATACCCTTTAATAATGAATGCTTCTGTGGTATTTGACAAGAGGCATGATTGTCATCAAGAGAACTTACGACTGATTAAAAAACTACTTCAAAAATATTCGAGAACTTCAATGTAAAAAGGATTCAAGTGGACATTGTAGCAATAAAATACATTAATAATGATTTTTTACATTTATGTAAACGGTTTAAACCGTCAATTAGTACAAATAAATAAAATATTAAGAATTTCATCATCTGGTATATGGTATATGGTAGTTATTATTCTTAGCTTTGCTCTTAAAAGTTGTTTAAAAATGTTAAAAAACAATTTTTTCAAACTCGTAGTGCATTATTAGCGGTTGTTTGTGCTGTGTACATCATTTTATCGGAACAATAAAGCGTTTTTTTCTTTTCTTTATTTAAACTTATTAAGGAGAGGAAAATTTTTAACGCGCCCCCCTCCGCTTCAATTGAAATCATTTTGTAACTTTTAATTTAAAACGATTCTATGCTTTTATTGTTTTTCCTTTATTTTCTTTTATTATTAGTACGATTTACTCGTATTAAACTGTGTTTATAGTGGTTATTTGATTATTTTATATTTTGAGGATATCGTGAACAACACTGTCGTGAGCTGTCAGCAGTTTTGAATGGTTACAGTATCACTGTGGCGTTTATGAGTGTGTCTTTTCCGGCGTTTTATTTACTATCGAAGCTTTTGTTGGTTGAGTTAGATTTTTCTACGTTCTAAACGAAAAGAGGTAATTATGATTTAGAAGAACTGAACACGGTATTTAAAAAGGATCGGTCATCCGAGAAGGAACATTTTGACAACGCGGGCCTTGCGTATAAAATAAATATAAGACGACATTTTTCTGTGCTAAGCTTTAAAGTCCTGCCCCCCATTGAAATTTTACCATTGAAAAATTAAAAATTTTCTTTATTTTTTGGCCCGAAATAAAGAAGGCAATGATCTGTAGAAAACAGGTTCTGGATGAATTGCTTTCAAGATGCTCAAATGTTACGTTTTTCTACAATGAATAAAGGAGTTCAGTTTTAAATTCAAGCCGTAGTTATGAAAGAGAAGACCTATGGGTACATATTTATTTACTTTTGTCAGATGATTACATATAAGGGTATACCGGCAGGTTCAGTGAGTTTACGTCAGTACCATTCTTAACATGACCATCCAAAAACCCTGTATTTATTAACTGCCCTTCAATAGTGATCATTGAAACGAGTTGTTTTACCAAGTCATCCAAACAGTTCAATAGTTTTGTTTTGGAGTGGGAATATAACACCAATTGAGACAGGTGTAAGTGGACATTGACCCCTCTATGCGCATATCGCTAAACGATAATAGAATTTTCAGATTCCGCTATTTTTTGTATAGGGGGAGGTAAAGTTCCAAAAATACAACAAACCAGAATATTAGTAAACATTTATCGTTACACTGGCCCATCTTAATATTGTTAATATATTAATATTGAGCTACTAATATTAATATTAATATTAGTAATACTTACTAATCGGTGCGGCAGTTCTTAGAACCTCCTCAATAAGTTTTCTCAATTTGTTTTGGCTTTCAGCCTTGAGGACCATCTCCTTATACCTGTCTGCTGTTGAGCCTCCAGGCTAGAGAAGTTTCCTTGAAAGCCTATCTTGGTGAATCCTCTCCACCCAACCATCTCAATCTTCCTTTCTTTATTTTGACAACTGTATTCGGTTTGTCAAATAATTACTTTAATTCCATTCGTCGTTTAGGCTGAATATTTTTCTTAGTACTTTTCTTTACTGTACCCCAAGAATGTTTTCATTTTCTTTACTCAACACCCATGTTTCACTAGCATGCATAACTATGGCCCTGTAATTGTTTTGTAAGTTATAATCTTAGCCTTGAACCGCAGAGCCTTTTTTACCCCAAACAAGCATCTATTTCCTGCCACTATTGTTGCCCTTATTTCTGCTATTACATCATTATTCTTTGTTACTAAGGATTAAAATTGTAATAAAACAAAAAGGCATACAATCAAGGCAAGTCAGTAACAGCTCTAACTCTGTGGATGAGCTTAAGATTTAACTTCTATTTTTCAACATATATTTAAAATACCTTACAACTGTTTTAACTGTTTCTAACTTATGCTAAGATGGGAACTGGCTTACAGGGTTTTCAAAAAATGTCTACATGCGCAAAACAAACCAGATCAATCAATTTGGATGAAGTAGCCCAGGCTAAACATTTGTGAACAGTGGTAGGGAAGACTTTTGAGCAGTCTACTGATTTATATAAGCTCAAAATGTAAATGCACATACACACCTACAAACATGTGCTTTGTTAAGCCTATCAATTCTTTCATTTCAGCCTCAAATATTATCAGTCTCTCATTCACACTTTCACTCATTCTTAAATACATACTTTCTATTCATTTACATGTTAGGGTGGTGAATACTCGATATTCCTCTGTCACACTTCATCATTGTATCAACTCCAAAGATCTCCGCTATTTATGACCACTTAGAACGGTCTGTCAGATTTGAGTTCTCTCATTTTGTCAGATACAATTACAGCTGTCTCGTTTATTGCAATATTTCTCCACAATTTGGTAACGGTTTCTACTTAGATCTGGCCTTATTTCCTTGTATCTCAGGAGTATGTTGTTACTCTCAAAAGTCACCTTTTGTATGTACCCAGTGGAAGAGTGCAGTTTGAAAGCAACTATCTCCCGACATGTCCTTCGGTTACTCTGAGCATTTTCATTGATGTAGACAAGGAAGTTAGGACTTATTTTCAATTTCCTGATAGTTTTGAAATACACTGTAATATATTGTGCTAATACATTTTTTTTAGTTCAAATTTAATTGAGGCACAAGCTCTCAGAATAATGATATTAGGAGTGGATTGTTTTCTCCAAATTCTTTTTTCGAATGTTATTTGGTTAGTGTTGCCAACTTGGTCATATATTGAAATTTCCAAGGTTATTCATTAGAGGGACATTAAATACCAGAAACTTTATTGGTGTCAAATTGTTAGATTCCTGGGGTCTGCAGGATTACAAACCATTTGGCCCTTTCCAATTACTTGATCTGCTTGTCTTCAGTTTTATAGTTTCATTGATATGTCTGCTTCTTACTATCGTCACTAATATAGGTATCTGTGATTCTTGTTTAGCCAAGTCCTTTTTACAAGTTCATAAATGGTGGGAGGAGTGTGCCAATGCTATATTAGTATGTTGGTGGCTTCGGTGGATACCATTAAAATAGTGAATAGGGTTTTCCTAAATGTTCCTAAATGAATTGTTTTATTCATTCGTCCTACCTCTTTTTTATTATAAAAAATATTTTTCTACGAGGTAGAATTTATTCTCTTTAGCTGATCATTACTAACTTCATTGCAATTTACCATTGTTGTTAACCTTTAGGATTTTTACACAGTAAAATGCCGGCTGCTCCTGAATCGACAGATGTCGAGATGAAAAACGCCGACAGCCCTGCAGCAGAGGCAGTGGAAGTATCAGGGGACCCCGTTTGCATACAGGAGATTCGGGAGCATATTCGCCAGATCGAGAAAGCCGTTCAAAACAAAGAGCCTCGGTTCATCCTTCGTGTTCTGAGGTGATTTTGAAGACACATGCTTAATATGCTGAACTTGTATTAATTTGAATATAACCTCTTTCAGGTCTTTGCCGAATACTAGAAGAAAATTGAACGCTAATGTTTTAAGAGGGATAATATCTGGTTTCTACACACATTCAAATGCAGAAAAGGACGCATTAATGGCTTTTATCGACGAGCCGATGGAAATCGAAGGCAACAGTGGTCAGAGGATGAGGAGTACGAAGAGTTCGTCAACACCTTTGATCCCTGAAGTTGATGCCTACCTTCATCTATTAGTCCTTGTTAAGTTGATCGATGCGTCTAAATATCAAGATGCTGTTAAATGTTCTGACCAGTTGATGGCAAAGATTGTGGCACAGAATCGTAGAACTATTGATTTGATCGCTGCTAAGTGCTATTTTTATCATTCAAGATCTTATGAACTTACAAACCGTCTCGACAGCATAAGAGGTTTTCTCCATTCAAGGCTGCGCACAGCGACTCTCAGGAATGATTTTGAGGGCCAAGCTGTTATTATAAATTGCCTTTTGAGAAATTACCTCCACTACAATCTGTACGATCAAGCCGATAAACTTGTGTCAAAATCTATTTATCCAGAATCCGCGAGTAACAATGAGTGGGCTAGATTCCTGTATTACCTCGGAAGGATAAAGGCAGCTAGGTTGGAATACTCAGAAGCTCATAAACATCTAGTCCAAGCTTTGAGAAAAGCACCCCAACATGCTGCAGTCGGGTTTAGACAAACAGTGCAGAAACTGGCTGTTACAGTTGAACTCTTGCTCGGAGACATTCCAGACAGGCAGATATTCCGACAAGCCCCTTTGAGGAGATCGTTGGCCCCTTATCTCCAGCTCACTCAGGCCGTTAGAACTGGTAATCTTCAAAGATTCAGTGAAGTTTTGGAAATGTTCGGCCCTCAGTTCACGTCCGATCATACTTTCACCCTTATCCTTAGACTCCGTCACAATGTTATCAAGACAGCTATAAGATGCATCGGCCTGTCATACTCGCGCATAACCCCAGCGAACATTGCAAAAAAGCTTGGCCTAGATTCGCCCGAAGATGCCGAGTTCATTGTGGCAAAAGCGATCCGCGACGGCGTTATTGAAGCTACCCTCGACCCTGAAAAGGGTTACATGTCGAGCAAAGAAGTTAGCGACATCTATTGTACCCGTGAACCCCAGCTTGCTTTCCACCAGAGGATTTCATTCTGCCTAGATCTCCACAACCAGAGCGTGAAAGCGATGAGGTACCCACCGAAATCGTATGGCAAAGATTTAGAATCAGCAGAAGAGAGAAGAGAAAGGGAACAGCAGGATTTGGAGCTCGCTAAAGAAATGGCTGAGGAAGATGATGATGTTTTCCCGTGATTGTTTTCTTAATAAAAATATATATTTAAAATGTCTAACACGGATTTTTGTTTAGTTTGTAAAACTTTAATTGATATTTCATTAAATTAAAATTCGAACTTTATTTAAATTGCATGATTGATATAAATAATGATAGTGGTAATTTAGCCCTTTCCTTTTCCCACACAGTTTAAAATGTGTTTTTTTTTCCAAATAGGCCAGGTGCAGACATTAAAGATCCTCTTGACAAAGCATTCTCCGGAACCTCATTATTGCCCAAGACTGTACAAAAAAAAAACCATTCTTAATTGAAGGGTATTAAATCTCTTTACAAATAAATAGGTCAATAAAAAATTTTAAAAATAGATTAGAAACTATATTTTTAAAATATTTATATAAGAAAATGAGAGGATGATAAAATAAAAAACAGATGAGTCAAATGTATTTTATATTTCCATGAAAATTGGTATAAAAATAGATAATACTATAAAGTGGGACTGTGGTAGCTGAGTGGTGACTCCCAGTTCGAGATAGAACTTGTGGTTGTGGGTTCGATGCCCCGGTTGCCTTACCCTTTTCCACCACACCCTGTCTCCCAAATATATACAAATTTTACAATTTCTCTCCTCTGTAAAATATGCAAGATTAGGGCCATTAAAAATTAATTAAATTTAATTATAAATCTAATATGTCGGAGTCGTGATCAAAAATGAAATAGTTTAGAAAAACACCTTTTTCATTTTTTTTTGGTCAACGTTTTGACCTTCACTTGGGTCATCTTCAGGGCCTGGGTGAATTATAAAATATCACAACAATCAATCAAATGTCACGATAAATTCACACAACACTAAGAATAGCACCACACTTTACACTATAACATGGCCAAAAGAAAGGTTGAAAATGTAAAAAAAAAATGGTTTAATTAACTACTCCATTCTTGAATGTCAAATATACAAACTAAACTGTTAAATATTTGAGTATTTATTTAGTTCATTTTTTTAAAATCTTTTCTTCAAGAAATCCTAGCTACCTCATCTCCAAGCCAATCTGGCAGGTTGATCGTTACTTATTTTATTTAAAAATCGATTAACGGTCACTAATCACCACACATTTACTTCTTTTGTTAAATATTTTTTAATTTTGTGGTCATCAATTTCAAAATTTAATGTTTAAATGCAAACATACAAAACATATTAAATATCAATAAAGCTCCATGACATTTTTTCAATCACCAACTTTGGTTTTACATCAAATAGTATCCATCTGACGATCTCACCAAAAGCGTTGTCAAAGACCATGTTTTCATTGACAAACTGTGGAGAAGGAGGGTGCCTGCTCAACAAGTGTATTGCATATAACGTTTTCCACCCTTGCCAGTTGTTATGAACGTAAAGTTCATCCAAAAGATTCTGTACACCGAATTCGTAAACCAGCTTTCGTGCCAGATCCGGCCGGTGTTCAAGAAGAGTGGTCGGATACTGACCAGCGTTCAAATACCACCTTGTCGGCTGGTACTGTTTATAACTTTGTAGCCAGAGATGGATAAATTTCGAACCTTTGGCTGCCACTATCACCTTCAAATGTAAAAACCGATTATTAAAGTGCAATTTTTACAAATTTAATATTTTCACCCACTTGATTTCCAATGTAGTCATTTTCCGGGCAAGCAATCGTCGTTTCATAATTGAAGAACTCATTGAGTGGTTTCAGAACAACTGAATCTGTATCGAGGTAAATCCCACCGAATTTATACAGTATATCAAGTCTCGCTACATCGGAGGCATGGTATACAGAGCTTAATTTTTGGCCGTATACATGCGTCGGCACATCGTAGAATGTCGGCCTGACTTCGACATGAAAATAAATTGCTAGATTTGTCACCAACTTCCAGTATCGTCCGGCGCATACAGCTGTCGTTGCATTTGTATGTATCAAAATTAATTCAGGCACATGGTTCTAATGAAAAATACATCTTTTATTTTAACAAAAATAAAAATAAAATATAAACAGCCATTTCCTCCTTGGAGTTAAAAAAAAAAATACCTTTATTACAGAAGTGATGGAAAGGAATGTTATGAAATCCAAACTGGAATTTTTAAATATAACATAATGAACAACATTTGGTACGTTATTTTCTCCAGGAGCTTTCTCCGAGTAATTGAGAAACTTTTGGAGGACAAAAATGCCAAAAAAGGCAACTATTATTATTTTCAATAAGCAACGACATTTCTGCATAACTGCATCCCATGCTTGCCCTGTTATCAGTGAAGGTTGCATCAATACAAGGCAGAAAACTGATAAGAGGAGTGAAAAGCATCATATTTTGTTTACTGTTGAATAATTATTTATCTTTTTAGTTTAAAACGTTTTTTATTAAACAAAACAAATAAACGGTAAGTTAAATATCTTAAAATTTTATCTCATAAACACTTCATTGAATATAATAGATAGATTTGCTTATATTCACAGTCTTACTGATTTTGTATTTTCTGTCCATGTGATTGTTAAAATTATAACAATAAAACTTAATTCAACAGGTTTAAAAAAAAATAAATAAAAAGGAAAACAATTTCAAATGCTAAAGGATGAGTTTTATTAGTCGATCAGTATTTTCTTTAATTAAAGACCGTAGCCGACTCAGTAGCTTAAAGAGCATAGCAAGAAGGTCATACTGTCAAAAATTTGACGTGAGTTTTCAACCGAGTTTTGTTTAGTTTTCACCCGTCATGACTCAAGTTTCGGTTCCAGGATGGTGCAAAGTCTTTCAACAAGTACACGTTTCGAAGCCACACATGTGGAGAACTGGATGCGCAGAACGTCGGGGAGGAAGTGACTGTATGCGGCTGGTTACAGTTTCAAAGGATGAGCCGGTTCGCGATTCTGAGAGATGCTTACGGTTTCACGCAAGTCATATTACCAGAAGAGGTGCTTACTCTGCTTTAGAGATTTAATGCTTGCTTCAGTACAAACAATTTTTTATTTAAATGAAAACTCATTTGTGTGCCTGGTTACAAATCTGCAGCCTGATCATTTTAGTCTGACAGCACGAAAGGCAAAGTTTGTAGAACATTATTTGTATTGAAAATATGTGATGTGAAAAAATGTTAGTTGTGTCGACCATTTTTTTATTCACAAATAATCTGGATATTGGTATGGTCTGGATGAAGAAGCAAATTGAATTGTTACTGCCAAGTTTTTGAACTATTTTCAGGTCATCATCAGGGCAAAACAATGTTAAATATTTCTATACATTCATAATTGAGTTTTTAATGAATTATTTCAAATTTATTAGAAGACCAACTCACTCCTAAAATAGCCAAGGACTGCAACACTGTTCAAAGTATTCACTAACTTCGTGGTCCGCTTGACCTATTAATATATTACAATTAATTAAGGTTTTTAGTTGAAATAAAAAAAGCACTAGCATGAGCAGGATTCGAACCCACGATGGTGTCTAAGTAGATCGAGGTCAAGATAGCTCAAGTGGTAGAGCAGCGGTGTATCAAGCCAAATAGGTTCAAATCCTGCTCATGACACTGACTTTTTTAATCTCAGCTAAAACCCTTAATTAATTGTACTATTCAAAGTATTAAAACATAAATATCTTACAGTCCTTGGTAATATACTACCGTTTAGGTAAATTCCAAAACACTTTCATTTAATTTAAAAAAAATTCGTAAATAATTTTTAAAAAATAATTTAATAAATAAAAAAATAAAATAAAAATCCACTGGAACTAACAGCATTTTTGATAGATTTTCTGGTCCTGTTGCTATTATATACTCTAGTGGTATAACAGAAACTGCAAAGCTGATAGTTGATTTCGTTGATGCTAATAAAAAAAGATGTCTGTGATTTGCGCAGCTCACTTAAAAATTAGATAACACTGGAAAAGAACTAGAATTAGCTCAGCGCAGTGGAAATTTAGAAAAGGCAGGAGAGCTAATGTATGGTGTAATTCCTCAGCTTGAAAATGTATGAAAATTTAGGAGAAAGTCACTGATAGCTTCCTAAACCTAAACAATAATACATTACCAAAGGCTGAACCATATGGGTTATTCTTTAAGGAAATTTGATAGTATTGTTTAAAAACTTAATTGTAAACATTTTTAACATTGATTTACCCAATATTGACCCCCATTAAAAAAATTAAATCCCTTATCTTTTTACATTAGTTAGAGGTAATTAGGAGCTATCATAGTCAAAATAAACTGTAAATAATGCTTTGTTTACTTTTGTACTGATTAATCCGTTTGCATAAAAAAATGCATTATGTTCTTATGTCTAATGTCTAATGATCGTTTTCTGTTAATCTTTTTCCTGATTGATTTCTTGTGATATTATTCTTATGCTTAAACCTTTTTTAATGGCGTTTGTTAGGCATTTAGTATGGCAGTGGGTGATAATATTTATTATTAGGCTATTTATTATATTAAAGTAGGATGAGTGTAAATCAATGTACAATAGGAAGTGTTCTTCAGCACTACAAAGAAATAGGGCTTTATACTGGAAGGCAAGGATCGGGCCTACAGACGAGAGAGAGAGAGAGAGAGACAATCCATCATCAGGCTCTTTGAAAAAGCAGCATTGGAGGATATGCGATAATCTGATAAGACAAGTCCAAAATGTTTCAATTTCCTCCAGGACTGTAAGAGGAGGGCTCAATGAAAATAACCCTCAGAGCCCATCACTTAGTCGGTGGCCGGAACGGTATTGGCACAATATCCATCATTGTAATATAAAATTCCTGGCTTTGAATCCAGTGGCAGTGCATTCGAATTTTCAGAAACACTGTATCATATAATTCATATTCGAAATACCCTTGGAAACAAAGGCTTCTACTATGTGTTATCTTTATTAATAAATTAATAGTAAACTATTTATAATACTCAAATAATTTTGATTTCAGAGAAACGATCTTATAGAAAAGCTGGAAAATGCCTGTTTGGAAAGTGTAATTTTAGTGAAGGGAAAAGTGAAGAAAAGACCTGACAGTCAAGCCAATACGGTTAGCCAGATGATGATAATATTATAGATAGTGATTAATAATAATTTTTTTAAGTGGTTTTTTTATTTTATTTTAGAATATGTCTACTGGTGAGGTTGAAGTAATTGCCGACGATTTCACAGTCTTAAACCAATCTAATAACAAACTTCCATTTTCTATTAGAGACTATCAAAAAGTATTGATTTAAACATTTAAAATGACATCATTAGGTTATCTATATTGTGTTTTAGGCAAATGAGTCTTTAAGAATGAAATATCGCTATTTAGATCTTAGATTTCCAAGTATGCAAAGAAATTTGCGCCTCCGTTCTGAAATTTTAATGAAAATGAGAAATTTCCTGGCCTGCGAGAGAGGATTCGTCGAAGTTGAAACTCCAACGCTTTTTAAAAAAACGCCAGGGGTAGGTTCCCCTCAAGTGAATTAATTTTATTTAAAAATTAATTTTTTATTTTATATTCTAGGGTGCTCAAGAGTTCATTGTACCCACTCAAAACAGAGGAAGCTTTTATTCTCTGGTCCAAAGCCCACAGCAGCTCAAGCAACTTCTAATGGTCGGAGGGATCGACAGGTGGGTGTATAATCGCAAGTTTCCCCCCCATTCTTGTACATAAATCAAGTCAATCAGGTATTTTCAAGTTGCGAGATGTTACCGCGATGAAACTGCAAGGCCGGATCGACAGCCTGAATTCACACAACTTGACATAGAATTGTCGTTTACCGATTCCGAAGGAGTAATCAGCCTTGTAGAGGACTTGATTGTGGAAACACTACCAAAAAATCTCAATTTGAAGTCCCCTTTTCCGAGGATTTTGTATAAAGAATCTATGGAAATGTATGGCACTGATCAACCTGATATTAGCATCACTTGCAAGGTATGTGTTGAATTTTCTCATTTTATTTTAGTGTAAATTGATTAATTTTTAATTGCAGATAGAAGAACTGAAGGGTATCAATCTCCCGAAAGATCAAGTGGCAAAATTTATCAAGATACCTGATTCAACAGTGAATTTTTTTTAATAATAACAACTTATTTGAAGTAAAAATAACTTTTTTTTTAAATGTCTAGGCATTTTTGACAAATAAAACAAAAACTGATCTTTTGAAACTGAAAAACACAATTTCACAAAACGTTTCTTTGAACATTTTGAAATATCCTGGTAGCAACTGGCAGAAGTTTGCTGAAAATTTGAATGGTTGGACTCGTACAAGTCAGGATTTAAAGGAAAGCATAAATTTGAAAGAAGGAGAACTTGTATTCCTTTCTGTCGGGCCCAACGACGAAGTGGTACGTGATGATCATAATGATTTATAAAAATTTTGCTTTCAATATTTTTCTAACTTTGTACATATATTCATGATTAATTTGCTTGTCTGACTAAATAAGACTGGAATGTTGAATTTTATTAATTATGTTGATAAATCTACAAAGAAATTTTCCCATAAAATTAATTTCTAAGAGTAAAGACAAAATATTCCATTCAATCTCTTGTAGACATTGTTTTGATTATCAGTATTAACATATAAAACATATTTTAATTTTTTTTTTTCAGTTAAAACTTTTAGGAAAAATGAGGACTGTTTTTATTAGCTACCTTCGTGAATCCGGCTTAACTGGGACATGGGAAGATAAAACTGCATCCAGCTTGATCTGGGTAGTTGATTTTCCATTATTTGAGAAAGGTGAAGACGGTGAAATAAAATCAGCGCATCATCCGTTTACAAGCCCACACCCTGAGGATGTACATCTACTTGATGAAGATCCTATACAGGTATTAAAAAAATATATATTTGACCGAAATTATTTTAATGATTATTTATTACAGGTACGAGGACTCCATTATGATCTCGTGATGAACGGTTGGGAAATAGGAGGCGGTTCGGTGCGTATTCACGATCCAAAACTCCAGACGCGCATTTTAAAAGATATATTGAACATCCCGACAGAAGAGTTGGAATATCTTCTTGAAGCCTTGGGATCCGGTGCGCCTCCTCACGCCGGAATCGCTTTGGGGATCGACAGGATCATGTCAATCCTAGTCCGTTCCAAGAGCATAAGGGATGTGATTGCTTTCCCGAAAAGCACGGAAGCGAAGGACCTCATGACCGGCGCACCTTGCCCCGTCACTACAGATGAACTGGAACTTTACAACATTGAAGTCGTCGGAGAAAAAGAAGAAAACAAAAATAGAACTGCTTTATGATACTTTGACAGGTATTTTATAAATATCATTCATAGATAAGTTGTTAAAACAAAGAATTTTTTTTAAGTGGCCGTATAATGTTATTTGGCGGAAAGTAATTAATCTGATCTGGCTTGCCTGTTCTCTTTTGATGTGATGCAAAATATACAATATCAAAGAGGGAAAGTACAATTAAATACTACTGATAGTATCTAAAATAATGCGTCGTATTTGTATATACGTGTTATGTTATTGTTTTGTAAATAAATATTCTCTTTTAAATTACTTCTCTTATTTTTTCCGATTACACTTTTCTCCGATGATAAATTCAAAACAAAATATCAAAAATTATTAGGGGCCTCAAAAATAATATTTATAAAATAGATAAATTATATTCCACAGTTAGGCCTCATACATATGAAGTATTAGTGAAATACTGAAGTTCAAGATTAAGCCCATCGTGCATGTGAATTCCCCTCACTACGTTCATTCCTGAGGCGAGGTGTAAAGTAACTAATTGGTCTATTCAGATTAACGCACATTTTGCCAGAGTATAGTCCATTGTTTTCCCCTGATCATCATGATGGAAATGTTCCTTGTTGACTGATCTCGGTCGATGAAATTGAAAAAAATCCTGCATTGTGGAAATTGAGTGTAGCAATTATTATATTTATCACAGCTTCTTCGTATCTAACACGACCATTACAAATGACTATATCTCACCAACTACTGTGTTCTTCACGTTCCAGTGATTAAGAGGTAGTTTTACCGTTGAGTAGTTCAGCATCGCATTATGATATGGAAGATCAGGAGCTTTTAACTTGTTCTCCAATGCAATTCAAAGTTGATGCACTTTTGTTCTGAAATGTCAACATTATCTATTGTTTTATAACAAGTTTTTCTCCATAGTTACTCTAAGTAGTAACTGACTGAATTTCAACACCAACTTGTTTCAGGCACCACTCTTCAGGGATCATTACAGTTTAATAATAGTAGTAGATAAGAAACTGAAGGTTTTTTTTTTTAAGTTTTTGTTTAGTTGTTCATTATTCTCTAATGAATTTTGAAGAGGGGAGCCAGATTGGCCTCGAAATGCATCAGCATCAATACTGTTTTTTAAAACTAGTCAATACTTAAAATGGTATCTTTAAACTCTTCTTTCTATCAATCAATCTTTTTATGTAAAGTCTTGGTTGAAATGAAAAAGTTAATCGCAAGCAGGATTTGAATTTCAGGATTTCTTATCTTTACATTTATTTTTTAATGAATCATGCTTTACCTTGACAGCACAAAAAATTGTTAAACAGATTAAATGACTAACTTAATTGGTTGATACTAAAAGGATTTTTTTAAGAGAACCCTGAAAAATGTATACATAAGATCATACGTAACAGACGATAGGCACACACAGAAAGCATCTGATTGGTATGCTGATAAAAGAAAATATATATTTTTTAAGCTCAGTTTCTTATTTCTACAAAGATATTTTACATTTTTCCTTTATGAGGATGTATGGGGACCAAATAATAATGCTATGTAGAAGTAAAACTTTATTTTAATAGTTAAAACACTCGTATAAAATCAATTTCTCTTGCCGGTACACCTTAAAGTGATTTTTTTTCCCATAAGACTATTATTTTATACTTTAAAAAAACCTTTAAATGTTTAATTAATTCAAAAACAGAAAAAATTACGCATACTAAAGTGTGGTCACATGTTCACAGTAAAAAAATTCACATTTTACAATATCTTCCAAGCAATTCGGACAGTCTTAACTGATCTCTGAACACAATTTTATTCCCTGTGTGTGTAATGATTTGTAACTTTTTTAAACAAACCAAAAATATACGTCAAGAATGTATAAATTTGACCGGCGTGCTAAGCAAGACACAAAAGAAAATTTTCATGTTAACCCAATGAGGTTTTATCACAAGGGTGGGTTAATTTATCACAATCTTAAATACTGACAAAGAAAAAAAGAAACTACATTAACAAAAATAATTTTTTTTTTAATGTTTTATATTTGTTTTTACATTTTTTAAATTCTTCATTTATTGTTACCTATCTTCTTTCTAAGCCTTTTTTTTTTATTAAATTGTTGTAGACTTATTTTTAGTTTCATTAACAATACACAATCAGTTCAAAAAGCAAAAAAATCTTTTAAGTGGAAAAATTAAGAAAAATCTAATATATACACTAGTCTGTTTTTTTATAGTATACTTTTTCTTTAAAACTAGTTATACCCTCATTTTAATTATTAAAAAATCAACTACATAAAATTTAGTGAAATAAACACTTTACCATGGCTTTTTTAAACCTAATATAAGTGCAATAAGTACTCTAAAATTCTGTTTAAAGAATAAAAAAATGACAGTAAGTAGAAAAATAACCAGGATAGTTCCAACTGAGCTCTGCATAGTCAAAACAAATACAGCTGAGATCATCGTCTTTAAGGATTTTTTAAAAAATATATATCCAACTATTTATCATATAATATATACAAGACAACAAGGAATCCTATTTTTATAATGCTGTACAGAAAATGTGTTTAGACGATTTTTTCGACAATATTTCACGGGATGTATTCTGCATTGACAAGCAAAGGACAATATACAGGAAAAATAATTTGGAGATGTCACCGTAAATTTCTGGGAAAAAATTGTGCACTCTTTCTTCAAAAAATTTCTTTCACCACCCGCAAATCCAATCACATATTAAAACTTCAAAAATATCACATTTTCTCATCCTTTTTTTCAATAAACAAGCCTAATCGAGCTTTTTACAATGGAAAGCAATTGCTTCATAACGTATATAATTAAATTATTAAAAAATGACCTTATATTGAATGTATATTTTTTCAATATTTCCACCATTATTTAGTACATTATTAATAAAAATACATGTTTTTATTGTTGATTATGAAATAAATAAGTTGTGTAAAGTTTTTATGGATAAATATGCTTAGTTAGTCCTGACAGCTGCTGTTTGAACAATATTATCGACAGATTGTAACACAATTGAAAAAGAAATTAACTTTATTTAAAAAGATAAAATAAAACAGCGCGTAACAAACTTCTACACAAATTTACTAGGATTTTATTGAAAACAATTCGGAGTGACGTGTGTTTTCAGATTTACAATATGTTCCTATCAACCTCCAATGGATTGGAGCAGTATGAAGCAATCTCATTCCAGCAAGATGAAGCAGATTAGAAAAGCTTGGACAAACAACGGTGGGACTGTTAAAACAAAGGGAAGATAAAAATCCCCAAGATACACACATCATGAAAATCAAATATATATACATACAAATTTATATATATTATCTTTTTCTTATTCAGAGTAAACTGGTACAATATATTTATATATATAAACATTTGCTTTTTGCATGAAGGGAGTACAAACAAGTTCATTTTGAACTACCCTGGTTCTTCAAGAATATGCAGGATTTAACAAAACATATTTTGGGTCGAGGCTCAAATCCTTTAAAAAATATATATGTTAATAATAATAAATCAGCAAGTGACAGCATAATTTGCTTGATATTTTTTTGGGGGAGTAAAATCTATTAGGAACACGAGAGGAAAGAAAATACAAGCCTCCACCCAAGTCTTAATTCATTTTTGTGGAAGTTTCTTGAATTACAATTGAGGAATGATTTTTTGTTTTTGTTAATCTTGAATTTAACCTGAGTCGTCATTAGTCGGAAGCCAGAAGGCCATGTTGGTGCAAGCCGAGGCGAGCATCATGAATTTTGGGTTGAACTGGACACACTGTACGGGGCCGGTGTGGTCCGCGTTGAGTACACAGACTTTGTAGCCGGTGTCTGCATTCCAGACGTGTACCCTGCCGTCAGTGGATCCGCTAAATATAAACTGTGAGTCCGGACTGAACGACGCCTCGATTGGAATGCCCTTGTTGTTGAGATGGCCGGTGAACGTTTGTAGAGGAGTGCCGTTGAAGGCGTCAATCAGCCTAATCGTCGAGCCGTTGGTGGATATGAGGACAGTCTTGCCGTCCCTGGAAAACTTAAGACCCGTCCAGTCACACTCTTTCTCCTGAACGTGTTCGAACGTGACAAAAGGCCCTTTGTCGAAATATCTCAAATCGTAGAGTTTGATACTCTCTGAGTTGATACCGATGGCGAAGATGAGGCCTTCGGGGTCGTAAGCTGTTATCGGTCTTCCTGTGAGATGCACCATGCCTTGACAGTGAGGAGACCTCAAGTCCCAGAGTCGGAGCGTCTTGTCCAACGAGCCAGACAAGAATGAGTCTTCGATGGGGGAAATGCACATCGAGACTACTTTCTTCGTGTGACCGGGGAAGTACCTGATGTACTTATTGTCGTGAAGGGACAGATATCTTATCGTGTCGTCCACCTTCGTCGAACTGTGGATCGCCGTGTTCTTGGTGTGGGTGAAGTGGATCAGGTCCACGCCGTATTTCTTGCTGTTCACAGTCTTGGTGAGTGTGCCCTTTTCGCAGTCGTATATAACGATCTGGTCATCATCGCTGCAGGAGATGAGAGCATCGCCGTTGGGGGAAAAATCGATCCCTTTGATTTTATCACTGTTCTCCCTGAACACTTTCGCGACGCAGAAACTGCGGACGACTCGGTCGACGAGCTTCATCCTCAAAACACCGGCCGAGTGCATAAAAAAGGAATAACGCGGTTGACTGGATCCTGCGGCCTCAACCGATGAAGTCGACCCTTTTCACCTAGATCAGCCTTTTTAACTAACAATTTCTCCCGAAAAATAGACAAGCAATCAGCATATCCTGAGGGTAGATAAGCACAATGGAGGAGACAACGCAAACGGATCGCAGCACTGCCCAACCGATTCTTCCTCACCCTATCTAATTCCCCTAAGGATTTAAAAAACAAAACAAAAAAATAAACTCACGATTGTTACAAGAAATACTGATAAAGCTGTATTAAAACACTATAAAAGTAAAACTTTACAAACAATTTAAACCCTGGAATACAGCAAACAGTGAAAATGAAAATGGCTGTTACTGATTTTCACAATCTCCGCTCATGTTGGCCATCGTCGCTACAAAATAAAAGCACAATTTTTCCCAATTTTTTTTAACCGTCTTTCAAACTAAAATGGCAAAATTGTCATTTTTGACTAAAGTGGTTTTTGAAAATTTTCAATCGATTTTGTCACGTTTCTATTCTGAACTTTTCGTGCAACCTTTCAACGGTTCACGTGTGTCCACTTTTCTTGTTCTGCCGGTTTCTCTGAGCTGAGACCTGCTGTGCCACTTTCTCCCATATCAGAATCAGTTCATCATTTTTTTTTTTTTTAATATCACCTCCGGCCAGTAGATCGGGAAAGAATTGTATTTCAAAACTTTCTCTTGAACCCGTCCATTCTAGAAGGTAGGACTTATTTTTCTCGATTATTTCCTACCATTTTTCCCCCAGTTTTTGAAAGATTCCAGATGGACCATTTAACACCCAGTGTATGTCAGTTTGGAAATTTTAAAATCCACCTCTAGATAGATAAAAATATCCTCTACCACTCCAGCATGGTTCTATCCAATGCGAAGACATTCTCCTCTGAACCCTAAAGACAATGCCTGTCATTTCTTATATATTTTTTCTTTATTTCGTTTACAACAGAACTTTTAACTGGCATGATATGACATGGTTTTCTAAATAAATCATCGGGTATTATTGATACTATTATATTTTATTATTAATTCATTCACTTTTGGGCACTAATGTACAGACTCAGAAAAAAAAAACTCATTGATAATATTAAATACTATCATGTGATCAGCTATTATTTCCGCCTGTTTCTCATACTGGTTAAAACCATCAGTTAACTTAAGTCTTTTCATCTGGATACGTTTCGCTTGTAGACTTTGTAAAAGCGGCAGACAGATTGTAGTCCACTCCTGTTCTACGCTTTAAATAATCATACAACTATATTCTTGGAAATAAAAAGCAAAGCGGCGTAGGAATTTATTCGGGCACTAACTAAATATAAGTGTGTGGTGAATAGTGATCGTTAATCAATAATTATTCAGATATCGTGAGATGATCTCAATGAAGATCAAAACGTTGGCACGATAAAGCAAATGTTTTTCTGAAACCTTCATCACACGCATCTCGCTAATTGCTAAATATAAGTTTTAAATCGTGTCAGCTTTGACCCCAAGTGACATCATTATTGAGGTTTACAATAAAAACAACATGTATTTGATCGAGTCTATTTAAGGCCTTGTTCTCCTGTAACTGATATTACTAATTTAGAAAATCTTATTCTCTAATTACTCGTGCTTAATCAAGTCATTATCTTAGGTGACTTTAATATTAACACGTTGAAAACCAATGATCAAGTGATTTCAAAATTGATCAATATGTGTTTTCTTCAGTAAATTTTTCAATTGTACCTTCAGATGCAACTCATGTATTACCTAGTTCTGAATCCCTGCTCGATCTTTGCATAGTTAAATATATTAATAAAATATTAAACTTTCAATGTTCTGACACCCAACGAGTCTCAAATCGTAGATTTTTGCACTGCTGTGCTAATGTGCCTTTTTCACGAAGTCCTCTTAGATTTATCGTATATCGTAAACTTAACTCTTGCTATTGACTTCCCATTCTCCAAAGCTCTGATGCAGATGTTGAATTTGTTCAATGGCAATATTCCTTCTAAACTGCTGAAAATAAATAAGGACATTGTCAACTTTTTAGTACTTACTTTTGACTATGTATCGTTTGTCTCAATAAAGGCCTACCCAACCCCCCTTCAAACTTTCAAGCATGGAGTTTTCAACTTTTTGCAAATAATGCATAATTTGATCAAACTAACCTGATTTAACAGATTTAACATGATCTTGTTGCTATCCTCTTTTTCTTCTCTCTTCTATACTTCCTTCCCTTTTATACTACTTTTACTAATTTTGCTAATTAATTAATATTTCTTGCATTATATTTTCTAAACTTGTGATATTTAATTAATTTATATTTTTCTACTCGCTGCAAAGAGACCAAGCCCTATTGTGATTTTTTTTTTTTTTTTTAATTCTACATATTTGGTGACCCTTTCCTTTTAGATTAATATTTTACCTTTTTTTAACCAGAAATGAACTATCATGTTTCCATTTACATTAAATTTACACACCTCTTATGTCTGCGTGGTCCTAAATTACTGCACTAGCGATTATTAAATTTAGATCCAAAATATCATGGTTATCTTCCTGGAATACCTCGGCTCAACAATGCCGGCTCAATGCAAATTTTTCCTGGACAATTTTAAAGTTTAGCCACTTTTACATTTTAAATTTGTTAACAACGTTCGAACTTCTCATATATAGAGATGTCTCTTTCGTGCTTAATATTCCTCTAGATTCATGTTCTATAAGGATCTCAATATTAGCCAACCCCTCTTTAACACAAGACAAAAATATAAAATCTCATTCGTTCCTTTAGCTCGTCGGTTTTTCAAAATTAGGTCCGAGTTTTGTCATAATAACGACTCTACAAGAGATGATAGTTCCAATGTATGCTCTTTATGCAACGATGTTTGACAACACAGTGATGTTTTGTATATTACCAAAGCCACCCAGAATGGATAATATTTATTTAAAAAAAAAAAATGTGAAAAAGTATAATAATCTACTTTATTCTTGTTTGAATTGTACGTTAAATTAATACAATATAAGGAACATAGAGCCACTAATTGATAGTTTCCAATCGTTTTGGCCTGCCCGCCTCATTTCCATAGCATAACAAACAAAAGAGCTAACCGACTATACAAAAAATCTCACTAATCCACCACTATAAAGACGATAAGAGTGTAAAATGCATCTGACATGCCGACAGTGAGATTAGGCATATTGAATTATTACTTCTTACTAACAATTAACCAAGCTACATCATCCTTCAGATAAAATCTCTAATAATATGCTAATTTATGCATTAGACCAACTCTTGGTTTCACTATTGTTTGTATTGTTTAATTGCTATATTTATTTAGAGCACAACTTCAATTTTGATAGGATAGCAATTTTAAAATACAAATGATTTTTTTGAACTGACATTACACACCTATTTATTCTGTGTTGTTTAGCTTATTCTAGGTATAGCAGAGGTATAAAATGAAAGGAACATAAACCACAGCCCTAAATAATTTTTTTTGTACCTGAAAATTTTGTTTAAGATTTAAACTCTTATTCGTTTATTTTTTCCTCCAGTCCAGCTTTGTTTTTAACTTAACCAAAATGGACTCATCAATGAGTGCCAAAGAAATAAGAAACCAGTTCATCAATTTCTTCGTGAAGAAGAAGAATCACGAATATGTCCATTCTTCGCCAGTCATCCCACACGACGATCCAACGCTCCTTTTCGCCAATGCGGGCATGAACCAGGTGAGTCGACAAAATTACGGTTGTAGTTTGTATCTAATGATGTTTTTGTTCAGTTCAAGCCGATATTCCTGGGGACTGCAGATCCAAACAGTGCTATGGCGACTTGGAAGAGGGCTGTGAACACTCAGAAATGCATCAGGGCGGGTGGTAAACACAACGATCTCGATGATGTTGGCAAGGATGTTTACCATCACACATTTTTTGAAATGTTGGGCAATTGGTCTTTCGGCGATTACTTTAAGGTAGAATGGAATTCGTTTTTAAATGTGCCACTTACAATGATAATCCGGTAATAGTGATGAACTTTGAAAGGAAAAACAGATTCTTTGATTTAGATCAGATTGATCACTTTAACGATTTTCTGAGATATCTTTCCCTTGAATTTCCTGAATATTAACAAATAACTAATGCTCTCGTGTTTTATTCAATTAAATTTTGAATTTGTGGAATCCCCACAGAGGGGTTTATAATACGCACAGATTTTAATTTTCCTTTAGCTCAGGTCTCAGTCATTTTTTTTTTTTTTTTTTTTTTTTTTTTTTTTTTTTTTTTTTTTTTTTGTATTTTGACAAGTTTGAGTTTAAAATGTCGAATAAAATTGTATTGCAAAAGGATTTGAACTTAAGCAACACATAATCTGCGGATTTCTAAATTTGGAGAAAGCTTTTGACAGTTTGGCACTTATGCTTACAATTCAAGTTAAAAAATATGGAACTTCATTTATGCCTTTACTGCTCTTTAGCTTTATTTCTCAAAAGCGGGTAATTATACGTTAAAATTAATGAGCATACCTCAGACACAAAGCAAATTAAAGCAGGCACTCCTCAGGGCTCGATCCTTTCACCTATGCTTTTAAATATATACGTAAATGACCTTCCTAACCACACAGGTTCTTAGCTAGCGACGTTTTGCTGATGACACTATATACAAGCAAAGGTGATAGTATAAAGGCACTCACAGAAGTTGAATTGTACATGGAAAAAAGGAAAATCAGTTTAAATGCATCTAAATGTGAAGCAAAATTTTTTTTCCTGTTTTCTACAAAACCCCCTGGAGTTGATCATAAACAATCAAACCATCCCAAGTCAAATATCTTGGAATCCATATGGATAGGAGACTTACCTGGAACAAATACTTAAAGATAAAAGTAGCTGAAACTGTACCCATCGCTAAATAGAAAGGAGCAAGCTGAAAACAAAATTCTGTACATTGATATCCCAGGCAATATGTCACCTATATTATGTGGAAGTGAGGTACGGCAAGCTGCAGCAACTACAAAAATAAATAAGAGTCCAAACACTCCAAAACCAATATGCTTAGAATGATGGTATGTGAACTTCCCTAGAACCAAAGAATTTATTACGACCAAATACAAAGTTCCACGCTAAGCTAGGTCTCGTAAATGGTGCCATTCACAACCTGGGATAAAAGGTAAAGGTCAGGCTCAAACCTGATTCATTTTAAGATATTCTCAAGTTGTAAGAGCTGTCTAATATTCATTCCAGTTAAAAAATTAAATCACGATTTTTTTTTTATAAATGTCATAACTTTTCCCTGTGATATCTTTATTTGTGTATTATTTTATGTACAACTTGAATTGATTGAGTTGTTAATTTTATTGTAATAAGAAAAAATAAATATAAAGAAAAGTATAGAGAATTTTGTGA
Source organism: Cimex hemipterus (assembly GCA_039619505.1). Taxonomy (NCBI): domain Eukaryota; kingdom Metazoa; phylum Arthropoda; class Insecta; order Hemiptera; family Cimicidae; genus Cimex; species Cimex hemipterus. Next base: position 23,214,824 of record CM077099.1, on the reverse strand, counting down.
AGAAAAAAAAATCTTGTTCTAAAAGCATATAAATCACTAAAACTGATTAGTTTATGAAAAAATCAAAGAATTAATGATAATCAATAAGTTAAATATATTATTTCTACAAGTTATTGTTTAATAATAATACGTGTGTGTAATAAATATGTAAATCAGTGAATATGTACTCATTCTTTTTAAATATAAATTCGGGTACAATGAATTTTTGGTGTAATGATCTGATTGCCTAAGTCTCTTGAAGATCGTTGTAAGCAAATACCCCTGTACTTTTATTGTTTTAAATATTTGTTTTTTTCTATAGAAAGAAATATGCACATGGGCTTGGGAACTTATGACGGAAGTTTTCCACTTGCCGAAGGACAGGCTTTATGTAACTTATTTCGGTGGGCATAAAGAATCAGGATTAGAGCCGGATGAAGAGTGTAGGCAAATATGGCTGAAATTGGGGTAAAACAATTAGTAAATTATAAATTATCTGTTTGGATAAGTAAATTTAATTTGTAGAATCCCGGAGTCACATGTCCTCCCGGGGAGCATGAAAGACAATTTCTGGGAAATGGGCGAAACGGGTCCATGCGGGCCCTGTTCCGAGCTGCATTTCGACAGGATTGGAAACAGGGAAGTGCCACATTTGGTGAACCAAGATGACCCAGATGTCTTGGAAATATGGAACCTTGTATTCATCCAATACAACAGGTAAATTCCATAAACTTCTACTTTAGGGGCATCGGCGGCCACAAAGGATTAAGAATTGACACAGAGCTAACCTTTGTAAGTTAAAGGTCCTGGGTTCGAATCCAGCGGCCCTGCATGGGCTTTATTTCAAAAATACATGAGGATTCAAATAAATAAAAAATAAACTACCTAAATTAATTATATAATAGTGTTGATTTTCTATTTACAGAGAAACCGGTGGTAGTTTAAGACCGCTTCCAAAAAAACACATTGATTGTGGCATGGGTTTTGAAAGGCTTGTTTCAGTCATCCAGAACAAAAGATCCAATTATGATACTGACATATTCAAGCCGCTTTTCGATGCAATTCAGAAAGTATTGTTTTTTTAACTTTTCCCCGTATCAATTTTAATTTTTATATAAACACTCCAGGGTACAAATGCACCACCTTATCAAGGTCGAGTAGGAGACGAAGACAAAGACGGAATAGACATGGCTTATAGAGTTTTAGCCGACCACGCCAGGACCCTCACAATCGCAATTTCCGATGGAGGCACTCCAGACAACACAGGAAGAGGGTAATTTCTTTTCAACCCAATATAAATTATCAAACAATTCATTTCCTCTTTTGTAGTTATGTCCTGAGGAGAATTCTGAGAAGAGCAGTACGCTACGCTGTGGAAAAGCTCAATGCGAAACCAGGCTTTTTCTCATCACTAGTTCAAGTCGTTGTCGACCTCCTTGGCGACACGTTCTCTGAAGTGAAGAAATGCCCGCAGAATGTCGTGGCCATCATTAATGAGGAAGAGCAACAATTTTTGAAGACTTTAAGCAGAGGGAGGAATTTATTGAATCGAACTATAGACAAACTGGGATCGACAAATATTTTCCCTGGTGAGTGACAAAAAAAAAAAAAAAAAAAAAAAAAAAAAAAACTACAATAATAAATAATTTAGTTAACTGTTCTTATTTCCACTTTAAAATAAAACTCCCGTCTCACATCTACCAACATAAAAGTATAAATTATTCTATAACATATTAGTTATATTTTGTGATATCTTCTGAGTGATGCACTTGTAGTTTGATAATTTCCGATTATTTTGGTCATCTAAAAACCAAAACTTTGAGGAGAGGCACATCAAAATGACCTTAAAGAACAAGCTATTAGCTCTATTTTGAACGACTTTCAAAATGTACTGGCATAGCATTAAAATTTGAACTAAAAGATAAATGCTCAGATGAAAAATGATTTCAGCATAAACTCCCAAGCTGGAATAATTGTTGTTTTTCTAAAAAGAAAATACAGATTTCATAGCAAATTTCTAATACAGTGTATTTAGGTCGAATTGTATAAATTTGATGTTTGAAATAATTAGTTGACATTTATCAGGTGATATTGAATTGTTTTTTTATTAGGTGATATTGCCTGGAGGCTGTACGACACATATGGATTCCCCGTGGATCTAACAGGTTTGATGACTGAAGAAAAAGGTCTGACAATCGACATGAACGCTTACGAAGAATCAAAAAAACAGGCACAGGTGGAAACTCATTTTTTCCAAATAAATAAATCAAATCGATGATTTTAAAATACATGTTTTTGGAAAATTTGCTAGCTCGTGAGCCAAGGAAAGGATAGTGCAAATGCGAATTTGATTAGCCTCGATGTACATGCAATTAGCGAACTTCAAGATCGTGACGTCCCTGTTACTGACGATTCACCTAAGTACAATTATAAAGCTGTTGCCGGTGAAGGTGCCTTTGCCAAATATAGTAAGTGATTTTTGTATAGATTTTATTATAGATTATCATGCTTATAATGTAAAAAAAATTTTAGAGTTTGAACCGTGCCAAGGAAAAGTTTTAGCATTAAGGAAAGGAACCCAATTTGTCCAAGAAGTGAAATCCGGTGACAGGTGTGGTATCGTTTTAGACAAGACTTGCTTTTACGCTGAACAAGGCGGTCAGATTTATGACCAGGGTTTTATGGTTAAAGTTGGAGATGAGGCAAGTGTAAATTTTCCATTAATATGAGAACAAATTTATAAAATTGGAATTTTTCAGAGCGTCGAGGTGAGCGTAGATAATGTACAATTAAAAGGTGGTTATATTCTTCACACAGGGAAGGTTGAAGGCTTGCTCAAAGTCGGCGATAAATTGAACCTTCAAATCGATGAAGTTAGAAGAAGGCTCGTCATGTCTAATCACACGGCAACTCACGTTTTAAACCACGCTTTACGAGCTGTTCTTGGGCCTGAGTCTGATCAAAAAGGCTCTCTTGTTGCACCAGACAGGCTCCGATTTGACTTCACCAACAAGGTAAACATCATGCCTTACCCAAGAATAAAAAAAAATTAAAAAATCATTGCATCGTAGAAAGCGATGAGCCCTGATCAAGTTAAAAAGACAGAATTTATGATCAATAACATATCCAAAGCCGATAAAGTAGTTTACGCTCAAAGTGCACCGTTAGCGACTGCTAAGAAAGTTGTAGGCTTAAGAGCCATGTTCTCGGAAGTTTACCCGGATCCTGTCAGGATTGTGTCAGTGGGTGAGCCCGTAGACAGGTTAATTTCCTCACCTGAGAGCAAAGCGGCGATGGAAACTTCAGTTGAATTCTGCGGTGGAACGTAAGTCTTTTCAAAATTCCCTTTTTATTCAATAATCATTTAAATTTTTACATTTTGTTTTAGACATTTACACAGGTCGTCTCATATGGGTGACTTTGTTATTACGAGTGAAGAAGCGATTGCAAAAGGCATCAGAAGGATAGTGGCTTTAACCGGTGCCGAAGCTAAAAAAGTAAATACCATTTTTTATATTTTTTTTTTCTATAAAAATAATATTTAATATTATATCGTAGGCTATGGATCATTCTATCGCTCTTGATAATGCAGTTAATATGCTTAGCGATATCGCTTCAACAAAATCGTTAACAGGAAAAGATTTAGTGAGAGCGATAACACAGCTCAACGACGAAATATCCCAAGCTGTTATTCCCTACTGGAAGAAGGTATTTTCCTACAGTACCCCCTTAAAAAAAAAAAAAAAAAAAAAAAAAAAAAAAAAAAAAAAAAAAAAAAATTTCAAACTTATTTTTAGGAAGAGTTACGAACTACACTGAAAAATATGAAAAAGAAATATGATGACAGTGAACGAGCTGGGAAAACTGAACAAATGCAACAAGTATTAAATATATCTATATTACATATTTATTTTATAGCGAATAATTAATTTTATCGTACTTCAGGTTGTAGATAGTGCAAAACAGCTTGTCACTCAACAAAAAGGTGTGCCATTCCTGGTAGCCGAGCTTAAAGCTGGTTCCAACACTAAAGTATGTCAAATTTTAATTTAGTAATTTTTGCGAGTAACAATATTCCATTGTATTTTTTTTTTAATTTTAGGCTCTAGATGGAGCTTTAAAGCAAGTAAAACAACTTTCTCCAGAAACTTCAGCCATGTTTTTCTCAGTCGAGGAATCTTCTGAGAAAATATTTTGCCTTTGTGCTGTTTCAAAGGTGATTTTTTATTGTAAAAAATTAAATTTTTCTCTATGTTGATTTTTATTCCTTGCAGGGTGGTGTTGAAAAAGGTTTGAAAGCTAATGAGTGGGTTAACAATGTAAGTGGTCTCATGAACGGCAAAGGTGGAGGAAAGGCAGACTCTGCCCAAGCATCTGGTTCTAACGGGAAGTGCTTGGCTACTGCTTTAGCCAAAAGCAAAGAATTCGCTGCGGCGAAACTCGGAGGTGGTGTTTGTTCGAATGGCGGTGGCGATGCAGAAGGATTGGTTTATACCGACAACTGCCTCGGCTCGGTTCTGGCCTGTTTGACCAATGAATACACCCAGGCGAAAGCCGGACTTAAAAAAGGCGAAAACTTAAATTTCAACAAAAACGGGCTTAACCTGACAGATAGTGTCGCGATCGCCTTTCATCTCGCTGACACTCAGCTTAAAGGAGGTGACTCAACCCTGAGGGAAGCCCAGGTACTCCAGTGGGTCTGGTATGCCGAAAACACAGTCCGTAACGCATCAAACCCTTCAGAATGGATGCCCCAACTCAACAACTATCTATTGACTAGAACATTTTTTGTTGGTGAAAGGGTCACTCTGGCCGATTTGGCCTTATTTACAAGGCTCTTACCTTCTTATCATAAAAATGTTCCTTTGACAAAGTACACAAATCTAAACCGGTAATTTATTTTAATATAGAAAAGTCCTATTGAATATATGTTTTAATTATTTTATTATTTTAGGTGGTTCACGACAATGTGCAATCAGAAAGCCGTCATGAAAGTTGTTGGAGATTTAAAGAAGTCAAAGTAATTTTGATTTATATGATAAACAATGATTTTCTTATATTATAATAAACGCATAAAATGTTTATTTTTATTTTATTCTTTAACATCATTTATATAGTATTAGCGAGAAAAGAAGAAAGGTTGAAACATGTCCCAAGTTGAACCAGCATTTGGTCACTTTTTTGGGTCTGTCTTCAATCACGGGACTGTTCACTGACTCGCAAACTAACACCCAGCATTAAACTGAAACACTTCTAAAGAAAAAAATCAGTGATGATAAGCAAATTATGTTTCTATTTTTTATTCAACTTATTATAGTTTGTTATTGCCAACCAGACTGGCTATCTTGCCTAAGCAAAATATAGTGTGGCGCCGGTTATTTATTGGTACAGCCCCATGAACATCACTAAGCTATCAGCTCCCATAACTTAAATTATGTTGGTTGCCACATAACTGTGACAACATTCAATAAAAAAGCTATGGATTGTGCCAGGATTTGAACCCAAAATTGTTAGTATGACAAATGCAAGTCTGCCACTATGGCACCCGTTATCTATTAAATACATAAATAGTTTATTCGTGTGGCCTGCAATGTGATGAGCCTGTAGCTCAGTTGTTTCTGACCGGCTTCACTGGTTTGGAGAATCAGTTATTTGCCATCTTGTTTTTTTTTAACATCCCAAAAGAGCCGCAGTTCTAAAATTCAGACATTTCATTTATTTTGATAGTTGTACAAGAAAAAAATTATAACAAGTAAAAATAAACCCAATAGTGAAGATAGTAAAAAAAAACTGAAGACACACAGACTAGAATAATCAGAAATAGACAAACAATAAATTATAATTAATTCATTGGGATGGGAAGTTGGTGTCCGAGTGGATCGAAGTTACCGATAACTCTGGTGGTAGAGTAGCGGTGTATCTAGCTGAAGGTTGTGGGTTCAAATCCTGCTCGTGACGCTGATTTTTTATCTCAACTAAAAACCTTAATTGAAATATATATTAATTGGTCACTCTACCACGTAAACTAGTGATTTTTTGTTAAAATCTGTCTTCTTTGAGAGAAAAATGGGTGTAACTCAAGCAGTATTTTTAATGACAGATGGAGAATTAGACCATTTCACGTGAGAAGCATCAGAATTCCAGGAGCAACATTCAAAAGTCAACTCATGGCCCTTTAATTCATGAAGAAAACCACAACCCTCAGCCACCACTCTTTCCTTTTATGTATTGCACTTGAGTCGAAAAAGTCAGTGTCACAAGGGCCAGCTAGGTTTGTTTATCTCAACCAAGATCTTAGATAAAATGTATATTTAATTTAAAAAATTCTCTTGTACTCAATTATGACTACTAAATCCATGTATAAATTTGTGTTGTATAGAGGTGGTTTGATCAAAAGTTCACATCAATTCATCTTTGAGTAATGAGAAATAATGTACATTTTTTGCTATATAATTACTAAGGTCATTCATTGCTAGCTCCTCACACATTTTCTACCTCGCATTTTTTACTTATTTCTGGTATAGGTGCTGCTATTTATATAACTCTTCCACACTATATTATTTACAAAGCTACTGTAGATAAGCTGGTGGGGTGTTCATAACCTCAATGTCTCTCCATCATTCATGATAATAAATACATTCATACAGAGTAGAACCTTTCAAGCCTTATATAGAAATAAGAGTTGGGCAGTCACCGTGGTTTTAACTTTGCTCAGTGACTCACCCACCTATCACACACAACAAATAAATGAACGTTCCGTCAAAAATATTAAGATAAATAAATTTTATTAATGATCTTTTAATGTGCTAATAATTTAACAAGAGAAATTTACAATTTTGTCAAGAGAAGAATTCAACTATGAAAATCGCACCAAAATCAGTGGTGTTCTTCTTTTGTGAACCTTAGGCCGCAGTAGCCGCAAGTGTGGTTCCCAGGCTTGTCCTAAGGGAAATGGAAAAAATTCGATATGAAAATTTCTCCTAAGGTAATAAATGCTTACCAGATTGATGTAGACTTTGGGGTGGCCTTCAGGTCCGCTCCCTCCGTCACACCAGACGACCCTATCCTTCGTTTTAGTCGGCGGGACCTTGCCGATTAGATCGATCGCAAAGTTCTTATTGACTAATTTTCTCTTGTCGACAAACCGTGCCATCCTGTAATCGTCAGCGTCGAATTTCTGCGAAACAAGTCGTTATAACTCTCATTGAAAAAGGGAGAAAAGTGTAGAAAAAAAAATCATTTTACCTGCCCTGTGTGAGTTTCGACGTCGGAGGATTTCGTGCAGTACTGGCAAGAGGCTGGTGACATCCTGGGCAAAGTGTTACACCTGCCTAGGCCTCGGAAAAGGCCAATTTTTGCCAAATTTGCCATCTAAAAAACGATTTTGATAAAATTGTTTTTCTAGGGAAAAGAGAAACAGCAGTAAAACCTCCGATAAACTGGTATCTTGCTTACAGCGCTCATGGAGGCGACCAGGTTTTTATGAATTTTCAATAAACAAGTTTTATCTTTTAAGAAATTATAATAAAATAAAATTACTTGTTCAATAAGCTCTTTTAAAAGAATACATTTGGTTATAACTTAGGATCTTCGTATTTGGTCATGTTTTGTAATGTTAAAATCTACAAAAACATGTTGCTGTCAAGATAAAAGAAAAATAACATTTTGTCAGATTTTTCATTTTCACATTGTAACAAGCTATTATTATTAATAATAACAATAATTATGCTTAATTAATTAAAATTGTTTTGGATGTTTATCTACCTGCTACAAGTTAAGTTTGGGTGAAAACATCTTCTTCAGAGGTCATAGGGAGCAAAACCAACTTTTTGGGCTGTGCCGAGCTTTTGGTGGTTTAATCCACTATCAGCAGGGGTTGGTATATTGAAACAAAAATCTTCATACATAGTTACTGCCTTGAATACTATTTATCATTTGCTTTTTACTTGCAACTAATGGTGAGCTGTTTAATCATTTAATATTGCCAGGTACAATGTACAGATTCTCAATTAAGACTAGGAAAATTAATGTTTAATGAATTATTTTCACATATATCCGTGTTTTCACTTAATTCATCTCAATGGGTCAAGCCCTGGTGAAGGTGGATGGACCACAACCTAGGCACAGCCCAAAAAGTTGGTTTTGCTCCATAAGACCTCTGAAGAAAATCTTATCCCCCAAACTTAAAGTGCGAATAACTAAATGTAACGCATAATTTATTATTTATTACATTATATTACCTGCTATTGCAATGCCTATCTTCATCTCAACAATAAAATTTTGATGTCATGTTTTTATGAAATTGGATATTTATGGCTTGATGCAGTTCTTTCACTTTTAATAAACTCATTCGCCTATTTAATAGTACGCTTTTAAAAGTTTTGCTCGTTTATTTGGGACACTAGAACGAAGTTTAACCATAACTGGATGGAAATATAAAATCGTCATTGTGATCATGATGATGTGAGGTTATCAACTATAACTGTCAAGGCAAACCTGAGATTCTAGAAACCTCAAATGTCCCTCACGTGTGCTATGTTATTTTCACCAAGAACTCATTTTTTAAAAATAACAATCTAAATAATTCTCTTGCTGGTATAAACTAAACTGACAAAATGAACGTCACCGATCCTAATAACATTAAGATTTACAATCTCTCTTCTGGAAAATCCCTTCCTGAGGTATGGCATCTGTGTTTTTCCGTATGTGGTTTGTGTTTATACCCTGTTTTTTTATTTATTTGTAGTGGCTGTCGGATAGAAAAAAGAGAGCTCTTGTCAAAAAAGATGTCGGTGAGTAAAAAGAAAAAGTAGTTTTATTTTTTTTACCCTTCTTTTTTCGGTTATGGACTTTTTATTATTTATTTTTTACGAGGGTTTGCAACAACAGAAATCATATAAACCTTCGAGGTGCCGGTGTGTTTGAAAAAAAAGCCCATTTGTAAGTACGTCGGGTTCGAATGCAGGGCTGCTGGATTCGAACCCGGGACTTTTACCTTACAGTGATGTGCGCCGTGTCAACGCCTAAACCGTTGCAGCCACCGACCCCCCCCCCCTCTATAAGGACTTTTTATATTTCTTGGGTTTCTTTTCTTTAGCTGGAAGGAACTAGAAACCAAAGGAAAAATTTAGTTCTTGAAATGAAACTCAAGTAGTTTTATTTTTTTTTAACATTCCGTTGAATTGGTTTTGGCAAATACATTCAAAAATATAAACCGAAAACTTGTATTTATTTATTTCTATTGTCTTTATTTATTTTTTATCATATTCCATAATAATTAGGTATAAAGATTAATACACTGATAGACAAATTGTGCATTTTATAAAATCACTTTTCCACATCCATAATGTGTTTGCTAAATGTAAACAGTGTTTATAAGTCCCAGGCCCTGAATATGATCTCAATAAAGATGCAAACGGCACGATAAAGTTTTTCTAAAACCTATGTCACACCAGAACGCATCCCATGATCTCCAAATAACCTTTGAAAATATCTTCTATTTAAAACTATAAATTGACCCTGCCACACAAGAAATAATTATTTAGAAAAGAAATGTACATAAAAATAATTAATTATGAAAATTAAATTAAACAATATAAACATCTTTCATTTTAAAAAATCAATCAATATACACCGTACGCAAATTTTTTGCCTGATAGGCCTGGCTCTGTTCTCATGGAAGTCCTCTGAGGAGTCCTGCGGCCGCTTCCACTGTGAAACCCACGCGGGCGTGTGACATGTGTTTTCCATTTTTACTTTTCCTCAATTGGAACAAAGAACCACTTGCATGTCAAAACTTTCATAGGCTTGGTGTTCATGTTAATGATGTAATCAGCTGATCCTTGGTGCATTTTGGCACCGGTGTGAATAGGCAAACCAGCTTGAGCAAAAGTGATCAAATCACTGGTTTAGATGTTGTTCTAACGTTGCGAAGAATTAAGGAAATGTCTGATAAAAAAATAAAGGCAAACCAGGACACGCTTGAACAAGCTGCCACCCTGTTATTTTTTTTGCCTCACTTACGACTCCCTTTGATTTAATTGTATGGTTTTCTGTTTTCTTTAATTACAGATATTAGAAAAAGAATTGAGCTCTTGCAGGATTTCACCATGCCTGATCTCAGCAACACAGTCAAGGTGTCAAAAGACGGCCAGTACATCATTGCCACGGGGATTTACAAACCCAGAGTACGATGTTTTGAAGTGCACAATCTATCTATGAAATTTGAACGTTGCATGGATGCTGAAATTGTCACATTCGAGATCCTCTCTGACGACTATACCAAAGTAAATTGAATACATTTTTAAATGTTGATATAATTGTGACTTAAAAGCGCATTGAAAATAATCTTTGGTATATTTTCAGATGGTATTTTTACAAACAGATAGATTCATCGAGTTACATGCAGCTGGCGGGACATACTATAGGCTAAGGATACCAAAATTCGGTAGGGACATGAAATACCATTATCCATCATGTGATTTATATGTGACAGCCGCTGGGTAATTATTTAAAAAAAAAGTTAATATTTTTTATGCGTGTCGTTAATGAATGTTCAATATTCAGGCCAGACATATACCGGCTGAACCTGGAAAGAGGCCAGTTTCTTAATTCTCTCACGACTGAGGCCAGCGAAGTCAATCGAATCGTTATCAACCCGGTCCATCAGCTAGTAACTGTTGGGACTCGCGATGGAAAAATCGAAGCATGGGATCCGCGGCAGAGAAAAAGATGTGGCGTTTTAGATGTAGCTTTCAGTTGCGTTACAGACGACACACAGTAAGTACATCGGCGCAAATTATTATATTTCTTTAATAATTGTCTTAATAATCTACAGGGTCGATGGTTTTCCATCAGTAACAAGCCTCGAATACGATGGCCCCGTCACATTAGGAGTAGGAACCGCCACAGGACAGATATTAATTTACGATATAAGATCAGATAAACCTTGCCTCGTTAAAGATCACATGTACGGCTATGCTATTAGAGATTTAGCATTTCATGATAACTATGTCCTTTCTTTGGACTCAGCCGTTCTGAAAATATGGGACAAATCTTCTGTAAGTTAATTACAAATTATCTTTATATTGTTTACATATTGTAACTAATAATTATTTTTAAGGGGAAAATATTTACTTCGATTGAATCTGGCCAGGAGACACTTTTTAACAACTTATGCCATGTTCCAAATTCAGGGCTTATTTTCATGGCAAATGAAAGTCCCAAGATACAATCATACTACATACCGGTAATTATGACTGTAAACAAATAGTGTTTATTTATTAATATTAAGATAAATATATTTTTTTCACAGCAATTAGGACCAGCGCCAAAATGGTGTTCATTTTTAGACAACTTGACTGAAGAACTTGAGGAAAGCAAGGTCGACAGTGTTTATGACGATTTCAAATTTGTGACAAAGAAAGAACTCGAAGAGTTACAGCTCACACATTTAATCGGTACGTCGTTACTTTATCAAATTGTTAAGCATCATGATTTCATGCGATTAGTATGTGAGTCACAAGCCAAAATTATGAAAAACTATGCCAAGTATAGGTTTGTAATAAAATTCATAGAGGATCGCCTTGAAAGCATAATCTGTGAAAAGTTCGTCCAAATCTGACAAACAGAGATACAGCTGTGTGCTGGATTTTATATTTTTGTATGCACAGGTGATATCATTGCTACGATTGTGATGAAATTCATAGGGGATTATCTGGAAACCAATTTGCATAGTCCCTGAAAATTCCATCATAATCTGTTGGTTTCGGAGGTACAGAGATGTTTACAGGATTTTAAGTATATCTTGTGTAAGTCTGGAAATTGACATAGGAACAGGCAGCCTTAGACCTTTGAAGGATTTTAAGTTTATGCTTGTGCAGGCAATACTGTTGATCTGATGAACTTTCATGGCATCAGACGGGAAATTCATAGGCCACATCTAGAAATAAACCCGTACAATTTCTGGAAATTGCATAAAATTCAATCTCACTGGTTCATGGTTTCTTATTTTGCCAGTTATAAGTCAAAATTGTAAATAGTTTACACTAAGCAATGAAGAAAAAATTAGTTTAATAAAAAAAAAAAATTTTAAATGTAAGATTTTTGGTCAAAATTTTTAAAAAAATTTTTGAACTACTTCCAATACACAAAATTGCAGATCCTTTACACAAACCAATGCAGGAAACATCTAGTTTAAAATTTAATAAGTTTAAACAAAATCAAAGAAACATAAAATTATTGTTCAAAATAGTCAGAATTTTTTTTAGCACTTCTAGTGTTAAAAGTTGCAAATCCTTTACCCAACTGATACAGAACAAAATTTAGTTTAATAAAACAAAGATGTTAAAAAATGCAACAAATATGAAAATTTTTAATGATAAATGGTCAAAATTTTCAAAACATTTTTTGATCTACTTTCGATACTCAAAATTGTAGATCTTTTTATATCAACCAATGCATTAACCTTGTTTAATAAAAAAAAAGATCAAATTTTCAAAAATTCTTCTGAAGCACTATCAATGGCCAAAATTGCAGACTTTTACACCAACCAATGCATCAATCCGGATTAATAGAAATATTTTAAAAAGTTGTAAAAAAATTAGAATTTTCGGTCAAATTTTTCAAAATATGTTTTGAACT
>CM077099.1:23183328-23198288 GCA_039619505.1 Cimex hemipterus | reverse complement strand
ATATATATATATATATATATATATATATATATATAGGGGGCAGAGGGGGGGTCTCAGTAGCCGAGTGATGTGATAGTCCCTCAGCTTGTAGACTGCTACCCTTCCCCCAACTAAGCATTTATGATGAAACAAATACATATGTACTCAGGCTAATATGCGAGTTCATAAGGCCATAAAAAAAGGAAGGTTTTTTTTATATAAAAGACAAAATAGAAATATTAAATGATGGGGTGAGTGTGGTGTTCAATACTTTCCAAAAGGATAGTTCCTACTCACAGTAAGCTGATCGCAGTACTTACTGTGAGTAGGAACTATCCTTTTGGAAAGTATTAAAAGACAAAACGTCTTTTACTTTATCCATATTTACATACCATAAAAGTTGCAGAATTGGTGCACAAGGCTCTGAAAAAATTTCAGTACATACAAATCCGGTCCCTATTATAATTAACTCCAATATTCTATGAACTAAGTTTCCATGTAATTTTTAAAGTAATTGTAATGCATTGGGTTGTCTGGCAATTAATGCAGGGTTACATGTTATCTTTCAAATAGTCCTCTATATATAATAAACAGTTTATGTCTGAGAGATAATTTTTTGTTTTTGTTTACCTCAGTAGCATTTCATTATTTGGGAATAATTCAGTCTTTGTTAAGATGTCGATGCACGATTTTTGAGTAATTTCGTTTTACAAGTTTACACTCAGGCACTGACAGTGCCACAATGGCGAGAAACATTAATGAAGTGTATGGCAAGGGCAGTGTGAATGAGAGCACCTTTCCGAGACGGTTTAAAATATTTTGGTCTAAAAATGCTTGGAAGAATTTCTTTCCCTAGATGATGTTCGACCAGAAAGACTGTTCGAGAACTTGCAGAGAATCTTACTTCGATTCTCACAAATTGACCGTTGCTGACCTCATTAAGGTGTAGAAAGGTGAAAAAGTTCAAAAGTTAAACATCATTATGAAATTTGCACAACTTCTTCGATGAAACAGAAAATGAACTTTTTCTGGATAGGATTTTTTTTTGCTTTGTTTTGGAGCATTCAGAAAAAGTAGATTTGTTACTTGTGATAATTGCAGATGATTGGGACAGTGGCTTGACAAAGGAGAAGCAGCCCATTTTAAAGAGCCCCAAAATTCTCAAAAAAAGGCGACGGTGACTCTTTAGTGGGCTGATTTAATAGCTTCTCAAATTCTACCGAAACGCAATGCCCTCAAATGGAAGCAATACACCAGAAATTGGCATTATTGAAGCCAATTTTGTACAATTGAAAAAAAGGTTACATGACAACATTTTGAGGTTCTGCCTCACCCTCCCTTCTCCACACCTCTCGCCCTACCGACTACCATTTTTATCCCCATACACCTGGACAATGTTTTACAACATAAAAAATTTATCGATCAAAAATTGTTAGAAAACGCATTTATAAAATTAGTTAATAATTAAAATTCAAAATTTTATTCAGAAGGTATAATGAAGTAGCCATCATGGGAGAAATGTGGTGAGAATGGAGGGGATTTTAATTAATAAAAATATTTAAAATCGTTTAATTGTTTTTATTTTATAATCTTAAACATGCATTATTTTTCAGACAACCCGATATTTAATCTAATTTCAATATTCAATCGGTCAATTCCACCATGCACATTCATGCTAATAAATACATTCACACACTACTACTAACACATGCCAACACATAATACAGAAAACACTTTTACACAAATTTGAGTACTTAAGGGCATAAATAAAACCACAGTTTATTAACAACTACTTTTCTTTTGATTGATTAAGTAAAAGTTTTAGATTACATTATTTTCTAAATTAAATTTAAAAAACAACATCATTAACAGTCTTATAATATTGACAATAAATACAATGCTCCAAAAAAATGGAACAACATTTCAACTTGATTAAAAGTAGTAGATTTTTTAAAAAAATTCTTGTTTTTTTAAATATTAATATACAATATAAACAACTCTTTAACCTTACCCTAGTAATAATCAATATTATTGTATTCGGTTTTCTCTATCACACATTGATTATTGTTATCAGTTAAAGAATGGGAATGCAGTTCATTTTGATTTACTTTGTTTGTCAAAAATTGTCAATATCGTTATTAAATGTTCAATAGCTATAATGTTATTGTAAACATCACGGTTCCAAGGACTGATTGGTTAAATCTGGTTAGATATGTATGAACAGATTTCTTTTTGGGTGATATGTGAATGTTGAAAATAGTAAATAAACTGAACAGGACATAAATCCTACTTGAAATTAGCTTAAGTAGCTACAAGTCCTAATGGTGTGATTTTCTTCCTTTGTTAATGAATGGAAAAGTAAGTGCAAAAGTGAGAGCTAGTTACGAATAGGCTTTAAAAAATCATATTTTATAAAGAGACCTAGTGAAATCACGAAAGTAAGACCAGCTGAAAAAAAAAAAAAAAAAAAAATTGAGATTCAAGCGAATAGATTTTTGACAAACTCATTCGGAAAGAAATAACATTTCGTTCGTTCGAAGATCACAGCGTATGCCATTTAATTCCGGTTTAAGATTCAGAGTGCGGTCCGTTCGTCGTACACGACAACGGCTTCATTGTCAACTAACGAATCTGTGTCTTTGTGTAGAAATTGACTACGGGATTTGCTCAAAGCTATTATTGCAGCTTCGTCATTTCTCATCCTGTTTTTCCTCTTTTTACTGAAATTGACCTGTAAGTGAAAAAAAAAAATTAAATTGTTTTTCATTAATAATTTTTATTTTAAATTTACTTTAGCGTAGAGCTCAGAGATGTCATCTGCGGTTGAAAGAGGTCGGGATTTGCTTCGGACACAGGCCGGCAAGCTTTGAGTCTTCAACATGGTGCACCCTCCAAACGGAGACAAATAAATCTCATTGGAACATTCTTCTAGAACTGATTTATTTATTTATTTATTTATTTTTTTGTTACAGTCAAATATAAAAATAGCATAAATAAATACTTACTGCTACTTGAGGCACATAGGCTGAGATGAGGGTTGAACTCTGAGATCTGAGGAAGTGAAGAAGGGCCGTCCAATGTTGACACAGCCAATCGCTTAGGCACTGGAGAAATAGAAGATGGCTGGCTGTGGGGTCTAGGTGGTCTTTTCATCTCGTTCTGAAAATATTACATATGCATTTCACAAAAAGTACTTACCTGCTTTTAGTAATTATCAAAGATTTTTTTTTTTGTTGCCAAACCTGCTGTCTTGTAGGAACACTGGCGGATCTCGGCACTGAGGTGCAAGGTTCGAGGGAGGCAGGGTTAAGCAAGTGGCTGTTGTAAAGCCAATGGTTTGAGCCTCCAATTCCGTTATCTACAATGCGAGAGCTCACTGACCACTGGCCGCTTTTCGGGTCGAGGAATACTGCTGAATGGCTGAACCAAGACCTGGTTATTCAATTAATTATAAAAATTCAAATAAACGAATAAATACCTTGGCAAAACAGGAACGACAGGACCTTGTTGTGAGGAAGGGCTCTCGGTCATTTTCATGCCTGCAAATTAATCACAATTTAATCAAAGTCCAGATATTGGACGTAGTCGGCATGCGGGCAAACAGGAAATTAAACTCTTAATAGATTCTTGATTGGGAAGGGTGGCTTTTAGGCTGGGATAATTCCATTTCAAGGGGCTTACAGTAATCTTTGTTGCGATGCGGTGCTACACAGAACCTCCATAATACAGCTGCCGCGACAAGCAGGACAATAAGTGTGCCTCCACAGAGGACTGCAACAACAAGTGGGAGTTGATCACTCGGAACTCTCCATGTGGAAGAGCCACTCATTGTTGAATTGTCCTAAATCAATACATTACATAATTATTTCTAATGTATCTATTTTAAAATAATTTTTAAACATTTTTATATTTAATTATTTTAAAACAGTTCAATACTACAAAAAATCCTATATGTTTGTTTTTCCTTTCAAATACTGAAAAAAAAAATTGTTCATGTGTTTAGATGTTAGATTACAGTACAAATACTGTTTGTAAAAAATGTTAGTGTAATCCCCTGTATTTTTCAATTAATACATTAGTGAGCCCAGTGTGACAACTTTTTAGTCTTGTTGTTTTGAAATGATGGTAGGAAACAATAATTTTTTTTTGTGGAAATGTAATAAGGTTCATGACATGAACTTATAGCTTAATCATCCAAGACTAACAAGAGAGAATAGGGAGAGATGAGCTAAGAGAGATGAGAAGTTTTTTTTTCGAGAACTCGATTATTTAAATTTATCACGGTAGAGAAAGAGAAAAGAGAGATGAAGAAATAACAGAAGAGAACAAATAGATGAAATTTTGAGTTTCCTGTATTGATTTTTGAAAGGACTCAAATGTGCCAAAAATTCAAGCTGAAAATATTGAAGTTCAGTTCATTGAAATTCAAAACTCAATTCAATGTATCATGTAAATAGTAAAAAAAAAAAAGAAAAAAAAGAAAATGTAAATTTTATTTAATAAAGTTTAAATCAACAGAAATAAAATTTTCTCCTCTCTCTCTCTCTTTTTTTTTATTTTTTTATTTTTATTTTTTTTTTTTTTTGTTTAAACCAGCTACGGGATAAATTGAAATTATCGAGTCCTGAAGGAAAACATTAAATCTCCAGAACAACTCGATCAGGTTTTGAAGTCAAATCAAAGTGTCAAAGAAATAGTGCATAAAAAATTACATACTTAAAATACAAATTTTAATCTTATTTAATTTAATTTAAATCCTTTGGAACCTTAT
This sequence comes from Cimex hemipterus, assembly GCA_039619505.1. Lineage (NCBI taxonomy): Eukaryota > Metazoa > Arthropoda > Insecta > Hemiptera > Cimicidae > Cimex > Cimex hemipterus. The sequence goes on along the minus strand of CM077099.1, from coordinate 23,193,538 downwards.
TTAGTTTTACAATAAAATAGGCATTGCAAAAATAAAAGGCCATGTCTTTTATAAAAACACACGGTATAATTATGTGACCAATTTCTAACTTGTCGCTTATATTCTACGTATTTACATTTCACACAATATATTTTTTTATAACGAGTTTTAAAACTTTCCAAAGTAGGAAGTGCACTATCCAAACCCTTATAAATATCCTTAATTCATGATTGAAAAAACACAATTATATTCCTGAGCTGTGAAGAAATGACTATTTGACATTAGATTTCCATCTCGCCTATACATTAAAAATTTTAATTGTTAGAAAATTTATTCATTACAAGGTTTATTGTTTTGTTCTTACAAAGGGCCTTCAAAATACATCTGTCTACACAACTAATTTTGTTTATATTGTCAGGAATTCGCTTCAGACAAGATTTGTGTCACTGCGTGTAATTGTGAAACGTATCACATTCTACAAGTAATACTAACAACGTACAAATGCATAGCCATGGCTTTGAGGATCACATATTAAATTTTTTATAAATTTTCTGTGGCCTGCTAGGTGAAGTGGGATACTGATTGAAATAGATGGTAATCTGAAGGAGTGAGGTCATGGCTATCAGTTGACTAGTATAAGTTCAATTACATCTGCTAATAAAATAATTACTTTGAAAGTTTTTGGATATAATTGAATGAAACATTCTGCCAACCAAATAAAATTGTTATAGTTTTATTTTAATTTTATGGCCTTATGTTTGAAACAACTGTCCAGAGAACAGTTAGGAATTGAACCCATGACTGTAGGAGACTGTAAGCTGAGAGTCTACAACATTGACCACTTGGTTACACGGTCTCCCTAATTGTAATGGTTCAGAAGAACTCCACTCAATTTTTTTTCAGTGTATCAGGTTGAACCCCTTGACTTTTACCCTTGACAATGTGTCAAAGAGTACCACAGCTGAGACTGTTTCTGTTTGCAGGCTTGTAGCTTCAGATTATGATTTCAAACAATCTCTGTGCACAATGCACGCCTTATTTTAAATACACGCACGCACGCAATAATGTCATTTGAGAGTCCTCACAGTCAGAATGCTATCCACATTTCATGCTTCATCATTTCCAATGGAGCAATATCAAATAAACACTGAGATTAATATAAAGTCATTTCACAAATGTACTCAATATAGTAAATAAATAAAATAATAAAACTGTAAAGAGAATAAAATACCAATTTGTTTAAACATTAAACAAAGTTGAAAACCAATTGGTTTTGTTGAAATTTGTTTATTTCATAAACTTATAATACTTTAAAGTTTGATAGCCACACAATTTCATTATTTAGAGCATAAAATTATTTATGGTCAAAGACCCAAAGATTTATGGAAGAATAATGAAAAACAAATGAACACAGACAATTTATACAGCCATATCGACAACACAAAAACACCAGAGAAAACTGACCAGCTCTTATTTAAATAGAGACCAACTGCAATAAAAAATGACAGATAATGATAATTCTTTCTTCTTCTAATGCTGTTAATATAGTGAATTATGTTGATTTATAATTTTTATGTAAAATATAATCACATTACTTTGGTTAAATAGAACCAACTAAAAAAAAAAACAAAAAAAAAACATGGATTAATATATTGTATTTTTATATGGACTACCGGACATTTTAAAATAGATTTTGTAACAAAAAATGGGAATTAAAAAAAATGTAGGTGATAAAATTGTCATAGTCTAAAAAGCTTTTATACTTTTATCTTTGATAACCATACTGTGATTTATTTTCTTTAAACTTACTATTGATATTAATTTTTCATTTGTATAGCTTATATATACCGAGTTTTTATGTTTATTACTTACTTTTTAAACTAGGCAATTATTTATTAATATTATACAACAATTAACTATTTATATATAGAATATAACATTTGAATCACAACACACTTTCATGAATAAAAAAAATTAAATACATACAAGAGTAACACGAATGTTCAATTTTAATATTTCCACAGTCATAGCAACAACAAAATGAAAACATGAAGGAAGAAATAACCAGCTACTCAGGAAGGAAGAGAGAAACTGAGATGATAAAATGGATGAGTGAGCACTCAGGCGACCTTCACACAATTCAAGGTCTTTGACGATCCCAGTTGAAAACATTAGGTCACAGTAGCATTCTTAGACTTATATTTGTGAGAAAGCCTATTTTAAAGATTTTATCTTATTAAACATACCTGAGGCCACATTTTGGCTGTCAATGTGACCGACTGCTGGAAGAGGTTGGTCCTGACGCCCAGGCTAGTCTTGTATCCCAAGAAGGTCCCATCTGAAATCAAAACGAACCAGTTGTACCTTTACTCATGATAAAACAAAGGCAAATAAAACCACAATGAATTAATGTTTGTGATAAGGTTCCGGTTCATTTTGCCATAGATATTCCATCCAACTCAGGCTCTTTTCTAATAATAATTATCTGTATGGAAAACTAATTCGCTTTAGATTGACCTTTTACCAAGAGACGTAAATAACAAACCTGAATTTCTGTTAAGGGGAGAAAGCAATGATTTACTTATTTCTTAATTGTACCTTTACGGACCCCTTTCACTTTTTGTGTCTTGTTATTATCTATCGACATCTACTTTAACAACATAGAAAAATGTGTTATTCATTATAGGCTTATAATATTATAAACTTCATTTGATAAAATGGAACATTGCAAGTGTAAATTTTCTGCTTTGTATATACTATGACTGCTAGCATCTGTTCAATGATTTTATTTTATCATTTATCGACAGTTTAATTTTACTCTGTCCATAAATTATGAGTTATTATAACTAATAGTACATTATTTAGATATCGTGAGATGAGGTCTGGTGTGATGTAGGTATCAGAAAAATATAACATTTAAACCAAAATCAATCAATCAACAATTAAAGAAAAATCTCACTGGCACTCTCAAGATGACACACAAGAATGGCACAATTACACAGAAGACAAACACTTTGATTTGCATTGTATAAATTAAATTCACTTATCCACATCCTATATGTATTTTCTAAATGTAAACTATGTTTGTAAATCCCAAGCCCTGAAGATGATCTCAATAAAAGGTGGAAACGTTGGCACGATAAAGAAAATGTTTTTCTGATACCTACATCACATCAGAAAGCATCTCACGATATCTGAATAATTATCTATTAATGGTTACTAATCTCTACACACTATGAATACAATTCCACATTGACAAAAGAGAGTACTACACTTAGACAGTCGCCAAAATCAAGGAATCAATAACGGACAATTTTATTTTTTATTTGTTTATGGAACTATAGATGCTCACTCGTAGTATGTATGCTCCTTAATTGACAACCTTGATCCAAAAATAAATCATGAAACTGTGCCTCATTTGTTAGTTGAGATAAAAAATTTAATGGTATGTGTGGGATTCGAACCCACGATCTTTGGCTAGATACGCCGCTGCTCTACTGCTTGAGCTATCGTGACCTCGATCCACTTGGCCATCTTGAATCCTGCTCGTGCCATTGATTTTTTTAAATCTCAACTGAAAATCTTCATTAATTGTAATGTATTAATTGGTCAAGCAGACCTCAAAATTAATGAATTTAAAGGATTTTACTTTTAATAACAGACAGTCCATTATATAATAAAAACAAGGCGTCATTTAAAAGTATCAATGGTCAACATTCCATGCTTGGCCCACGGACTGAATAGAATTGTTGGAAAAATTCACAAAATATACCTTACATATCAATAATAGTAAAAAAAAATTTAAAGCTCATCGGGTTTTGTGCCTATAATTTTTTCCGTAAAATCTAAAATGATTGGTGTTTGCACGTTTCTAAATTTTCAAATGTTTACTGCCTGGAATTCCAAGACGGTCTAACCATTGTGGTCTCTGACACTCTCAGATATTTTAATTATTTATTTCATAGTTAGTAAATACACTTGAATAATAAAAAATGAATTGAATGTTGTATATCTTGATATATTTTTGACATTTGTATTTTAACAATGACAATCTATTGTCTGAGCTAATGAAAATAATTTTATCACGAGAAATTACTTAATCAATTAAATTTAATTCTCACTTTATGAAAACATTGAGAAATAATAAATCATTAAGTAGTAAAAACCCAAAACTTGTATATTTTTAACTTAATGTAATCTGCTGTTTTGCCCAAATTTAACATTATCATTGTTTGATTCATAATTGATATATAAGTATTAATAATTGAATAAAGTTCTAACTAAACCTTTATTAATTACTTATAATGTAGTGTACTGTAATTAATGCAGTTATAAACAAAAATATATACGAAAAATTGCAAATGCTTTTTTGTAAATATTGAGATCGAGCAAGAAATACTGAAGTTTACAAAGTTTGTGCCCTGAATACCCTTAAGTTCCAAAGTATGAGGCTATTGCAAAACTAATAATTGCTTGCCACTGGCTACCCTACGTGAAAGTTTCCATATTTGGTTTGTGATAAGATTCATCCATTTTTTTAAAATACTCGTGGTTTACTCTAAGGCCTTAAATCTAATATGAAAATGCGGCATTTGCCATTATATAAACACACCTGTTTGAATATTTTTTAACCGCCATTGAAACTGAAAATGACAAATATTGTTTGATTTTTTTAAATTGTGTCGCAATTTGTACGAATCCAATATTATTATCCAATACTTCAACATTGTTTTGGCTTATTTGATAAAAACTGAACGGCAAATTTTTAAAATTCACATTTACTAATCTCTAAAATAGAAAACTAAAACCTCTAACCCCCCCCCCCCCGGGGGGGGGGGGGTAAGAAAAAAAAAGAAGCTTGCTGAGAAATTTGTTTTATTAAGATCAACTTTAAGAAGATTGTTTCTTCTACTGCAATTTCTCTCTCTTGATTTATTCCTTAAATTTCCACCTGCGATCTCATGTGACTGATAAACTGTCTGCCCTGTAGGACCTAAGAGTTCCGCTTATAGAATCAAACACATTTTTTAGCTAATTTTGCTTTTTATGTAAGGTCTCGGTTTGAAGCCAAAGGTCATGGATTCAAATCTTGACACTAACTTTTCATATCAACCAAGACCTTACATAAAACTAATAATTAATTGAAATAATGAATATGGATTAATACATTTCAGATTTAAAGGAAAGGAATTGTTTATGAGAGTATATCAAGGTTGAACCTATGCTTAGTTTATATGCATTTAAATATGTATGAGATTTGAGGGGTCAGATATATGTGCAAAATTAACTCCATCTCTTTTTTACGATCTTTCATTGCATTTTAAACTATTATTTTTGACTTTTCTAAGTTCACCGTTCAAGTTACAAAGTTGAAAATAATCATTTAGTTCAGGAATCTTGCTTTTTAGAGCATGTAGCCCAATTGCTAATAGGACAATATCATCAGCACACGAGTATCTCATGTTGTTGTTTCCTACCTGAATTCCTCCCTATATGAACTCATACAAATCATTTAAATATAGTGAATAACTTTTCAATTAATTAATCTTTAATTACGGTTTTGGTTGACATAACAAATAGTGAATAATGTTGATTTCATACAGCCCACTAATTCTCCCCAACATCTGCTCTAGTAGAAAAAGATCAGATCTAATATAAGGTTAGTTAGGAGTCATTCATATAAAAGAAAAAAAAAATGATGAGAAAATAAGTAAAATGTTAAGGACAATCTGTCTCTTTATTAAGTTTCTAACTCTATCTTAAGTACAATATAAAAAGAAAATATTGTTTTAAGTTAATAGTTTTAATTGAATTTAAGTACATTTAGTACATTACATTACATTGCTGTACAACACATAAGTGTTTCTTTTTCGTTTGTGCATGCACAAGAATTCTAAGTCATTATTATTCATAGAATACTCATCACATAAATGATACAAAATAACCGCTGTCAAAGGAATTAAATTTGCTGGCTATACAAACATTTGTTCTGGGTAATCAAAGTATCCACAGCAGTAAGATCTGCGTATTAACGTTTCATATCATCTTTATAAGTGAATAAAGCAGTAGTGAAATGAGACAAGCTTTCTTTACCCCTAATTTGTTTGAAAAGTTTGGGACATGCCATGTTACGTCCAAACTGCACATTCTGGGCCTTTATAATATTTTTGAATTATTTCTAATAATTTGTACAAGACACCTCAGCTATATTATTTTTTAAATAATTGAATCAAACACAAACAGACAAAAAAAGCTATATATTTATCTTATTTTTTGTTATGTTTTGATTGTGATTATATTAAATAGATTAAAAATATTTGACCCTTCATAAACCCAGCTTGATATTGAGTTAGTGTATCGTTACAATCTACCAAATATAGTATCACTCTAGTATTATCCCAGTAAACAATTTAGTCATTGTATCGGAAAACAAAATACCTAGATAATTCTCTGCTAAAATAACTTTTTATCATTTTTTATGTTTTTATCTCTCTACTCCATAGAAGTGCTGTTTTGTTGTCTGTCTGTGGAATAGAGTGGGTCAAGATAAAAAATAAATTTTAGTGACAACCTCTAGAATAGACAAGAATAACAATAATATCAAAATAAGATAATTTAGTTTTTATGATTTGCCAAATTAATAATGACTTTCTTATGTAGAGGGAAAATTATCGATTTACCGAAACCTTCCAGTGTTATAGAATTTTCAAATACGTGATGTAGTAGTTTATATTTAAAATTGCCCAGTGAGTTTAAAAAAACTTCAAATAGTAACTATTGAAACTAGTGGGTTTACCTGTTGGGTGCTTTTGGTAGGACTTATACAATATCATGAACTGCAAATCGTCACACCATCTAATTTTCAAATCAACCACTAAATCCATAAAAAAAAGGAAAAACTCAGCGAACTACAACACTTGCACTGGACAGATTTAGGAAACCTGTTGGAACTCCTCACTTTCTAGATACAAGATATATTTTTAAGAACTAGCATAGAGATCTGTGAGTGTAATGAGTGTTAAATTAATACTTGTGGTAATGTATATTTACATACTTGTAAAACCAATACTGCACTAAATTCTTTGTCATTAAGGTCAATAATAGTCTTATCTGTTAATTAAATAAACAAACAATTTTGCGCCTTTTCTAAGTTATAATTAAAATCATATTTGTTTAATAAGCTTTTTCAATAAATAAAAATGGTTATATTAATAAGGAAGATTCAGGAATCCAAGGGCGTTTCGCGGTAGACACGTCTGACAGTGACATTTGGCGTACATGTGGGAGGGGATGAGAAATTGATTTTTTAAAACACTTTCTAATACTTCATAACTCAATTAAAGTATTACAATATTGTTTAAATTTGAAAATATTGAAATCTTTTGTATGCTTTTGGAGAGAGAATTGTCTGGTAAACAGACCGCAGCTTTAAAAACGCGATAGCCTATCCTGTTAAGTAGGTTAAGGCTATTCGACAGGTCTGAACTTTCCCGAGCTTTTTACCAAACAGGAAATTCAAAAGTTCTGCTTGAAAAAGTAACCAAAATTTAAAAAACAAAACCGAAAAACCCTCTAAAAACTCACAATTTCATAAATCCGATCTGCCCCTCGGAATGGTTCCCGCGTTGGATGCGGGTGAAAGCTGCACTGGGAGGATCCGCCAGGAAGGAAACTCGTCGGAAAAGCGGAGAGGGAAATTAAAATCGAAACTTTGAGCTTTTAACTGATTCAGATTAAATTTAGGCCATTGTTTTCCTCTCACCCTGCCTCGTCGGTCGTTCGCTATCGCCTTATCAGCTTTGCCTGACAGATTAGTCAGCTGTCCGCGATAACCAGCCAGGTCCGCCAACGTGACGGCCTGGAGCTCGACCCAGATTGTTTACCGTTTTAAACAAATTCCCCCCGTCAAAAAGTTGGAGTTGACTTTTCAACAAATCAGGCGAAACTTTGTTTTTCACCGTTAAACGGGGAAAACTGGCCGGTTTACAGTTTTATATTAAAAACAGAGGTTCTGATTTTCAATAAAAGTTTTATTTTGACTGGGCAAGAAGAAATAAAAACATTATTTTACCAGAAAATGAAATCTTAAACTAGAAAGAATTATTTTAAATTTGTACTATAAATATTTAGACTGAAATAATTGTAAGTCGTTTAAAATAAATTTTCACAATTCAATTTACAAGTAGGAAAAATATTAAAGGTATGTTTGCCAAATCTAAAGTTCAAAGCGACTTGAATCAGAAGAAAAGTTAAGATGGAGTTTTTATATCAATAAGTTGAAGAGTTTGACTGTCTATAACGTGCCTTGAATATTAAGACTGCAGTCTCTCAACGTGACTATTATGGGAGTTTACTTCAACTAGGTTACCTATTATGGAGAATTTTACGTCTGAAAAGTTTAAACAACCTTCTTTACTTGTTAGGGTGTAAGGTACTAATTCTAGGGTCATTCTCAAACTTTATAACAGGGTGGTTAAGTTGCACCAGGGACAGATAATGAGGAGAGCCGAGACGACGCAACGCATCCTTTTTTTCCTTCAAAAATTAACGTATCTGTACATAATTGTTATTGCCCAGAATAACTGAGGGGGTTTATGTCACTGTCAATCCCACATCCCTCCAAATCTATGGGTCCCTGCATGACCCGAGGCGCCTGCTGAGTCCTGCCGCTCAATCCACCCCATACCCAACTGTTTCGAGTGGTCTAGATGTAGAGATAATTATTAATTAAAGATAATTTAGTGGCTACTAAGAAGGCAAAGGCTATAGTTGAATCTCCTCAAGAATCTACGCCAATTGACTGGCCAGGTAGTGTTATCTTTTGCCTGATCTTATTTAATACACTATTCGAGTACATGTTTTCCTGTAATAGTTCCCTAAAGCTTTCACAAAGAGGAGGCAATTATCTGGTCATTAGATATCCATGAGTGAGTCTACAGTGCCCTATTCTTAAACGAGACAAGAATGTTTCTTTCCGTTTTGTCATGATAACACGCCTTAAATCATACTGGGAATACTTATATCGTAAAAATTAACTTTATGAAAAGTGTTTTATTATTAGTTTATAATGAGATGCAAGTGGTTAAATAGAACAGGTCGTACAGCCGAGAAGGAAGGCGAAAAAAGAAAACAATACATAAGCGAAAGTCCATTGAAACAGAAAAACTTGTGATTATAATTATCTAGACAATCTACTCAAACGAACGTGAACGACGTTCGATCGAATTATTGAACGATAGAAGAAACAAAAAACGGATAAGTTATTCCCAGTGATATTATTAAAACTGGAATTTTTCAAAAATTTTCACCAAACCAGGACAAATTAATTGATTAATATGAATTAAATTACACGGGATTTGAAAAACAAGGAAGATTCATTCCTAAATGCCCTTTTATAATAACGATCTTTTATACAACAAACATTTTTAACAGAGCGAATCGGTCAAGTTCTAACGTGATTTCCTTCCAATGATCTGAAAAGCAAGTTGGAATATTGGGTTGGTTTCATATCAGTTAGTAATTAATTAAAGTCTTGGGGCTACGTTTCTCTCCAGGACGAAAGTGAAAACGGCATCAGTCCAGTTTGGAACAATTACTGTTCTACATGATTTCTCCCAGACGTCCGGCGGGATTAATGATTTTATGAGAGAAAAGGTCAAGTAAAAAAAATTCTTAGACTCAAAGGCAATAAAAAGAATTCTGTGTTAAAGTAGTAAATCAGTAGAGTTATCAGTAATTAAGGAATGCAGGAAGGGCCAACAATAATTGCTTTATAAATAACGAAATTATAGTCGGAATATTTTTTTTTAAGAAGAAAATAAACAAAAACATGTATCTCTTGAAGAATCTACTATATTTTAGTAACAATAACAAAGGTCAAAAAATAGAATAACATACGGTACGACGGCCTATGATCAAAATGAACAGGACGATATATTTTTTACAAACGGCAGAACTTTACAAACGATCAAGACAATAATTTCAAATTAGTAACTCCAAAAAGAAAGTAAATAAAAAACTAATAATTTAATATAATAAATTATGTAAATGCAAAACCAAGGCATAAATTTATTAATCAGTATTTTTATTGCGTTAACGTACTTCGATGGCAAAGTCGTCAGTCAACGATGATAGTCTGATCATCGAGGTCCGCACATTTTCCCTTTGTGTGTGTATGTGTGTGTGTGTGTGTGTGTGTGTGTGTGTGTGTGTGTGTGTGTGTGTGTGTGTG
>CM077099.1:23150773-23175329 GCA_039619505.1 Cimex hemipterus | reverse complement strand
GAGAGAGAGAGAGAGAGAGAGAGAGAGAGAGAGAGAGAGAGTAATTATGAACGTAGGCTAATTTGTTTAATTTTAATTGGATGGTTGATAGAAGTATGTTAAACCATTCAGTATTCTGATAACATTCTATATTAGTGTGAACAAAGCAGAAATAACCTCAGAATCTCTTAAGTTTCGCCACGAAACTAAAATTCTTCTTCGGGAAATATAAGGTATTATTTCCTCGAGGGCTTTTACTTTAATTGTATTAAATGGATCCTCAAGAGGTCATTGTACAAAGTTGATAAGTAATGATGAACGTCTCAACAAACTAGGAAACAACGCATTCCCCAAGAAGTCATTTTCAGGAATCACATACTATGCACATATACATTATTCTAGTATTGGTCGTTTTCGATCATTTTTATCCTGACTTATTTTCCCTGTTTTGGTGTGCCAGAGAAACCGAGAGTACGTATGTAATGCGTATGAAAGACCAAAACATGAAGGATAGAAAGACTAAAATGACCACAAGCGACCACACTACTGGTCACCCAGCAAACCTTACGACGAAATCTCACGATTTATAATAAATATGAGGATGGTTATATCTGGGTTGGTTATCCCTATCTCAGGCAAAATTCCTTTCAGCTTGACACTTCTGTTAGGTTTTGGGTAAATACACCACAAGTTTGATGTGATATTTTTACGTACTCCTTTTGCTTGCATAACATCTTTAAAAATTTTTAATGACTCAAGCGTCAATAACACGTATTTCAACTTGACAAACCGTGGTATTTTTACCTCAAAACCCTAAAGAGCTTGATTTTTTTCGGGAAGAAGATCAAGGAACCAGCGCAAACCAGAAGGGCGCACAGAAACACCCCAGCATGCCCAGTCCCACGACCCCAGCGACAGGGAGTTCCATGATACACATAGCTAGTTTATATTTTGTTGATTAGTTTACCTTCATTTAAAAAGTGAAACAGATTTATAAGTGTATCCTGATTTATATTTATTTCTGATGTTGTCATAAAGGTGAAATGATGTAAGTATATGTTTTACAGTCTCATTGCATGAATGACAGATCGGTGGTAGCTGACAAGCCATCAAGTATCCCTTGGTGGCTCTACAGTGCCAGATTCTCAGCCTAGTTAGGATCACATATTCTTTTCTTCTAACTCTAGATGAGGAAAGCCACATTCAAACATCTGATTTTATTTCCCGGAGCTTGTTATTTGATATCTGACCAAACGTTTTGCCATTGTGTCCATACTTTAATTTCCAAAGCGGAATTTAAAAATCGTTTCTTGTGATCTCGCTGATTTTGGTGCCATTTACTGCAGCCTCTTTGGCAGCACTGTCCGCTAGTTCGTTGCCTAAAATGTTCATATGCCCAGGGATCCAAACAAAAATGACACTTCTCTCGCTGTGAGAGACAGATCAGAGATTAAAGGGCATACTTGACCATGGGGTTATTTGAGAACGAGTGGTTCAAGGCCTGTAGGGCAGATATCGAATCAGTGCACACGGCCAGTGTATTGTTTGAGCAATCAACATTCAGTGATTTGATTCTTGTCGTCATTTCAGATGTATAGTTTAACGAAAATAAATATTTTCTATCTTCAACTACACAAGCTGTTCCCACCCCATGGGGGCCTTTAGAGCCATCCTAATATATGTTGCTGACGGTAGCTTACTCTTGATGGTTAAGAATTCTTGTTATATATGTTGACTTGGATCCTTCACTGCTTTTGTATCTGTATTCCATTTATCTCCTGTTTGGTTTCTCTCTATAGTCTGTTAACGTTTTGTATATTGTTGTAAAAGATGTTTCCGGAGTCATATAGCCATTTCCCTACAACTTAGTAGAGTATTCAATATTTTATATCGTGGTTATCTGTAAAACTCTTTCTACAATCTTCTGACACGTTTGAGTTGTATATTTTTTTCAGAAACATGTTCCACTATTGACAAAAAATATTTATTTTTTCCACGTGAAAACCACGGTACTAGGTTAGAATTGTGTTTGTTGACGTGCACTTAATGGCCACCAATTTTAGTATAGATTTAATCTCTGTAGCGTCCGCACACAATCTCCTATTCAGAAAGTAGCACGATGAATGAAAAATGCTTTCTATCGTGGGAGTAATAAATAATGTCAAAAAACGGTTTTGAAGAATCGGAACATTCAGTTGAAGAAAATATTAAAAATTAATTGAGACATTGAGACAACACTCGCCTCGGAAGTCCCATGTGAACACGTATCATATGTCCAAGGAAATTTTTGTAGTTTACTGTTAAAAATATCTGTTATATCGTTTAGCGTAGTTGAACATGGTCTCGATGTTGTGCCTCCTGGGCGCGTTTTGGCCTATCATCTCCTGGAGCCTGACACAGAATTTGAGATTGGCCACCTCGTATTTGCCGCCGATGAAGAACAAGGGGACCGTTTTGTAGCCTGTGAGATAGATTAGGTCCTTCCCCACCGTACCGCATCACAGAAGTCCAATTCGACAGTCGTATAGTTGTGGCCCATCTCGTTCAGCATCCTTTTCACTTCTAGGCCGTCTACGCAGCGTGTTTTGGAGAAGTGGATGACGCGGTCTTTGTTGACGAGGTCACAAATATAAGGGATCTTCTTGGCTTACTACAGGAGGAACAGCATCCCATGTCAAGGCGTTCTCCGATTTTCGGGAAGGGTCCAACGTCCGTATCGACATATGGGGATCGGTATATTTACAAAATCGACCTTCGGGCTTTCTACGCTGATATTAGTCAAAATTGGGCAACGCGCAGGAACTGAAACAGGCAGCACCAACAGGAAGAAACGAAAACTCGCATATTATATAAAAACTCAAGTGTCAAAACTTTTAATATTAATATTTTTTATTTGCATGTGAGTGTTTCAACTTTACTGAACAGTCTTCTTTGTTTCAGCCAAAACGCTGTCCTTTTGACTTAAATTGATTTTTTCTTCACTTATAAATTCATTGATAATTTATTTTCTTCTATATTCCTTTTTGATTTCCATAGTGGATGTCCTTTAACGCCTTAATCTTTTAAGGTGTAGGACCTTTTTATTTTACAAACTACCCATTATGACCCAAATATAACATATCACATTTATTTCGTTATGTGTAACTAATGATTGAGAACAAAAGTAATCCAAGTCAGTATGAACTCTAAACTTTAAACAATATTTAGTGAAGGCGTGCCGTGCCAGTTGAGGGAAAGGTACACCGATAAACAAAATTGAACCCTTTCTCTCAAAACTAGAATTAAAGAAGATGGGCTTTTACATGCCATCGCCCAGTACCAAAAATGGGAAAAAACTAACATCTGCCTTGTCATGAAACGGCAGAGACATCAAAACATGTCTTACGCGACTTTGAAGCTTCAGCCCCGAAACGTACAGCCTCTTCGGACAGGCGATACACTAACATCTAGGGAAATAGCAAAGAATGATCCCTTTGGACTAAAGTCACGAGGGACACTGGAAAAAAGAAAAGCCATGGCCTCCTTAATCGTCCAATCTTCTATTTAATGTTGAATGGGGGGAGAGAATACAATTCTTGAAAAGTAAGTTGTAATTCAATGAATATGTACGTAACAATAAATTACTTGATTTACACTACAATCAGTCAGCTACAAATTGATGCAAAAACAATTGAATGGTCAGAGATTTTGTTTTATTTATTTGTATGCTTTGCATACATTGTTGTTACTGCCTAGAGCTTTGTTTTGTTCTATAATATATATATATTTCATACACTACATATGTTATTAAACATTTTTGATCATTTAATTTTTCAGAGAGAAGCTGGCAGTATAGATCATTGACTACATTGCTCGACTTTTGCTACAAAACGACGGGAAATGAACGATATGGTTGAATTTGTGCAATGTTTCGAAGCTTTCAGTCAAATAGTCAATAGTGATGGCGATCGCGTTAGAATATTACTATTTCGTTTTGTGTAATAAAACATTTTAGGGTATGGTTTTGACTGTCCAATGAAAATGCTCTGGCTTGACCTGTCTTAGCAGATGGGCAGCGCGTGCTGCAAGAAAAAAGAACCCGATATCGTCGATCGTATCATCAAAACTTACGACGTGGTCATCTTTACCAGTACAGCCCATTGCCCGGATTGTGAAGAGGTGAAAATAGAGCTGGATAGGATCGGAGCGGATTACACGGTCGTTCTTGTAGACGATTTCTATCAATGCGCGTATTTTATCCAACTACTCCGATGGAAGACGGGTTTCATGAGTTTGCCTATGGTATTCATCGGTGGCAAGTTCGTAGGAGGCAGTGCGCAGATCCTCCAGCTGGCGCTCGACGGCAGGCTACCCAAGATGGTCAGCGGTTCAGAACAAGGTAGATGTTGTTGAAATACGACGTTTAGGAAATATCGATTCTCATTTTAGTAGATGCTTATAACCCTACTGAAAGCTGATATAAATGACCAAAGAATAGAATAAGAAAGATTTACTTTAAAAAAAGGAAGGCAACACAATCTCAAATTAACGAGAAATCCACAAGTAGCAGAAATGATGAACGTGGGGTGGGGGATTTTTCCAAAAGAAGTTCTTAGACCCAAACTGTACACAAGTAGTATTTAGAAAATATAAAAAACGAATATTGATTCACATGTGTTTTATTATACCGATAAACATCTTGGTATTGCACATGCATGCTTCTTGTGAGGTGAGGACAGAAGCCCAGAAGAGATTGGTTTGGCAATGGTCTTTATTGGGAAAGAGACTAATCTCAGTTATCCATGATTGCTAATTGTTATGGGAGCTTGTTGCTGTAAAAGGAAAACGATGTTAGAGGACATCATTTCCAGACACCGGTGCGTGTTGTTCACGTCTAAGAATTCCCACATAGGCCACGACGTCAGAGTGATGCTGGACGATGCCGAAGTGACATACTCTTTAGTCGAACTCGACTTTGGTAATCGTAATGACCCATTAGTAAAGCAGGTT
This sequence comes from Cimex hemipterus, assembly GCA_039619505.1. Lineage (NCBI taxonomy): Eukaryota > Metazoa > Arthropoda > Insecta > Hemiptera > Cimicidae > Cimex > Cimex hemipterus. Next base: position 23,170,361 of record CM077099.1, on the reverse strand, counting down.
TTACAGAAAACTGGTCGCCTTTCTGTTCCGTTCATGTTTATCGACGGCAAATTTATAGCATGTGGGGACGAACTCTTTACTTTGGCGTTATCCGGCCGACTTGGACGGATGGCCGGCGGGCATTTTTTCATCGTCGACCGGGAAGAACACGATCCGCCGGACTGCTGCTTACCACCGGTGAACAAGTGTCATAAAGTGTGCTACGATCATCCGCCGGAAGACGATCTGGACGAAGTAGAAGGAGAAGGAGAAGAAGAAGAAGAGGAAGACGGGTACTACAATGACAGTGCGCCTTTTCTATAAAGAATTCGCGGTTTCTTCCGGGCGAATGTTAATTTACACTTTTATTCTCAGAACACAACCCAAAAATAAAAACGTGTTGTTTTTATTTAAGAATTCAATTCTGTCGTCGGGAAAGCAATCATATGGTTACATTTAGTAATTGTTAAAAAATTATTTCCAAATAAGGTGTAATTTATAGCTCGGCCTCCTAGACGTACCAAGACTGATATTGAAATGTAAAAAATTATTAGACGATTTCCGAAAATCGGGAAAAGTAAAGATGAACCTGTTCAGCGATGGGGTGTAGCCCATGCTCCAGGTTATCGAAGGTATGTTGCCCTTGTTGCAATCGTCAGGTAATGAGTAACAATCTTCTTAAAGCCATCATCAATTCTTACCCGATAGTCGTATTTTCCGACTCGTTATGCGAAAGGTGCTATCGTACGAAACAGATCCTGGATGAAGTCGGCGCAGATTACGCTTTAGTCGAATTGGACCTGTGCGAAAACGGTTGGTTTCTGGGGCAGGAACTGCAGAGGAGAACGGGCATACCGACCCTGCCGATAGTTTACATACGCGGCACTTTGGTCGGAGGTGCCGCGGACATGTACACTTACAAGTACACGGGCAAGTTGATCAAGATGATCGAGACTCACCACCAGTCTCGCGACAGGGAGCGTTTCTTTTTGCCTAACTGCAGCGCAGCTCCGAAACCGCCTCGATGCTTCGAAATCCCGGGAAAGACAAAGTTTCCAATACCTAAGGGGACGCCCTTTCACTACAATATGCACTACAACAGTATTCCGAAACGATTAAATAAAATGTTACGCCAGTAAATGTTTAAATTTTCCAACACATGTTCGTTTTGTTGACTATATAGCACTGTTTTTCATTTATTTGAAACTATATCAAATTTTCGTAGTTTAGTAGTTCTATTAAGAAAGAGAATTACAAACGTGTAAACTAAAGACATGCTTTTGTATTAATTATGTAAAAGTTGTATTTGAAGTGATTTACTAAATTTGAATGTATTCATTAATAATTCATATCCAATTGAAGTAAAAAGTCTAATGTTATAAGTATGTTTCTTAATTGCATATATCGATATATTTCCCTTTCAAGTTGTTTCAACCGTCCACAACTATTTTATAAAGTCCACCGTACCTCGTAAAATGGTTGATCTTACTGTAAATTTGATTACACCGATGGAAAGGGCAATGAACTCCACTTATGAAATACTCAATCGCCATATCCTTCAGTACTACACCACGTCCTTACAGAACTAAGAAACTTTTTTTGAACTTCAGACACAAACTTTGGAAACTTATAAAAGTTTATCTTTTCATTGATTTCGAATTTTGTTTGTTTAACGTTACAATAACTATTTTTTCCATTGTTCTAACCAAATTTTTGTAGGGGTTCGGATTTTTGAGATAAGGCTGAAGTTATTGTCCGAGCGGATCGAAAGTCTTAATTGAAAAAGAATTGTCAATCGGACCACGAAACTAAATAGATTATGGAATAAAGTTGCAAAAGGATGAAGAAACCTAAAAAGTGAAACGTCTCGAAAGCAATTAAGAATTAGACTTTGGGCAATGGGAATTTTTAATCCATTTTGACTTGCAAGATAACTTTTTGAAGTATGTTCAGGGGACAACAACTTTAAAAAAGGTATCTGCAACTTTGGGCAAACGGAGTGGAACTGGTTCCATATAGTACTTCTATTCAAATTCCTCAGATGAATTGCCAACGTTTCTTATTACATTACTAACCTCACTATTCATACGACCTCAACGAATTGACGACCTCTACCAAAATTTCCACCCAAAGCTCTCGATCCATCGCCAAGTTCTCTGTCCACTTTGCACCATCTATCCCAACAACATTTTTATCAAAGATGGCCAATACAAACCTGTTTATTGTTTTTTTATCAACATTTTTGACGGTAATAACACAATAAAGTAATATTACGTCTCCTGCACCAAGGCGCAAAAAACCTAAGGAATCAAGAAGCATCTAGCAGACACCAACACAGGCAACACGGAAAAGCACAAATTGTCACGGCTCTGTTTTGGGTGATGGTATACTGATCCTTTCAGCAGGTATTCTTCTTCTTCTTACAACTTCTTAAAATTCTTACAACAGTCTGTCCCGTAATTTGCCCTGTTCGGAGAGTTTTATAAATACAGTCTTATAGTCTTCTCCGTCTCATACATCATCGTCAGATGTGGCCCGGTGTGACGTAGGTTTTAGAAAAACATTTTCTTTATCGTGTCACGATTCGGTCTTTATTGAGATCATCTTCAGCGTCTTCATATATTCATTTAACATTGTTTAAATTATTCAATTACATGTAGGATGTGAAAAAAAGTTTGGGATATTTATAAATCCAAGGACAATAAAGATGAAAACGTTGGGAAGTTAAAGAAAATGCTTTTCTTAAACATACGCCAGACCAGACCGCATTTCACGATCACCAATTAATCATTAACTACCGTCACGAAACACCACACATACCTAAACATTATTTTTGGAAAAATATGTTTCATTGTTTAATATGTGGTTTAAATAAGTAAAATGATTTCTTTTGTAACAAATGTTTTTTTTTCGAGTGATGTGTTACCCTTTAGGCATAAAACGTTTTAGTTCTTAATAGAGTTTCTTGCGAGAAATGTTGAACTAATTAGCGAGATGTAAAGATCGAAGCGATAGCGTCCAGAAATTTTACTGTCGGAAAATTGGTGGAATAATGGAATAAGAAAAGTTAATTTTATCGAAAACGGCGAAGAAATGAAGAGATTCGAACTGGCTGAACCAAGAATAAAAGGAAACAAATATGTTTTTGAGTTTAAATTTGTCATTTTGTGACGTGTAGCCTTGATACGTTACTAAGCAGGATAAAATTAACACTTTTGCCTGTTGTTCACAAAATGAAAACTGTATCTTTGTTTCTGTTTCGTTTTTATTCAAAATGGAGTTCCGTAGTATTTGCGATTGCAGCAAGGAGGAGGTCGTCGGTGGTAGCGATCGTGACAGGGCGCCTTACCACCAGTCATTGTCTGCAATATTCCCAACATCCTGAGCTTAGAGAGATCGCAGGCCCCGCCGATGAACTTGTTATTGATGAAGATCTGAGGGATCGACTTGAGACCTGTTCTCTGTACGAGGAGGTTCGCAATTTCGTTCCCGTTCGGGCACTTGTCCAAGCTGACGGTCAAGTACTCGACGTCAAGCTCGTCAAGTATCCTTTTAGCGTCCAAGCTGTACGGGCACGTCGACCGAGCGAACATGACGATTTTGTTGGACGTCACTAGCTCCTCGACGATGTCTATCTTTCTCTCTTTGCAACAGGCGCATCCCATGGATATTACGCATTTTTATAGTTTAATGTAAGTGTAAGGAGGCGTGTTCTCCATTTTTACAGCCTCTCACATGGAAAGTTGTGTCGTTGATATGAAAAGTGCCGTGGAATGGAAATTGGTTTGATTGTTCTTTAAATGTGCTGCCGTTCATTTTATTCTGAAGCTGTCAGGTTTTTACTTATGAATTGTCAGTTTGCGGGTTAATATTATTAAACACATGTAAGTTGTATAAAAAATATACAAAGTTAAATAAAAATCCATTAGCATCATACATTCAACAGAACCGAAAGCGAAAATAAATTGGAGGTTTATTGTGCTTTGGTGTAGCAATTTATCATGGAATAAATCAATAACAATAAAGTACAGCACGTGTAATGAAAAACTGGTCATAATCCAACAAATTATGATCATAACTTTTCCCCATTCGGAAAGCAGAAATTGGGTTCTTTTGGCGCCATTATTCAACCAGCAGGCACTTAAGTACAAGAGCAATTTCTTCTGAGATTGTTCAGTAAAGAATCTTTAATATTTTCAACAATAGTGACACTCAGTTTAAGCAAACTATATGGCAAACGATACATTGAAAACATTAAGATAATTGAACCTTATGTAGAATTACACAATTCAATAACTCTCACTTGTTGGGGATAAGATTAATCAAAAGAATTAAGTTGAATAGGATCACGTACAAGATAAATTTTATTTGTTCACACAGTTGAAAAAACGAGTAAAAATTAAAAAAAAAGTTCCACATTAGTATGTATATATCTTGAAGTAGGTTTGGCTAAAGAAATACCGATCCGATTTGCACAGCCAGGTTTATTTTTCATGGAGAACAAACAGAGAAGATCACCATTTAGCTTTCTTGGCTCGATTGTAGTTCATTTTTCCAACCTTGGTCAACCGAGAAGAATACGACTGTTGTCGCGAAAAAAAAAACATGTGAAGGTTATTAAAAACAATCATTCCCAAGATTTTTTAATACGATATGACCCCAATATAATATGTCTGCCCATGTGGTGGAACTCCACACGAAACATGACTTAAAAGGTACCCAGTAGTAACAGTTTAGATAGAATGGCCTGAAGGATTTTGCCCCTTGATGATATACTTTGGCGACGATCCAGAATGGGGGGTCTATGCTGCAGGAGAGTCAAGCCATTGGATGTCGATATAATCACACGGCTATCTCGCAGTCACAAGGTGGTCATGTTTTCGAAAACGAACTGCCCTCTTTGCGATGACGCCAAGGAACTCCTGGAAAAAGAAGGGGTTGGGTACAACCTGATCGAACTGGATAATTGTCCCTACTTATCCAAAAAGCTGTTGGAGTTCACCAACTACAACGCCCTTCCACAGATATTCATAGGGGGAGAATTGATCGGAGGTCTCTGCGCCCTGAGGAAGTTGGTACGAAAACACGATCTAAAACTGAGGATTGCCAGAATAGAGAACTGCATCTCGCCGATATGTCTGCAATCGCCGAATAACCCATTCGTGAGGAAATGCAGAAAATATATTTTTAGATAAACTGTTAACTCACGCCCAATAAATAAACACGCATTTCAACACATCTGATTAATATCTGTCATCAGACTAAGTTTATGGATAAATTTGCACAAATAAAACCTTCAAATGTTTGGGCCCGAAGCACTCGTGCCATTTTGCCAGCAGGTCTTGCTGCTGTGCAGCAGCTGTTCAATGCGTACTAGCAATTGCAGTACTTCAAGTACCATCTACCATGCTGATGTTTACCACAGAAAACTAACATTTTTCCTCGCTTTGTGTATAAAGAGTGCAATTACAAACAAAACAGACCGTCGTCAACTCGACGAGGTCTCAACAGGCTCGTTCTTCAGAATTTCTGCAACGAATTCTGGGTTATCACTAATGAAGCACCTATGACGATGGCAAGGGTAATCTAAGAGTTAGCTTCGAATTCGCCTTCTCAACATAGTCGACTTGGTAACAAGCCAACTGATGCACCAGTTCCTTCAACCGATCCAGAGTCAGCCGACTCCGTCCCCGGACCTCAACCAACGGTCTGTACCAACAGGCGCACCCACTCGGTCCCGGTTTAAATTCACCTTTTTTCCATATCCTACATGTATTTGTTAAATTTAAACAATTACATTCACTAATTTCGTGGTCCGCTTGATACATTGAAAATGGCAAAAAAGAGGGAAAATTCGAAGGTAGGTTGAGATGGGAAGTTGGTGTCCGAATGGACGAAGTCACGACAGCAGCAGTGATAGAGCAGTGGCGTATCAAGCCAAAGCTCGTGTGTTCGAATTCCGCTCGTGCCATTGACATTTTTTCTCTCAACTAAAAACCTTAATTAATTGTAATTTAAACAATGTTTATAAATCTCATATCCTGAACATGATCTCAATAAAGATCAAAACATTAGCACGAAAAGGAATTTTTTTTCTAAAACCTACGTCACACCAGACCGAATCACACGAACTCTGAATAATCAATTACACTATAGTACTATTTCACTTACGCAGTGATGAATCTGTAATTTGGTAGTTCTTGATCATTCTGGTCTACCTAGCCTCGCTCTTTTGACCGTGTGACGCGTTTTGGCTTTATTCCATCTTCAGAGGCGGCACATGTCTTCAGTGAAGATGGCGTGAAGCCAAGATGTGTGTGAGAGAAACGTAAAACCCAGGAGAACAAAAGGCACGGAAAAATGATCAGTGTCGGTTGGTACAACAATGATTTCATCCAATCGTAGAGCAACCAACATGGTTTCAGATGACGTATGTGAGCTGTTCTTGGCTCGATGGGCTGGGTAGTATGATATTCTTTGTACTTCTGTTATTTTCATTTTGACCTTTCCATTGTCTTTTTTTCCATATTCGCATCTTATTATAATGTACACCGTACATGTAAGTGGGTTAGTCCTATATATATTTTATCAGTAGTTTTCCAACAGTGTTTAACTTCTTGTGTTTTTATTGCTAATTTGTAAAAAACGTTGGTTAGTTTGTACATCTCTTTCCGTTTGTGTATATTTTATTTACGAGTTTGCTGGTATTGATGCGATAACCTTGTAATAATGGCATAGTACATACAATTCTAAAGGCTGGACATCCTAGGTAGGAATTGAGAACGAAATCCAGCTTGGATACTTAAGCAAATTAAATTTGTATCCGTATTAATTTTGTTTGTACAAAGCTATCTTTATTTTATCTTAACATTTATATTGCCTTTATTCTTTCAGGTTAAGCCATAAGGTAAAAATAATTATAATTTTTGTATCAATGGAGATGTTCTTTTGATCACGGGGAAAGCAAGAATAAAATTAAAATTTTATTAATCTTAATTGTATAAGGTATTTGGTAATTTTCTTCAATAAATTTGAAAGCAATAAAAAAACAACTTCATAATTGTTTTTATACTTTTTCCTTGTTTCGAGGCAACAGCTACATCTTTGCCATTCTTTTGGAAATATTTAGTACATGTTTATTATTTGTAGTTCTTGTTTTTATTTCTAACTGGTTAGTGAAAGTATTTTAATCAGAACGTCAGGTTTTTTAGGCTTACCGTCTTCTTGTGTCTTTTTTTATCTGTACAGAGCAAATTGAAGTTTATTGTTTATTCGTGTAATAGTACTCGTAGTAAAATACGAAGAAAAATGTAATGTTTTTGTGTTTGGTTTCTGCAGAGACTATGAAGTCTTTAGAAAGGGTTTTAGGTCTGCCAAAATGCTTGGAAATTTGGTTGCAGTTGTACATTTTTACTTAAGCAGATAGGCAAAAACTTTACATATCTTACATCTTGGCTGACGCTGATGAAAAACCATACTTGTCCCCGAACAAACATTCTTTATCTTTTCCATGCCTCCGAAAGCACTAGAGCTATGAATTCTTTCTAAGGCTAGGCTAAATGTGATGATAACAAGTTAGTGAGATATTAAGGGATTCTCATAAATCGTGGATGTTTGGGCCTGCGTGACGTATCTCCTCCAGACCATTAAGCATCTATATGGATTTCTGCACGGGGTCGGATTATTGAAATTACCCTTTGCTGATGTTAAGAAAAATTTGCGGTTCATACGGCTTTAAAGGATTTTTAAATAATCTCGTATGAAAACCAAATTCAACTCGAACGAAACGAGTCTTTTATAGTAAGGACTAAACCTATATAAAATAACCATCTAATTATGGACGTTATGCCATAGGTCTCCCTCGTTCATGAAAATACATCAATGGACTTGGCATTCAGCAGTCAACATAGCAGATAAAACAACCGCAGCACTGTTATTAGAGAGAATCTGGACGTTGGCGAGGCAAAGAATGGAAAATACTGAGGTTTGTATAAATGTGGGGCTGAGATTCGAACCGGAGACCTTCAGTAACGAGTCGTCGCCATAACAATGCCCTAACCGTTCGCTACCACCGATGCTCCAATTAGTATCATTAATAATAAAACTGTATTAAAGATGTGTTTATAAGTTTTACCTAGATGGTTTTTTAAACATTTTAATGCCCGTGTTTTATTGGAAATTGTGTCTATTTTTTAATCCAGTTGGATTCTTTTTCGTCCACCATTCAAGTTAACAATTGCCCAGCTGTGTATAAAAATTAAAACTTCATCGTTCTAAACCTTACTTTCTAAAATGTACTTTCGAAATAGGCTGAACCTTGGATAGCTAAAGTGGTCTCAATTGTTACTACAGTTGTATTGGACGTGGACTTTTCAAACATCTGGCTTGCTTGTTTTGTACCCCACTTGATAAAACCTGAACATGTGGTTAGTCACAAAATACAACATAATTTACGTAAACGTATTTTATTTTAGTGCACCACATCAAGAACGGGTCTCTGGGAAATTGGGCTCGATCCAGTACATCACATAAACCAATCTTCATGCTGTACTTTTCTTACGAAGACAACTTTTACTCCCGGATAGAAGGTCATAGTGTTTTTTCAGTACTCCCGAAATAATATGGGATGTGGCACTTCGGCGCTTAAGAAAAGACGATCACTCCGTAAACGAAAGGAAAGGGAAAAAAGCCAGCCCGACGATCTCAGTACACTGATCAAATCGAACAAGGTCCTACTCATTTCCAAGACCAACTGTAACAGCTGCCGTGAAATCAAAGACATCCTGGAAGAGGAAGGTATAGATTATGCTCTCGTCGAACTCGACAACTGTCCAGGTTTCAAACCTCTGGGCGATATTCTCGTTAACGAGTATGGACAGAGGAATGTGCCGGCCCTCTTCGTGAACGGCAAGTTGATCAGAGGGACCGACCAGTTTAGAGAGCTCATAGAGTCCGGAAATCTGGAAGCGCTGTTGAACCTGGACGAGGAGGATTCACAGGTTCTTCCAGGCCAGAGCAGACGATCATTTTGAAGCGTACACCTCCACGGAACGGAGAGGAAAGATCTCAACGGCCGACACGTCTACGATTTCTACACCTACAGATCGCAGTGAAAATCAATGATTAATTTAACAGCAAAATACAATAAAACTCTCTACATATGTATGTTATAAAACATCTGGAAAAATCATAAGCAAAAACTCAAATTTAGAGTGATTATTAGGTTAAACGATATTTTTTTAGTGTTTCCCACATCTTGCAAAATCAGTACTACTGTTAAATGACAAATTGTAGGATACCCAGGGTACAGCTGAATTCCCTAGTAAGAAAGTAATTGTACAGTCTATTTGTAACAATATATCTTGTCAGTGTAGTCTGAGTCATTTAAACATGACATTTTTTCATTGTTGTGCGATGCTTAAAAAATAAAAGTATATACTCTAATATATTATAAAATAAGAAAAATTGTACGCACCAATTTACATAATATTTAGGTATTAAAGGATTAGTTCGAATAAAACGGAAATCTCATGTATAAAAACTGTAGCAGGTGACGCCATTTTTTATTTTAATGAACGTAGCATTTCGATTAACTTGGAAAACCATTTTCCGAGTACACCTGCACGTTGAGCTATTCGTCGAGCTGCGAGGGTACTGTTAGAAACCACCCCATTTTTCCCAAATGCTCAAAACACTTCATTGCCGCTTACCCTTTTTTTAAAATTTAAGATATCTTTCAGAAAAAAAATCAGCCCAAATTTAGACTTGCACGGTAAATGTTAATATTTAGTTTATATATAGCCACCTTCGGTGTTTGGTTAATGGACTAACCGATCTGTGGACTTTACAAGCTGTGGATCTCCAATGGAAATGCCGAAACGAATTAACCAAAATCAGTGAGGATAGCCTGCAGCAGGGTAACTATCAATACGTTGATCACCCCGCAGACCGCGGAAGAAACTCACAAAAATAATAAGGATCATTCCATTTAATAATTAGTGACCGTTAAATCGATATTTATTTAGAAAGCGTGAGATGCAGTCTGGTGGGATGTAGGTTTCAGAAAATCATTTTCTTTATCGTGCCAACGTTTCGATCTTTACTGAGATTATCTTCAGGAGTTAAAGTGTTTGTCATCTGTTATCATAATTGTGCCATTCTTGCGTGTCGTGTAGAGAGTGCCGCACTCTGTTATGATTTATCAAATACACTGACAAGCAAAAAATTCCACCCACTTGTAATATAACTTGATTTTTAACGTTTTGTAATTGAGACAATATCTAAAACTGGGAAAAAATGTAAATTGCTAAGAGGAAAATAAAAAGACTTTGCTATCTCGTATACTCGGTCGTCCTTAACAGGACAATGAGGATCTTTAACGTCCGCACCTAGCCGTTCAGGCCTGATCTCTCAAGATGAGATCTGACGAAGACGACAACTATACAGTTTCTTGATTCAGAATTTCAATGAGAGTAAATAAACATTTTAAATTACGTAAAAAGTAAACATTGAACAATCCTTTATCCTTGTTTTGTTTGAAGGATTAACTGTGTTTACCTCTAATTGGTATTCTCAAAATCAAACAGCGTAAACAAATATTTACTGATAAAAGTAATGAGAAAAATTAAGGGCAGACTTTTCTTTTATTGAGAAAATAAAAATAAAACAATTGGGAGGTTTTTGTCCGTCAGTGTATATACATTGAAGGCAATACATACATATTAGTAGATCAGAAATGACACAAAGAAGGCAAAATTTATAAAGAGAAATAATGTAAAAGTACCTTAAGTTAACAAATATGTAGAAGAAGAATAAGAAGAAGATAATTTTATTCTGGGACTGGTGTCCCCTAAGAATAATTTACATGAGATAAAATATACCTATAAAGTATACCTTCTATGAAGTCAGCTATTTAGTAAATGGAATAAAAATGATTTCTTATTTTCTCCTAGACACATTTTTTAGTTATTTTCGGGATTTTTATTCAATTAAGTAATTTGTTGTACGAATATATGGTCCAAACCCGAATTAGGTAAAAAACAAATTCCCTTAGACCCGTTTCCTTTTAACATTGTGTATATGAGAGACAACAAATGTAAGGTTTAATTACTGTAATTTAAGTAAATAAAAAATTATTATTCAGAAATTTTAATAATAATGCGGTGGTTAATTTTTTATTAAAAAATATTCCGTAGCTTTTCCCCGTGATAGTTTCAATAATGAAAGGTTCTGATTATTAATAAATTAGATTTGATAATGAACGTTTATTCTTTGATGTCTTAAGTGATCAAAGGTGATCTCGGTTTTTTTTAAATACAAAAACGTCTTGGCTCAAAATCAATTACTATCAAAGACGGCCGGAATGGATGAGTTTTAATTTCAAACGCACAGCGGTTTGAAATCTACGGAAAGGCGGCCAAGCAACGAAAAAGCTGTCAACATCGAATCAAATATATGATATAATCGATATATTTATAATTAATTATGACATCTGCTATAGTGCCAAACATATTAGGATATCGATGAATAGAATGGCAAAAGTCCATTAGAAAAGAAAATTACCGTGAGAAAACATCAAACGTCAGCCGTGGAAAACAAACTAGCAGCCATTAAAAATCAACAAATTCGCCGCATTAAAATCCCGTGCATATATATTGTTATAAATATATCGTTGCATTAATCAATCCGGCCATTTTCCGCAGTCGCTCGGATAATTTATCATCCCCGTCTACTTTTTCTACTTCATTTGACCCCGAGAAGCCCTTTTGTCACGAGTGATTTACACACTGAAATTCCCTTCAGCTATTTAAAGATCGGCTCTGGCTTAAATCCAATCTGACTATCATGCAGAAATTGCCAGGCTTTATTATCGCTACAGGGCATTCGCAAGTTTGCGCACAACACAGGATCGGTAGATCTGTTCAAGACCTATTGTCTCCTACTGTGACAGTATATCAGTGGGCGAGAAATGACTTAATCCGACTCGGGCTAACTTACCCTAACTGAATGTTAATTGATGAGCAAATCGACCTAGAAAGCCAAAACTTCAATTTGAACATTATGCTGACTAACTCACTAATACTTAACAAATATGTTTTGCCTTTTACATTTAAAAAAAAATATATTAATAAACGGTATAAATAGTGCCTTATTTTTGGCAACATGGCAAATAATATCTTTTTTCACATTATAATAATGCTTATTTAGCCAAATCCTTTACCGAGATAATTTGATGGAGCTTAGATCGAGGTACAATGTTTTTCAACTCGTCTTTACAGAGGTGGAATGCAATTTTGCATGCTCTAATGCAATTTCGAGACGATGTTAGCTCTGCCTACCTAGTCAGTACCGACTCCCTTAGCGCGGTTTATGCACTCCGTGACAAGTTTTCGTCGTCAACCCTGTCGAGTGCTCCTGTTGGAAAGATACCACGAACTGGAGAGTCCTGGCAAAACGGTGGTTGTTTTCTGGATACCTTCACACATTGGTCTGGAGGGTAGTAAAACGGCTAAGGCCGGGACGTCCCAACCTCCAGACTTAACTACAGTGATTCGTGAATAAAAAATAAGGTGGCAGCTTCAATAGGTCGGATCGACAGTGAAGCTCTCACGTACCAAGGGCAGAGCCGATGGGTGGTCCTCGGAGGACCTGACTCGTAGAAGAAGTGTCGTCCACACCAGCTTAAGAATAGGCCATGCGAGGTTGACACAGGGAAACTTACTTTTGATCCCAAGCCCACGTATGTTTCCTCTGTGAAGAGAATGGTTCCTTGATATGTCCCACCGAATTGACGTTGCCCTTCCTTGGCTCCATACAGAGCGAGCAGGAATGCCACATGGATTTAAGAATTGTGCTTGAGCACGGCAGCGAGTATTTGGGTTTATTGTTCTGAGTCTTGGAGGGAAAAGGGTTGTTCTATTGTACATAGTAAGAGGTATGTATACCTAATTTGCGCTGAGAGTGAATGTATTTATTAGCGTGAGTGTGTAATGTGACATGCTTGGGTGCTGGATTGGCCTAGCTGTTGGCGGCACCCCTCCCCTGTGGATACTCGGTGGCGGTACGGATAAGGTAAAGGTCTGCCATCGGACTGTCAACACCCAGGGTGGGTGATTCTAGAGTCTGTCGGCAATTTACTTTAAATAACAAAACCTTGAATTTCCCGTGGACTTCGAGAAGCCAATAGGCATTGTTCAACTCAGTACATGTTAGTATGCAAGTACATACATGTGCGGATTTGAGCAAATCCAAATAATGTTTATTTTAAAAAACTAAAAAGATGGGGTAAGTATGTAGTAAAATTATTAAAGGCCTGTATCCATTTTTTCCTTAATGTTCATATTCACATAATTTGTTGCTGCTGGCGAAAGTTGTCGTTGAAGAAGGGCCCGAAATAAATTCGATACATGCAAGAGAGTTGGTTGTTATTCTTCCAAGTTTTTAATATTATCAAAGATTATCAAAGACTCTATAAGGCACCAGACTTGGGCTAAAATATTTATCAAGTTGGACAGACTGGCTCCACTTTTGAGTCACTTTTAATCTTGGACAAGAGCTGGGCAAGACAATAGATTCTGATCTAAATATAACCGAAATTCTAAAAAGGCGTTCTGTGACGAAGAACCAAGGGCAGATTAATAAACGACAAAACTCAATAAATTAATCGCACTGACTCTTTAGATTTTCAAAACATTTCAGAAGACAAAATTAACAAAGCACCGCGAAAATGTTCAATCTTCGAAAACGAAACAACCCCTTACCTGGGATATGAAGAAGATCCCGGGAGAAAAATTGCAACGATGACTTAAATTTTCTTAGAAGGATCGAGGCAATTGAACTTTACTGAGGAAGTAGAATAAGTACAACCAAAAGGCTGCAGTGTGTGGAGATGACTAAACCCCTGCTTCCTAATCTTCAGATATCATCATCACACCAGAGGACGGATGGATCCCTGGACTGATGTCGATGTAGAAAAATAATAGAAAAATCAAATTTTTATGTAATACTAATAGAATTGGTTAATGACTACCAACTCTAAAAGCATAATAAAAATCTAAAAACTCAGCCAAAAGGAGATGATCCACAACGTTCTGGAGTTCATTACTGACCTGCAGAAAAATATGGTGCAGTACGAAGTAAGAGTAGGAAAAAGCATACCGAGAAAACTAGTACAATACACTGACTGCTAGGTTATGTGAGAGGCAAATAGTGGAGGTTTAATCAGCATGGGAATATTTTCATTCGAAAACAATCAAACCAGAAATGTAACGTAAAATAATCCTCGGCGTACCAGGGAAAGTTCGCCACAAAAAAAAGCTGCAATTCCCTCCAACCTGCCTTTACAGCGCGTATCGCCAAATCCATTTGTTCGGTCTAACAATAGTTCAAATCAATTTCTCATTGTGCTGCCTGGCACTTTGGCTGACAGACACTTATCGGCCTCTTATTCCTTTTCTTCTCGACAAAACAGCCAAACATTTCACTAAAGGAGAAAGTAGAAGGAGAGAAATATTTGATGTTATGAAATAAATGGTGATAAAAAAGGAAAACATATTAGAATAACGACGTAATAACGTTAATAACGAGAGTTAAAAAACTCATTTATTATTAAAAAAATTTAAAATAAACAATTCCCACAGCATATGTTTATTACAAAAAGCACAATGAATAACGATTGATTTTTTCCAACAAAAGAACAATTTTGTTCTTCTCGACTCTTTACAATGAGCCCAACATTGCATTATTGACATTTTTCAGGCGGAAACTCCAGTGGAGGGACGATCTACTGATGACCGACAGTGACCTGGTAAAATCCAGGATTTGCAAAATATGGCATCGAGATATTCCAACTTGAAAAAATCCTCCTTGAGTTAATCGAATAAGAGCCTCCACCACGTTTCACTTTATTAGAAGAGCAATGGATCGAAAGGCAAACAAACGTCGAAACTCGAAAAAGCATAGCAAAAAAGGAAAGCTCAGTACAAACAGATCTAACGAGTTTCGGGATGATTTGGGGTCGAAAAACGAATACACTCTTGATGAAATTGAAAATCAATCTATGCAAGGTGATGAAGATCAGAAGGATCGAAAACCATCTTTAGTTGGAAAAAAGGAACCAAAACATACCTTGGATTCAAAGGAAAGGTTTCAGGAAAACGAGTGGTCCAAGCAGTCATTGAATAAAGAAAGGTCATCTTCTTTTGCGACGAGGAAACCGTTTGTGATTGAAAAAAAGCCGTCCGTAGAATCACTAAGCCCGGAGAAGGCGATCCCACCCGGGACGAAAAAACCTCATTTACTTGAAAACGAGCCATCGGAACATTCACAGCGTAGAAAAAAATCTATCGTACATCCCTTCAAGGGATCGTATTTGCTTGAAAATAAGCAATCCGAAAATTCACAGCACGGAAAGAGCTCAATCACGTCTACTTCGAAGAAACTTTCATTTGATAGAGAACCGTCAGAAGAATCGATAAGCAAAAAGAGGTCAGTGTCGTCTCCTAGGAAGAAGAGTCGTTCGTTTGAACCTGTTTCATCCGATGAGGCTTTGCAAACGGATAAGTCCAAGTCGAAAAAGAAGAAAGGCAGGCATTCGTCAGACGACAGTAAGAAGCTCGATCGAAGAAAAACGAGGAAAGATAAATCACGGAAGAAAAAGAGAAGAGATTCAGAATCTCAACCTTCCGACGTCACAGATTCGAGCCGAGAGCCCACCCCGCCTGTGGTGATCGTGGACTGGAGCCGACACTGTAAAAGCATGGAGCAGAAGGTAAAGAAGGCGATCAAAAGTCAGAAGGTGGTCGTGTTCGCCAAAAAGGAAACTGACCCAAACATTGAAAAGGTCAAAAACTTGATGGCACAGTACTGCGTCACTTACGGACTGGTTGAGCTCGACGACAGTCCTTATTTCGAAGCGCAACTGTACAACATGACGTGTTGCCGGTGTTTACCTCTTATATTCATCGACGGTATGTTCCTCGGGGGC
This sequence comes from Cimex hemipterus, assembly GCA_039619505.1. NCBI lineage: Eukaryota > Metazoa > Arthropoda > Insecta > Hemiptera > Cimicidae > Cimex > Cimex hemipterus. The sequence goes on along the minus strand of CM077099.1, from coordinate 23,154,397 downwards.
CTCTTCGAGTTGAAAACACTAGAAGGTATGGGTCGAATGAAAGAGTTGGTGAGCAAAAAAGTAAGAAAGCATTGACTTGTGAAAGCGTCAAAATAAAATCTATTAAATTATTTTTTTTTTAAATTTCTCAAAAAGGTCATACGTTGATTGTACAACAGATTGTAATGCTCCCATCACTCAGTGTTTTCGGTTTTATTTCTAACGCAAACATACTATAGTTCATGAATAACAAGTAATCTGACCGTGTATTTCTATTTTATCATCTTGTTCGTTCTTACTTCTTTAATTTTCTATCTATGTAGTTATATCTATCGACTAATGTATCTGCTTATATAATTATCTAACTTCATCTCTTTCTATCTCCTCTATTTATCTTTATCTCTCTACCTACCTACCTATGTATCTATTTATCTACCAATGTATCTGCTTATATATTTAACTCCATCTCTGTCTACCTACCTCTATGTCTATCTTCAACTTGATATTTATCTAACTGTATTTTTATCTATCTTTATCTATGTATGTATCTCAATCTATCCCTATATCCACCTACTGCACTCATCTATCTATATCTGCCTTAACCTACCTCTACATATTTAGGTACCTTGCTAAATCTGTCTCTATATACTTCTATCTATATGGTTGGTATCAAGTGTCAACAACAGCTGGGATCATAACGGCAGCAAGACTAATAAGCGAACTTGAATTGATAATCGCGGCATTCTGGCAGCGACCTTCATTGCGACCCAATCGTATTCCATTTGATTTTAGTTGCGCTAATATACTTTTTCCATTTCAAATTGTCTTTTCTAAGTATTCTGTTTGCAAGATCTTAGGGTTGTAACTACTTAATTGATCAACATTAAACAAATGTCAGTTCAGGCTTTAAAAAATAAGAATGTGCGAAACATATGTTGTTTAATAGATCGTTAGAGCATCTTCTTCCGGGCAGTGGATTTTCCTCCCGACAAGTTCCCACAACTTGCCTCTCGCCTGGAGCTTTCTCATGTCCTGGAAGCTGCCGATGAACCTGCCGTGAAAGAAGACCTGAGGCAACTGCTTCTGACCCGTCTTTTCCATCAGCTGTATGTGAAACTCGGTGCAAGCGTCGATCTCGACAACGGTGTAGGTGATACCATGCTCGTGGAACAACCTCTTCAGCTGCCAGCACTCCGGGCACTTGAGCTGGGAGAACACGACGACTTTGTTGCTCGCGAGGATTTTCTCAAGGCGATCCGTACCGTCTCCTTTGTAGCTGCCGCAGTTCACGTGCACTTCCTCAACCCTCGGCATGACGCAGCCCATCTTCGGCAGCCCCGTGAGCACGAGTACGAAGCACTCTATCGATCTGTCGTGAACTCCGCCAACATTCTGTCAGTAAAGCTGGATTTTTATTCTTCATTTTCTTACAGAAGAATTAAAAAATTATAAATCACATGAGATTGTCGTTTTGACTTTAGTTATTTAAACGAGCGTTGTTCCTTGCGTTTCCAAATCAGTAGGCAGCTGCTCGTATAAATTTGGAAAAACGCCATCAATATAATGTACTTTTTTTAAATGCATAAATTCTTATATAGTTGAAACACGTATTGACCTTTTCGTGATGAAATTTTAAAATTTTCTAATTATATAACGATACGGCTTTTAGTAAATTTTCATTACACTTTTATTATATCTGCTCTTTCGTTGTAAAACACAAACATATACATATACGTTTTCTATAAAATAATATATTCTATATAATAATGGTTTCATGTGATACAGAGGAATTATTAAAGAATTAAGTCTAAAGGTAAGTCCAAAGTAAGGCTGAAGCCAGATTCAAAATCAAATAGAAAATATCAGGGTGGATCAATATAACACCGAATGTTAACGTCTCAAAGGGGTGATTTGATCCAATCCTTTTTAGAAAATAAAGACGAGTGGGAACTGGGAAATCCACCCTTGTCATACTAGTGAGAAAACTGACAAGAAAAAAAAGAAGATATCGTAGAATGCCCTGAAGGAACCGTGGACGACCTTAGAATCGTAATAGGATTCTCACTAGAGCTTTCCTGAACTCAAAACCCAATAAAAAATATTGCAAAATATAGAGAAGATTACTTCAAAAGAAAATGCACAAACCAATTTCTATAGATTTATGATGGTGGTTTATACAGTATTTGATTATGGGAAAAAGACACCACGAAAAACTATTTCTAATGGTTATAACAATTCTAATCGCAAATAGAAGCAAGAGATATTTTTAAACCATGGTAACTATTCGTAGACAATAAAGAATATTTTGGCGTGAGGATTGTGTGAAATTATTTGAAAATTCTAAGTATATTATATATAACTTTTTCTATTATATATTATTTTATGTCCTTTATAGATATCTTTTATAGATATAAATATATATAAGATATAATCTATAAAAGATATAAAATAATATATAAAAGAAAAAGTTATATATAATATATTTAGAATTCTCAAATAATTTCACACAATCCTCATGCCTAAATATTCATTATTGTCTACGAATAGTATTATATATATATATATATATATAATATAAAAGAAAAAGTTTAAATAATCTCCGCCACGGATATACTAAAATAATGCGATCTGATATTTAGCCACTAGAAGTTCTGGGTTGAACATTTGATGGATTTTGGTCTTAATTCGAGGATGATCCTTTATATCAATACCATTAGCGTATACGTAATTAATCTGTTTCGGCATTGTTTTGCCGCTGAGTCAAAACAGGATGACGTCACCAACCCCCTATAAAACCACCCTCGTGAGTCAGCCCTCGTTGACGTCCGCCACCCCGTCCGTAGGCAGGGTTCTCGTCTGCTCCCCGAAGTTTTACCTTTTACGGCCTTTTAATTGCGGAAAATTTACAATTTAACTGCCCTCTCGGCGGTCGCCTGCATAGCGGGTTTCAAATTTTTCAACGGCCCTTGGGGATTCGAACTGCCGGTTTATTTATAGAAAGGGCACGTCTGGAAAGAAAATCTACACAATTCTTCCAGCAATTGGCTTAAATTAAAAACACTAAATAACCCAGAAACTACGCCGTAAAGCAAAACCGCTTTGCAACTCGTTTAATTTTGAACAGTCGGATTGAACACAAGCTGAACGAATTGTTTTTAATTTGAGCATGTCGACATCTTTGCCTGGGATCAAGGTTGGCATGTTCACCGATGGCATAATACGTTTGCATAATCACCGGAAGTATTGTGTTAATCAAGGGAAATGAACTGTAACGAAACACACACACACAAATATATATAATAGAAGTATAGTTAATTTATCCCGAGAACAAGATGACATTATGCTAAAATAATATGGACTGGTCAGTGTAAATGCATTGCTTAATATTGGCGTGTTCTGAATTTTTATTAAAATCATATAATATTCTTACCTTAAGGTAAATCTGAGCGATAACAGCTAAAAGGAAAATGTCACTTAATTTCTTTATCACGTTAACCAAAGCCTGTAGTTTTTGAGTAATACCGTCTTTGGCTCCCTCTAGATTAGGCTAGAGCTAATTTTTTCAACGATCATGTTTGGTTGATCAGAATTTTTTATTTGACTAGAGAATATATATATATATATATATATATATATACTCTCTCG
>CM077099.1:23105644-23150373 GCA_039619505.1 Cimex hemipterus | reverse complement strand
ATATATATATATATATATATATATATATATATATATATATATATATATATATTACATATTTAACTCTTGAGTGAGAATTCCCGTCTTCGAGAAGAGCTTAATGTCTTAATAGTCCAACTAGGCGTCAGCGAGCCAATAGGAAGGTCGGTGTTTCGAACGGAAACGGAACCGTTTTAGGGAAGTGCCTGGAAAACGGAAAATCATCTGCATATTTTTGTTCCCATGACGTAACATCCAGAAAACATGACCGGGATAATTTATTCGACGGTTTTAAACAAACACGCCTCGTGTGATCGTCACGTGATGATTACAAATCGCCAAGGGGAAAAAGACAAAAAGAAACGGAAGTTCGTTGATCCCCGAGGAACTTTACAGTTCAGGTAGTTAAAGTCAAGGCTTAAGCTTTATATCCCTCACCCCCAAGGAATACATCAAAGGATAATCCAATTGAAATGTAATTATAGACCTTAATTAATTTTTTATTTATTCTCTCTGCAAAGGATGTATTACCTTCAGTCCGTGTTGACATCACAGCCAGGACTAGGTAAAATTTAATTATTACAAAAACCCATATAAAATTGTTAAATTAGAAGATAATTGTTATAAACTTGGTCTCTTTTAAAATTAAAATAAAGTTACCTGATAAAGCAAAAATTTTATAATTGTTGTTGTTCATGTAATTATGTATGTAATATTTTACGATGAGAAAGTGGATGATAATTATAACTAAATTAAAATTTTAACAGAACCAGATTTTAATAATATGTAGTTAAAAACCGATGGATCGACATACAGGGTGTCGTTTTGAACCAAAACTATTTAAAAAAATAAAACTTTTTATGGAGAAAATTTATACAGGGTACCACAGGCCCGGTTCAACTTCAAATACTATCCTATTAATACTGACACATCATTTTAAAGAAGTTTTTGCACTGAACACAATGGTGCAATCGGATTTCATATTGGTCGAAAAATGAAAGTTATGGCAAAAGGTTCTTCTATTTACAGTGAGTTGTATATTTTACATTATTCATACAATTTATTTCATTTAATTATAGTTTATATCCAAGGTCCTCATTGAGAAGAAAATGCCACCCACGACCTTCGTCGTATTTTTTCATTTCAACCAAAACCTTTGATAAAAAGGATAATTAATTGAAATATATATGACATTAAATTAATTAACCGATTATTTTTATTTTTATTATTATGGTTATTTAGATAATACACACTATCAATTAATTTACGCTTCCATGGTTTTCTGATGTTTTTTATTATTTCCCATCAGATGGTTTAGATATTTTCTTTTGAAAATTCAAGAACTGCTCCAAGAGAAAATATTGTTTAGAACATTATTAAACAACTTTTTATGATGGTAATTAAGAAAGAGTTGTAATATATTTTAGATCTAGGAATTGTAATATTATAGAGAAATATGTAGTAAGTGACAGAATAAGAGACAGCGATAGGAGGTGAGTGAGAGAGGGAAAGAGTAAGAGAGAGATAGTGAGTGAATGCGAGAGAGAGAGAGAGAGAGAGAGAGAGAGAGAGAGAGAGAGAGAGAGAGAGAGAGATAATAAATGAGTGGGGAAGAGAATTAATTTTTCAACATTCAATGACATTTCTTGTCAGCAGATACATAAAATTTTTAAAGAAAACTCGATTTAAATAACAAAAATGGTGTAAATATAACTGTCGCAATAATTCAGGAGAAAGAGATTTGTGACAAATGTCCGATAACAGAAGATAACTTTTAATTCACGTGTTATCCAACATAACCGGCGTCTCCAAACGTGCCAAAAATAACGGAAGTTCCTTTACTATATATATATATATATATATATATATAAATCAAATATCCAAAACAAAACGTTTTTCCATACACAAAACTGCGATGTAAATAGAATATTTTACAATTAATAAAGAAAGCTTTATACGACAGAGGTTTAAGTTTATATAAATTGATTAAAGCGAAAGGGAAAGTTCAAAAGTGCAAATTTTATTCAGGGAAATTATAGAGCGAAATGTTTTGGACAAAGACAATTAAATTGGGTTCAGGTCGCGCGAGAATAATAGGTTTATATATTATGTTGTTTGATGCTGTCCCGTACCGTTTGTTATCGAGGGCTGGGCCGGATGCATATTCATGGCCCAGTCGTCATTGTTATGCAGAGACGGACAGAAGGGCGAACGGTGCAGAAGGGCGGACCATAATCGACGGGTACTACAAATCGCGTAATTAATTTTGTCTTTCTTCTAAATTTGCTCCGACAGACGGATCTATGCATTACGGACTGCGTGCTCGCGACCCGACACGCGATCGGTTTGGAAATAAATTAAAGAAAAGCGTGTGCACAGTTCCAAGAGCTTGAAATCTCGTTATTTCCGCATTGTGCTTCGCACGGCGAGGTCCGTCGTTTCTTAAATATCATTGTATAAATGTATAAATAAAAAACTTCAACTTTCGGAGGTTTCTTCTTTAATCCGCAGAGACAAACAGTTATACAGATGGATTACGATGGCCCGACGAGTTATCTTTATTTTACAAACTTCGGATTAAATAATTTACAGGCTATTTACTGGTTTTACTGATTTTTGTTGTTTGTTTTCAGATTGAAGAATATAACACGTGTCTTGTGGTCCCTTTTCTACGGTGAGATTAGCGACTTAGAAAAAGTACGAAGGACAGTAACAAGGTTAATGGCCTTCAGATTTGATCTTGCAAATACGAATTACTTGGAAAGATTGAACTGGCTTGGTCCCATAGTCGCTTAGCCCCCGCCCTATTTCTGCTGATCTCATTTGGGGTTGGAAATTGAGGAATGGGGCCCTTGATAACCAGAACTTATATTTATCACTATGTGTGCCTCAGCTACCACTAAAGAATCATAAATTCAGCCCCATAGCGAAACATAATATACGCTAAACTCCCCCTACCTAGGATAAAAGATTGCTGAATTATTATTCCAATGATATAGATGTATTTCACGATTCCTTACACTCAGTTAAATTAAAACGTATACTTTCCACCAATCCATAAGTCATGTGTTTATTGCTTAATTACTCATTTGTTTATTTTACTATTATGTGCTTTTGTAGATTACACCTCTTGCAGATTCATTCTGTTGGCGTTATAAATAAATAAATAAATAAACACATTATCAATTTTAACGATAACAAGAAATTAGGCAGTACTTTATAGCACTTCAAACATTGAATGAGATATAAATTATCAAACAAAGAAAACCAATAAATGGGAAATATATTTTTTCAAATATCATTTTTCTTTTTGATGTATTGTTATAGTACTTCAGCACCAAACTGTATTCGAGTTGGATTATTCACTCATGACTAAATAATGTATTTTGATATCAATTTAAACCACAGTATAACAATTACTATATACATTACAAAATATTACTGTAATTCATGAACACTTAAAGCACAAAATATATAAACAATGGAAAAGGTTCTAAATTCCTTTTCCTTCCTACTTTCCATTGTAAACATTGAAATGCACAATAGGTCGTTAATCAAATTAAAAAACAATAAACAAATCGTTTACACTGGCTCAAACTTATTTAATTTTTTTCAGTCATATTTCTATTATAAACAATAAATTTTCAACTTACTGTAAATAAACAATATTTAAATTAAATTTTTAATTATTTAATCAGTTTCTAATAAATTATATAAATACTTAATTAATTACACACATGTGTGGTGATTAGTGACGGTTAATCGGCCATTATTCAAAAATCGTGAGATGCGGTCTGGTGTTATGAAGGTTTTAGCAAAACATTTTCTTTATCGTACCAACGTTTCGATCTTTATTGAGATCATCTTCAGGGCCTGGGATTTACAAACATTGTTTAAATTTAACAAATACAGGTAGGATGTGGAAAAAATGAATTTATACAATGCAAAACATCACACCAGACAGCATCCCATGATTTCTGAATTTATACACAATTTTTTCGAAATGAAAAATTTGTGTCACATGCGAGATTCGAACCAAAAATAGAAATATGTATAATGTGATTTGTAGCTGCACAGTTAAATATTTTCACTTATTGGCTCTTTAAAAAGCTAAATGTATTAATCGATACATAAATGTTAAATAAAATTAAAATTTTGATAGATCCATACTTAAAGAGATAGATTTAGAAGAAGACTAACGTTTTATCGGCTTTTTAAAATGAGATATGATTTTGTACAAATATATAAACAAATGTATTAATTGATTTAGATAGATTGATACATTAAATGATGAAAAGTCACAGGCGAAATACACGTATACAAAATATAGGGTGGAGAGAAAAGTGCGTAGAGGAAAAAAATATAGAGAGACAGTAAGAGATAAAGCGAGGCTGCAAAATAATGATGACATACTTACCAAAATAGATATAATAAAAATGTGTAGGTTGGTTATAGTGAGTGTAATAATGTGTATATGAGAATTGAGAACATGACTGTAATAAACAAGAATTTTTTAAAATAATAATATTAATAAATAATTTATTTCTGCGACAAACTGCAATAGCCCCATTCTATGGTCAGAATCATGGAATCGGTATGATTTACGAACATGGGAAATCGATTGCGAATAGCAAGCCGATAGAGGGCAAACTGTAACATTGTTGGCTCACCAAAGGGATAGATCAGTGGGATCGCAAAGGGGGCTTAAAACAGAAATGAAATTTGAAGCCCTTTGACGATGGCGCATGACGATTTTTACGACCTGACGGTTTTTCATCTGAAGAATGGGAAAACATTGGATATTTCTTCTGTTGAAGGTTTTTTTTTAAATATATGCACATCCATCGGTGCATTATGAACAAAACTCCAACTTAAATTAAAACTTTTGTCTCGCATACTTTTGCACAAGGGGTTTTACCTAAAATGCCATGTCAACAATAGGAGTTTTGTTTTTATTTTTATTTTATGCGTCCACAGAGGAGGGTGTAAAAAATAATTGATAGTACGACGGATCTTTTCATCCTCTCTTCGTGACAAATCCGATATTAATCGGTGAATCTGTACCTTGTGGCAGGAAAAGAGGCAAATGCCATTGCGCCGTTGTAATATAATATAATTATTATAAAATTTAGGCAATTACCCGCCCTGGTGAATATCGCGTTCTCTGAGGTGAGTGTGTGACGTCTGGAGAGAAATATAACTTATTAGCGAGATTGGAGTGGGTTCAACCCCGCCCCAAGGAGTATCGTGTATTCTGGGGGAGTACATGTGACCAGACTTCTATGTTACTATCGAATGCTGTTTGTGTTAATATATTGTAATGAATGTAATTTATTAGCGTGAGAGGAAGGGGATTGCTTATAACCCCCGCCCCGAGGAATGTCGAGTACTCTGGGGGAGTGAATGTGACCATCTATGTTTATGGTGATCTATTGTATGTTTTGAATCTATTCTGTATTTGACAACCTGAGGAACAAACGAGAGAATAGCATTCTAGAATGTCAACTTAGTATTTATCTGAAATCAGAGAGTCAGTAACCAGATCGAGACGCTCAAATGGCTGCAGTTTAAAACAAAACATGAACGAAAGAAGAGAAAAAGACAGAAAAAACGCAGAGGGCCGGCGATGATCTGTTTGTCGGTCCATAAACTTCCCACTTTATTATTATTTAAACAATTAGGTAATAGTTCCTTTAACTCCAAACTGATTTTTGGTTTTGGAAGTGAACTAAGGCCATTGTGGCAGCATCCGTCAAGAACAAAAATCCATGCAGAGGTTACAATTGTATATAAAATAATAAAGTAAAAAAGAGATGCATAGATATAGAGAGGGATGACATAAATTTATTTTCTTATTGACATGTTGCATTACCACTTAATATCTAACCGGTGATGGTTTATAAAAAATTTAGTTTATTATTGTGACTAACAACCACTGATACAACGATATTAATACTTGCAACATTTCAGTAAAAGATTATTTACGTGAACTGAAAACATGAACGTTGTTTATCTTTATTTCGCTGAGTCTCAATCTCATAATAATTCCTTGAAGATAAACCAAAGAAGATAAGTTTGACTGCAAATGAAACTGTTGAAAAACAGTTAAATGTTACACCCTACATCTCAACCAAGCGCTGTAAAATATAGGGACTGGAATTCCAGAACTTTTGATACTATTTTGACAAATTAAATTTACATAAATTTAAGTTTAAAGTTGTTTAAAAAATTAATTTATCAATGAAAAAATTTAACGTAAAATCCAAGCATTTAACTGGTTGTTGCTGAATCGTGACGTTTGATTTCTGCTACTTATTTTTGTTTTAGATAATTATTGTTATCCTGGTTTGGTTTGGCAGGCGTGTTTTGGCAATGCTACATCCAAGATTTTTAGTATATAAGATTCCTTTGGTTAGAAAGGTGACTGCTCAAGTCAATTTTTTACTAAGCCTTATGAGCTAACTTTCGGTATCTCTTCTCTGAATCGATTTTACATTATTTTTTCGGATTCATCGACGTTCTCCATTTTTGACTTTATTAATTTTTTCTGCTTAATTTTGTATATTGTATCGCGATCTAGTGTGCATTATCAATATCTAGGAAAATGACTGTTATGCACAATTAATTAAGGTATTTAGTTGAGATCAAAAAAGTCAATGCCACGAGCGGGATTCGAACCCACGAACTCCACCTAGATACGCCGCTGCTCTATCACTTGAGCTATCGTGACCTCCATACGCTCGGACACTAACTTTCTATTTCAGCCCCATCTTTTGAATTTTCCCTCCTTTTTGCCAGTTTTCAAACTGGCACGATTGCTCAAGTGGTAGAGCAGCGGCGTATCTAGGTGGAGGTCGTGGGTTCGAATCCCGCTCGTGGCATTGACTTTTTTATCCCAACTAATGCCTTACTTGAAAATTAATTAATTAAAAGATGTTATTAGGACAATCGAACCACGACCTCTAACGGATTCTTTTATAATTTGAAAGATATTAATTGGTCAAGCGGACCACGAAAACTAGTGAGGTTTTACACAATTTTGATTTGCTATCTCGTAATATAAAAAGAAACCGAAAACAAAGCCAGCGAGTAAAGACAGATCGAGTAGGCCAGAGATCAAACTTCAAATGCAATAATTGCATGAATGCTTAGATCTATTCTAATCACGTAACTATCGTTAATCACAACGAAAAACGCAACGCACTTATTACCCTCACTTTTATTACTAAAGCGCAATATTTATGAAATGGCTACAGCATAAATTGCCGTTGTATCCGCACTGTTTGCACTTCACGGCTCCCCAATGTCGTGTAGCAATACATAAAATCAAAGTGCTAATATTGAAGGTATCCGATAACTAAACTTATAACGGAAATTTACGTTTCCTCTTAAGTGTCTTAATGGATGATCAAACTTCAATTATGCAGCCTTTAAGACCTAAAAAGGTTTGTTCGGCACACAAACGAAATTGCCCCACGATGTATCATTATATATGATATTTATGATAGAATGGGAAAAAATTGTTAATACCTTTCCTTCATGGCTGTCAGACAGTTATCAGCCTCATATCAGCTTTCTAACTACCTCTCACTCTGCAACATTCATCACTCTTGTAGAAATGTGTAAATCCCAGGCCCTGAAGATGATCTCAATATAGGTCGAAACTTGACTCGATAAAGAAAATGTTTTTTTGAAACCTACATCACACTAGATTGCATCTCACGATCTCTGAATATTCATCACTTTCTTTCTCCCTCTTTTTCCTCTGCATACTCAAAGACAAAAAACGGATAACCCTATTGTGTTGATTATTCAAACTGTATGCACTACGTCATTGTAAAAGTCTTTGTGCATTAATTAATTGATGATGTTAAAGTTTCCATTTTAATCCTTATTCCATTCCGATACAAACAATTTATAAATCGTTGATTACTTTGAGTAATCCTTTGTTTAATTATGTATACCACTCTGCGTTTCATTCCATTTTATAAATTCACTAGTTTTCGTGGTCAGCTTGACCTATCAAATTCTTTCAATTTGTTTCAATCAAATTCAATTTCAACGCTCAGGCACTTCGTTCTATCTCTTACATTATTTCACTCACTCTCTGTGGTTTTCTTATAACCCCTACTTCTGGCCATGTCAAGAATAAGATTTACGGATGCCAACAATTTATTTCAAACGAAACTTCTATAAAATCAAAATATTTACTCATTTCAAGTAGTAAAATACTAGAATCGTTGGAATGAACTGGGTTGAGAAAGCCAAGCATAGCCGTTCTTATCGCCGACTGGACAGTGTGGAGACTTCGGTGACTAAAGAGATAAAGTCATAAAAATAAATACGCCGCCATATAAGTGTTTAATTGTTGTTTCTCATGTAATTGCAGAAAATCGCGCACCCACATCAAGATTGTTAGGGTTAAATATTTTGAACATTACGATTAATTAAGGATTTTAGTTGAGATAAAAAAGTCAAAGGGATGAGCGAGATTCGAACCCACGATCTTCGGCTAGATACGCCGCTACTCGAGGTCACGATAGCTCAAGTGGTAGTGCTATCTCTACTCAAGAGCGGCGGCGCATCAAGCCGAAGAATGTGGGTTCGAATCCCGCTCGTGCCATTGACTTTTTTATCTCAACTAAAAACCTTAATTAATTGTAATGTACTTAATTAGTGAATTTTGAACATTGTTTTCCAACGAGAACAGAAAAAAAAGAAAAAAACAAGGTCAGACACAAATATTTAAAAACTAACAATATTTCACTACTTGTATTTAGTAGGTTGGATGTGGAAGATAATGTAAGTCACCTTACAATATTCAGTAGTCAGCTAAGTCAATACACTACTTGAATTTTTTTAAAAATATTTGCCATCCCAACAGGCTATTGAATAATTTTTAAAATAGTGGCTTTCATCCAGACCTTTAATGTAAATAATCCATTATGGCTTATCTTCTCTTTCCAGTGTTTTTTTTATTATTTGCTTATTTATTCACAAAATGACATCCTATACATAGGGAATTTATAAGAATCGGTGACTCAAATGTTCCTTGGCGCAATAGTGTTTTCAATATCAACACTTGTAAAAAGGTTGATAAAGGTGCTATCAAAGCTCTGTTCCCTTTAATGTGTAAAGAATCTGGGAAGAGCCCCCAAAATAAATTCATTATATATAAAACCATAGACCAATGCTGTTATACGCCTGTCAGGTACGAAGCTACACAAGTAACAACAATATAAAGTGCCTACAAACTACTCAAAATAAATTTTTAAGGTTAATTACATCCTCTAATAGAAGTGTTCATATAAGCTATACGCAGGAAATTTTTAAACTTCACATATATTCAGGAAGATATCAAAAAGGTAAATAGCTCCTTGGCATGGCACTGAGAGTACAAATATGCCAGTAAAGAACGTAGGAAATTATAACCTCAACAAAAATTGGAAACGCAAGAAGATCCAAATACATTTTAGTATGACTGCTTTGATACTTATTCACTGTGATATTTATTAAATAGTTTAATTTTACTTGTTTGTATATGTATTTATTTACTAAATTAGTAAATGTCGGACTAAGTATTGTACAATTTTATTCAATGATTTTAATTGATAATAATTGCTTAGTTATTAATTTATTTACGAAATTAGCTATTATTAAAGTAAATGTGTTGTTTATCGAACTTAACTATTGTATATATTATATGTAGTCAATGATTTATAGTTTATGCAATTATTTGCAACTTCCCTATTTATTAATGTATCCGTCTGCAAGTGGTTTTTATTACAATTTTCACCCGTTTTTATTTTCCTAGCCAAATAAGCAAATGTTGTAATTATACTTAAGCCCTCTGCCACAAGGATGTAAAATGTCTAGACATTTCCCCTTGTATTCACTTTGTCCAAAATCTAATAAATAAACTCGAAACATTTTTCTGGCAAAATTATTGATTATCATAGCCTAAATCAGTGTCTAACATAAGGAAAAAAAAATAAAATCACCAAACTTTTGATTAAAAAGTAAATAAATAAAATTCAATAACTTCAAGATTGTTGAACGCATACATCTTCGTGTAGGTTTATTTTGTGGTTATTTCAATAACCCTCTTATACTTTATTGGCAGAAGTGAAAAAACGTCATTTGAAATAAATCTTAAAACAAATAAAATGTTTAAAAACGGAGTTTATACTGTATAGATAAATATCAGGGAAGTATTTCGTAAATGATCAGGGTACCTTCATCGTCCTCGAATTCTTCTGATAAGGGAAGATCGTCGCTGGCCGGATCTTCCATCGTCCGACGACGAGAACTGAACTCCACGAAAGCCGGGAAGGCACTGGCGAACAGTGAATCAAACGCCGTCTTGGTCTTTGCCCCCCCCTTCTTCCGACACCGTCACAAAACTACCCCCCTGTTTCATAATTAATTAATCCGCCAATTTATTAAACACATAAAAATAAAATTGAGCCTTTTTAAAAATATGTTTAAAAAAATTAGCTTCCATAGAACATAAGCTGTTATGCAACTGTTGCTTTTTAATTGTCTGTATTTTCGGCGATTCGTTTACTTTTATATCCTCCATTTAATTGCTTTTTTTAATTACTAAAATAAACATTCTTCCTTCAATAATTTTATTTTCATATTGGACGTACTTTCTCAATTTTTTTGTGTTCATTTTTGAAATCCTTTCTCAAATCCAATTGAACAAAATAGCACAGGAAATACTGATGTCGAAGAATGGAAAAAGAGGTAAATATCTCTTCTACTAGGATAAATGAAAGCATAAATTATTAAAGAAATGAATTTTTTACTTATAACTAAAATACTTTTGGGACAAACGTGTTCCTTGGGTCCGTAAGAGAGCGAGTTGTAATGGCATATGTGGATTTTACCTAATTATGTAGAATAAGTTTAATTTCTGTCACCCCCTCCCTATATTTTTAAAACAGAGACAAGTAAACTTATTTTCTATTAGGTTTCTCATGAGCCAAAAAGTTTGATTCTACCTTTCAGGATGGCGAGATCAAAACAAGCGTTTAACTATTTCTCGCAAGACACTTTCTGCAACATACGTTTTGCAATTGAATTGAATACCCATCGACCAGAATTAGATGAGTAACTACGAATCGTAGTAAGTAAGTGTATCCAGAACTCCATAACAGCATTTTAGAATGATTGATGGTGAGAATGTGGTTAATTAAGCCGTATATGACGGCTATCTAGAGTCACCGGTTTCTAATCGGCGACCATGTCAATACTTCAACAATGCCGAACAGTTATCTTCAATTTTGATGTCAGGCGCGTTTTCTCTCGCCATCTTCGATAATGTGTGTTCAATTAAGGAATCTGGCAGAACGAAATAATCGGTAACTAAATTATCCCTACGTTGTGAGATTTCCCGACTTCGGGGTTTGGGTTCATTTTGGACAGACGCCTTAATTACATAAAGTCACCAAAGGATCAGACAACAAATTCATCACTCCTCAGAACAGTACGAGAGGTGTTTTTGAGGCTGTAATTGAGAATTTAAATAGTTAAAGAAAAAAAACACGGTTAAATATTTTTAAATTGTTTTTTAACATTGTCTTATAGCATCAAAATGTGATGTTACAGCCATTCTAGCAGGTTCACCTCTCCGACCTTACCGCCGTCAACATCTTTTCCGCTTGATCGACATGCACAACCAGATTGGCTCATATGATTTTAAAAATGAATTTAAAAGTTTAAAAAACATCATGAGAGCTTTATATTAAAGAGTTTTTTATATGGATAAAAACGGACACGGCGAGTAAGGTGATGGACGCTTGGATATATTCTGACGATGCGAACATTTCAAGATTATACGCTTCTTCTATAGATCCGTACATGGAAGGATAGGGGTGCTGGCCGCAGGCGGGTCCCCAGGACAAGATACCGATCACGTAACCATTGCAGACCAAAGGACCACCGGAATCGCCTTCGCAGACGTCCTCTTTGTCTGGAGCTTTGCCACAAACCTGATTTCGCCTACCCAATTCGCCCTCAGGTAGACACCTCATGGCTGGCTGTTTACACAACTCATCCCGGCAGGTCGTCAGCGACCACAGCGTGACATCGATTGATTTTAACGTTTCCGACGGATCCTTATAAACAAAATCGTCCGCCTCTTTGTCGTACTCAACCGTCTTGTAACCCCACCCGGCCCCTTGGCAGACGACCGATTTGTTGATCATCTCTTCGATCTTCGTCCTCAGTACGACCGGGTTCCACGAGTAAACGGGGATCGTGCTGACGGTATTGCCATGGTAGTAACGGCTGAACGGACGGCTCAGGGTGTAAATCCCGTAGTCGAACGTCCATCCGCCTCCTTTGCCCAGGCCGCAGTGGATGTGCCGTTCCGACTTGTAAATTTGCATGACCTGGCGCCCCTCGCTGTTGTAATTTTCCACTCCCGCCACGGCGATTATGTCTCTCACTAGAAACATGAATGGCAGCCCGGTCCTGAACGAGCACATGCAGTGGCATGCCGTCAAGATCCTATCGAACGAGATCAAATTCCCTCCGCAGAAGTGACCGTGCGTCTTCCACTGAAGACTCACCAAGAACGGGTATTCGCCCTTTTTAGCCTGCCTGCCTCCGACCACTTTTAGCTCCGCTCCCGTTGTTGAATGCTTTACATTAAATGTACAAAATATTGTAAGAAGTAAAATTATTATCATCCCGCTTAAAAATAAATATCACCACCATATGTTGAACAGTTTTTTTTATTGAGATTATTAAAAAAGAATTAAGACGGAAATTAAAATTTCTATTACCTTTACCATATGAATTAAACAAAACAAACAACTAATAAAACACACTTTTCCAAAACTAAAAATAAATACAAAGTATTACAAAAACATACTTATTGTAGTTGTAGCATCAACAATTTTCAGAATAATAAAGTTGTTAATATTTGTACCTATTAAAAAATAATTTTAAAAAAATGTTAAAATAATCAAATATATATTTTTTGCATTCTTGTGTGAATTACTACTACTATTATTAATATTTGACCTTGATTGATTATTACAAATGAGTAAGGGCAAAGAGGAAAAGCGTGAAAACTGAAGTTACTCTCTTACAAAATATTTTTCTAATTTGGAGTATAGTAGTGCACCTTTATAGAAAAGACATTTTGACACTATACTTATTTTGCACGAAATCGCACTTTTTAAGGTTCACTGCACCAAATTCCATATTTTCCTATTTTTTATGCATAAAAACAACTTGAATACATAATTTTCATGGGTATTGCAATAAATAATCATTTAATATTTCTCGTCTTTCTTCCTTTGCTACGGGGGTATTTATAAGTTGTAACATTTTCTCAATCTTAAACAGCAAACGGAAAGGAATTTAAAAAAAGGTATAAAAATTATATACCGTTACCTTTTGTGCAGAATTTAACTTTACATTTAATTCTTAAAATTGACACAATTATGCAGAAAACAAACAATTTGAGCTCTCAATATAGATTGAAACGTTAAAATCTACGTCACATCAGACTGCACCTCACAATTTCCGAATAATCATCAAGTAATTGTCACTAATCACTGTATATAAATTTTTAAGCCCCCCCCCCCAAATGACATTTTTTGGTTGGATTAATTTAGGGGGATTTTTGTATTTATTGGATCCAATAAATCAAATGAATAGTCTTCGCAAGTAGTAGTAATAAAATATATATTTTATACTATTCCACAGAACATAATTGACATGAAAAACATGTGAGGAGAAAGAAAAATAATGATGACTTTTCAATTTTCTTCATCACTACACAGTGCATCATGTGGCCATTGGAGTCCCAGTCAGTAAACAAATAAACAAATAAATTTAAAAAAAGTACTATTAGTGTTGTGAAGATTATTTAACATTGGGATAAACAGAAATTGTTATTACTGTTTCCGTCTAGGCACAATAATTGCTTCCAATTACATTGTAAAATTTATTTCAGCACTTTTTCCTGGAGAAATTGATGAAGCCTTTTAAGCTTCTCAATTGTATCAGGATCGATATCGGTAAAATTTGGGACATTTTCTAAATTCTCTTGTGGCATGACTGCAAAAACCTTTTAAAAAATATACACAAAATGAATAAGAAGTGTGGTATAGGAATAAAAAATTGAAAAAAAATTACCCTTCCATCCAATAGTGGGATGTGTAACTGAGGCTCCTCGGTATCGGAGTAGAGTGGTACCATCAGTGGGCTTCCTGACATTGAAATGACCTGCTCTCCCATTATTGGCCTTCTATAAATTGGTCCAGGTGTCTGACACTTTAAACTCGGCGTGACAGCCGCCACACGGTACGGTGTCTGATTACTTGACGGTGTTTCAAATGTATTTGGTGATAATTTTTTATCTGACAATAAGTTTAATTATGCAACAATAAGTTTTTTTTTTGGGGGGGGGATGAAGAATTAAAAACGGCTTACCTTTTGATAAACTTCTAGAACTTCTAAGCCTTTGAGTTGACATTTTGTTTATTTTAGGTACCTTTATGATAAAGAGAAACAAAAATCCTTTACATTTTATACATAAAGTGTAATACAGTTTATTTGTTTGATACTTACAGCAGACCTTCCTCGAGTCATTTTCTTTTTGGGCACTACTGTTCCTAGGATTAAAGAAAATACATTAATAATGAAATCAAAAACGAAACTGAAATTTACCTACTTGGAGGTGGCATGTCATTCATTGAATTCCGACTAGACTGGCCTATGCACTAAAAAATAAAATAACGTGAATAGAAACTATGCAAAAAATTCAGATGACTGTGAATAAAAGACACTTATGAAACTGTTCAAGTAAAGATTAATATTGATGTAATTCATTCCAAATTTCCTTAAAATTTTTTATTATTATTAATCTTTCCGCCTTACCAATACATCAACCAAGATTTTTTTTTCATATTTGAAAAAGGCCATTTAAAAAGCAGTTACACCACTAGAAAGGAAATTAAATAGAGTATGTTTTCTGAAATTTGCAGATCTCTAGGTTTGGAAACAGTAGTTTAGAATCACTATAGTAAACTTTTCAACTTTTTTTTTAAATTTAAGTTCTGACTACTAAAAAGCTTATTTCACTGACATTTACAAGTTTAGTATTGATCACATCTTATTGGAAATTTAATGGTTTTCAATTGTATCAATGCATTTGTCCAAAACCTTTCAGCTTTAGAGTTATCGTTGTTTGAATCGATCGTGAAATCTTAAGAAATCAGAAAAAGTGGAATAACTCCAAAAGAATTGGGATTCGGGCCTTAGTTGAATGTAGAATCTACTGGCAAAGTTTTTTTTTTTTTTTTTTTTTTGACGGCGTTTTGTTTTGATCATTTTAATTTTAGACAACCATGTAGGAAGTGGTAAGAACATTTTTTGATTAAATTTGCCATCATGAGTATTATTTTTATTTTTTGAAGTCTTGGTTGAGATGAAAAGGCTAGAGCAGGAATCAAACCCCGAATTCGTAATAAGTAAAGTTAATTTGTTTTTAATATTACTTATTTGTACTTTCTTTTGTTTAAACCATGTGCAGTGTTTTGTAAATCACTTTTCTCATCTACTATTTTAAATTAGTGTTACAAAGAATAGACTTTTTTATTATATAAAAATAAGTGTTTTTTTTTTGTACATGAACAATATTTGATTATATAAAACATAAATTGTTACATTATATAAGAAGATTAATTATTAATGTCACAATTTTTATTTTACTAATGTTAATATTATGTAATCTGTCAACTTAGTTTCAGTAAATAGCACCTATCATTGTACATATTGTCGACTTACATGTCCATTTTCTGCAGATCCACTTTTGAACGCTACAAACATAGAAAGTAATTAATAACTCAATAAGTAATTATAATTAAAAAAAATTATAAGTAATTCAATTCCAGTTAACCTGTGAGATTATATAAAATGAAAATAGTTTCAATTATCATACGATACCTCTAATGACACAATCACGTATACTCATAGCATCATCCTTAAACAAAAAACAAAAACATTTTTAGGTATAAAGACACTTTTTTAATTTTTAAAGTATTGTGTAAGATACAAATGTTGGACATGGCACCTTCAAGAATGCACACAGAAATTCATGCAGATTTATAGTGCTGGTCACTCATGATCAAATCTGACCACCCAAATGAAGCATCATCGCTGGTCCTTTTTGCCATTTTTCAAGGAGGGAAAATTCAAAAGGTGGGGATGAGATGGGAAGTTCGAGTCCGAAGTGTATCAAGGTCACGATAGCTCAAGTGGTAGAGTAGCATATTGTGGGTTCAAATCTCGCTCGCGCCACTGACTTTTTTATCTCAAGTAAAAACCTTAATTAATTGTAATATATTAATTGGTCAAGCGGACCACAAAATTAGCGAATTTAACATATTTTTAATTCAGGTGCTGATTCCACATCTTTTCTTAAAACGATTACATTCCCTCTTTTTAACCATGGCAATATTAATATAGAGAATTTCATGTCTAGGCGACATAGCCAGCATTTTTGCTCACTTTCTGCTTAATCACACAGGTTCTTAAGTTTTTAATGATTTGCTCCATGAATACCAAATGGGATTTAGAAAAGGATACTCCATTTTCAATAACATCTTTACTAACTTAATTTAATAATTTAATTAATTTGAAATGGAAAAGGCTATTAAAAACTGTACTGCATTTTTGTTGATCTCAAGTCAGCTTTTGTTTAGTCAGCTTTTAATTTTATATAGTATTTTCTATTCTATTCAATCATAGGCCAACCCCTGTGTACAAACTATCTGAAGCTTATTGCAGGAATTCTTAAATCTGATTTGTCTATGACGATCTGAACTGACTGGACACAACTTTCTTCCTTTATTTTTTTTATTATTATACGGCCCAGAAAAACGTACATATTAGTACTGATCTACAAAGCTAGGGTGTGTCTTTAGAAAGTCTATAATTTTAAGTTCAGAAATTTAATTGTGTTTTAAACGTACATGCACATAGCCTTTATCAAATGCAACAAACCTCTATAGTATCAACACTGCAAAATTCCTTGTCCCCGGCAATGCTACGAATATGCGGAATCAAGTTTGCAAAGGCTTCGATTTTGTGCTTTGTTATTTGGAACATTGCATTCAGAGAGGATTTGGAGGATTGAACTGAAAATAAAGAGATAATCAACTGTGTTCTCAGAATACAAACCACATGAGTCTATACCACAAAACTCCAAGTCCGGCTTCTTCAGGTTTGTGCTTATAGGTGAACTGGCTGCCAGGGGGCTGCCGCAGGCTGTTGTATCTTCAGTCTTGTTCACTCTTCCTTGAGGCATCTGGTATATGAAAAACAATAAAAGCAAACTAATATCATTATTTAATAAAATTATGTCAAATTATTGAAAAATTATTACAAAAGTCAGAATTCTCTTTGGATTAGTCACCAGTAAAAAAAGTTAAAATACAATACAACGCAAAAATATAACAGTTAATTGTTTCTTATATTCCTTCTTTGCTAGGAAAGGTGAAATAGGATGATCAAAGAACCCCAAACTACAGAATTATTACCCCCCCCCCCATAACCTAAACCGGGGCACCTAAACATCTGTGATTTCACAAATCTATTTATGAAAAAGTGAATATTCTTATTAATGATAAAAACAAAAACTATTAAATCAATTTTGATGAAACTTTAACTTTGTTTTTATTACATGCCAGGCAGGTTTAGAGACTATAAAATGGGCATATAACAAATAATGGGTGTCAAGATTTATAAAATAGAAAAATAAACACTTTTTATTTTGAATCTTTGTCAGTTTTGTGTATATACCTTTTAACTGAGTCTGATTGACTGTGTTATAGTAGATGTTGAGGTTTGGTCTGCGAGTTGGTGAACAAACACAGCCAGTCAGGGTATGTTACTTAAAAGGTGTGCTGTCACTCGCAGACCAAACCCCTCCATATACGTTTTATTTTCCCCCTGGCAACACCGGGTTGTAAAGCTAATGCTTGATAAAATACAGCTCATTGATCATTCCAGTGAGATGATAAAGGGATTTGGCCAGAAGGACTAAGGAACCAACAGGAATAGAAAATTCTAAGTTTTGCTGTTCTGACTTTTTAATGCTCTGCCTGCTTGGCCTGCCTAGGTGACTGTTTTTGTATTCACTGTTTGTATTGATTTAGACTACATAAGACTTCTTTCTTGAAATTCTGATGTACTTAATTCGATCTGAGTAAGATGTAGGTCCAAATAATCCTCCCCTCAATTTCTTGCGACATGTAAAGATTGGCATACAAACAAATAAAAGCTTCCTTGAATGTGGGGTTTTCCGCCGTATGTATTTTTCAGATTCAGTAAATCGTTCAGGTGTTGCAAATAGATAATTGATGAATAAATAAAACAGGTAGTTCGGAATTTAGACATCTGGATCAGACAATCATTTCATACTATTGAAAATGTCCTGCCAGTATAAGAGCTTATTGGTTACATTAATCCTATGAGTAAATACACTCAGTAAAACAAGTCTCCCAACATCTTCATCGATAAAGATAAAAACCTTTTAAATGAACATAATAACGGGCTAAATTGATTACACCACAATGTCTCGGAACTATAAACATTAATCAACAACATAAACCATGTAACATGTAATAGTATTTATGAGATACAAATTAAATGATGTACATGTATATGTTTCAAGCAAACAAAGTGTCTGAAGAGATTATTTTTCATTTGATTATTTCCTAACACCTATCTACACATTATGTAAAAAATCTGTAAGTCCACTTTTTATTACTGCTAAATCAACATTTTTCGATAGTTTTTTTTGTAACATCCAGGGATTTGGCACTTTTTTCTGTTCATCTTTCTTAGATTACATCTGTGCATTGTTTTTAAACAGTTTTTCATACTGTTTGGAGCATAACAGAAATAATCCTGATACAATTTTTGGAACAAAACACTTTCTTGACACAACTTTGATAAGGGCACATTTTTGAATGACCTTTTTTACTGGGTGTCCTAAATGGGTCTGTTATCATCATCACCTAGCTCCTTATACTGGGAGATGATACAATGAATTGTTGAGGGTTGAGATTAAGGGAATTAAGTACATTTCCTATTACATAAAATGATTTTCCTTCATTATACAGTCTTTATTTCTGCGATATTTCGATATAAAAGGCTAATATTGTACTAACTACTGTAGACTCTTGTTATCTGCAGGTTATATGTACCAAGCATCACCATGGATAACAGGAACCACAGATAATAGGAAACACCTCGAATTTTAGGCTTTGAAGCATTTTCTTCCATCTGCATACCAATCAGACACTTTCTGTACCTTGTGTGTCTATCATCAATATTATGTATGGACTTCAGGACCCGAACCCTTCTGTGGCATAGGAATCCACACTATCAATGAACATCTCAGACAGAAGGACAAAAAGAAAATAAGGGAACATTGGAATTCGCTTATTGGACACAGGCAATCCAAGAATCTTCTAACCAATTTTGGGAAGAAAGAAATTACAGAATGTGTCAAAGGAGGCAGGAATAAACTGTGAATCCTAACAGGATTCCTAACTGGACACTGTAGATTAAATGGGCATCTAAAGAAAATTGGAATAATCCAAGATGGCACATGCAGATTCTGCAAAGAAGCAGAAGAGACACCAACACATCTGCTAACAAACTGCGGAGCAACATTAGCCCATAGGAGGAAGTGTTTTGGGATGTACAATGTGACCATAGAAGATCTTCAACCAATAAAACCAGGCCAACATAGGAGGCAGAGAATGGGGGATACAATAGCTCTTAAAGGGCGCGGTATACAACACCCTGAAATATCATCATCATCACCATGTATGGACTTATGGACATAAACACACACACACACACACACACACACACACACAGAGGGAGAGAGAGGGAGGGAGGGATGAGGAGGGGGAGAGAGAGAGAGAGGGAGGGAGAGAGGGGAGAGAGAGAGAGAAGCAAGACTAAGTGGCTACCCTTAATATTTTAAATTATTTCTTAGAAATCCTCCATTATCTTACAATAATTTGTCAATATTTTAAAGATTAAAGGTAAATAAAACAGATTAAATCTCCCGCTTGTGTTTACAATCAGATTTTGAAAATAAATTTGAATAGACAATGTTTTCTTTTGTTGGTTTTTCTGTAAAGCTTCTTTCTAACGTTTTGGAGGTTTGATTTTTTTAAGTTGTACAGTTTGAAGTTTCAAATAGTATGAGTGATGGTTTTAAGATTTGGCTAGAATCTTAGCATTATTGGAAGATGGAAGGAGACAAGGCCAGTATGTGCCAGGATGCTTAACCTTCCCAGAACAACTGTCCAAAGGGTCTTCTATTGCTACCAAGATACTGGTCGTTACTGAAGAAAGTGTGAATCAGGTCGGCGTCGTGTCATATCTCAGGGAGATGATTATTTTATTGTTTCAAATGCACTTGAAACTGCTAACAGCTGCACAATACATTGAATATGTGTAATGGGAACGGGCTTCTTAAATTGAAGTTTGAAATGCACAGCATACATTCTCTACCCTATCAAACACCTTTGGGGCGAGATGTCAAAGAGGGTAAAAAGTCGCCCAATGATGTCCGAGAATTTGCAAGAATTAAGAACGGCGCAGTTTGAGGAGTAAGAAAATATTCCAGCACTACATTTAAAACCTCTTAAAATCGATGTCTTGTGGAATACAAGTGATGATCAACTCAAGAGGAGTCCTGTACTGAATTAAATATTTTCTGTTTCCATAGCAACATTTTTGGTAAAATTATTTTACTTAGTTGAATTTTTTATTTACCCATAAGTTATATTTTTCTTTGAAAAATATCCAGTAAAGAACAACAATAAAAGTTTTAACGATCGCTAGAGCTCATTAAAAACTATTTTTGTTTTAATTTAAAAAAAAAATAAGAATTCAATTATGCTCTGTTTTTCTTCACAAACTTCCTATACTCACATCATTCTCACTCACCTGTAGAACTCAACAAAATGGGCAACTGCGGGCAACCATAAGCAAAACATGAATGTTATTAAGATAATATTGCCAATATAAACAAAGTATCAGGATGTAGACTGTGAATTGTGTTGGTTAACTTATTTCGCCTCTCGATTAACTTCAAACTTATCATCTATTGTATTTTAACACGTTTAATTTTCACTGTTCCTTTCAAATACTAAAAAAATTTACAAGAATCTTATCAAATCCAACGACTCAAGAAAATTGTATCTTCCATTTTGGGCAAACCAGTAGGTAACTGAGAGACTTTTACTGAGTGTGGCTACCGGCCAATAATACATCCAATAATTAATAAATTCAAATTAGACAAAGCTAATGACGGTTTTTGAATGACTATCTGACTGTGAAGTTAAGGAAAAAATTCACTGCCTCTCCTGCAGGATAGATTATTGTTCAAGTAAATCTTTTAAATGGATTAGTAATAAAAACATTATGCCTAATCTTTCTAAGCCATTAATATGTCTTTATTAATTACAAAACATTGTAACGGTTGATTGTGTACTCAGCCTGTTCTGGAATACGACTTTCTTACCTTTTCTGTTAAAAGATCGGCTTTTATTTGTTAAGAAGCCACGGCACTTTTTTCCCCAGTCTCCGAGTCCGAATTTGAATCCCGGAATAAAATCAAGCCCACTGTAAACTTAAACGATACGGAAACCTGTAGTGTCAAGAGTGTAGACTACACAGTATTCCTTGGCGGAAAAAAGCTGTTAAACTGTCCTTAGATTCGATACATCGATATTTGCGATTTGCTTATTAAAGATCGAAGGAAAACTAACACCATATCCAATAAATTACTAAGTGATTTAAACATAAATAATAATAATTTAAATAACAAAAACCGATTATAAATCCGGTTAAATAATAAAAAATACACTATGCTTTAAAGGCTTGACAGTTCGTTTTTATTAACATCGAACCTTTTAATACAAACAATTAGCAAGTCGCATTTTTAAATATACAATACAAATAGCACCAAAGTTTGTCTGTTAAATTAATCCAATAAATATTTATAATAAAAAATGTAATAAAAGTATCGATACTAATCGAGTGCGCAACAGGTGATTATGGAGGCTGCTTTTGGCTGACATATCAGTTTCACTATCACAATCGATCCGATATTTTATTTCCTTTATGGAATAATGTTCTGTTTTGAGAAATTTTAAATTAAGTTAAGTGTTCGTCCTTAAGACTCTTAAAAAGTAAAGTTTAATTATGAGTTTGCCGCAAGGAGGAGCGACAGCAGGAGGAGAATCGATACCGCTTCGTGCCAACGGTCAACCGTCAACGGTCAGTTACTTTTTCTAGACTTATTATCTAAAATGTTGTGCCTTTTCTCGGTGTTTTCATCCGTTTGCTAGGGTATAAGCAGGGTGAAGCAAAATATAAACGGCGTCTGACATACCAAACCAACTAGAGTTGTTCGATTGCCATTGATTCATGCTGAACTGGTCGAGTCATTTATCGGGTCCGCCTTTACTTAACTTTGCTTAAATCGACAAACACGCGAGTAAAGACGGACCCTCAGCCCCCGGTTGAGCAAAACTATTAGGATAGGCCAGGATGACTGTCAAATACGAACCTACGAAAAATATAAAATTTAAATTGTTTAAACAATTGCCAAGCAAAGGTACTGCCGGACCTTAACATTATTAGTTGCCATTCAGTGTATATTATGAATGTTCACTCTTTTAATCTTGCTCATGTTGTGGGACATATTTACGAACGGATTTAATTTAATTGTGAGATTTCTTTTTATGGGGGTAATGAGCCAGTAATTACCGGAAATTTTCACATGCCGATCCTTGGTGAGATGGTGTATCAGACGCGTTTCTGCATCTGGACATATTCAGTGATCGGCGGTAGAAAGAATCAGACTATAAAACCGAATATTTCATAATAAGGCAGTAAATATTTCTTTCAATGAATATATTAACCCCGTACATTCTTTGGTACGTTTGTTGGCGTCTTCTTTTTGTACCACGCAAACCAACAACGTCCTCTTTGTCAGAATTTGACATAATTCACTCTTTTTATAGAACTATTTTGTCTAATTTACAGATATAAAACAGTTCTGTGACAATTGGCACACACTGCACAGACCAAATCGTTGGATTTAAACTGCTGAAATTTGAGCAGTGCATTCCTATATTGACATGGATAAACGATAAGAATGGATTTTTTGAAATTCAATTAATTCTAAGGGACAATTTTTTTTGTATGTACATTCATATATAGACCGAAGTGACCTGAAGGGTAGAAGAACTTGAGAAACGAGACATTATGTTAGAAAGCCATAGTGGCACTCTGAATTGCATAAGAAAGGTACATTAAAACAGAGACCCGCGTGGACAAAGTCGGGTAAAAACTAGTGAAAAGAAAATTCATACGATCATCTTACGAGACAATGGTACTTTGCAGTAAGGAGTGATAATTTCAGCATCAACAGGCGGATGCTTAATCCATGAATCTCATAGTCGTACGAATTACACAAATCGCACTGGGATTACTCCATATGCGGATGAACCTAAAGATAGCTTCTGTACTTCGGCCTGAACAGTCCAAACCTAGTGGAGGCGTCCTTCAGGCTGCGGGAGGAGGGAAAGACCCATAAATCCCGAACAAAAGTTCTTTTCCTCCCCTTGAAGCCGGTTTTTGGAAGTTTTGGAAGCATGTAGTGTTGAGGATTTCCTTGAGGAATATCCTCGGGAGGCTATTTCCTCTTGAACATACTACTACTTTAAGAGACAGTACTAGCGAGAATAGGCGGACTAGAATGATCGGAGTTGACAAGACTACAAGGTCTACAAAATATAATTTGTGAGATTTCTCCATGTGGTCTGTGGGGTGCGATTTGTCGTTATTGATCATGTTTAGCCTACTCATCCAGCCCAGCGAGATTAGGCAGGCCAAATAAATGTACTGCTTGATTGTAATCGAGAGTTGAGAAGGTAAAGCGTCTTTTTCTTTATGACCATCAAGAAAAAAATATTCGTGTTATAGCTAATTTTTTCTTTAAGGTCTGCAGAGTTAGCAACCTGTAGTTTGAATTTTTGGTCGTCTAGTCCGATCATGATCATTGACATTTTACCGCCGTTGAATGTTGTAAAATGCGAAGATGCAAATCTGGCAGATAAAAGCAGTAAAAGTAGAGTGAGTTAAGATTAAGTCATGACGGTTTTACTCTTTTTGGCCAGATACACATTCCTACACATTACCAGCATTGCCAAAACTATAGATTGACCGTTTTAGCAATATCTTTTTAAACGTGACTCGGTATTCCTTTTCATGGTTTCTTCTTTCGCTTGATTTGCTTTTCGTTCAAATCTTATTTATCGTTGTTTTGTTTGATAAATTATCAATTTCTAACAAACTTTAATTACTTTGGGATTTCACAATACTTTTGTATAATCTAGAAGAAATTCGTCTACACAGAACATACTGATTTTAGAAGGCTAGAGAGACTGGGTACATGGAGATTTGACCGTTTTTAATTGACTCAACCAACAGGAAAAAGTAAGCGTTCTGAAAGAGTTACGACTTTTGTAAGTAAGAGACAGAATCAGATTTTGAGATGGGCATGTTTCCTAAAACTAACTAGGGAAAAGCACAACTTCAGTTTTTATTATATGCTATCTATTAAATGAGGAATGTTTCTATACTAAGAAAAAGAGACATACGCGTAAAGCATATTGTGAAAGGAGAATACGGTTGTTGTACACTTTATTTAGGAATGCTAGTTAATAAAACACATCCTTGCGTTGTTGAATGTATTGAGAGATCAAGGAATATTCGCATTTCACTCCTTTTTTCTCAAATAAACTTGAAAATAAGTCCTTTACTATATTTTTTAAACCTGTTTTTCAAAGAATATGATATAAAAGTTGGATTGTGAGGGAAAAAATGAAAATTTTCCTTATATATTATATTATATAAGTTATATTATTTAGTTGTTATTTTTATTTGATGATATATTTGGCCAGCACACAAATAGCGCACTGTACTAATTAAAATGTCACTCATTAAATAGATACCAGTAACGATAGCATGGAAATCATAGAAGGATTTTAAAAATAAACAAGGTATTGATAATGAAATTATAGGGAAATTTGAGCTGACATTTCTTTCTGTCGTTATTACATGGTAGGAATGTGACTACAATACTAGGTTCTTTCATGTTTTACCCTGTTTTGTGCAAGAGAACATTCGTTAACGGTTTCAGCTTGAAAAAATTCGATTTCAATAGGTGTAATAAATGTACCTTTCCTCTTCTACAAAAGGACTCAACTTCAACAAAAGGAAAATTGGGTTATTTTTAGGGGACCGATCGATCCCTCACTCGAGTTCGATGAAGAGCCGAGGGTTTGCAATTAGTTGAACAAATAAGAAGCGAACCGGTAAACTTATATTAGTCTCGAACACTTCAATTATTTATTTATTTATTTGTATAAATTTTTACAACTATTTAAAGTTTATTGTTATGATGTAATTAAGCCGTTACGCCCCAGTTCTCTTCTTAAAGTCATACAATGTACTGTAATGTCTTAAACATTGCAAATATACGACTTGGTCCGCATCCAGAGCAAATATAGTGGTTCGTAAAATTTTCTCTCGACAGCATTGAACAGATTTATGATTAATGTTATCATTAATTTCCCGGAGAGTGGGCACATTAGTAAACGTTGTTCCTATCCTAATTTATCATGGCTGGAAAAATTCTTGCAAATTTGCCAGCATTGTTTACAGAGCTTGATAAACATTTATATTTTTCCTCTAATGGGCTGATGTTTCGATTCACCAATGTGCAAACATTTTATTCCAATTTTCTCCTCTAATATTTGTTTCTGTACGGCAAACAAGTCATCATTTCAACAATATATCTCTCTCTCTTCAGGGAAATGATAATTTTTAGCGCTTCTTTGGTATTTTAGCACTTAATGTTCTAAACTTAGACATTCAACAAAAATTAAAATGTAATAGTCTACTCCAAATATCCTAGCAGGCCTCAACACTTCTTAAAAACCAAGGAACGCTAAATTATGAATACTTTTCATTAAAATATTTTTTTACGGTGAATTAAAAAAAAGACTCAAAGAATAAGCACCAATTCAGCTTTCAAGACCGGGGATGACTCCTCCAGGGAATTGAAGAGTCGCCCACTAATGAATCCTTCTTTAATTAAAAAGTAAACCACCACAAACCCCAAGATGATGCCTGTCTTAGCACAACGTATAAATTATTATATTCTGGTAGCAAATTGTAAAATTATATGGGCAAACATCCGAGCAAGAAAAATACAATTTTTCATCCAAACACAAGATTTTTCTAATTAGACACATAAGAAAAGTTATTATACTATTTAAAAATTAACACAAAAATTAAAATATTCACCACCTAGCAGTATATTTTGAACACAGCCACCAATCCACTAGTTTTCATGGTCCGATTGATCAAATAATATCAAATAATATATTGTTTAATTAATTTTTACATAAGTTATTGGTTGAGATAAAAAGCAATGTCTGCGTGTATTTAGAATAGAATTATTAGAAATATTTATATTTTCTTGGTTTATACCTTATCTTGCCTAAATGAAGAAAAATAGAACTATAAGGAATTGAATATTTTTCGTGGTCCGCTTGACCAATGAATATCTTTCAATTAATTAAGGTTTTTAGTTGAGATAAAAAAGTTAGTGTCACGAGCGGGATTCGAACCCTCGACCTTCGGGTAAACATGCCGCTGCTCTCCCGCATGGGCTACTTGAGCTCAAATGTACTCAAAGTACACGACATTTTAAAAATGGCAAAAAGCAAGGAAATTTCGAAAGGTTGGGTTGAGGTGGGAAGCTAGTGTCCGAGTGGATCGAAGTCACGATAGCCCAAGTGGTAGAGCAGCGGCATATTTAGCCGAAGGTCCTGGGTTCGAATCCCGCTCGTGACACTGACTTTTTTTATCTCAACCAATACCTTACGTAAAGGCTGCCACCAATGTTCAAATCATATACAAACATTGAACATGGTTTTCTGAAGTGGAAAGCAAATAAAGAGTTAGGCAGTAGGGTTAGCATAGATCGGGAGCTTGATATGAAACTTACGAAAGAGGGATATTATGAGGATTTTTAATTGGACGGATTGGATGCGTTTGATATTGGATGGCTTGGCGGACCCGCACTCCGTAAGTCTTGTACAGAGTCAGTTGAGTTTTAACGGTCAAAACATTTTTCACTCCAAAGTTCTTCATAGATGTCTTCTGCTATGCAAGCTGTATGTGGTGAGACTATTAAGCCTTGCGCGGAAATTGCACTGCAGTCTGCTAGCCAGTTATATTTTTAAGTATTGTGTAGTTGCAGACTCTTTTTTTCAATGTAAATGTACGCCTAAATGTTACGTTTTTCTTCATTCAATCTTGTTATTAACGTTTTGCATCAATTTGGTATGTTGCTTGTATAGGATTTGGGCTAGAAGACAGAATTGCGGTTTCACACTCTTAGGTGATAATGTTTGTGTTTGGAAAGCACGGTGTATGTTGTACAGGAAAGACAACAGTATAAATAAGTGGGATACATGGTGGGACCCTTGTCGGACGCGGGCATGTATTGATCTCATGACTTCTCACTGAAGTACCCTCATAGGATTCAAAGATATGATAATGAGGGTATATAGGAAGAGTTTCAGTTTTAAAGGATGCCTGGGTGTGACCCTGTGAAAATCCTTTCCAGACCTAATGCTTTGCAGTCAAAAGTAGTTCTTATGGTATTATGCAGATGTTTTTAGATTTGTATCAATTGTTGTCAGAGTCAATTAATGTTCTTTGACATAGCAAAATGTTTGCGAATTCATATCCAATTGTTGTTAAAATTGTTATTAATTCGTTTTTGGAAAAGGAAGTGTACTTCTCGAAGAAAAAGGTAGTTACGTACAGAACCTTTATGTTGTTAGTCCCTTTCTTGCTATTCATCATTACAATGGTATCATTGGCACATCAATGGCGACAAAAATATACAAAACAAGGTCTTGAAGAAGAAAAAAGCAAATTTAGTTGCTAATACCAAGCTTTCGACCTATTTTAAGATCATTATCTAATAACCTAAAAAATGTATACAAATTGATATATTTAAGTTTTATCTGTGACCACAGTTCTTGGCAAAGTTGTTGTTCAAGGAAATTTGAGAAAAACTTAAATATGTCAATCTGTAGTCATATTTAAAGTGATGATGACCTTTAAATACGTGGCAAGCTTGGCATTAGCAACTAAATTTACTTTCTTCTTCATGAACATACCTTAATCCAGAGTGTTCGTAAGTGAAAAATGGTCAATACTTCTAATACTGAAAGGAATATTCTTTGCCCCAAGTGCCAAATGCTTCCTATACCTCAGGCCTGAATTACGTAAGGAATAATTCCATCCCGCACTGATCGAATCGGCGTGTACACTTGACAGGTAATTGCTACGTGATTTAAGCCCAGTTGGAAACGGCTTCGAGGTAAAACTTAGCATCGACTTAATTATTAAGAGTGTTCGAAAGGACACGAAACTCGAGCCCACTTTCAAACGGGCGTCATTATTTTCCCCTCTTTACGGATCTCCGTCCGACTGTTTTGCTCCGAGCCATGATGAAATAACCAAGTATTCGGCACATTTCAAGCGGGAAAACACATTTTTAGTCGTCTAGAACGTTAAAACTAAACCGCCCAATAATAAACAGTGATATTGCCAATTTTGCAGTAACTACTTTACACTAAACTTTATTATTAATTGCATTAAAATTTATTAGAAATTATTTGTTATTGAAAGAAAAGTTAATTAAGTTTTTTGGAAACATAACAAAATAAAAGGTTTTACTTCCATAATTTTGTTTAATGGACCCAATATGAAAAAAAAAAGATTAATACCGTGTACTCCGGAAACTTAAACCTCTGTTCGGCATACTGTTAATTATGTTAATAAGTTACAATTAATTGGTCAAGCGGACCACGAAATTAGTGAATTTGCTGTCAATAAGGTTGTCACTAATGTCATAAGGAATTTACTCCATGGGGAGGGGGGACATATTGGCAATTTACAGGCTTGCTTAGTATAAAAGAACAACTCTGCCTCTATAAGGTTTTTGTCCATTGTCATCCAGGTATCGAAAATCCCTACCAATGAGATCCCTAGTTGATCCTCATATTTTCTTGGACATAACACTACAGTTCTTCCTCCAGTATAAATCCCAGCCCAAACCACCACACCTATACCTCCAAACCGCACTGAATGGGGCACGAACTGGTATATTCTTCCTCTCGTCCTCTGTTCTCGGTGTACTCTTCGGTGCCTGCTATCACTATACAGACATCCGCATACATAACAGCATTCCAATTGGTGTTCTCTTCTAGGCGCTCACTGAACCATATTCTCCTGAGATGGTGGTGACGTGCAGTTGCTGCAGGTAGTCTCTAAGGGCCATACGATGAGAGAGTACAGCCCGGGGGACAACGTTTGCGACATTTGAGCTTTTATACCTGAAAGAGCCAATATATAGAATTTTTCAAAGATTATAAAAATGAGAGCAATAGCAATAAAAAACCTAAATAATCATATTCTGTTCGACGAACATGACATGAAGGTATTCACTATTGCATTGATTACAATCAATGAGGTGAAGTAATCGAGTAACCTCACATAATTATTAGCTAATTGTGAAATAATGGGACGCGCTGTTAGTTTATAAGTGTTACGCAAGTTTCTTTTCAAATAGTTAATTTACATCGTGCCGTATTAAAAATTACCCCTCAGTCAGAACGATTTGCAAAGAGCTTTAAGTGGTTTGGAGAAATTAATCTTATATAGGTCAATGAGTTCTAGTTTGAGTTGACTTCTGACTTCTGCCATCTTTGAATGTTTTTTCTTCTCTTGAACCTGGGAATATGCCAATAAAGAAAAGACAATTTATTTAAGTTATCAGTCTTAATACAGTTCGATTAAATTGTTAATAATAATCGACTATTAAAAAAGGATACAATTCCTCACATAGGCTTCAAAATTGCGGTGGTTTTTAGAATATAATATGAACATTTTATTAATACAAAGGTAGATTGTAATTGGTATGACAATAAAGAACAGACATCAAACTTGAGGTGGATAAAATAAATCAGAAAGTGTTTTTGAGAATAAGCTCATTTCCAAAGGGTCGCTGGACCCGAACCCGGATCGACCTTACTGAACTCCTGAAACCATTGAAGTTCCTCCCCATGTAGCAGTTTAATTTTTCATTTTATACTGGGAAGGGGTTTTAACTTAATTTTTTTGTACATAATATTCTACATTTTAGGGATGATTAGGTTTTTTTTTTAATTAAGTAAGAACTATATAAGAACTGATTTTTATTTGAATGATGAATGAATCATGAATTCAATATTCCACGACGAAAAGACCCAAAACAAACCCGTGTTCGATCCACAAACACCGCATAACAGGAAAACTCCAAACCACTTCATTTAATTGGAATAATATATAACGTATAATTGGCTGGGAAATAAACACGAAGGAATTTTGTAATAAAACTGCAAAACCTTTTCGTTTTATTTTAAAAAATAAGGGCTTCTTTTACGTACAACTTCAAAGCCAAAGTGAGCTTTGTTCGACCTATCACCCCGCTTTGTCGAAAGTTCAGAACGTGGAAACTTATTAATTATTACCTATGGAGTTTATATAGGAAAAGTTTTAAACGTTATTTTTCGGATTTTCGACAAAAAGGTACAACATTTTTGAAAACGTGTACGTGAAAAATTATAATCAAGGAATTGGCGTAAAAATCAATAATGCATCAAATACATAGATACTATCTAAAAGAATTATTTACAATTTAATAATTTAACATGGATCTACCGATTTCCATTGAATTCAGATAGGAAGACAATTCAAGGACAGCATACGTGGAATCCCAAACAAGACTTGAGAAACCACAGCTTTAGAAAATAATTAAACAGCAAAGACCTCCAGGGCGGAAATCTGTTTTGACCAAAATATAATTAACTCTTCATCAGACTTTTTAAAACTTTTATAGTCATAAAAAATTCATCACCCTCAATATTAGGTGTAGGCTTAAATGGAATTTCTGTTTTAACATTTTATAATGAGAAAAATACTTCTTTTTTTTTTCTAACAATTTCAAACCAAAATAATGTTTCAACCAGTTAATGGAAAAAGTTTTGTTAATTGTATAAGCTGTTCTGATATTTGAACTGCCAGAATTGTTAGAGAAATTTATTATTTTATTTCCAGAAGTATGAAATGATCTTATCTCTGAGGAGGTCGTAGAAGATAGTCCCGTCCAATGTCTTTATTATGTTGCTTTTATACAAAAGAAAATTATTCGTGAAGGCTTTCGTGATGTAGAAGATAAAAATTATAATAAAGACCACCAGACATTAGGGTTTTATGGTGAAAAAGGAAAGAAATAATGTACATCGCTTAGCAATCGATTATAGAAATCAGAACAAAAGATCAAACCATCTTGAATATCCGATTCTCCCATTGAAATCCATATAATAGAATAGAAATCATTGGGGGGGGAGTATATAGCCGCCCTTTTAGGGCTATTGTGTCTTCTATTTGTACTTTAGCAAACCTTCATATATGAATTTTATTATTTACCCCGGTTGATTTTTTCCCCTTCGTTCCACGGCTGTGTTGTAACTCCGAAAATCAATACATTTGACTTAAGTTTTATCAACAGACTCAATCTTCTATCAACGTTTAGACGCGCAGAGGGAGAAAAAAATCTCAATCTGATAATTTCATTCATTTTAAAAACAGGCACTTTGAAAATAATTAATATATTGAAAATAGGGCCGACCTGGATTTTCTTTTGATCTTTGTTAATTAACGATCGTCGTAAAGATCGCAGACACATTTCTAGAGCATCTGCAGCAATTAGAAATTATCCTGAATATTGGAAAATCGAAGGAATTCAGTTAATCCTTATTTGCTTCAAATGGCCAAGCACAATTGGGATTTCATTGGTTACATAATATCTGAAAATAAATCCAGAATGATTCAAAAATTTTACACAAAATTAAATCAGTTTACGGATTGTTTTCAGGTGAGAAATTATTTTGACGAGTGTTTATCCCAATTATTAAAATTGGCTGGGCCCCTCCTTCCAGGACTTAAAAAGGGAAAATAGCGATTCCATTTGGCGTGAGTGTCCCACTGATGCTTTTAACTGGATTAAACGTCTATTGACTGCATACTTAAAATCTATGGATTTGTTAAAAAAAAAGCTCTTCTATATATTTTTCTGGATGCATCAGATATAGGAACGGCAGTGTTCTACTAGATATGGGAAAAAAAGTGAATCAAAATGTAACGTTCCCCCACCATGTAGTATTTTGTTAAAGTTAAAATATTTGCATTCTCTTAGTGTCCAAATGGTTGTTATTTAATATTCGCCTAACACTAAATTGTTTGGTCGCTGATCTCTGTGTGATGAAATGACTGGCGAAACAAGAGAGGAAAGGCCGACGAGGACATGCTACAAATCGTTTATTTATCTGCAAATAATTTAAATATTGGGACGTAGAGTTAGTTCATCCGGTTTGTCTACAAAGATTCGCAATATTGTCCGATTTCGTCACATATTCTGTAATCCACTATACAAATATATTGACAAATTCCTGTCGAGAATATAACAGGAAACTTAGAAACAGGTGTAACACGAACATTCGAAAAATAAATAAATGGTCGGTTTGAAAAGACCAGAAAGATAAAATGTGAGATTTTTGGTAATGTTTTTTTTACAAAACATCCGATGTCCATTTTATTTTTATAAGCATTAAATCCAATTAAATTTTTAAAACGGCGAAACAATATTTATTCCGATTATGTCATGGTTAAACCTTAAAATGAATGTATTTTTGAGAAAGATTTCCTACCAAAAGAAATGTATATCATGACGATATGATAAAAGAAGTACCTGTTATGAGGAGAAAAGTAAATTTTTTTCAAAAATCCTAAAAAACGTCCAAAAGGTCAAATAACAAAACTATTTGCATAGTAACGTTGACAAAATCAGCACCAACGTCCAGTGAAACAGATTCGATTCGAAAAAAAAGTAAGTACCCATGGGTTAACCGGGTAAAGCCAATCCTCAGGCGGATTAACACTATTGTAGAATAGTGTAATAGGATATATTCTAACCCCTTCCCTCATGGCACATGGTGAGATTTACATCTGTTAACTTTTCGAAAGTCTGCTGAGCTAATTAGTCTTCGGGTCATGTAATATGGGGTGCTAGGGGCTTATTAAGAAGTTGAAAAAAGCGAATTATCAAACTTTTAGACCAAAAAACAGTATGCAGAAATTATTAATATTAAAAAAAATTATTTAAAGGAAGGAAGTAATTTGTTTAGTATTTTGAACAACTTAAGATCATTTGTTTTCATAATTTTGTTTATTGTGTGTTCCTTGTCGCCAGTAATGTTCAGTTTAATTACTGTTTTTGAAAAATACTGAGGAGAATACAGTTTCTGCATACAAAATCAAGCAATACAAATAGTAATAAAGCACGTATGATGGTCTATTCAAACAGAAAAACAAGCAGAATATCGATACTAAAATGTTTTTTTAAAAATAATACAGCTATGTTAGTCAAATACTAAAAGATATTTCGAAGGATATTGCCTCCTTTTCAATTAAGCTCAATTCAATAATTTGCCCGCCGAATTCCAATTGTTAAGGGACGATTGATAAAAAAAGGATGCAAGACGCTTTTTGCAGGAGTGAATAATAAAAGTTTGGGAAACGACAAGAAAATTATAATTTAAGCCTCCATCCTCTCATTTTATTTATTATAAATTACTTAGCCCCCTTTCTTATTAAATAAAACCCGAAGTGATTCCTTTTTGTTACTGGGCTAATTAATATTAGAAAATAAACTTCCACTCTCTTATTTTCCCCCCTGGTGAATGATAAAACCATTTTTTTGTTGTAGAGAAAGTTTAATGGAAAAGTATGACAATGAATTTCAATCACTCAAGGCGTGCTAACAAAAAGTACAACTTATAATTTTAATAATATGAAGGAAATGTTTTTATTTAGAAATTGATTTAAGTATAAATGGGAATATCACCAATAAAATGATCTATTTCCTCATCATAGAGGTCACAGATATTTAAAACCAAAAGGCCAAAATCTGATGTCATTTGGCATACATGTCAACGCGTTCATGTTTGAATATTGAGCTATCGTCTATCAAAGCAAATTGACGAAATGTTTGGTTCTTATCCAATACTGTGAATTATTGCGCTTCATATGATCTGTAACAATGGCCCGTTTTTAATTTTGTTAATGTTTTTTTACAATCACACTCTAAATTTGACTTATTTTTTCCGGCTCTTGCAATTTGAAAGTGTGAACTTGCGTATTACTGATTATTGATTTATGCAAGATCGTATCTCCACTTGAATGTGTTTACGTTGCAGAGTTGAGCGTATCACTTCTCGCAGCTTTGTGTAATCTTAATAAGCTTATGATTAATCTTATAAGCCTCTCTGTAATCAGGAATCACCCACCTCGTGAGTTGGCAGTCCGGGGTCAGACGTCGGTTTTGTCCTTCCAGCCCCGAGTCGGTCGGTGCTCCTGGAGCCATCAACTAGGTCATTTCGTCCCCCAAGGCAATCAGGCTTCAGATCCAAACCCACTCACATTCTCACTCAATATTAGTACATTACATAGGAATATTTTCCTATTTCCATATCATTTACTTAATTAGGATTGTGGAGTACTCGATATTACATTTATTATGTAACCAAATTGTGGTTTAACGAGGTACTTAATATTCCACCATCGGTCTTCACACACTACACATTTACGCTAATAGATGAACCAAATACAGTAAAATAATTCTGTTTCCTCTAAAAATCAGAGAGGAGACCGAAATACTAGAGCTCAAGCTCAATTATCATATCGGGTGGCATTCCTTTGGAGCCAAAGATATAGCCTTCAATAAGTAGTCCATATCAAGAACTTTGCCTACATACTCGTGCTTTAATTTAGAATTAACCGTCTGTGTCTGCATTGCGTATGTTGACTAAGCAATCTCGTTAGGTTTAGTTGAAAATTGAAAATCATTTTAAACGTTCTTTGCAAATGAATTCAATTCAGTGCGATATAAGCGGGACCAAACAGCGAGGCTAGACGGACAAGTATGAACAGAGATAATGAAAATACACTTTTTGACTAAACTCATTGCATATTATACAGGATTTTCATTTTTTTTATTGATATCATTTTTTCTGAGAATACTGAGAATACAGATAAATTACAGCTCAAAACTATTAACCCAGGGAATTTCGAGTTGTTATAGAAAAAATAAAGGAGCGTATGCAACGACCCGAACTTTATTTTATTTGGTATTGAATTGGCAAGGATCTCCTTGGAATGTGCTACCAGGATAGAGAAGAGGTAAAGGAATTATTTGGTTTGATATGACCGGAATTTTTAAAATTCACTGTCAAGCTGATTCCTTTGGGCGAACGTAGTTTACTTTTTTACCTCAACTAAAAACCTTAATTAATTTTAATTATTACAAATGTCTACACCTTGTTCATCTCTCCGCAGATCTCAAGAAAAAATCTCGTAATATTGTCGGTATAATCAGATTGTAGATTCAAAGATGATAGTTTTTTAAGACAAGAAGCCAGTTTCCACCAAACATAGTTGGTTACCAGGAGGTACCACATAGAATGTTAAAGGTATTTTTCGCAGAGTCTTAGATATTTCCGTTAAGTTATATTTTTCATCTACTTCTACTGGCTTAATGTTGCAAATTTAAATTTTTGGCACAACTGGGTAATAATTTTTTCAAGCGGACTGCAATGCGCTTACACGAAAGAGGTTTCAGGCCAACACGGAATGTTTGTTAAAAGCACAAAGTCGTCGTCCCTTTTGGCACCGTGCCCCTTGTAGACCACACTTTTGAGCAACTATATAATATTGATATTTGTCCTAAGATCCGTTTTACTCTTTGGTTTTCGAGTAATCCTTTCTTTATTGTTTTTATGTTGTCCTTCTGTATTTATTCACTTTCTGCTTCATAACGGATGTGGTATAAGTTTTTGGTAAGTTGAATTAGATCTTCAACTAAATCAGGTCTAATGGTCAAAATATACTGATTTACGGCGCTTAATTGATTTTAGACCAAGCTGTATCAAATTCATCACAAAGTAAAAGATTAGCTTCTAGTAAGTTTATAACATTAAAACTAATATTGTTGTTAAATCAATTCCATTTTCTTCGTTTTCCAATGGTGTCTCATAAAACAGAGAAAAAATGCACTGACTTCGTTTTTCTAGTTGAGTTTATTGTTTAAGTAGAGTAAATTGTGAATGAAACGGAAAGAACAGTTTTGTTCTAATCTGCATTGGTTTGAAAGAATTGGAAGGAATACTCATGTACTGTAATTGTGCTATTCTTTTTCTACTATCCGCTTAGGGTTAAAACGGAAACATATGTTTAATGGTATCTCCTAAGAGTTTTTCAACATCGATTTCAATATGATCTTTTTAATTTCAAATTTAGACTCTAGACAGGTTGGAGAGGTTATAGGAAACAATTAGAGTGTTTTCCCTTGTTAACTCCGAACACAAATAAAGTTTCGAACTCGGTAGCACTGTTTATGAACCGTATTGAGTATATGAAGTACAAAGTTATATGAACCCTCGGGGTGATGGTCTTTCTTGAAGAAAAAGATGACCATTTGTAAATATGTCGGTTCAAATTCAGGACCGCTGGGTTCGAACCCAGGACCTTTACCTTATGAGGAGCCGTGTCAACGTGTACCGTTGCGGCACCGACGCCCCCTTTGAAAGCTTTAAAATTCCATCGCTGTTTTAGTAAGAGGCGAGATTCCAACGTAATTTCAATTACGTTCCAGAGTTTGACTGCCTTATGCTTATGCTGACCTGTTTTGACTGTAAATAAATAGAATGAAATAAATTGTTAACTTTTATTTGGTTTCGTGGTCCACATAAATTCTTTTTAATTTTAATTAATTAAGGTTTTGATTAAATTGAAGAATTTGAGATAAATTGAAAAATGACAAAAAAGTATGGAAAACTCGAAAAGGTGGGTTGAGATGGGAAATGTCCGAGTGGATCGAAGTCACGAGCAACAGCGTATTTAGCCGAAGATCGTGGGTTCGAATCCCGTTCTTGACACTGTCTTTTTTTAAACTCAACCATAACCTTAATTAATTGAAAAAATAAATTATTAACTATGTTATTATTTCTTCTGCCCACGCGATTTGCAACATAGTCGAATTGCTTTATCTGACAGATTTGCATCTCCTGGTCTACTAATTCTGTATGTGTGATATTGTTTAAACAGCCATGTCATGGAGGTCTGTCACTATTCTTTATATCAGTCGATTTTCGTCATTTCGCTATAAATATTTAAGTTCGTCTGTGCGATATTTTGCCGTTAATATACCATTTTTCGCCGTGCGTCTAAATAGGGTGTTTGAAGAAATCCAACCTACCAAATATAAAATACTTCACAATGTTATTTCTACGCAGTATTTTCTGTAGTATTGTCTTTGTGAGATTTCTCTTTGACGTTTGTGGGGTGATAAGCCTAGTAAGGTCGTTCCTGATCATCCTGATCCCCCTATCGTCGCCATTCCGGACTATCAGCCACGTTCGACATCGTCTTTGTGGTCTGTGTAATTTATTACGAATAACCTTTAACAGACAAAACCAGCGACAATTGGCAGGTAGACTAAGCAATGTCGCCACCTTCATCGGTTTGTGGCGAAACGCCGAAACGCGTTAATTCATGGTTCATTACGTCTGAAACCTCAACTAGACACCTCACAATATATTTATTACGTTAGGTACTTTCCCGTAAATTTATTATTAATAAACAATAATAACTGCAATCCTGGATTAG
This sequence comes from Cimex hemipterus, assembly GCA_039619505.1. Classification (NCBI taxonomy): domain Eukaryota; kingdom Metazoa; phylum Arthropoda; class Insecta; order Hemiptera; family Cimicidae; genus Cimex; species Cimex hemipterus. Next base: position 23,112,417 of record CM077099.1, on the reverse strand, counting down.
TTTGAACTTTTTTCATTTACAAGGGTTTTTTGTTTAGTGAGGACGCTTTTATATGTTTAAGAAAGATCAAAGGGGTGTTTCGATGTCTTTCGTGGATTTTTAACAAGTCCTGGGTTTTCGTATAAATTCTGGGGCTCCGTTCAGTCATTATAACCGTCTATTTGTGTTCTTTTTATGCTGTACACAGTTTTATACTCATCCTCATGTTTCTTTTTATTGACTCAGTCATAATACTCTTTAGTATAAGAATATAACTTACATATGAAAAAAGCTATGTAAATGGAACGGCGTATCTTTAAAAAATATTTCTGTTTGTAGATATTTTTATAAGTTTTATTTGTTTGCTGGATAATGATCCTGTTGTCTCGTCCTGGTCTTTCTATTTTTGCCGGACCATCATTCGTCCTCTGTTCGCAACTGGGAAATGTTCAGATCGTACTTGTTTTTGCGCGTTTTTTGGGCCGGCCGTTTAATGCTGTCGTAATTTTTTCTTTTTAATTTGCACGGTGTATGTTTTGCTTGTACATTATATTCCCACGTTTTCAAACATGTTTATCTTACCTTTTTTGTTTGTTCGCCATGGAACAATGTTATGCTTGTACGTTTTTTTAAGGGCCCGTGGTGGTCGGTCGTTATTGTCTTTGACAAAGGACACACGGTGACCTTTCTCGAAAACGGCGCGACAATGGGGAAATATTCGAATGTTCACTGTTGCGGCGAACAACTTGACGAGAACTTGGAAGTTTTTCCTCGTTGTATAACGCTTGAGCGGCGTCCCAACATTTTTCGATTGCGTAACATTCATTCAGCCAATGCCAGTTATTGCTTTCCCTGCGAAAATGTTCTCGTGAAAGTTGTAAAGTTTTCGGATTTCTTTTGATAATGTAACATTTGATAAACTTGAAATATCCGACGAAGGTCTTCGTTTATGCATTCGAATGAGCAAAAGATATCGCTTCATCTCGAAACTTCCAAATGTTAAAACATAAATATCACAGTCGATGAATATATCAATGGTTTTTAAATAAAACCGAATATAGACGAACAAAACCTCCTCAGTAATCATATGGATATGCTAAATCATGAACCGTTTTCTTTCTTTTTTACGACTTCGCCTTTCTTCACTGCAATGTGTAGACAGTATTATAATTATTGGATTTGTTTTTATATCAAACTTTATTTTTTTAAGACTCCAATTTAATATTCATTGTGCCATACGCTAATTAGAGTTATCCTTAGCACCCTACGAACAATATTCAACCTTTCCTTTCAATTCCATCTGTAAGAGATCAAACTTTGTTGATAGACATAAAGCTTGAAAATCAATACATACAAATTCAGTCAGGCGGCTTATACTTTAAAATGTCCACCTGTCACCCCAACCCTCAATTTTTTTCCACGGTCGTCTTCTATCTAGTAAGAAAACTTAACTGGAATCCGCAAAGTACGAAAATAACATGGATTTTAATTAGAAAACCATCTGGACTTACTAACTTGAACGATTGAATACCTACCAAGCGCTCTAACATAAACATATTGTACACAATTACGTCCAAAGCCCTTTGCATCATCTCCAACGCTCCTTTCTAAGTCCCTAAGCTAACCCCCTAAGCTTCAATATTTCTTTTGTAAAAGGACCCGCCAAATCCGGAGTTCAAAAGCTTACTGTTCATCCCAAACTTTTGGCAACCTTCCTTTCTTCAAATAAAAGAAGGAAATATGGCAAAGCGACGAGCTAATGAAAAAAAGCTTCCAACGCTACCGAAACTGTACTGCATGCCCAAATACATTAATGTAATATTGCAATTATAATTAGTTAATCAAAATTATTTTACAAAAGTGGGAATAGATTCGATCAATTTTGCGAAAATTTTTTAGTTTTAAGAATCTTAAATCCAACCATTGCCAAATTAGAAATGCAATACTCCTAAAAATGACAAATTAATAACAATTAAAAAAGAAATGAATAAGTTAATATCATTAATAAATTATTTTGCTTGGGTATTTTTCCAAAAAATTGTACATAAGTATCAATATATATATATTATTATTCCATTGTTAACAACATATTGTTATTCGAAGAGATAAATGTGATTTACGCCGGTTTTGAACATATATATTAGTTTTCAATATATTCTACTAGCAGCTATTAAAACAATTCCAAAATAATTTACAATTTTGCAAATTCAGTTTATGAAAATGAGATGTGCATTGAAACCAGAACGAAAAAACCCTTTCCAAATAATGAACATAAAAAGTTTCTTAATTTTATATGGTCGTGCATTTTAATGTTAGATACTTTGGTACATAAAAATGTTTGCAAACGAATTGTTTTACTAACATTAAAAAGACTTGGACGATTACACTTTAGGTAATGTGAAGTTTCGGTCTCGATTGGTCGAGAAAACTGCTTATAGTTTTAGTTGTACGTTTTAGTTTTTGTTTTCGTTTTATGTGCTCTGAACCTAAAAATATGCGACCCGAATTTAATTTGTTCGTGTATAAGACCCAGACAATCACAAAGGGAATGGATAAACGTATACGAAAATAAATTGAACACGATTTATTTGCAACCATGCAAAATTATTCTCTTAAAAACTCGTTGTTCATAAATTCACTAATTTCGCGGTCCGCTTGACCGGTTGAGATGGGAAGTTTTGTGTCACAGTGGATCGAGGTGACGATAGCTCAGATGGTAGAGCAGCGGCGTATCTAGCCGAAGATCGTGGGTTCGAATCCCGTTTGTGACACTGACTTTTTTACAAGTAAAAACCTTAATTAGTTGTTCATAAAGTTAAACTCATGTGTCAATATCAAACCTGGGAATTCAAATCAAATATTTAAAACGGAAATTCAAAAGACGACATAGTAAGGGTATTTTATGTAAGTTACAAATTGTTAGAACTAAGATGACTTCACCGGCATGTTTGTATGAAAATGTAATTAAAGGTTTATATTTCTATAGTGAAATGATAAAAATTGTAATGTTCCAGTAGCGATATTCTTTAATTTTGTTTTGAGAAGGATAATACATATACTGTTTTCATATCTAGATTCTATGTTTTTATGAATAATGTCGACTTCGAGTAGGTTTTAAAACTGCAATTATTGACAGAAGTATTATATTTTTGTAAACAATAACAGGTAAATGGATTCCTGTAGTTGAACTGTTTGGTAGTATAGTTAAAACTATTTCACTGGTAGCAGGTATGAACAGGCACTGCTCACAAATCGCCCTTTGTGCAAACAACTTGAACTAAGTAATAATTGTATTAATCAAACTTTACTGGAGTTGGATTTTCAAGTAGGCGCGAACTTACTTATCTAAACAAATACAACCTAGGTATCACTTCCAAACCTTTGATCACCTGATAAACCCGAATAATTAAGAAATTATTATTCATTTATAAGAGTTTCATTAAGATGATCATTTCAGAATTGTATATAGCTAAAACTTATATTTAGTTTGATTTATATAAGCATGTATACACACGTGTACAAAGTTGAATTGACCACTTCTCGTAGTCCGTCTACAATTTCATTTTTGGTGTAATTTCCAATAAATCACCGGCTAGCCAAGAAAATCACCTACCCTAGTTATTGGCAGCCCGGAGTCACACCGCGGTTATGACCGTCCCGACGAAGAGGTTGGCCCTCTAGATCATTTCAGCCCCAACTTATTATTTAATTATTTTTAGATACAAACTCACTCACACTCTCAGTCAATATTTTAAAATACATTCTTTCTTGTTTTACATTCATCCATATTTATTCAGTCAGTTAGGGAGGTACTCCTATACTAACTAATTGAGGATCGATAGGGTACTCAGTATCCTGTTATAGGCCCTCTCACACTACACATTCACTCTAGTAAATATGGCTATACAAAAAATAAAAATTCAAAAGGTGGTGTTGAGATGGGAAGTTAGTGCCCGAGTGGATCGAAGTCACGATAGCTCAAGTGGTCGAGTAGTCGGTGTATCAAGCCGAAGATCATGGGTTCGAATCCAGTACGTGACATTGAATTTTTTAACTAAACTAAAAACCTTAATTGATAGAAAAATATTAATTGGTCATACGGACCACGAAAACAAGGGAATTAAATAACTAAATTTGAAATTAGAGTACTATTATTATTTTGAAGTGCTATTTGCCTGATTACTTCAAGGCAGTTAGGCCCTCTTTGTTCATCAGTATGCATTCCGCAATATTGAACTATGGACACTATTATATATTTTTCTGTGATATCGTAGGTTCGAATCTCTGTCGTGACACTGACTTTTTTATCTCAACTGAAAACCTTGAAAGATATTAGTTGTTCAAGTGGTCTACGAAAACTAATGAATCTAATGACTCTCAACACATACCAAGGGATATCAGTAGTACATGTAATAAAACCATCTCACTAACTCTTTGTACATTCTTTCTTATTTATACACCATACACTCGGGATTATGGAGTACTTGATATTCTTCCATCACCCTCCATTCATTGAGGGTAAATTGGGTACTCCATATTCCGCCACATCCCATACCGAACATTCACCCAAATGAATACATTCACTCTCAACACACTAATATACGCGAAAAGTACATATAACGATACTATATGCAATAAAACAACCCTCGAAAGGTCGGAACAGAGGAAATAAACGCTCGCCGCCTTGCAGAAGGACAATTATAATATCGGGTGGCATTCTTACATGTTCGCTATATGGAGCCAAGGAAACAGCACCCTTCAATTAAGTGATATATTAGTGGGATTTATCGTAGAAGCAAGTGCCTGTGTGTCAATCTTGCATGGTTAATTCTTAATAACTTGACCCCTCTTCTACAAGTTTGACCCTCCGAGGGCCACCTTTCGACAGAGTTCTAAACTGCTCACAAATGAATAAAGATATTTGCAATTTATTAGTATTCTATTAATTTTAATTAAATTAACTGATATTTTTTTTCTAGTTGGAGAAACAAAATAGATCATACAAACCAATCACAAACAAATGTTAATTTTCCTTTTTAATAACGGGTTTACTTAACAATAGTGAACATGAAGATTACTCATTTTGTAAACAAACACCTCTTCTCATATTTTCTCTATTTTATTCTAATTTTATTTTCTTTACCTATAAAAAGATATCATCTTTAACCAGAGTTCGCATTATCATTGCGAGAATGAGGTCACGGCAAATGGATATCGCCGAGACAGTAGGTGTTTCTTAGAACTTGGTCTCCCGGGATTTAACCCGTTTCCGAGAGATTGAAAATGCCAACAGGAGGCCTGGCAGTGAATCTCAACGCATTACGACAACGATTGCGGTCTCAACGACTTGAACGCTAAGGGAAATCAGAAATACTGTCATTGCTCTAACCCCTGTAACGAACCCTTTCTGTTGTGCCCGCCTTCTAAATGAAAGTGCAAGATGTTTTGGCAAGGCTTTTATCAACACAATGATTGGTAATCGTTTGAGGGAAGTTAACCTCACATCGTATACCCCTTTGAAACGACCTGCAGCAAAAGTCCGCGTCACTAGCAATCAGGAGAATAGAAGCTTAGAAGAGAACACTGAATGGTGTTTCAGTCTGTATAATGATAGGAGCGCCGAAGAGTACCGAGAACAGAGAATGCCCCTGTTCGTACTCCCTTCAGTGCTGTTTGGAGGAGTCTGTGAAATTGCCTGAGCTGGGATTTAAATTCGAGGACGAACTGGGCTCCATATTGTTGAAGGTAACCTGACCAAAGTCCGTCGGGCCCACGAAATTTTGGAGGAATACATCCCTTAAACCAGGGATCTCATTGGTAGGGATTTTCCATTTATGGATGTCAATGAACAAAAATCTCATAGCGGCAGAGTTGTTCTTTTATATTAAGAAAACCTGGAAATTGTCAAACTGTTCTTCCCCCATTGTCTCCAGAAATCATGGAATGCGTTGCAGATCAGCCTGTTTTGCTGCAACAACTGAGGGCATTTAAGGAGTGAAATTCCTTATAATAGTGGTGGCAACTTTATTAAGAGTATGAAAAAAAACCGGTAGAATTAAAACAGATAATATAGTACTTTATATATTCTACATATCCGGATTTATTATTAGGTGGTATTTATTATTGTTACTCATCGCGGCGCTTCAACTGCTGTCGTTACTTCTGGGCTCGAGTCCGGCTTTTCACACCAATTTTTCAACTCAACCATATTTTACATAACTTAAAGTAATTACTTTGGTTAAAACACATAAACTAGATTATTATTTAACAATAAATTTTATTTGTAGTGTGTGTGTGGTGTTTAGTGACCGCTATTCGATGATTATTTGGAGGTCGTGAGTTGCGGTCTGGTAGGATGTAGGTTTTATAAAAAAAGTTTTCTTTATCGTCCCAACGTTTCGATCTTTATTGAGATCATCTTCAGGGCTCAAAGAGTTTGTTTTCCGTGTAGATGTGTCATTCTTGTCTGTCGTGTTGAGAGTTGAGTACGTGAGTAGTATTGAGTATATAGTTATGAAGATTTGTAGCACGGTTAGTAAGTGTGGGTTATAAAAATATTATTACATTCCTTAAGAGTTATAAATTATTAGTTATATACAGCTGTGTAAATCGATGTATTACAAATATGTAAAATAGGATGATTTATTGATTTGCTCTTCTGGCGGCGAGTAGTTAAGCGCGTGTTATCTGGTTAAGTTAAATTTAAAAATGGAGACTATAATTATTTTTAACATATATATATATATATATATATATATATATATATATATATATATATATATATATATAAAGAC
>CM077099.1:23094670-23105544 GCA_039619505.1 Cimex hemipterus | reverse complement strand
AGATATGTATAAAAGAGAGTATATATATATATATATATAAAGACGCGTTATTATTGTAGTAATTGTATTTTTTCTATAATTGTTTGGTTTACAATTAACATTTTGAATTTTATCTTATTCTTTCTACCATATTTTTAGTATCATATAAGGAATTTTGGAGTGATATTTATTTCTGCAAAAGGGCCAGTCTTCATTTCCAAAGTATGCTTTTGCACTATTATTTCAAATTATGGAATCGTTTTAGCCGGGATTATGTAAGGGATGATGTAACATTACCTAGAAAGTCCGAAATTAGTATAATACCTCGGTTCGATTGACATTCGTACGTCTATTTAAACCCGGCTGAACAAAATAGTTTAAATAAACGTTGGTTTATTTGATTTCCGTCTTTAATACACTTAACGATGGACTGAATGTTTTTTTGCTATTACGAGAAATAGAAAATGCGTTGAAAGGGAAAAAGGGCCGATGGTCTAAAAACAGGGACACAAAGGAGAGATCCTGGAAACGTTACCGAGATAGATTCGGGTTTCTGGCATCGGCACAATAGTTTACTATCGCAGCCTTCCGTCAGACTGCAACAAAGGGACGTTTCCTCCGGTGTTTGTAAAGCAAGAGCGATCTTATAGGTCATTCTAGTTACAAATATTGATGGTGTTGTATTAAGAAATAAAATGTAGGGGATCTTCTCTTCTTTCAACGTTTTATTTATTGATCGTCTCTTTGCAATTCTCAGAGCATACAGATGAATGAGCTCCTCCAACTGTCAACATCAATTTGAACTGAAAAGTATTTACCGCAGAAAGTACACACAGTGAATGTGATGATTACAACGGTCATTACAGCGTATTCAAAGGACGTAGGGCGCATTAAAAGCACTTACATTTTTTGAAAAGTGCATTGTAAATTTCATGCTTGATAAAGCATTGACATCATAAAATCCATCTCTCTCTATTGTAAGTCCCTTTACAAAATGATACATATTATTTTTTGTATCTATAAATATTGCGATAAAAAATTACAACAGAAGAAATGAAGAACAATATCTAATATTTTAGTTTACCTTTTAATTTTCTTTTCTTTTCTCTAAATAACACATTTATCTTTTAATTGTGGTGGTCAGTATTGCACATACAATAATTAATAAATTGATAATAAAAGTATTATCATTAAAGTATTCAAGAGGTCACAGTAATTGGATTTAGAAGCAGGAAAAATTTCTTGAAATATCTGCATCGCTCTATGTCATGAAAGTCATTAAAATCAAGCACCTTAGGCCATTCTCAGTGAAAGTTTTCTCTCTTTCGAGAATTATAAAAATAATGTTTGCGAACCTGAGAAACATATATTTTTTACAATACATTTTTTCTTCGGAAATTAATGATTATAATATTATATTAGAAAATTAAACAAACTACGGGTTTCAATTTAGATTGTTTTGAACAGTGGTAAAATAAAGGAAAAGCTTTTTCACAATCGTTTCACAATTTATCCTGCATCTCAGTCAGCTTTTTTATATGATATGTAACTTACTTATTATAAATAGTTTCACATGTAAATGTTCAGTGGCTGAAAAAAATTATATTGAGCAAACATGTCCTGAGAGGTAGAAAACATTCTTTATCTTTCCAAATAAGTCTTTTATTTTATTATCTTTAAACTATGAACAATATTGTTATTAAATTATTTCGAAGGAGCCAATTAAACAATTTAGCAGCAATTATAAAACATATAAACGAATCTAAGACCTATTTTTATTTTCTCGTTCCTTTTTTTTAAACGAATATTTACCCATTCTATCTTTAATTCTTCCTTCAAATTCAAGTAGCTTTGGCAAACTTTCACGGAAGGCTTTATAAAGTCTTGATATAAAACATAAGCATGTTTTTTTTCTCTCCAGAAAAGCACTTTTGCTTTTACACTTACTTTTATGAAAGATGTTTTGTTCTCTGTTGCAAACAAAATTATATGGAAGTTTCCTTTTCAAAAATGATAACAAATAATTATTTCTTCCTGGGAAAAGGATTAGGAAACTGAGATACATGTCCTTTTTAGAAGAGGATCCTCATTTTTCCTTCCTTTTTCATAAGAAATGTGAAGAATCTGATTTTTCCCTTTTTTTCCATAAAGAACTCAGCCAGTGGATTCTACATTAAACAAAAAAATCCTAATTAAATATGGTCCGAATGCCTACAGTTTCGGAGTTATTCCCCTTTTAATGATTTTTTAAGATTTCACGACCTTACTTCAAATAAAAAATGATAAATCCAAAACGGAAAGGTTTTGAACAAATATGTTGATACCACTGACAACTATGTAAAGTTTCCAATGAGATGTGCTCAATACTAAATTTGTAAACGTTAATGAAATAAACGTTTTAGTAGCCAGAACGTTTGAAAAATAATTTTTTGTTCAATGCTGAAAAAATTACGAGGTGATTCCAACCTAGAAACATGCAAATTTCAGAAAGTTACTCCATTTATAATCCTTTTCAGTGGTGTAATTACTTTTTTAATTACTTTTATTCAAGATGAAGAAATTTATGAAGGAAAGGTAAAAACCGGGGTTGACGGATTGGTTCTTATTAAGCACCCCTTATTGAAAATTAACGTACAATAGTTTTCAAAGGTATCAATGGATTTGTTCAAAAGAATGATTTATTTTTGGAGTTATCATTTTTTTATTCCAAGCAAGGCCGTAAAATAAAAAAAAAAAATCGGAAAAAGTGGAATAACTCCGAAACTCTTAAGACTCGGACAATAGTTAATGGACTTTCGGTTCCATTTTGAATGTACTCTACTGGCGAAGTTTATAGCACGAAACTGCACCGTTCCGTGTCAGAAAATTTGTATTTCTTTTCATGGAGATTACAGAGCCTTGTGACCTAGTACTTTATTTTTTATGAGGATTCGATGCAAGAGAGACCATATGTTGAGGTTTTTGAGTTACGTTCATATATAAAAAGTATGTCGCGTTCGAGTACAAGGCCGCTGGATGGGCAGTGATGATCGCCGTGTTGACATCGCTACGGCCACCAACGCTCCCCTTAAACCGCTTAAAAACTTCATTAAAATGTAAATTTTCGAAATAATTTACCCTTTTTTTATTCAGCAGTTTATCCTTTCGAAAATATCAAAAATAACACAGAAATCTGAGAAACGTGTCTGTTTTTAAAACTCAAAAATTCCTGATTTCCTTTTTAAATGAGTCCATTACTTTTTAATTGCTACTTTACATTCGAACATCTTTGGCACACTTTCGTGGAGGGCTTTAAAGAGTTTTGATGTAGAACACATGAATGTCATCAAGAAAAAGCGAAAGCTTAACTCTTTTAACTTAGCCGTTTAACTTATTAGTTATTAAGTTTAATTTATTATGTTAATAATCTCTTTTATTCTTGCCTTTTCGGAAAGATCCACTGCTGTCTATAACAAACTTCACCTTCACTTCAAACTTCACCAACTATGAGATCACAGGAAATAGAAAAAATTTTTATGAAAAAAATTATAAAGGGAAAAGTTATAACGCGTGATTTCCTACATATAGCATTAGATTTTGTTCTCAAAATAAACTTTTTTAATGAACTTTTCACTCCTCTAGAGTGATCTGTAACAAGTAAAGCCTTCAATGAACGCGGCCAAGCTTGGATTTAAAATAAAAGCTTTAAACTCCCTGGCTTAGGCCGTGCATATAATTTCCTAAAATTGTTAATTTGCTTCTGAACCGTTTTACCGTCTTACGGCCTCGTCATGACAGTATTAAGAATCGGATTACTGTGAGATAATAATTATGTACCATATTGAATATTAGTATCAAAGTAGTAGAATTAAAATATGCATAAATTCTATAGTAAAAGAAAAAAAAATCAAAATTTACTCTTAAAAAATATTTTCTAAAACCTTAAGCCGATCACACTTAACAAAACAGTCTCTTTCGAAAATAATTAAAAATAGGTAGGAAATGAAATCAAAGATTGTAGCCATATAGGGAGCTAAACAACGGTATTTTTTTTGTAGACGACCAACTATTTTGTTTTAATTTACCAGTGACTTATACTATACAGGGTGCCCTTTTTTTGATGGTCCGGCTCAATTTCTCTTGAACCAATGACGCTATCAAATTAATAAAAAACGTGTTTAATATTTTTAGTGTAGTTTCACATTTTTACTTTTTTTGTAGAGAAATGTAGAAAAGTTATACAAGGTACCTTAGGTCTAATTACATTTCAAAAACGACCCTTCCATCCTGACACATCATTTTGAATGAATTTTTAAACTAAAAAAAATGGTGCAATGGGATTTTAAATTGATTCAAAAATGACAAATTTGAATAAAATGGAATTTCCTGATTGCCCCAGTGTTAACCGCAAAACATTTATGATTTAAGATGATGATCTTAATATGAGGAGGTACCAGTTGCTTGTCCATTACTAAGAAAACGGCAGCGGAATTTCGCCGAGGAGCTGAATATTTTATTGTATATTCGCGCGAATCGGAATTCCTCCCTCTGAAATGTTGGAAGGGTTTTAGGCTGTCCAAAAATTACAATTAGAGATGTACTACTTGTCCACGGACTTCAGGACTCTGATTATGACAGGCGTTCCCTGCACTAATGTTGAGTTGGGAGGCTGAAGAAAACGTTCTTCCATACATCCTATGGACTAATGAATCCAAGTTCACCTCTAACTGAACATTAAACCATTGAAATATTCGAGCGAAGGCAGAGGAAAATTCGAAAATTTCTTACTATCGCCATCATCAGGTGGTGGTTCACTGTATCATCTTTTGGGGTGGATTTCTCGAAAATAAATTAATTTCTATCAATGATAATAATTTAAATGGTGCTGGGTCCCCTAATTTTTTGAGAGAATGTGTAGAGATTAGTGACCGTTAATCGATAATTATTCAGAAATCGTGAGATGCGGTCTGGTGTGATGTAGGTTTCATAAAATCATTTTTTTTATCGTGCCAACGTTTCCATCTTTATTGAGCCCTGAAGATGATCTCAATAAAGGTCGAAACGTTGGTACGATAAAGAAAATGTTTTTTATGAAACCTACAACACACCAGACCGCATCTCACGATTTCTGAATGATTATCGATTAACGGTCACTAATCTCTACACATTCTCTCAAAAAATTTGGTTCGATAACCACGTTTCGACCTTTATTGAGATCATCTTCAGGGCTCAATAAAGATCGAAACGTTGGCACGATAAAGAAAATGTTTTTCTGAAACCTACATACACCAGACCGCATCTCACTATTTCTGAATAATTTTTGAGGGAGGTTTTACCATCACTTCAACAGAAAATGCTTGTCATTCTATCTCCCCCAATTCTATCGTTCTGAGCACTGGTGAAAACAGCAAATATTTGCCACCTTGCAACGCAGGCAGTTAGTACATGAAATGTGATTAATAAATAAACCAAATGATTGTTCCCCCCTTAAATATGTGTATAACGTTTAGCCAATTTAAAATCCGATTGCATCATTGTTTTCAGAGTAAAAAATCCTTTAACATGATGTTTAAATGATAATTTTGTATTTAAAATGTTGAAGTTGAACTGGGCCCGAGGTACGCTGTACAATCTTTCTCCAAAAAAGAAAAAAAATTGAAACCAAACTAAAAAATACTAAACACGTATTTTTTTTTTGCGTCATTGGTTCAACGGAAATCCAGTTGGCCATCTAAAGGACACTTTATATGCATTAAATCGAACTATTTTATTCAGTTTAACGAGCCAATATGAAACCCAAAACCGAACCAGGTTATTCGTTTTTCAAATTTATCCTGTTCCATGTTATATTCACATATACACTTCCTTATGATAAATATTTGCGCATTTAAATTCAATCAAGCTGTTTAAAAATATTGATTTTTTTTTCAAACTTATATCCTCAGAGTTAGAAATGCATGACCCTGATCATATGGAATTGAGCTAATTTTGTCTTCTATGCGCCGGCAGAAATTTCCCCTTGCGCAATTTAACTTGTTCCAATCCGCGAAGGTCTCTTGGTAGGTGCTCAGGAAATCGAGCCTACAAAATAGAGATACGCACAATCGATCACAAATCGGAACGGAAGTCGATAAAAGTTTCGGAAGAATAAAATTATAAAAATTAAGTTCAAATAGTGAAAAAATTGAATCGTCGAAGGTGACATGAGCGCAGAAATGAGGGAGGGGTTCAACTGCCTATGATCCTTTACAGTCCCTCGCCCTCAGTATTTCAACAAGGCTCCTGGTGTGAGCAGGAAAACAACCCCAGATCGGCAACATGGACTCGAACAAAACGGAAAAAGGTACTAGCTGGAATTTTGCAACAAAACCGTCCGATCACTGGATTTGTTGAACACTTTTCGCGCTTCTTTTCGACTCCGATTATTATTAGTCAAAATTGTGAAATATCATAACAACATCAAATTGTCCTCTCCCCTCTAGAAAAATTAAACGTGTACCAATTCAACTGTTTGAAATTTATAAAACATCATCAAGAAAAATTGCAAGTAATGAAGTAACAAATAATGCAGTGAGAAAATAACAAAAACCCGCTGTACCTTGAAAGTAAAATTTTTAGCTTTTGGTTTTCAAATACAAAACTCTTGTTGAGTACCTCCGAAAAAATGCTTATTTGTATGTACACATTGTTTTCTAAGATTCACTCTTTGGAGTAGTATAACTGTCAACGCCAAACCTGGTATATCCAATGCAACTCTAGGTCATAGTTGTCGTTTTGCGTTATATAATAGATATATAGAATAATATCCATTTTCGTTTATCTTTTCTAATAAAATTAATTTTACAAAATTAAAGTTTATAATTGATTGATTAAATTAGAGTATATAAATAGGTTTACACATTAAATAAAATTTTCCCGGTAAATATTTTCAAAGTAATCATCAACGAAAGTAATGATTTTTACGACTTGTTAAAAACACAAAATATTTCGATTTGATTAATTCTGAGAAATGGTTAACGAAAGACTTTAAGTAATAGTTAAACAGTTAAATGTCGTTTTTCCTTCACTAACCATATTACAACCAAAATTCTTACACTGTGATTACTTTAAAGTTTTTTCATCTTTGCCAAAATCTTTATAGTTTCAGTTCAACGTTTATAAACAACAAATTAGATAATATGTTAACATATATTTTGCATGATTTATAAAAACAAACGGTTTCTGGAGCATATAGCATTTCTTTTTAATTTTTGATAGTAATATAAAACATTTCGTTGAGGCTTCTGAACGTGTAAATTGATTTTTAACCTGTTTAATATCACTTGAAACCATCCACTTGATTTTAAACGGGATGAATTAACAAAATCGAAACTTACGTTTTGTAACTTCATCAGATGCGCTGATATTATTTCTGATTAGGAGGTCAATGTGGTGCCAATGGAAACCATACTTTAAATAACGAGGCTTGGCGAAAGGCGATTGTTTTTAAAGGCCTGGAGAAACTCTAGCGAACAAGGGAATTGTTTGCACGAAAACAATTTGTAAATCATAATCATTAATCATGAGGGGAGATTTTCAGAAGCGCTCAAAACTTTCAGAACATTTCGTCGGTTTGTTTTTATTTTAATTTAAAATTTTTTTAAACTGTTGAAACAATTCAGTTATGATATATGAATGTTTATAAAATTATAATAAAAAAAATATCTTTTCGATCTTAATCTAGTAAATTTTTTACTTTTCTTCGATTCAATGGTATTTCCTATACTTTTTATTTTGTTTAACTTTGCAACTTTCCCTCCCCGATATTCTCAGTCTTTTCGAACAATTTGTTCTTGTTTTACTACGTCGAGTCCCCCCTTCAACTTTTCCAGTGGGAACAGCAATATTTGTTTCATACTTCTCTTCAATTTTTAGTGAAGTGTTTTTAAAGTGAAATCCAAAGGGTATTGTTTTTTTTGTTTAATACCCTAGTTTATTTTTTAAAATAAATTTATCCAGGTATTCTTATCCTTTCTTGTCGTACAGTTATCCCATTTATAGCAGCTGGAATGGTTTCAATAGATTTGTATGTCTCATTGTAAGTTGGCGTAGGCTGTTTGGAAGTTTTTGTTGTCTAATAATTCTTCAATATTTTTTTTTTTATGTTTTATTTTATTTTTTAACCGGAACTAAATATATTTAGGTCAAGTTCGAAACAGCTCTCGTACAAATATACTTGTCTATATGGTTGAGTGTTGATATCGACCTTCATGATAAATATTGAAATAAAGAGATCAGGGATGAAGCCAAGTAGGTGAAAAAAACCACTTCATTTTTTGCTGTCGAGCTTTCGATTGTATTGCCTTTCTTAAGACACTATTTTATTGCAATCCCTACAATATACATATATAAATTATAATGATAAATCAACAACTTACTTGAAAAATTATTTAAAAACATAAATTTTTTTCAGAGATTCAAGTAAGTTGTTGATTTATCATTATATTGTAGCGTAACAGTGATTTTAATGAAGTGTGTTGATGAAGCGTTAAATACAGCCGAAAGCTCGACATAAGAAAAAGAAGTGTTTTTTTTTCACCTACTACACCTACATCATCCCTGATCTCTTTATTTCAATACTATACGTGTCTATAAAGTATTCACCTTGTAAAATGTATGCATTTCTTGTATACAAAGATAGTTTTATATTTAGTACCTTTGTAATTTTATTGTTGTAAGTGAATCAATTTGATACAGAAGTTATATATATGGTAAAAACAAAAATCTTTGACATGAATGTAGAATGAACATAATACGATCTAGTAAAACGTTTTCAAAATCAAAATTTATATCCGTGATATCTAATTTTGTTAAATCGCACGTTTTCGCAAAGCCATTTCACGCTCTCGACAAATCGACTTCACCTGCCTACATACTTTCACCAAAATAAATAAATTACTTTCCATTAGGGAATTCATTTTCCCAACAACTGTAAAATCCCCGTGGTTTTGTTTGAGTTTCGTTATTAATTGTATAGTTGTTAGATGTTTAATCGATTTAAAACTTATGAATTGAATCCCACCGAAGTGATTTATGCTTTTTCCGACCAATAAATATCTAAAGCGCTAACGTAAATTCTTATATCGTCACATTATCACATGTCAACAATAACTTTTCCGAAAGTTTGACCTATCTGATCAATTTATATTTTCGAATGAAATAACATTCAGAAACGGCCAAAACGCAAGGGACATTTAAAAACATAACATAGTTGTAAACGTAGTCACTGGGTGTTATATTTAGGATTAAAAATAAATAATAATAAAGAAAAACGAGAAAATATTCTAGCAATTTGTTGGGTTTTAGCGTTACCAATTTTCAAGGGGTTTATGTTAAACAAAAGATTTTATGTCGATGATTAATGTCGATTATTACATTTTACGATGCAGACAGCCCTGTACTTTCTCATATTTATCTGGACAACTTAAACATTTGAAAAATTTGGTTAAATATAATCAGTTTAAAGTAATTATTCAGATATCGTGAGATGCGGTCTGGTGTGATGTAGATTTCAGAAAAATATTCTCTTTATAGTGCCAACGTTTTGATCTTTTATTGAGATCATCTTCAGGGCCTGAGATGTACAAACATTGTTTACATTTAAGAAATACATTTAGGATGAGGAAAAGTGAATTTATACAATGTATTATTATTTATACAATTTTTTAAATGTAAACAATGTTTGTCAATCCCAGGCCCTGAAGATGATCTCAATAAAAGATCGAAACATTGGCACTATATTGCTCAATTTTTTTCCCTGGGTTCCCTTGGTAATTACTGTTTATGTTAAGTCTCAATTTAGCGGTTGCTTCGCATTAGAACATAATATGAGCGGTTGTTTGAGCCTTCTGAATGCTTAACTTAAAAATCGGTTTGTTAGATGCGAGTGATAAGTTGTCCCTATCACTACGTTTTGTTTTATCCCGTCTATCTTTAGCAACGTGTCAAGTTTGGTGATGATATCTTAGTAAGTCATTGAAAAAACCGCTCAAAATTTGATTGACAAAAGTTTTGTATTTTCTTATTTTTTAAAGGCTTTTAAAGTAATAAAAGTTTTATTCCTATTATAAGCTTTGTTAATGGTAATAATGAGAAACTTTGCTGGTATTTTGGCCTATAACTAGTCACGTTTGCCCATTGAGAGTAAATTAGTCGTGTTGTTCATCAGGCCGTCTTGAACTTCTCATTTTTATCTGGTGGATATTCGAGAAGGGATAGATCATTAAGGATAGACAAATTCAAAGGATCTATAAGCTCATGATACACAAGTCCTGTTTAAAAGTGAAAAGGTCGACTTTCATCTACAACAATAAAATAAAAAGAAGAAGAAAATTCGTTTGTTATGCCTTAGATGAAACTCTCCCTTAAGAACACGGCATAATTTCAATAATATTCAATTAAAATTTATTTCCAAAACAATTATATTTCAGTACTTGAATTATAAACTAAAAAATAGAACCGAAAAGTAAAATAAGAGCAATTTATAAGTAGTGTGCAATTTCAATTTAATACGATTAATAAATAATACATAAAAATAGAAATAAATAAAAGTAACGGCTGTTTAATAGAAGAAAATGGAAGAATTAGTTGAAGAAGAACCGTTAAAAAACCGAAAAAACCCGAATATTTTCTGATATTAATGAAAAGTGAAAAATTGTGAATTTTTCTTCTTATCTTTATCGTTCCACTGTTTCGATTTTTATTGAGAATATCTTCAGCGCTCAAAGTGTTTGTCTTCTGTGTAATTGTGCCATTCTTTCTTGTTGTGTAGAGAGTGCCCACGATACGCAAGAATGTCACGAGTACATAGAAGACAAACACTTTGAGCCCTGAAGATGATCTCAATAAAGATCGAAACGTTGGCACGATAAAGAAAA
>CM077099.1:23064413-23076057 GCA_039619505.1 Cimex hemipterus | reverse complement strand
GTTTTGATTTGCATAAAATAGGAATGTTGTAATTAATATAAACAAAACTACATATAAATAGTTCGTAATAAACTAGAAAAATTATGAGTGTCCGGTTCTGACGCTACTCGACGAAAATGAATTTTATGCGAAAAACCGTGCAATAAATTGTTGGCTAAATTTTATGAACAAAATCATGCAATAAATTTTTAGGCAAATATTATGAACAAAATCATGCAATAAATTGATAGTTAACCGGTGTTTCGATAAATTTTTCTGCGAAACCATCTTAAATAAATAATTCTTATAAAAACTTAAGAAATAATATCTCTTCATGCCTATTTTAGTAGGAATCAACTTCCGTCTGAATGTAGATTGCAAAAATTTGATGTTTACCGTTTTCAATCGAATGAACGTGCGTTCGTAAATTGTTCGTGACAGAATCGACATAATAATTTAAGAAATAAATAAAGATCTCGTTTAATTTGGTTTACATTAATATAATCCTGTGTAATTAATGTAATTGCAAAATTACATATAAATAGTCCGAAATAACCTGGAAAAAATGAAAAAAAACCTCGGAATAAATTGTTAGTTCAATTTTATGAACAAAATGATGTAATAAATTGTTAATGAAATTTTATGAGCAAAATCGGGTAATAATTTTTAATTACATTTTATGAACACATCCATGTATTAAATGTTAGTTAAATTAATTCATCAGTAAATGCTATTCTTGTGTTTTGTTCAATTTTCTCCTAAATCATTCAATTTTTTTTTTTTTTTTTTTTTTTTTTTTTTTTTTTTTTTTTTTTTTTTAATAAAGAGACTAACTAATGTTTAATCTTGGTTAATTTGGTTTATATTAAAATAAGTATGTTGTAATTAATATGACAATAAAACATATAGCTTGAAATAAAACTATGACTGTCCGGTTCTTTTGTCTTCGACTGTACTCGATGCTACCCGACGAAAATCTGGGCAGCGGGGATCGCAGAGGATAGAGTAGGGTAGATAGCATTGGGCAGATCTGCACGGGGTAATACAATTTTATGGAAAACTGGACTTTGGATTTGCGTCGGGTTGCGTCGCGTGGCGTTGCATCGGGTAAGTGTGTTCCCGGCTTTAACTTTGCCGCGACCGACCCCACTAATATTGTATTGTGTTCCTTAATCCATTATGATCCAGATTGATATCACCCTCTGGACCTATCAGTCGTACAGACGTAGATAATCCTTTAATAATTACATTAGTACTAGATCTATTAGCGATTTGGATCAACAGCTTATATCGAGTACTATGTTTGTCGAATCGCGATCAGTCTGATGCAAGACAGCGGCTTTATTCTACCGAAATTAGGTGATGCAACGATAGTTTCGCTGCGTCTATTTGCGGCCTCATACGTAAACGTTTTATTTGGCTCGGATCGTGAACGGCGGCCCCGGCTGAGGTGAACGTCTGCATTGAAATCAGGCCCGTTTATACACGGCCCGACCAAACGGACGGGATATAGAATATTTTACAGGAGAGCTGGAGGATCACTGCCGGTCCTGAGGGTAGTTCATGGCATTCTCCTAGTTCGACTCTCAAAAACGAAACGTGCTTCAGTCCGACCAATTCCACTTGGGACATTCTTTGCAAAAGACTATTGTTATTTATGCTGCTAATATACATACTTACCGCCTGCACTCTATGTAAAATTGAAACAAAAAAACTATCACTTTTCTTAGAATAATCCCTTAATTGACCATATTTTACTAGCTCCCCTGGAAAGTTGGAACGGGCGAACTTAAAACTAGTCCATTACTGGAACTTTCCCGTTGGAATTCAGAAGCACGAATAACAATCTATTACCCCGGTCTCGATTTGAATCCAAAACTAATTTTCCCCCACCCGACCGAGCGATTTTGTGTTCTTTATAAGCACGAAATTCCCTTTGGGAAAATTTCGAATTATGCGCATTTGTTATCTCTCCGGTGATATATCGAATAAAGTTCGCACTAAGTTGACGACCATTATTCTCGAACCTTTCAATGGTGGCTACGACGCTCTTATTAGACTTGTAGATGCCGAGACTATGTTCTGAATTACACCAATTGGCTCAAATACATGGATTCAGAAGTCTTCAGGTTGTGTCATGTAAGTAAAAGTCATATCGTGGCAAAAGGCAAACGAACCATCCAATGAGTAAAAGTCGTCGACTTGCTAAATGATCTCGTGTAAGCAAGGAAATTGGTGATAATGAAAAGTATCGTCCGAATAATACAATTTGTTTTCTAAATACCTAAAAAAATAATTAATGTATTTCCGTTGGTTTTTATTATTTTGAACGTGTGGTGTTTAGTTACCGTTAATTGATGATTATTTGGAGGCCGTGAGATGCGGTCTGGTGTGACTTAGGTTTTGGAAAAACATTTTGTTTATCGTGACAACGTTTTGACAACGTGAAAATGTTTTGCTAAAACCTTCATCATACCAGACCGCATCTCACGATTTCTAAATAACTACTGAAAAATGTTTTTCCGTTTCCTTTCCGGAGGGACTTCTTCAGACTAATTTTTGGGTGGCTCTGCAGTTGACAAAGTTTCACAAATGGACAATCATGGTGAAGTTGTCGGTTTTGAAGTAAGATTTAAGAAATATATCGTGCACCGCACTCTGGGCTAATTAAAAAGACACCTGAGACTTTACATATTTGAAAACCATTGAAATTATATATTTTTACTATTGCTTTTGAATACTGTCCCTCTCCTTGGTTTCCTTGGAATTCGCTGATTTATGCAATCAAATAGGAAAAAGATCCAAAAAAGATTATGAAATGAACGATTTTCTAAAAAATATTACTGTCCGGAGTTTTTAAGAAAATTTCTTAGTTCCCAGTAGAAGTAATAGATAAGAACTCACGACCTTCAGCTAAATACGCCCCTGCTCTACCACTTGAGCAATCTTGACTTTGATCCACTCGGACAATAGTAAATAGTAAATTTCCCATATTTATTAATTTTATACTTCTGTTGTACGAATCATTTAGAAATAATTTATTTAGTTATTTTAAAAGAGTGTAAGTATTGCAATGTCATCATTACAGGAAGGCGTCCGATGAATCGAAATCACAATAGCTCAAGTGTTAGACTGGCGGCCGAAGGTCGTGGGTTCCAATCCTGCTCGTGTCACTAACTTTTTTATCTCAACTAAAAGCCTCAACAAAATAAAAGTTAGTAAAATTGTTCACTTGGCATTTGTTATGCTCATTATAAATTGTATATATAAGTCTTATTATCCATATATAAATATTGTTATGTTAACTATTATTTCAGACTATACTATTTATTAATTTTCCCATAATAAACTTAATAATAAATGAAACATCTGTGAAAACAAAATCATCGAAAAGATGATTGGTTACCCATCGAGTTTATATTTATTTAGATTTGTATTTAAAGAAAGATTTCCTGGGGAAGTTTAGAACGTTAGAAACACTGTGAATTACAATTTTACGGCGAGGAAAAGTGAAGAAAATCTTTCTCGTTTAACAACTTCTATTATCAACGATCGAAATCAAGTTTGGGCTTTAAAACTGTACCCGCTACGAGTCCTGACAGAGGCCTCATTTAATTATAGGGCGACATATAGTTAATTAATGATGGCGGAGAGGTGGAAATGGTATTTGTGGAGTCGGCCCGGTTGATGAGGCCTGCGGGGAAGAGCTGGTGAAATGTCAGTCGCGGGATAAGGCCAGCGGTGGACGGGAAGCCCCGTTTATATCGACGCCTGCCGGTGAACTCCGATCATCATTAATTAAACAACATATCGAATTACAACGATTAACAAATCGCTACATCTCGTTGATTCCCGACAGAGATAATTTACAAGAATCGGCTTTTAGTCTGGTAAAAAATCTCAGTAATACTGCATTTCCGTGAAAAACATCGCGGCACGTTGTAGCAGCGGAGAAATTATTTCTGATTTTCCAGTTAATTTGATCCTAAGATGATTAAGATTGTTGATTAAGCCTACTTTAAATTAGGATTTACTGCTCCGCAAGTTCGTGATTTTTTTCTGCTATCAAAAAGTCTTAAAAGACGCAATTATTTCCAACAATTGCCCAATTTTTCTTTTCTTTTCTCAAATTATAGAAATTGTTCCAAATTAATGATTGGGGGCGTTCAATTTAGGGCTGGGTTTTTCCCTTGTGAAGAAAAATTCAAACAGTTTTGCATTGCAAATTGGCTAAACCTCTCATGATGGAAGGAGAGTAGAAATGCTTTCTGGCGGATTAGATCGCCTCGTTTGTGAAAATATGAACGACGTTTAAATAAGACCCAAATAATGGCTAGGTTTTAATGAAATTTCTTTATGGGATAAACCATACATAATATAAAATGTTCGAATGTTGTTTGAACAATAGTTAATAAAAAAAATCTTTGAAGTTTATTTCGATAAATTAACAATAATACTCTAAGAATTATAACGACAGGCAACACGCCGAAGTCGGCCAATTTCGTTTTCATATCGTATCTCATTAAGGCGAAATAAATTGCGGATTGAAAGTTGGGGCTTTAAACCCAACTTTGGAGATTACGGTGAAAAATAGTGGGCCTAGAGCCGATGCTTTGAGACACTGTCCGAAAGTATTTGAACATTTCATCCAAGTTTGGAGAAAATTCTTGACGTCTAGCGGGCAACTAGGACTCCTGAATATTTTCATCCCTGCGTTCCTTTCTTTATTTGTGACGATAATAGGAGCCAATGCGTCAAAATATCGGACATCAAATTTATTCTTTGAAATGAATCCAAAACATAACATTACGCATAGATAAAACCTCGAGGACACTATTCGCCATTGTCTCGGCCGAGTATCCGATATGGTGGAGAAGCTTCAGAGTACATGAAGTACGAGCATTATAAGAGAGAGTGTAAAAGTTAATAATATTAAATAATGACCGAGTTAATATAACGCTCTGTCGGATTCGAATGTTCTCGAGATTCGAACCCAGGACCTCTACCTTCATACCTTGTGTTCATGGTTGTCAAATCAACAATTCACTCACACATCACTTATACTGTTTCAAACATTAGGCGCCTAAATCATTAGTTGGTTAAGTCTTGATTTCTTTCTCTGCTCATTTTCCTTTTTAATTTGTGTTAATGTAAGTAACTAGGGTCTCAGTTGCCATAAACAAATCTTAAACATACCAAAGGGAACTGGAATGATAACTTTCTTATCGGGATGATTTTTACTATAGCGTTCCTGAAATTATGAATGATTCATAGCTTTCTTCTTACTACATTAAGTAGCCGAATATTCACAAATCTGTCTTCTGTATTCACTGAGTTTAGCATTTAGTATATATTTTTATAGCATTTATTTGTTCAAATGGAAAAAAGTTAGTGTCACGAGCGGGATTCGAACCCACGACCTTCGGCTCAATACGCCCCTCCTCTAAACTTGAGCTATCATGACTTCGATCCACTCGGACATCAACTCCCCATTTCAGCCAGCAAGCGTTCGAACCTTAACCTCTTTTTGCCATTTTTCAATATGTTTCATTACTTATTAAATCTATTATATTTCGTGGTCTGATGGACACGATAACTATTTTTCAGTTAATTAATGTTTTTATGAAAGGAATTAGAAAAAATGAAAAAGTTAGTTTCACGAGTCAAGATAGCTCCAGTGGTTAGAACGGCGGGGTATTGAACCGAAGATTGACAGTTTTCATTTCACCCAATAACTTTCATAAAACATTAATTAATTGAAAGAAGTGATTTAGTCAATCAGACCACGAAACCTGATGGATTTAATAATTTTTTAATAACAAGATTGAAATTTGATCGACTGATCAGTGAACAAGTACGAACCGAGAGGCAAACGTTTCAAACTTTTTCAATAAAAGGGCGATAAACCTTTTGCCAAGATGTTTTACTAGTAATTCCAATATAGTCAGATCCTTTCCGGATTTAATTTAGTATAATTTTTTTTTTTGTAATTTTTACCCAATTGGCTACTTTATTGGAAATATTGTTTACAATTAAATTCCTATTTTTGTTTTGGTCTATAACTTGTTTTGGTTCATTTACTTAAATTTAATGTCATTTTGCATGTGTTCATTGCATTACCTCAAGTAATTTTCTGTTCCTTCTACCGAACACATTACCAACACTAACTATTATATATATTATATACAAAACCAACCGTTTTACGCCGTATCGTATAAACCTACGATGAACGGGAAGTGGACATACATATAAGTCTAATAAACCCCCCCTCCCCGTATGACCTTCTGAACTACAATCAAAAGAGAAACGGCGGTGGGCTATTTTTGCATACTTAACCTTTCTCAACTCGAAATGCTAAAACGCGTCAGATAGAACTTATATATTTTAAGAGAGTTCGCAACTGTAGAGGTTATATCAACCCTCAGAGTGCCGGTGTTTTTGAAAGAAAAAAAAAGCTCATTTGTAAGTATGTCGGCATCCAGCAGCCCTGCATTCGAACCCGGGATCTATATTTTACAGTGATGAGCGCCGTCTGAACTACTAAACCTGCTGCCACCGACGCCCCGAATCTGATAGAACAAAACGGCGAGGAAGGAAAGACTGATGTACAGAGAATAATTCATATTGTGGAGAGGCTACTTGCAATTTTCTGATAAACCTGGGGGATATTTATGTTTTAAACGCCTATCATGGGCAGATAAGCTCTTGAAGGGTGGACCAGTCTTTTATGAAGTTTGCCCAGTTTTCTTTCAAAAATTACTCTGGCCTCGTTCCAACACAAAAAATACGGGACGTCAAATTATTAAACGAGGAGGGAACTATTGTACTCGGCTCACTTTCTGAAAGATAAAGACAAGCGAGATTATGACCGGTTTTGTCCGTTGCTCTCTTGCTTATCGAGACGGCCATTGTGCTTCGTTTAATAACAAAAACTAAAAAAAAAAAACCTAATTTTTCAAAACACGGGAAATAAGCTTTTCTTCCTTATTTCCTTTTTACGGCATCGCGACTGGCTTAGGTATAATCATTTGAGAAAACAGTCGCCCCTTCGGCTACTCGGCGAGATTTAATTTGGGCCCAACTTTTTTCTCGGAGGGAAACGAGTTTGAATTTAAACCAGTTACGTCTCTCGCCGGCAGGAGCAAAAGTTTCAGACAATATTTTCATCTCTACCGCTTCATCATGGGGCTGCGCGAAATTATGAGCGGAAATTATTCACTTTACGCTCGCGAAATTGGCTGCTCCCTAACATTTAAGCTAAATGACCTGACCCCTTTAATTTTATCGTCAACAGGTCAACCCATCAATTTTACAAAGATCCATTGCGTATTTGGAAGAAAGTAACATTTGGGATTGTTTCGATTTAAGTTAATGAAAATTGGATCATCCGGATGAGGAAAAATACTGGGAAATGTGATAAGTTGCCGTCAAGAGTCAAGACCCCTTCGGATCCCTCTAATAAAGGTAATAACAGGTCGATGAATAGACAATCAGGGCTTATAAGACTAAGAGGGATGTTGGGACGAAGCAGACGAAGTGGCCGGAAAGCCTTCAATAATCCCCGGGTTCCTTTGAGCCGAATCGGGAGACTAATCTTGAAATAATATCCGCCCCTAACGGGCCTGCTCGAATGGAAATAGAACGGAACGCAAATAGGTTAGGAGAGAACACAGTTGTAAATAAATTTTCTTATTATCGTTATAATAAAATATCATAAATCAAACTATCCACATATACTCGTTAAAACATGATCTCGTTAAGGTGATAACATCTTGATTTATGCTAACGGAGTTAAGCCAATTTTCTTCATTTTATTATTATTAATCTCGTGAAACTTGTTACTAAGATGATAGATTTTTATACGGCCAGGAAGGAACGCCAGTTTAACGTTGTTAATATTTGTGGGATATTTAGTGACCGTTATTTAACGTATATTCAAAAATCGTGAGATCCGTCATGGTGTGAAGTAGGTTTTAGAAAAACATTTTCTTTATCGTGCCAACGTGTCGATCTTTATTGAGATCATCTTCAGGGCCTGGTATTGTCTAAACATTGTTTAAATTTTACAAATACGTACCAAAATATCCTTGCCTTGCGTTGTCTGCATTTCAGTAAAAAGGTTCTCTAATTCATAGCCCATACGAGTTTCTTCTCATTGTTGGCGATGACTTTCAGCATACTTTTAGCTGCGGGTCTATGTCTATCTAGTTGAAA
Organism: Cimex hemipterus; assembly: GCA_039619505.1. Taxonomy (NCBI): domain Eukaryota; kingdom Metazoa; phylum Arthropoda; class Insecta; order Hemiptera; family Cimicidae; genus Cimex; species Cimex hemipterus. The sequence continues at coordinate 23,067,864 of CM077099.1, read as the reverse complement.
TTTGTTCATAGAATCCCATGTTCTTCGTTCTTCTCGTGTAGAAATGCGTGGTGATTAGTGACCGTTAATCTATTTTTATTTAGTATTCGTGAGATGCGTTCTGGTGTGATGTAGGTTTCTTCATCGTGCCAACGTTTCAATCTTTATCGAGATCATCTTCAGTGCTTGGTATTGTCTAAACATTGTTTAAATTTTACAAATACGTACCAAAATATTCTTGCCTTGCGTTGTCTGCATTTCAGTAAAAAGGTTCTCTAATTCATAGCCCATACGAGTTTCTTCTCATTGTTGGCGATGACTTTCATCATACTTTTAGCTGCGTGTCTATGTCTATCTAGTTAAAATTTGTTCATAGAATCCCATGTTCTTCGTTCTTCTCGTGTAGAAATGCGTGGTGATTAGTGACCGTTAATCTACTTTTATTTAGTATTCGTGAGATGCGTTCTGGTGTGATGTAGGTTTCTTCATCCTGCCAACGTTTCAATTTTTATCGAGATCATCTTCAGTGCCTGGTATTGTATAAACATTGTTTAAATATTACAAATACGTACCAAAATATCCTCCGTAACAATTATTCTGGACACATAATAAAACAACTACAACACTAATACCATCCGCTAGTACCAATAAATACTACATTAAATCTGTCAAATACAGACAAACCAACGTACATATCCATGCCATTCATTCGCGGCCTATCAATTAAATTAAATACATTTCTTTCTTCCGATAACTTTAAAATAGTTTTCAAAATCTACGAAACAATTCACACAATTTTTTCCAAAATTAAAGATACCACACCAGTAACAAATAAATCTGATTTAATATAGAAAATCAATTGTTTAAACTGTCCGGGAACTTCCATCTGTATTACATCCCAAAAAAAAAAAAAAAAAAAAAATACTACAGCACTGGGTACCCACCATTTTGAACAGCAACACAATTTCGACTTCAACAATCCAAAAATACTACTCGCAGAACAAAACCAACGTAAACTTAACTTTTTAGAAATGGTTTACACCAACACGGATAAACAAAGCATCAATTGCAGAACAGACAGATGTAAACTCGGTCGCAGCTAGGCCGAAAACAAATCATCACATTCCACACATCAAACATTTCTACATAGTCTAATTCTTCAACAATTTTCCTTTCCCCAATGAACACCGTATGATCCTGAGAGTATTATCAGGCAGAACCATTACGAAGTTTTTTCCTCATTGTCGGCCCGTCTTTCTATCCCGACATCATTCTCCATCCCTTCAGAATCCATCGTTTGGAAACATAAAGAGCAAAACCAAAGCATAAAACCAATCTTCGAATGAATATAAAATTTTCTATCATTGTATGAATTTTTTCACTTCCTACATGTATTTGTAAAATTTGAACAATGTATTTAAATCTCAGACCCTGAAGATGAGCTCAATAAAGATTGAAACGTTGGCCGATAAAGAAGATGTTTTCTTAAACCTACGTCACACCAGGGCCGCATCTCACGACCTCTAAATAACAATTGTTAACATTTTTTTGATCTGATGGTTTGTGTACTCATTCAGGCTGTTGTCTCGTATTAAATGTTTTGTCATTAAAGGGCTCAACATAACATAAAAAGAAGTTATACATTTTCAGTACCAGCGATGGTCGAAAGAAAATAACAATATATACATTATCCACTAAAATATAATAAAAATGCTATTTTAAAAAGTATCGTTTTGATGAAAAACGCTTCTTTACTGTATGATTGAATATTTTCCTTCCCATGGAACGTTATGGATTTACCCGGTTAATTGTTCTTTTCTCCCTGAAGAAGACCGATTGCCTACCTAACAAACTTTTTGTTTCAAAGAAGCATTAAAATCAGGCAGATTTAATTACCAATTTGCCCTCGAGACGGTTTTACAAACTGACTCGACCATCAGCCCTGACTTTTACGTTAACTAACCGAGGCCAAAACGGTTTCATCAGCAAAATTAGCCTTTTGTCGAAGATAGAAATATTTTCGGGATTCATAGGCTTAAGCGTTTTATTCTGTATCTATTTCGCCATGTAGCGTAATGTCGCAAGATGTTTTAATGGTGTTTATTTGGTGATTTCGATTTCATTAATTTACCTAATTTTCTGAAGTATAATGGCACTATTTATTCAGCCAAGCTTCCAATGCTCAATGATATTTTAGTTGTAGGTAATGCTTTTCAATCTGGTCAAGAAATTTTGATATTTCTTGTATTATAGAACAAGATTTACCATGAATAAATAATGGATCTGATAAAACTGTCGAGTGGGTACAACTGTCCGTCACATCGAATCACGATTACATCAATTTCGCATCAGGCGACACATTGTCACGTCCGCGATCTCGTTTTCAGCTTACCAAATGATCTAATTCCTAAAAGATTCGATAATTATTTCTCTCTGACCCGAGCTGCAGCGTCAGAATGGCTTTTCCGCTCGGACGATATAATTGAGGTTCAGGCGAAATGTCCCATTGTTCGGTGCAAAGGAAAAAAGAAGATACACACAAAAATTAAACTAATGGGACGGCCCCTTGATCGTGATGACTGTCTTCATCCAGGCGATCTTGACCCGAAAGGGCGCAACGAAGAGATGCGTGAGAGAACGTTTCGTCCTTGGCGGCCAGGATCTTGTCTTTTTTTCTTAGCCTTTTGCTCCCAATTCCAGCACTGTTTCCTGTAATTGTCACTTCCCGGATAATCTGACAAATCGTAAACAACCGGAAGGCGAGATAGAAGAAAGACGTTTACGCGCGTTGAGATTTTTCTAAAAACCAGTGTGGCCTCTTTTACATTAACTTGCATTAAACAATAACAATAAAACTGTTATCAACATGTCGTAGTAAATGTCAAACCGAAACCCACTGTCACGTACAGTCGCAGCGTCACTTTTGGTCTTAATGCACTATTTTGAGCAAAACCTTTGTAATAGATTGTTAGTTCAATTTTATGAGCACAACCATGTAATAAATTGTTGGTTAAATTTTAAGTTTTAGAAAAAGTTATTTCTGTTTTTCTGTAAGTTTTCTACCTAACCATAATAAGTAAATAATTTTTATAAAAATTTATGAATTATTGATCTGGTTTAATTTGAATAGCATTAAAATCAGCATGTTGTAATTAATATAACGACAAAATCATTATTATTCCTCTTCGTCGTTTAAATGTTTTAATCTGCAGAAATAAATGTATTAACCTTTATAAATATTCATTTCTTTTCACCCCTTCGGGTCTATTTTCTGAATCTCCACGCCTTATTTCAGCTATCGTGTATTTTACTAAAAGAGTATTTACTCCCCCTTACCTGTTTAATAATCCTAAGAACTTCCGAACTGTAGTTTGGGCGTTTCCGTCCATTGGTCTGCTTATCCTCGCCTTTAGATCTCACCGGGTTTATAACCCTGATTCTCCACGTTTGATGATGAATCTGATGTATATGT
>CM077099.1:23037627-23064313 GCA_039619505.1 Cimex hemipterus | reverse complement strand
CAAACACACTTATCTGCACCACGTGCTTATGAAGTCCGCGCCGATCATTTTTTCTTACATATCTCCCGCGTGTAAAATGTTTTCGCAGCAACCTGCTCATCAATACTGTCAGAAAACATAAATCGAATGGGGAAAACGCTTTTTTATGATTATTAATTATATATATAAATATTTGTTTATTTCTATCTATGTGTGTATGTGTGTATCCATTGGCAGGCAAAAAATCCACCCAATTAAATGTTTTCTTAATAAAAGAAACTGCTACCCTTAATTTGTCTCCTTGTTTTTGTCGAATGTTCTAAATAGGGAACGTAAACATACTTAATCCTTAATCAAAACAAGGATAAAGAATTTTTCGATGTTTTCTTTTTACGGAATTGAAAATGTTTATTCACTCCCACTTGAATTCTGAAGCAATAAACTGTTTAGTTTTCATCTTTGTTTTCTTAATTTCAATTTTTAAACTTAAAAATACCACATAGGATATAGCGCTAAGGATGTTGCGCGTGGTTTGGCACTTTCTGATGATGGACGTTCCATCATTCCAGCGTTTGTTCCCTAAAAAACTCTGCGAGTCGCCGTTAGACTTTTCGAGAAACTAGGTCCTACCTAATATTATTAATAACTTAATAACATTAATCGAGTCGAAATTTATAAATTAATCAAGCCTGCCTCTTATCGACTCAATATTTTTGTTTTGCAATTACCCGGAACACTTTGGTTTGGAGAGGAAAAATTTTTCCTGCTGATGGAGCATGTCCCCACTGCAATATGAAGTAAGAAATATGGCCATGTTTTTATAAACATATCTGTGTAAAATATATCAATAAAATATATTTGAATTTAATATTTTTATTAGATCGACATAATCACATTAAAAAAGTGTATGTATGCCGATTCGAACCCGGGACCTTTGCCTTACATTATTAAGCGCCGTGTCAAAGCTTAAACCTTGTTGCCATTGCCAAGGAAAGTTTAAGTAGAGATCGTTTAAAAAAATTAATTAGATTATAGAAGATTGCGGAACAGCCATGTTGATTTTTACAAAGTCCGATTTTTTATATTTAACTGTCTACATTCAGAACCAGAAAACATACAGTTCGTAATTTGGTCTTGACCATTATATAATATTACATATGCATTACTATGAGTTTGCGACAGAATTATTGCGAACAGATAATATACCACTAACATTTTTTTTTTTTTTTAATTTCAATACTCAACGATCGAAAGATTGATCGACTTTGATCAAGATTATTACATATTCATAACCATTAAAATGTTCATTAATTACTATAATTAGTATATAAATAACATTTCCATTTCTTTCTAACACACAAACTATCACATTTATTTTTTATTAACAATTTATTAGAAGCGACAATGTGCATAATTTTACAAGAAAACGCACATTACATTAAGACTTCAAATTTGCATAATAAGGCGAATCAGGACCTAAATTTAAATAAGTGGTAGTCTTCCCTTGGAAAAAACAAACAATTGATACGTTTGAACCTGGGAGAAACACCATAGAATGTTTCTATATATACTTGTATTATTTATGTTAAAATCCTACATTTTTCTTTTACATAGGTACCACTAATGATTTATTTAAAAATAAATAAATTTTTTAGATATCAAGCCTTGAAGATTATCTCACTCGGAAGTACATTCACTCGAAATCCTGTTTCATATGTGTGGTAAGGCGACCTTGCGCGCAATGAATTATTGAATTATAAAAGGTTTCTTAATACAGGCCACGAAATTTTAGATCAGAAAGAAAGAGAAAGTTTCACTTTCGACGTTTAAGCTGTTCAGATAAAATCTGTCTTACGTACTACACAATTAATCGAAAATTACTGAATTAGAGATTATCAGAGTAACGAATACGAAGAAAAGCATTAATGAAAACATATAAAATAAATTTATTTTGTAAATTTTTAGACAGTACGATTATTAATTATTATGACTAGTTTGTTTTTTAAGAGTCTTCTAAAAGTTAAGTTAATCATAAATATTAATTTTTAGATTTAAAAAAAATCACCATATTCAGAAATTTTAAGAAAAAACTAGAGTTTTTCTAGTTTATATAAGAATATAAGAAAAAACTAAGAAAAAGTTTTTGATGTTTTTGATTTAATTACTTTTCGTTTCGGTTGAACTTTTCGTTTGCCTAGTCGTCATAATTACACATACACACTCGTAGATACACTACTAAGTTACTACTACACCCAAATGATAAATAAATAAACATACTATCAGTTTTACTTTTTAATCTAAATTCATGGTTAGATTACAATTTTAATTTCAAGTGGTTACAGCCGCGGTGTATGAGCCTAAGGTCGTGGGTTCAAATGTCACTTTCTTTTCATCTCAAACAAGACCTTATATTAAAAATTTAATTAATTAAAACTGTTTATTAATTTGTGGGGTTTAGTGACCGTTATTTGAAGATTATTTGGTGGTCGGGAGATGCGGTCTGGTGTGTTGTAGGTTTCATAAAAAAGTTTTCTTTATCGTGACACGTTTCAATCTTTATTGATATCATCTTCAGGGCTCAAAGTGTTTGTTTTCTGTGTAGATGTGTCATTCTTGTCTGTCGTGTTGAGAGTGCTCGTTGGTCTACAAATAACCATTAACAACCGGGCACTCTCAACACGACTCACAATAATGACACATCTACACAGAAAAAATATACTTCGAGCCCAGAAGCTGATCTCAATAAAGATCGAAACGTTGGCACGATCAAGAAAACGTTTTTCTACACCCTACGTTACACTGAACCAGATCTAAAGGCCTCCAAATAATCACTATTTATTAATTTTGCGTTGCTATATTTTCTAATAAATTCAAACATGCATTCCTGTTTCTAGATTCTTTTTATTGCAACTAGCCCAGCGGAAATCCCGTTGTCCTCGATTTGCAAAAAGATTACAACCACGCGTACAATTAATAAAAACAGGCTAATTTATTCAAATAACTCTAATTATTCACTCCTTCTTTAAAAATATATTTTCTGAATTAGAGCGTTTTATATAAAATCAAGAAACAATAATATGCTTGTCAATAGCCAGTGTTAATTGTTCCACCGGTCAAAAGTAAACATACTGTACATGCAGCAGATTGACGTGATGCGTGCCACTAGTTACAACAGCGGCGCATCAAAATGGGCCGCGTGGCATGTTGAAAATACATAAATCAACACTAAATACCAGCATAAACAATAATTTCGACTTGATGCAGACAAGTTCCTTTTTTTACCACACTTTTAAAAGCGAAAATTGGCTCAAATTGCCGTTTATTGGCCCCCCGTACAATTTTGGACGAGCAACTCGGAACATCAAATGACATAGTTTTGAAATGGCCTACTTTCAAGTAACGAAGTTCTCTTTTTTCCTGATTCCAAATCCGGCAATAGTTTTTGTTTTTAAAATGTTTAAAAACAGTAATATAAATTCAAAAGTTTAATTGTTTTATATTAATTCAGTTCAGTCATCTCTTCTCTAAGAGGTTGTGCTGTTTTTTATATGTTCACTCCGGCAATGGTATTTTAATATTATTATTCATTTTTAAACAATTTTATAGCGAATTGTTAAGGCAAAAACATTTAGATGTAATCAGAGATCAGTAAAGACCCCTCTATACGGAGCGACTACAAAATTCATTCTATGGGCTTTGATGTTCTATCAAAGTATAATACATATATATAATATCACTCGCACATCAATAATCCGATTAACTGGTTTGAAATCGAATCTTAGTACAAAAGATTTTATCAGAGGACAATCCAGTAAGTTACTTGTTTTTCGAACTATTTGGAAACAGGTAAAATTATACTAAAAACTTTCAAATGTTAATGAATAAACAATTAAATATATAAAAATTTTGGACTTGTATATCACGCTGGTTCACAGAAAATGAAAGGTTTTACATTTATTTTGCTTATCTACCTTTAGATTATTATTAAAAAATGAAACATAAACCAGAATGTCGGGATGTCATTTTCATTACAAATTTTCTTGTTATTGAATTCTGCAAAGAAATCATAAAACACAGAACATATTTACACATTTCTGAATTCAATTCGATATTATCGAGGGTAATAAGCAAGCAAATACTGCCGTAGGCTACAAGCTGTTCCACGGATTGATCGATCCAATTATTAAGTTGACACAACAATAACGGTGAGCGTTAAAGAAGAGATGGAAAATTTACAACTTCACATAACATAATGTGTGTGGAAAGAGTATTGGTCAAAGATGCGCGCGCGAGTGAGAGTTTCAACTCTAAAAAACCAACCATAAACAAAAACTAATTTAAAAAAAAAAATAAAATTGAAATTTGATAGCTGTGACTGATGAAAGAATCTTCACTTCACCCTTTTAGGGTAATAAGAGCCCAGGTTTTGCAACATTTTACTCCACGAGTGAGATGGGTTTTCAGTTGAGCTAATTTTCACTGCAGTAATACTTTTGAGAGTTAATAATTTTTAGAAGGATATGTATTGGCTCATTAAAAATAGGTCATACGAGGTTGACTCACGGACACCTGCTTTCCGGCGAAAGCCCGCAAGGGTGCCCTTTATGAAGAGAAAGGTTGTTCGATGACAAAGTCAGATTAATGGTAGTAACCAAGATCAACAAAACAGTGGTGCTAATGTTTTCATTCGTTTAAGGCATTGTTCATAGATGTAAGTAAACCAATAACTATTTAAAATCATCGGTCCATCGTTTAGCAAAATAGTTTAAACTGATACAATAGCACACCCAAGTCAAAGATGTAAGCGTGGGACGGCTATATCGCGAAGTCATTGGGCATAAAACGAGTTTACAAGCCAAGTTCAAGTGGATATGACAGGAGTATCGTTCGCCTGTAACCAACCGAGTATCCATATTCACGCTGATCCGTCTTAGCTCCGACTGTTAACCCTGCCCCCAGGGGCGGTTGAGAGCTTAGCTCGAACGTGGTATTCTGCCTGTAATTGTCGCAAACGTTTTAAATTCCCGCTGCCAAGGATTTGATGCGGAGCGTGGGAAAGGTTTTTCATCTCCCCCAGCTCCCCAGCCGAGCCGTCTCATCATTGATATTAGCTCTGGTACATTTGAGTTGGAAACCGCTTGAATTCAAATTCTCTCTCTCCCTTTCGTGATTTAAAGGGGATATGAGAGGTATTCGGGGAAAAATCCGCTTTTTGGCTTAACGACATTGATTCCGCTGAAGTCTGACAAGCAAAGAATAACGGTTATTGTTTCGTCAGGAGGTGTAAAAAAGAAAAAGGATGACGATAATCCTCCTCAGCTCGGCGTTTAATGATTAACGTTCAACGGAGAATCCAGATTATAATAAAATTTGTTTTACGATTACGCCTCCAGCGTTCCAAATCCAAGGGGATTATCCTTCACACCTACGTAATTTATTCTACAAATAAACAAGTAAACGCCAAAAATAACTTTTGATAATATGATTTATTTATATTACGAAAAATATGTTCACGTATTAATTGATTATAACAATTTTTGCAATAAATTATATCAAGTGATACAACACCCCAGGGCTGGGACAGACAGAAGTATTCGTTAAAAAAAAAATTCGCCTGTACTTACTACAGCCGTCCTTCATCCAAAGCCGAACAGAGCACAATAATCCCATCTGATGGACTCAGTGCAAAAGGCTTTTAAGCCACCTCACTCATACATACATGGACACGCGCGCGCGCACACACATATAAATTATAGAAGAGCAAATTTTTATTAAAGAATTAATTCGTAGCCAGCAAATAGTTCGTACGTTTGTTGGCGTAATTTCCCGTGATTACAACCCTTACGCTATGGATACCCATCAAACCTCGCTTTGGCATTCATAAAATGAATGATTTAGAGGCAAGGAGGTAGTCGTTCTATGGAGGGTATAGTTTAAACGTCTACAAACTATTTATGTAGCCCATCGGCTAAATACAAAAACTTCTTTTTTTCAAACGAGCAATTGGCTTTCGTTGGTAGAAGGCTGGAAGAGATTAAGGAGAGAATTATTATATTGTGCAAATTTGCAAACCATTCGTTGATGTGAATCGTTCTGGCAGGCTTTAACAGTAACGAGGTTGATACACTGAAATGTCTTATTTTGCTTTGTTTATTGTATACTGTTCATCTATAGGATGACCCATCATCCTAACAACCCATCACAACATGAATTATTGTATACAATATTTTAGACTAAAGATGGGGAAACACACCCCAACAATTCTGAACAGATGAATCGACAACCTACTCTCCTGGCCAACTAGTCTTTACATCGGGTGGCAAACCTACTCACTCTATGTAGGGGCCAAGCCCCTGAGTGTTGACACGCTGAGGAAAGTCCGAACCCCTGAGGCGGTTGCCCCAAAATCAGGTGTCCCTGTGTCAATTAAGTATAGCCTATTTTCAAACTGTTGAGCCCGATCTCTTCGTTTCATTGTTGTTTTGTTTATTATACTTTAATATAAAATATAATTGATTTTATCACATGCGGGCACACCATTGGTTGGATAGTGGCAAACAAAATTTACATGTGGTTTCTTTTTTTCATAATAAAGTAAAAACATTGTTAACATTTACTTTGGAAATTTCGGGAATTTACACCCATCGTCTATATACGTTACTACGTTAATTTAATTGTTTTTGTATTTTTTTTCTCTCTTTTCTCTCAACTTATTTTTGTACATTTGTAAACCGATGAACTCTGATAGATAGATGGGACGATCCATGTCCATAATGCTTTTGTTCTTTAATTTAATGTATTTTTTTAATATCATTATTATATTTCTTTAATCGATTACCAATTTGTTTTGTTTGACAGATATACAGTTTATCACTTATTTATTAATCTTTAATTAGAGGTATAAACTACTTATTTTATTTACAGGCTTACTGAATGTAATCAACACCATATTGTGATTTTTTCGGATATAGTGTTAATATAAGTCAAGAGAATTTTTTAATATTATTTTCATTTTGTTCTTCTTTTTTGTAATATTTGAATTCTGACCAGGTTTAGTGATATTTTCTGAGAATTTTGAGTTTTTACATTATTTTTAATTTATATTTTGAATATTTTTCTACTATAAAAAGGATTAAGATAAAAAATAAATTTTAACAACAATAATATTATCAATATATGATAATATAGTTTTTTTATAAACAAACCCAATATTTTTAAACTTTGGCCCAATCTCATAAAATAATATTAAGACTGAAAAAGCCCCTTAATGTAAAATAAAAATTATGAAATATATAAAACAAATTGAAATTATAATACAAAAATTTGTAAGATAAAAAATTTAAAAATAACCAAAAAATTTTTAAATTTTAAAAATATTATAATTTTATATTTATATTTTTATTATATACATAATTTTAATAGAATTGCAGTTTTTTTAATTGGTAACCCTTCTTGGCCACGGGCCTGTTAGCAAGTAAATTTTTCTTTCTTTTTCTTTTAGCAAGTACTTAAAAATTATACAAAAATGTATAAAAATAAACTTAAATTAGTGATTAAAGGTTGTCATATCTAATTCTGATAATATACAAGGTAAGCTTTTAGTAAACTTATGTGATAAATGAATATTAATGTTATGGCTATGTATTTTTATAAATAATATAAATAGCTTTCTGACGGTGGGTGTAAATACCCGAAACGTCCAAATAAATGTTAATAAATTATGTTTTTACTTTATTATTGTAAAAATCACATGGAAATTTGGTCTACCATTAACCAACAAAAAAATATGTTTTTATTTTAATTTAAATGTCCAAAAAATTGTTGTTACGTTACACTAGACTTTCAAAGGAGCAAATTTCATGTGAGAAGAAGCGAAAAAGAGCAATTAAACGAGTTTATACGGTAACAGCGTTTTTTTGCCAGCAACGCGTTAAAGGAGTAAATTATTGACCTCGCCAAAATGCGTAATGACCACTTCCTTCCAGTAGGAGAGGCGGGTAGTGCGTAACAAGAGCATCTTTCATAATAACCAGCCGCTCCTGGGGGACGTCCGTAAATTGTCGACACGCCCCAAAAAATATAAGGGCAATAACAATGGAATTAAGGAAGCCCCGGCCTTTTCAGAGGCGAAAAAATTGACAAGGGCAAAACGTGAGGGAGAGGCGGCCAATTTTGACGTCAAAGGCCGACGGATTTTGACAAGCCCGATTCAGGCGGTGGCCCGTGCCACTTTTAACTTAGTTGAGATATTAGGTGAACCGATGTGCCATACTGAGTCTCTGCAGAATGTTCTTCGTATTAAAGGCATTTCTGAAATTCCCACAGGACCGGTCAGTCGGACTGTCTCATGCCAGAAACAATCCGTTCGGATAAATTAAGACATGTTTCGAATTGAAACTGCTATAATTACAATTTCATGAACACAGTACATAAATGTTTGATATTCATTGTCTGTCGAATAAAATATAAAAGCCAAATTGAATAAAATATTCAGGTGAAACATCCACTTATTCTAAAAACAAGTGTCAGTAGGGTTTCGAATGGCTAATTGATCAGATTTAATTGCTTTTCCTATGCTGTCAATACGATGTCCTCCCTCTTGTTGTATTATTCAACAGACACAATTACAGGTATTACATTTCCATATCCCATCCCAGGCACAAAGGTAGCCTACCAAAATACGTTTTGTTTCGCTGGTTTTCCGTGTCTACTTTTTGCCACTTTCTAGTTTTCTATTTCACAGCGGACATCGATATGCACAGAGCACAATTTTTCACAGTAGTAGATTCCACTTACTTTCTATTCAATATTAATCCATTTATGGTTTAGTGTCAATTGACCAAGATACTTCTTTTAATTAATTATTCTTTTTATATTATATATATTTATTTTATATTATATACATTTTTGGTTAAGATAAAAAAAAGTCAGTGCCATGAGCGGGATTCGAACCTTCCGCTAAAATCGCCGCTGCTCTACCACCTGAGCAATCGTAATTTCGATCCTCTCGGACACGAAATCTCTGGAGGTGAAGGTCTTGAAAATAGCAAAACTGGGAAAATTCGTAAAGTTGTAGGTTGAGAAGGAGAGTACTGTCCGAAAGGATCGAAGTCACGATAGTTCAAGTGGTAGAGCAGCGGCGTATTTAGCCGAAGGCCGTGGGTTCAAATCCCGATCGTGAGATTCACTTTTTTATATTTCTATTCAGTATTCAAACGAAAGGACTTTCGTTATGACAAATCGTTTCAATGTCTATTTTGTGTGATTATGTCACCACAATCACTACACAGACTTTGTAATACATCAAATTTATCATTTAGTTACAATTGAAAGAGGGTTTCTTTTGAAATGCAAGTAACTTCTCGACAATAGGAAGATTTGCTTCTGTTCCACTAACATTTTCATTGAACCCCATTATTATTAATTGTTATCATAATTATTGCTTATTTTTATTAAATTAAAGTTGAATAATCATTAAATTTTTCCTATACCGGGATAGGGTCAAATTTCCTTCAACATAAATATGTCTAGAACAATTCGTTACTTTAAACAAATATATTGCCAAAAAGGGCGCGACTTCAGTTTTTAAACCAAGGCTAATCGCTTAGGTTAGACGCTCATCTTCTCAAACGAAAGAACAGACATTTCAAAATGCAACATTTGAACACCGGCCAAAACTGGATTACTTGATCGACGAGTGATGCGCTGCTTCACGATGGAGCCGGTCAAAAATATATTCACCAATGGTAGTAGGAAAAAATTAAACATGCAACTTCATATTTAAAGAGTAAACTGATTGAAATGAAAGAAATAGTGTGGAAGAATATCAATGGAAAAACAAACGCAAGCTGGTAATGCCTAGCTCGTCCACATCACAAGGGGCCATGTGGTACGTCTGTACAGTTACAACCTGAATCATCTTTGGCCGTGTAAGTTCTCAATGAATTTTTCGTGGAACACAATACTATAAAAACTAAAGTTTACCAGAAACATCTAAAATACTGCTGTTCAATTTCATTTTCAGACCAATGATGTGACATGCTGCACCAATAGGTGGGGGTCACAGGTTTTTTGAAGACGTTAAAACAAGGCTAATTGTTTATCGAACGAAAAATTCCGTGCCACAGAACTGTACAGAATGTGTTGTATTCTCAGAAACTGATATGAATCTATTTGTCCTTTTTAATTTCCAATTTCATTTTGAATACAAAACGGTATCACAACCGATGGACCGTTTGAATAATATGTTATAGACCGTATATGACAGAATATGTTATAGACCAAAATTTATATTGACAAAACGACATAGAGGATACGGTTCAAAAGTTAAAGTTAGCAGTCACCGATTTAAATTAAGTGTATAAAGAAAGTTGTAAATAAAAACATCGATAAATAAACTATGGGCAGTGCAGGCAGATTTTAAAAGGGTCCTACTGACAAAAAGAGGAAACTCAGTATTTCGTAGGCTATATAGACACGTTGTGATGCAAATCAACATATTAGACAAAAAAAAGGTTCTAGATAATATCTGTATATAATAAGGCCTAGTAAGAGGAAAAGTCCTTCCTCTAAATTATTCATTTTTCATTTCTTGTTAGGTATATGCCCAATCTGAATTCTGGTTAAGATGGTTTGAACAAAGTATTTTATTACATCAGTTTGTGACTGTTTTATCAAACAGTAAAACCTCACCCACAGGTACTTTCAAGACATCCGTGGCCACTCTGTATTATTAACTCTCTATCGCACAAATACAGGGACACCACAAGGAAGTATCTTAGGACACATCCTTTACACGGTATAAACCGCAGACATACTCTTCCAGAAACGATCCTTACTACCTATACCTTTGCTTCCTTAAATTCCTGTAATTTCAACCGGTAGAAGGTGACCACAATCATACTAAAATGTGAACATGTCACATTCACCACTTGGAGAATCCCTCTACCACTAACGATTTACATGGAACACTCACACAACTCAAAAGACAAGACTTAAACATACAATTCAAAATTCTCCAACGACTGCTGGATAAACAATCAACACTGACTTTAAAAAATAAACGTCTCATTTATATAAACAGACCCATTTGAACATGCGGCATAGAACTTTGGGGTTCTCAAGAAAACGTTCCAACCTCCAACATATCCAATACAATCAAAAATCCTTCGAACGAATCAATGCTCCTTTCTAGGTATATAATCCTACCATTCACAATAACCTTAATATCCAATATCTATCCCCTTATAGTAGTGAAAAACCTCTACAGCCAGTTTCACATACAAATATTCAGACATACAAACTCTCATCAGGTCAGAAACCTTTCAGCCAGCACCCTTCCAAATAATCCTCCTCTCCAACGGCAGAATCGTCAACCTCTGAAGTGACAGTAAATATAGTGGAAGTGAATAATGCTAATATAAAGGAGAAACAACTAATGAGTAATTTTTTTTCTATTTATGTATATTTCGCGTTCATTTTATTTTGTTTTACGTTGTAAAATGCTATCAAATTTACTTGAGCGCAACAATTAACGCAAGTGTGAATGAATAAAGAAAATTAAAATTCCCAATTACAAATTGTTGAACAAATCGTGCTGTCAAGGAAGGGGTCCCATTAAGCTGCGGACGCTATCCATGCTTTTTCGTAATGTGAAAACTTTTACACTTTGAACTTTTTCTTTACTGTAAAAAATTTAATAACCACCTTTATCTATCTACCTATTTATATTTGTTTTATGTAAGTCATCAACTTTCTCTAGGATATATCTAAAGCGGTATAATTCGGTAACTGTTTCATTGATTTCTTATGCTTGTAAAGCGTTCATAAAATGTTTGTATTTTCTCAATCTCTTATAAAACTGGTGTTTTTCCATTCCAAAGAATATAGATTAAATTTACGTATTGGCCAGGAGTTAAACGTGAAGTGTGGGCCAACATGCTTCAGGTGGCATGCGATTACGCTATCACTTTAAAACGCCTTCGGCCTCTATCGAATGCTAGGGGATGCTCCAGGAGAAGAGAAGAGATCTCTAGAAAGGGATTTTCTCACAATAACCTAACCCGATTTATCCCGGCCTTTCACCTAAATTGTATAGCGTCTTCCACGCCAACTTGAATACAAAATCCACCCGACAATAAAGGATTATGTTACCATTTTTCCCTTACAACCTTCTCTCGTATCACTGTTCAAATTGGAAATATACACAATAACTGTCACGAATTGTTATTTCGACCACAAAAAGATGACGTTTCTCGTGTCTAAAATAGCACCAGTTTTGTAGTAATCAGACGCTCTTTTAACACCAACCTGTCTAATGTTTTACGCAATTTACCCTTGAGTTGAATCGAAGGAGTTAAGGTCTTGAATGTTTCTTACCCAGGGGATTTTGAGATTTTGTTCAGCCCTTTTAGCCGATAGCCGGGGAAAGGTGGAGTTTCATGTTAACTCCTGAGAGCGTTATTTCCGCAAAGTACACGTAAAGGCTATACGACGTCCTATTCGTTTCCTGAATCTCCTTTCTGTCCCTTCCTGACTCTTTTCAAGCTCTTGTTTTGCCGATGTGGGCTTCGTTCCGCTATATGAGCATAGATATGTTCATCTAATACGCAAACTAACAAGTTACAACAGTAATATTCTATGCTAGTATAACAGTATTACTGCTATAGCAAATATTAATCAACCATATTATATTCTATTTTATAAGCAGAATGTTTAGAATCTATGTGTGAGTGATCAGATAGTCTGGGGTGACCAACCTAGCGACTGAGCGAATAAATGAATGATTTACTGGTTTGCGAGGGGCTGAGGAAGTGAGATTAAGGTAATGAGTTCGCGAATGAATGAATGAGATTCTGAGCGAATGAATTAGTAAAAATGACTGAGTGAATGTAATAATGACTGAATGAGTGTATTATTTCCTTACTAAGTGAGGATTGACTGAATGTCTGAGCTAGTGATTGTAAGGTATATGCGTGTGTTAGTAATATCAATCCGAATTATGGATCATTAATGATAAGTTGAGAAGGAAACTTTTATTTGTGCTCTGAAGTTTGACTTACTAACTCCAGAAAAACACATTAACGACTTGCGAGATCTCATTAAAACAGTGCGACGAGTAACTAAATCAAAAAAGAAAAGAAGGAAGGCCTTTAAAATTAGTTCAGTCTAAAAAGAAACACGTTCTTACCTCGGGCAGTTTGAATTTTTTTACCGGACTATAATCAAGCTATATTTAAATTTTACGGTTCATTGTAAAAATAGTATTCGACGATTCTCTGTTCTGTGGTCTGTGTTTATTCAATTATTGAGTAAATATATAGAAAGTAAAGTATTTCTTGTCAAACACGAGGGCTTAACGTGCAACTCCTGTTGGTTGCGCGGACCTGGGGTCAGAAACACTTTACAACACTTTTTTAAAATTATTCTCAAAATAGATCAAGAGCAAAGCCAGGATTGGTTCCATTAGCTTGGTAAATACGAATCGGATGCTGTCAAAATGCATATGAAGAAAAACAAATCAAGTTCAGATGAAAAAGGGACAAATTGTTTTTTTATCGGTTTATTGGCGAGTCACTGAAACATTTACAGCAGGTTGATCTCCCTCACCTTCCTGATTCACCCTCGCTGCATTTCGTTCTGCCGTAGAACGCAAAATTCAGAGGTCTAACCATATCCCTTCAAGGGCTATCGGCGGCTATTTCTCCTAATCTTCCTAATCCTAATCCTATCTGCATATCCTGTCTTCATTGACATCTAAATCTTTATCCATTGAGTTGCCTTTTTCCCCCCTTCCTCTTCCATTTTATATGACTTTCGAGTGATGTTAGTTTCGAGTAGAAAGAAATAATTGGCAATTCGCAGGTTGGAGGTTCTTATCTACAATAGTTATTTCCTGCTGTTTGTCTGTTCGACCAGCAGTATTTCAACTACAAGGTTATCTGTATCCTTGGGGTGCCAGTGTATTTGAAAAAAATTACCATTTATAATTTATCGATTTCCAATGCAGGGGTAGGATTCGAACGTTTATCATTTACCTTGTAGTGTATTAATGGTTGATGAAGTTTTGCTCTACACCAGAATACGGTGTAACCTTCTCATTTCCTGCCGGGTTATATGCACTCATTTGCAATTTATTTACGCGAAATAATTTGTCAAATCTTCCTTATTAAAATGGGTAAAAAGCGTGCCGTAATCGACTCTGTGTACCGAGTGATATAGCCTCCATCCAAATCGGAAGGGTGGTTAGAGAGGGTTTGAATGATATTTTTGTATATACCGAATTTTGTTTATAGCCAGTTGTAATCACTGTTAGATCTAGGAATTATATATTGTTTTCTCTTTCTCTTGCGAACTTTGCGTTTTTATGTAAGAAGTTCCCGTCAGTAGTATGAATGTATAAATTTGTGAATTTACTTATTGGAATTTAGCTGTATTTGGGTTACCGAAGACATAGTCCATCTTTCAATGTGTTTATGTATTTGTTCTTTCAAGGTAGCATTTTGGATATGAATTGAAGTGAATGATTATATAAATTGCAATCCTCTAAATCACTAATATTGTTTAATGTTATTCTTTCTGTGTTACTGTAACTGAATGTTACATGATCGATGCTAACTATGCTCGCATTCCAATTTTAATACCGTTAAATATCTTCATACAATAAAGGTTTTAAGTATTTAATTAATATTATAATTGATTTTGAAATTGTTTTTTAATACTAAAAAGGGTAAAGAAGAAATAAAACGTGTACTCCATTGAATTTTAGCAATTAAAATATTTTAGCTACATTTGAATATTTTATTCTTATACTGGTGAGTTTCCACACGCAAAAAACAATCGAAGCTTTTGACGTTAATGTTTTAAAAGTTATGTTGGATGAATATCAGTAAGGTGAGATCAACAAAAAAGAAAGGGTTCCTATTACAAACGTGCGTTCTTCCCGAGATAACGCGATAAACAGGGCTAAGTGCAATTTGCACGACTAGGACGTTTTAGTATTCTGAAGGCTGAAGCCAACAGGAAGAGAGGCTGTTAAAGTGAATCTGCAGATGAAGAAATGCAGTCAAGTGGTAGACACAGAGTGTGTCAAGGTTATCCTTTGGGCAGATATCCACTTGTTTTACCCAGGACTGAATCTATCCCTATAGTCTTGAAAAGTCTTTTGTAAACATCAGCAGAAAAAATCAAAAGAAGGACGCAAAGTGATTAAATTAAGCTCAATTGACTTTGTCGATTTACAAAAAAAAAAAAAATAAAAATAAAAAAATAAAAAAGGCAGTTCGAAAGCCTCTTACCGTGCCCAATGAAAAGACCTAGATGCATCAAGTAAGGTGCAGATATCACCAAACAAATGTATTCAATTGTTACCAAAATCATCACGTAAATGTTTATTGACGTTCTAAATGTATTTTCTGATGATTGGACAGTTTCGTTCTGAAGAGCGTGACATCAGAAGTCAATTTGTCAACGCCTTTACCGTTGCGACCACCGACGCCCCTGTCACTTGAAGAAATACTTTATTCAATTTGCCAAACGTCCCAATCCACGGTAACATTACAACTGAACCGAATAATGGCCTAAAGTGGAAGAGACTATTACGACCCCATAATTCTTTAATTTCTATCATTTCTTTCAATATTACATTTTATTTTCATAAAGAGCAATCATAAATGAGTAAGAAGACTCAATTATCTTGTTTCTTACGTCATGGGTCCTTTCAAGAATGTTGTTATATTAATAATTAGTAACTAGCATGAAATCTTGCGTAACAATAAGCAATGTTCTTGTCTATATTTATTTAAAAACCAATTTTTGTTGTTAATATATAAACATACATGTCTTCCTACACACCTGATACTGTCCTTCGGTTATTATGTGGTATCTATAACAATACACACCTTGAGTAATTAATTTTAACTTAAAAAGTGAAGTCGATTATTGATTGCATGTCATTCAATTATTTTTAAACCATCGAAAATTAATCTGGCATTTTGTCATTTTTACTGAAGTATTCCATCTTTAACGTAATGTACGCTTTTGAATTGCAGTCAGTGGGCGAGCCGGGACTCAGTATTTGATGGGATTGACCATTCCGTTCCCAGGAAGCAATTCATTCCAAAGGATTCCCTTTTACTCCCAATCAAATTAAAAACATGATCTTTAGGTTAAGTCAGCTTCAAGTAGTAATCAATGGACATTAATTGGTTTTCTTCGAGGATAATTACTGTACAGTTAAACAAAAAAAATTTGCTAATTTTTTCTGCAACTTCATAAATGTGTTATTAGGTGGTACATAATCCACTTGGTTATAATGGTTATAATCCATGGTTGTCTTACCAAATATTTCCAGTAAAACACTCTGGGTATGTAGTATATAGAAAAATTTTTATTAAACTTTATGACATGGTATTGTGAACTACATCTTGAACAATAGTATCATTCATTATTCATTGAGTAGATTTAAATGTAATTTAGACTGAAGATCGGTTGTTTCCAACTATCATGTTTAGCCTACTATCCCTGTTTTGGTCTGTCAGACTCTATCAAGTACCATCATCCATCAAAGGAAATATGCATGTGCGTATTACAAAAGGATATAACAAGGAAAAGCAGAGGTCAAAGCCAGAAACACGTTTGAAAAGGCAAAACAGTGAGGACAGGAAGAAGATGGTCAACGACCAACTACAAGTTGGCCTTCTCGAAAACCTCACCAAGTAATCGCGAAATATTTTGCGTTAGTTTATTTAAACTAGTTTTAAAACTAGGTAAACTACTTTTACTTAATTTACAATACTGGTATAAGTTATTTTAGAAATTACAACTCAAAACGTTTTCAAACTATAAATTCGCATCTACTTCAATGGTCGAAATCGGCGTAACAACCAACCTATGTAGATGGTATAGTTTAAAGTGGTTGACTGGTGGAATAAATTCAAATTTTCAAGGAGAGACCAAACGAACTTTCACGACTATTGTGAACTGGAATGAAATGATCACATTTCACCCCGGAGCCTTTTATTCGATTCTTCGAGTCAGTGAGCCGAATTGACAATGCAGCTCTCCTTTGTGGAATGGCCCTCTCTCAAACTTAATAATTCTCTAAACTTTCACTACAAGGGCGGAGAGTTTCCTTTTCTTGTCGAATTTCATCTTTCACCTTGGTAGCACCATTTCGAAAAATATATTCTTTGCCAGAGCCTACCTGTGTTCACTGAAAAAACGAACAGGATTAGTTGGAATAAATGCATTGACATATCGGCATTAGAGAATACAATTAATGTCCTGAAAAAACTGAATGAAAAAAAATTGTCTCCATTACTACTGAATCTGGGTCGGCTATGAAAACATTCTAGAATAAATCAAGCATTCCAAAACGAGACCCTTGGCAAGTTGCAGAAGTGAAACCATGTCAGTTAAAATTTCAATAAAATGCCAAAAATGACATTTTCTTTAAGTTGTATTGTAAAGATACCACACAATAAATTATTTTATTATTTAAACCTAGATAACATAAATTGTCGGAACTAAAAATAATTTATTTTGTTTGTGCTACATACTCTCTTACTTAAGCCTTACGATCTATTATACAGGGATAAAAAAAAACTGCATGGCGATATTTGAGAAACATTAGTATAATTCGTAGATGCGGTATTTTTGTTTTATTGGGTGGTAAAAATTAAAAAAAACCTCGGGGAAGACGGGTAATGTAAGCCAAGAGTAAAGCGGGGATTAGAACCGCTTCAAAAATTTAAATTGTGTGAATTCTTTTGAGGCCTGCTGGGTGATCATCTTTTAGTTCTGTAGGAAATCAACCAAAGAAAACGATATCTGACTAAGTATGGTTATGAGTTAAATGAAAATTTTGAAGCTTTGATTTGAGTTAAGTCTAGCACAGAAGACGCCTAACACATTCCTTCTACATTCGCAGACGACACCACACTTATCCTTTCCTTGATGAAAAGATGAAACTTATTTTCTTTATTTTTAATCTAAGTAGTGTAAAAGGATTAATAACACTCTACACCGCTAAAAAAACAGGTTATTTATGTTTGTTTACGTTTTAAGTTAAGAATTAACTTTTATACGTCGTTATTATGAAAAATAAAGCGACAAATAAAATACAAGAGACCTTTTTTTAAATATTTCAATGTACATTTTATGATTTTATTATGTAAGTGGAAGATGAGTGGAAAATACCGAAATATACTACAAAATAAGAGACATTGGCTTTTGTAAACCATTAAAAATGCTGTTTTCTCGTACTATATATTGGGTTGTCCGGAAAATAATGCAGGATTTTAAGTTTTCATTAAAAAAAATCTATATAAAATATTCTGTTTACGTTTACAGGATTACTCATTTGTATGAATGTCAACACTTATTAATCCTCTTCCAAATGATATTGTTTGTTTACCTCTGTAGCATTCCGCTACTTGGAAATAATTCAGTCATCCTTATAATGTCAAAGCGAGAATTTCGTACGATTTTCTTTTACGAGTTTAAACTCGGCCGAAGCGGAGCCCAAACGGCTAGAAACATTAACCAAGTCTGGGGCGAGGGTTGTGTTAATGAGTGCACTGTGCAAAGGTGGTTTAAAAAATTTCGGGAGGGAGATTTCAGCCTTGAAGATGAAGAAGGTCGTGGAAGGCCTTCCTCTCTTAATGATGATGTTCTGCGATCAGTGGTGGAAGAAAACCCCAAAACAACTGTTCGAGAACTTGCAGAGCAACTCAAAGTCAGTAAAACGACCGTCGCTGACCACCTCAAGGCGATTGGAAAAGTGGAAAAGCTTGTTGCATGACAACGCTCGACCACATGTGTCACGTGTAACGTCACAAAAATTATTGGAGCTTGTCTATGAAACTTTGCCTCACCCACCCTACTCTCCGGACCTCTCGCCTACTGACTACCATTTTTTTAGACACCTGGACCACTACTTACAACACATAATATTCAAAAATCAAACGGAACTGGAAAATGCATTTATTGACTTTATCAATTCTAAAAATTCTGAATTCTACTCAGACGGAATTAATAAGTTACCAACACGTTGGGAGAAATGTATTGAGAGTATGGGAAATTATTTTGATTAAAGAACATTGCTTTAAAGTAACTAGTTTCTTTTTTTTTGTTTAATACCAAAATCCTGCATTATTTTCCGGACAACCCAATACAAATAAATTTGGTTTATTATTACCAATAAGTATTGGTTACAATTTTTTTTTTAATATTTAAAAAAGATGAAATTACCTAATAATGGAAAAAATGCTCTTTTGATTGTCCAAATAGAGGAATTCCGTTAATTAGTGTTTGTTTACGGGGTTTCACAATGTAGGGAGAATTTGTAAGACAGCTGGATTCGATGAACTCGGATCCTTGTGATTACGGTGATAAGCGCCGTGTCAACACCAATACAGCTGGGTACCCAATGTTTGTAAACCCGCGATCCTGTAACCACTTCAAGTGGAATCGAGGCGGCAAACAAGGTCGCTCCGCAAGAGACCCGCATTGTTCATCCGCACGTAAGATTAATTTGTACGAGAGATATGTAGCAAGCTTATATATATTATCCCCTATTTGGCTCAAGATTATTTAAGACCCCATCGTTTGTGGCGAGCAAATTTCGATAAAAAGAGAGCTATGACTTCCTGTTGGACCTAAAATCGTATTTTTGGTAGAGTTCGATAAGAACTCTACATTTTTCTCCGTCCAATACATCCTGTTGGAGATTGCACAATGGTTGTGTTGGTGGAGCGGAACACAGTATGAACTGCCGTCTACGAACCTACTGCGCTACCATTTGAGTTCGCCCAAAAACCTATAGCAATTGGAACCCCCTATCATATTCGACAAATATTATACGCTCCGAACGCAGAAGCGTACAAACTAAAGAACCTAGTTCGCCCTTGGTCCGCGAATTTAGTACGTAGCTTAGAGGTTACCGCCACCGACTTTTAATTATTAATATTTCAAAACCTGTTCTAATACTTTTTATTTCTGTATTTCACAATATCTCGTCAACATATTTACTACATGAATATAATAGTAATAATATTAGATAGTAAGACCTTATTCAAGAATAATTACAAATTTACATTGCATAAAGATTACACAAAAGAATTAGAAACATTATGTATAATGAGAAAATATGGTTTGACGTAATTGCAAGTTTCCACAAAGCACAAAGATTCCAATAAACGAGGATTTGTTCATTATGAAGTGTACGAATACGGAATGGGGAGCGATCTAACGACCGGGAACAGAAGCGACCCGCTGTTCTCTATGTCAGTTTCTCCCAAAATAGATTAATTAACTCCCTTAATAAAAGGTTAGGGATAAAATTCACCTTTATTTGTTCATGTTGATGTTAATCGTTGAACCGTCCTTCAATTAAAATAAAACTCTGATGTAAACCACCGACCTTTGGTTGGACTGGGCGGCTAACCGTGATCCTCCTCATGGTATTAAAGCCGGCACTCTAAATTCAATAATTCGCTTTAATTATTTTAAACAGAGAATCGCTGCAATTTCAAATTCTCCATTTCATATTTTTAATCCGAATTTGGTCTTTCTTCTATAATTAACGTTCTAACCTCATCAGGTCAAAAGGCCATTTTCAGTTGTGGATTGGTGTGAGGGCCTTGTCTCTACTCCGACCTACCTGAAGAAAGCGATAGACCGACTAGGAAAAACAGGGAGGATAAGCAAATTAAAATAACCAGAAATAGATTAAAATTAACGTCAAAAAGCTCAACAAATTAAAATCAAAAGTTAAATAAAGTTCAACCTACACGGAACTATGTATAAACTAACAACACCGGCACAGTCAATTATTGGGTCCATCTTCACTTGTGGGTTTCTTGATCTGCTCATACGAATTTCGGCATTGCGCCATATTCTACGCCGTGAACTACTCACGGAAGATACTCGTCCGAGAAGTTCTACAAACCCGCGAGTGAAACGACAGAACAAGTGACCCAGTGCCGGTTCGGTATGAGTTCAACGATCCGCAGACCATCTGTAACTTTTTTTATTGTAAATTTTTACAATGTTAAATTTAACAGTATTCATTTTTATTTCAAATTGTTATTGTAAAAAATAATCTGATATTTTGCTAATTACGACTATAACATAAACATCGAAGGGTAAAAGTTACTTAGAAATAGGCGCCTCAGAATAACTTCAAACGCATTTACGATTGATAGTAATTTCCATTATTATTTTTACTGCTGACATACCCACTCATCCAAACACACAAATCACAACCTACGCGGACGACACCCCTATCAACACACTCCAATCCTATCCTAGCAACAAAAGCACTCCAACAACACCTGAACCTTATTACCAACTGGTGCAATCTGCGGCGGATCAAGTCACGAACAAAAAAGCAAACACTTTACATTTACGCTCAAACGATAAAGCTGTCCACCAGTGCATATTTACAACAAAATAATACCACCATCGAACACCAAGTCCGCTACCTTGGGTTTAGTTAGATAGTAGACATACTTGGAACCCACATACACGATTAAAACGCCAAAAACCTAACAAAAGAAATGGACTGCTGACACCTTCTTGGACCAAAATCAAAACTAAGCATACATAACAAACTAACCGCTTACAAAACCCTCATCAGACCTATTTGGACCTACGGAGTCGAGCTGTGGAGCTCGGCCAAATCATGAAATATCCAACGAATTCAGTCTTTTCAATCTAAAGTTCTCCCTCCCTCCCTTTTACCTCACAAATCAAACGATCCATAAAGATCTTAAAATCCCTTTCGTAAAAGATCTTATCCAAACACGCTTCTTCACTTTTCACTCTAAACTCGCCTTCCGTCCTAACACACTAGCCCTAACTCTTTCCTCACCATCTTACCCTTACAATCTTCCACGCCGTTTAAAAAGACTATGGCCTCGTGACCATCTAACTATCTAACCCACTGAATTGATACATCCATCTACCTCCCCCCCCCCCAGATAATATATTTTTGATCGGTTTATTGGAATAATAGTAATGGCATATTACACTGTGAATATTCTTTTAAGCAGGTGATGTTAATTTCAAACATCAACTATAAAAATGAATTTCAATTGATTATTTTATTTATATAAGGTCGTGATTGAGATGAAAAACATAAGTTAGATAAAAAATACAAATAATTAAAATAATTAATTTGATAAAATATGACTAATAAACATATATGAAATAATATAAAAAAGAATATTTTAGTTACATTTTCACCACCTACACCATAATATGATAATATTCTAAGTGTTCATAAATTAGAAGAATAAAACCAACCTTACATTGAAATCACAAATTGCTACTGATGCAGTGAAAAAGACTTGAAATTGTTTTAATAAACTTAACATATTTTTGACGTTCAAGATTGTGTAAATTTAAACTAATAAGGTTATTGCGGAATTGCAGGTAAAATAAGGTTGGACTCAAAATTTCAAGACTGTAAGTTAAAGGAAGTCTGTGGGGGCATGAAATTACCCCGCCCTTTAAAACGCACCTTAAATATAATAATAATCTCAGCTCGTCTGGCAGGGATTTCGGAGAGGTAAGCCGGTGGTCTAAAAGTTATATTTTCCATAATAATCAGTATGGGCAATTTGCAACATATTCTTGTGCAACACATGGTAGCTTATGGGGAATTAGGTGGAAAGTTTATGCTCACGAAGGATAATGGTCACGTGCCGCCAGCTAGATAACAACTCGTATTCCAAGTCCAGCTGCTTCTCATT
Organism: Cimex hemipterus; assembly: GCA_039619505.1. Lineage (NCBI taxonomy): Eukaryota > Metazoa > Arthropoda > Insecta > Hemiptera > Cimicidae > Cimex > Cimex hemipterus. Next base: position 23,041,577 of record CM077099.1, on the reverse strand, counting down.
ACACGGTACAGGCTTTATCACCGGGAGGAGTACCGTCACGAAAATTTTAAGTACATATGAAAAACATTAATGTCCGGTGCTGTGTTAGAGAAAAATTCTGTATAATGAAAAAATAAGGGCGATGGTGGCCGCACCGGTAAAGGCCGTTGAAATTGCGACTTATCACTGGAAGAACCTGGGTTTTCAAATCCAAGTAACTCTAATACTATACCTAAAAATGGGCTTTTTTTAATGAAAACACCAAAATCCTGAAGACTGATATAACCCCCTACTTGCCATAAAAAATGTTTAATGGTACAAATGATTCAACAATAAAAATGTTCATTTTTAAATCTTTTTATAGGAGCAGTAAGAGGAACAAGACTAACTAGATATTCACTACAACCATCAAGGAACTCTGTATACATCGACACTACCAACCACACCAAATAATCCTTTAAACGGACTCATCGCACCGATATACCTTAGATATCAATATTGTTGTCAAACACCGAGCGCGCACCAAATGGCAAAGGACAAGGCTGCCATCAGGCAAACACTCCAAACACAGTCAGACCAAATAACTACTGGCCAAACTTGGTACATAATGACTTATGAATTACCTACCACAAAAAAAACTAATTACTCCAACAATACTCCACAACCTTCCTAATAATAATGCCTTCGTTTTTAACCTACCTTTTCAATTCATTATTTAGCAAAAGCAACATCATACTATGCTCCCATGTATGGTCAATAAGTAATACAATCCCAAAACCCAATAAACCTTACAATCTAACGAATTCATTTCTCACATTCTACAGTTTAGATAAATAATTCTAACTAGAGGTATTGGCGACCCTTCTTCAACTCCCAAAACATAAACGATCATTTTTGGTTTCGTTCACAATACAGCACCATTCAACAGGCGGCACGGCACTGAGTTGTAAACATCATATCTTCCAGTCTTGACCGAGGGGAGTATTGCCTCTATGAAGTTCTTGGTATATCTCCCTATCGATCGAGTCTGGCACCCAAAGCTTTTCTCCATGTTGAAAGCTCTCCTACCCTCAATCTATCACCTAATCCTAATATCCCACCTGTCCGATCGGTACTATGCTCCAGTATACATATCAGACAAGGTGCAGAGCTTTCCTCTTTCTTTCTTATCCGGGCTAAAGCAACTGAGTCGTCTCCTGTAGACAATATACGCTGCCGATATCCCTCTAAAACCTAACACAATCCTACGTTAGAAGACGACGCACTTATCACTTCCTACCATCCAAGCCCAAATCTTCCTCTAACAAATAAGCTGTTAATTTTTAAGATAGTACTCTAACCTACCTAGCCTACGGAATAAAAAATCAATCAATCAAACCCTCCAATTGCCCAAGAATTCAGTCGTTGCAGTCAAACATTTTCTGAAGGATCACCAATGGTCTTTTCTATACATCAAGCCTTGTCCTACACACCGACCTCCAAATTCCTATAGAACAAAGAACTCCCTCCATTTCACTTTACAATAAATGCCTTAATTTCGTAAGAATACAACTATCCTATCTGTCCAAAAATATGCCAATTACAAAATCCAACCTGGTCACTCCCTTAAAGATAACTATATCCAAGGGATCTACTTAAGAATTACTTGAGGTTAGGTCGTCATTGGACAACTACTTTTTTTCCAGACTCACGCCATTTAATTTATAATGTTATGATGTGTCATGTATGATATGCGTATATCAATTTTGCCACCACTGATTTTGTTAAAAACGCAATATATATAATTTGCTTCTTGCATCTCTAGATGCAGGAACAATTTTACACAAATAATTTTCAAATATCTTGTTATGTAAAGGAACAAAACTTAGTCCCAAGGATTGTACCTGAACGTACCTGGTCTAAAAAATTAACATTAGTCCTCACCTCGTAAACCTTATACTTTCAGACCATTAAAGGAAATATTATAGCCTATATAAATCTCCATAGACCTTCAGACAAAAACTGTTACAACTCAATAAGCAAAAGCAATTACATTTCGAAGTTCAAGGGACCTTTCAAAAAACGAATTAGTTCCAGTTATAGCACTAATAGTCTTTTCTTTGTTTCACAGTGAGTATTTGTATAAAACCTTTCACTCCCGTTTTACAACGTTGTGCCATCCCCAGTTTTTTTATTAGGTCGAACATTCCCGATGGCTATTTGCGAAAGGTCGTATTACGTAATCACCATGACATGGTCAGTCACGATTATAAAAACGAGGATGAGAAGCCTGTTTGTGCCGCGGTTGTCGCGAATCTGGTCGTCCTTCCGGAGATGCCTCGGGAGTGACATCACACCACCGGCGTCATGGTTCGAACGGTGGGAAAAATTACTTTTACGAATTATATTTACATAAAAATAAAAGGCCAATTTTTGTTAATGTGATTCTACTGATGACGATTTATTAAATGCTCAATAAAAACAAAAATCAGCTCATCTAAAAATAAGATTTCTAACAAATGTGGAAAGACAGATTTAAACTCCAGACACTATGACTATTATCACATAATTCTACGTAGTTTCTTGTACATCATTTAACTAAAATAACACTTATGAAATTATCATAATCTGTTCCGGCTTATCTGCTCTAATGTTATTCCCCTTGTGCTACTGATGATGCTACTGAGATTAGAAATGTCCTGATTAGAAAAAATGTCAATTTTTTCTTAATCATTGGTGCTGTTGGTTATCTATTATTAATTAACTCCTTACTATGATAGATTCGTTTATTTGAAAACATGCGCGTTTCAATTCGAATAAGGTAAAGTAAAATCTTACTTTTACTTAAGTTTTTACTTTTTCTGTCGTTTCTGTTTATTCTGGTCTATCTATCCTTGTTCTTTTGGACTGTAGTTGTCGTGCCTCTCCCCTGCTTTTAACCCTGATCCACATAAGTGTTTTTGATGATATTCCCTAGTCGGTGCTGTTAGTTTACCTAGTCCAAAATAGCCTTTGTTTTTATTTTCATCGTTATACTGATATTTACGATTACTACAAACAGTTACAGTTTTTACTAATTTAATTTGATAAAAAATACATTATGATGAGATGCAATGAAACAATACTATCTGTCCATTAAGATCATAATTATTTACCAATGAAGAATTTAAAATTTTTGCACGATTATAAAGTAACAATCAATAAGACTTGCAAATAGTTTAAGGTTGTCCAAACAAATGTACGTCACTCGAGCACTATAACCAAACACATCAGTGTCGTAATAAGGCGCAATACGGAAGTATTTCGCCATTTTTCATATCAAAACAAAATTTAAGTTGTTAAACAAATGTACACCGACGAATTTCCTTGAACGAGGACCGATCGTGACATCGGTATGACTTTCCTCGCACAGTCATAACACATCCTGGTCTTTCTTATCCGAAGGTAAATCTCTTAGATCGTGAAGCCGGGAGATGATGATATTACATTCACGTACGAGTCAAAAAAACGTCCAAAGTCAAAAACCCTTCATTAGAGACGAACAGAAAAATGTCCTGGAGGAGGAGGTCAATCACAATGAATAATTCAAATTAGCTCTTTACGCCTCGAGGCTTTAATACCGAAAACAAGCTCACAACAAACGATTACTTTTGCGATTATACGTCAAATATAATATTATCTAATGTACCATCAAAATAATAAAGCCTCAAGGTAAAACTTCTTATTGGGACTTATAAATGCACAATGCAATATGTATATTTTTAAAATTACAAATGTAAATGGGCAGTAGGGCCTTATTTTTTTCTTATGACTTTTTACATGTTTATAAACGGTCCATTTAATGGTCAATTCACCGTATTAATTGTTTCAATTAATTATTCTTTTTACGTAAGGTCTTCGCCGACATGAAAAAGTTAATGTAACGAGTGGGATTCGAACCCAAGACCGTCAGCTTCTTTATAAATAGATTTATATATATATATATATATATA
>CM077099.1:22973004-22993751 GCA_039619505.1 Cimex hemipterus | reverse complement strand
TATATATATATATATTTAATAATACATGCTCTGTGTAGTACGCAATGTACGACCCTGCATGATTTCTTCCAATATACTGACAAGAACGGGCAAAATGATCATCGCCGAATCAATAGAGATATTTTGCATAATGTTCTCGCTATTTCAAGGATACTACATATTTAACGATTTTCAAATAACATTAACGCTATTCGAAGACTTTTTACATTACGGATTTTGCTGCTAACGCCAAGTTTCATGGGAGTTTGAGGCAGTTCAGTTTTCTTATTCCTGCCGTTAGTTCGGCAAATGCTGAGGACCTGATAGTAGATATTTTTTAATGTTTTTAATGAGGGTATTGCAACAAGAAGGTTATATGAACACTTGGGGGTGCTGATGTTGTTGAAGAAAAGACTATCTGTAAGTGTGTCGGGTTTAAATACAGGGCCGCTGGAATGGAACACCAGATGTTTGCCTTACTGTGCCACCGACCCCCTGTAAAAGGACCTGGTAGCATGATACAAACTTTAATTACCTGGCGATTCGCGCAAGTTCAGTTTAAGTGAATTGAGAGCGAAAAAAAAAAAACATTTTGACGCGGCGCTCATCATTGTTAGGTAATGGTACCGTGTTCGAATCCAGCGGCCCTGCATTCGAACCCGGCATTCTTACAAAGGGGCTTTTTTTTTCAAAAACACCGGCAAAAGCTCCTCTGCTGTTGCGAACCTCGGAAAAAAATTATAGCTACATTCTATACCTACATATTTTCCAATTTTACATTTTAAATTGGATTTAGGCGGTTTAGCTAAAGGGTCTGTTTTACACAATGGTTTTTCTTTTCCGAAGGAAAGAGGTGTAAGGTATTTCTAGTAAGTATTTTTAGTCATCATTCCTGTTTATATGTAAATGAAATAGCTAATTTTTTAATTCAGGAACACCAAATTAAAAATCTTAGGTGTCGGAATTCATGCAAAGGTTGTTTTTTTAAACTTCATTTAGTTATATCTACAACTGTACATGCATGATATACAACCAGCAGATTGTGTGTTTGGCATTATGGACGTTATAGAGAAAGCTACCCATAGGCAGCCGCTCTGGATTAATGAAATGATATTAATCATTTAACAGAACTCTTATCGATATTATTTTCAGACAAAAGGTTAACATTCGAAATGTAAAGTTACATAATACAATTTAAACAACATATAAAATTTTTTTTGAATTGAACATCTCCAACAAAAAAATTAATTTTCTGATTTTACAGTCATCCGTTAACAAGCACGCTAAATCTAATTGAAATAACGAAGAACGCTATTTCAGATAACTCTACGCATACGCTTCAATCAATTTAGCGTTACCGTTCACGCAACGTTATGCAAAATGTCCTTAATAATTAAACATTAAAGTGAAATAATACGCAATGGGCTAATGGCAAACGGTAAGAGTAAGCCTAAGTAGAAGTGTAATTAGATCCTAATTTGTTTGCACGTACTCCCCTTTTAATCATAGCTTTTATTAAAAGTTTTGACTTGATTTAATTAGATAGATTTGAAATCTGCGATAAGTGATGTTAGGTCGTTCCCGTTCATTTTGTTCTGTCATATTCTCTGTTTTGTTCTGTCAGACGCGTTTAGACTTCTCGTCACATTCAGTAGTCCGGGCTGCCCATTCCGAAAACCTGGAAATATGACCAACAATATATATATACGGATTTATAAAGATAAACCTACTGTTCTCTCACTTTTATTCGTCCACCATGATAAAAAAAAGCCTCTTTAAAATCTATTATTTATTTGATTTTCATAAAATGAACACTTTTTTTGATAGAATACACTAGACCTTTTCCAGTCTGTTTTGTATGGAGTTCAAGTATGCAAGGTATGCGAGAAAGAATCGCTCCCTTACCGTAAATCGACGAACTAGTTTCCGTTCTACCATCCTACAAAAGTATGTATGTTATGAAACTAAACATACCCTGTAAATGTATTATGTATTTATGTAAAGCTTTGAAGGGATCGATATAACGAATGATAAAAGTACATTTACAATTCATATGTCAAGGATAATTTATAAAGATAAACCTACTGTTCTCTCACTTTTATTCGTCCACCATGATAAAAAAATGCCTCTTTAAAATCTATTATTTATTTGATTTTCATAAAATGAACGCTCTCTTTGATAGAATACACTAGACCTTTTCCTGTCTGTTTTGTATGGTGTTCAAGTATGCAAGGTATGCGAGAAAGAATCGCTAGAGATATCTCCGAATTCGACCTGGTAACCTGGTAAAACGCGGATTGGCGAAATTTTCCGTATTTTCAAATAAAAAAACTAGTCCAACACAGAATTTCACGGCCTATAAAGTTGTGAAATACGCCTGAGAATTAATTTTGATTCGGAAGCACCGGCGGAGAGCCGGGGTGGTAGCGAGGGGTCGGAATGTCTCCTCGACAGATATATGGGGCCGGTCTACAATAGACTTCGTTACGGATTGTCCCACTGACTTATGACCGGGAGAGCAACACGTATTAATACATAATAAACTCTGTCTTGCTCCAAATGACTGGTACTAACTCATATTTACCACTTGCATAGAGGCGGCTTCGAACTTTGATACAGCGACGACCGCCGTGCCAACTGGTCCTCTCCTTAGTCAATTCTCTCCTCCTCCGGAAATTCCTGCCGATCTTTCCTGGATTATCTTTTATTATACAAACAACCTCCGTTTGGGAGAAAAGGTGCCGGGGAGTTTGGTAGTATCCATAAAAAATATATTAAAAAACGTGTTATAATAACGGCCAAGTTAGCCTTTTGTCAGCCGAAAATTCTATGGAATGGTCGTATAACGTAAAATACGATTTCGCTTTCAAAGAACTGGTAATCTCTTTTGAATAAATCTAAATTTAGTCATAATAATATTATGTTGTGTAATTTATTTTTTAATTTTACACATTGATCTGTTTATCAGTGCAGTTTTTTAGGTTTTTTGATCACTTTCATTCCAATTGTCTGTAAGGTTCTTTTGCTTGTTCTAGGATAAACGATTATAAATAAATGCTATGGATATATAATTTATTAATGATATGTATAAACGAATTATAGACAAGTATGTATGTTTATCACAACGTTTCGTCCTTGAGGACCGTACTGGCCGAGTGGTTCCGCCATTTGACTCGTATTTGCCACGTTAGCGGTTCTGAGTTCGAATCCTGACACTCCACGGAATTTTAATTGATAATAATATATAAAAATTGTTTTAAAGTGTTTTCCCCTCGTCCGCGATACCCAACGGGAATTGGACATTAAGCATTGTTTGGTTGGAATTGCATAGCTTCTTCCCTGCTTTGGTCGGGCAAACTTGTTCTTCAGATCACTTTTATAAATGGACATAATTGACATATTAACCCTCAGACCAACTAACGAACTTGGCAAAGCGCCGAATCAAACCTGTAGGCTAAACCAGCTAAAATAAACTAATTTGGATGATCGGATACTGTCATGCAACAAATATTCATTTAGTTTTTCAATTTTGGAAGTTAATTTCTAGTTTTTCAACATAAACCGGATTATGAATTGCAATTCCGACTGTTAAACTTCGTACTTCGAGTCAAATAAAATATTTCACACAGTGTTTAGCTATGCTCTTTATTACTTCAAACACAAGGAAACAGAAAAACACAAACATTCAAGGAATAGAAAACGCAATGCCAAAATCCAACCAGCGAAACTGGCGGTCCATGAAGTTCAGAAACGGCAAATGTATAGATTAATCGCAATGTAGACTTCACGACTGTAGTGCATCTTAGATGAGAACGCTTAATGGATCATTTTTTAGGTTTTTTAAGGAGGTTAAATTAACTCTGGGGCTTCCGATGTTCATCCACTTATACGCTTCATTATGAAGTAGTTTGCATTTCAGTTTGCGGCTGCTGAGATTCTAACCGACCTTCACCTATGCATCAGTGTTTAAACCATCTCTTGATGAAAGGATATAAAAAAATACCGGTTTGGAAATTGAAAAAATAAACTACTAATAAGTCCCATTCTGATGATAACTCAGCTCCAAATGATCAGACAATACTCATTCCTCTTGTAAAAAATGCACAAAATCAAAAAAGCAATAAATGTATGCATATTTCTGTTTGTCGAGTTTCTCGATTCCCTTAAATAATACTTATTGGTCTGCCTGTTGTTCTAAAGAATTCATCCACTTAATAGAGGCTAAAATAAAAATAAAAAATTATCTGCTACGAATTTCTCATTTCCTTTACTTTGTTCGTGATGTTTGATATTTGATAAAATAGACATGCAATAGTTTATTACATTTCCTTTTTACGACGACTTGATTATCACTCTCTGTCTGTCTGTATGTCTCTCTCTCTCTCCTCTCTCTCTCTCTCTCTCTCTCTCTCTCTCTCTCTCTCTCTCCCCTCTCTCTCACTCTGTCTGTCTCTCTCTCTCTCTTTCTCTTTCTCTTTCTTTACCTCCTCTTCCGTACCGTTCTCTTACACTTTATTTATCTAATCTATTTCAATCGCAGAATCGCAGATCAATCAGAAACTGAATGTAACTAAGGTCCGGTCAATAGCCAGTCCTCATCGGATGAAAACTGCTGACAACAGTTCGCCAACTCGTAGACCACTCGGTATAATTTGGCAATTATGCTAATTGATGTGGACGATTTGAATTTACTACGGGGGCGAGTGGTTCGTGGAAAGGGAGTTGAATTCTTCGCGGGCCAGAAGAACCAACTCGGTTTGATTGACCGCAGCTTTCACGGCTACCGTTGTTTTTCTTATCGCATTGTGAAACAGCATAACTTGTTCCTGTCACGTTTTGACACCGGTCTCGGAGGCGTCGGAATGAAAATTAAAACCGAAGGTTAACTTATTACGGGTTTAGCCTTTTTTTTTTTATCTATCCAGTGTAGGAATTGACAATTTATTCCCTGACATTTTTATATAGAATTATTCTGATATTTCAAAAGATCTAGGAGAGATATTTTATATTGGCCGGATCGCGAAAACGTACATCCAACGGTCAAAGGGATACATTTTCGTTTACAAGTTTAAAGATCTTTAAAAAATTCAAGAAATAAAATTAGCTTTACCAGTCTTCTTAGAACAACACTCATGCTTAATGACAATGATATATTAACTTCACATTTACACTCCAAATCCAGTTGAACTCAAGAGGAAATATGTAATATAATTTAAAAAATTCGACTGCCGTTCTCCCTGATTGAACCCTGTTTAACTTCAACTTCTTGTCCATTCTTGTATATTAATTTTGACACAATTCTTGTAAAGTATTAAAGTTTAAAGGCTCTTAAAGACCATTTTTAATACCTAGATGCACTCAGTAACAGTACTGTAAATGTTTACCGTACCGGTTCTGATCAGATATAGTTTGAATTAGACGTAAATATATAAATAGAAACGTATTAACTACCGTCCGCTAAAAATAAACGCGCATACAGTTATTAAAAGCCCTTTCTCTTATTTCTACAATAATATATCGTATGAACTTTCTAACAGAAGGGTTTAATTTTAATTGATTCAATTTCCAAAAAATTAAGCCTAGATTTTATAGTAATTAGAATGCTTGTTTGCCGTTATACGATTTATAATAAAAATTCTAAATAAAACATTGAAATTTGGACCAACCTTAATGGGTAAGGTACAAAACGTTGGCAAAACAACGCCGAGGGTTTTTATCACTTAAAAAGAGTCCAAATTAGAATTTAGAATAATAATTGGAAATTCAGTATTTATAATTTACCATCCAAAATGGGGGAGGGGGGTCGCTAGCTGCGTCGGGTTCGAATCGGACATACATACAAATGGTTTTTTTTTTTTTTTTTCAAAAACACCGGCACTCTGAGGGTTATATAACCTCCGCTGTTGCGCACCTTCTTTTAAAAAAGAACATACATAAAATGTAACTAAAACATTAGGTTTATAGTTGAGATATAAAAGTCTATGGCACGAGTGGGATTCGAACCCATGATCTTCGGCAGATACGCCGCTGGTCTACCACTTGAGCTATCGTTACCTCGATCCACTCGGACATCAACTTCTTATCTCAACCCCACCGTTTGAGTTTTCCCTCCTTTTTACCATTTTTCAATTTGTATCTAGCCGAAGATGCGCGGGTTCGAATCCCGCCCGCATTGGCTTTTTTATCTCAATTAAAAACCTTAATTAATTATAATGTATTAATTGGTCAAACGGACCGCGAAACTAGTGTAGTTATATAAAATCATTGCCCGATCACTCATTTGTATCAAATTGTTAGGCATGAACCATGGATATTGAAGACAATTTGATCGTCAATTTTATAGATACAGTGAATTAATACGGCTTAAAAATATTCCTTGTAAACATTTTTAAGATTTTCACTACGAGAAATTTCAATTAGTGACACAATTTTTAACGGATTTAATTTTGTACCATTCAAAGAGCCACTCGGTGTAATTTGAGTGAAGTACGACTTCTCAATAAATTACGCTATTGTTTTAGGTGTGATTAACATGTGCACTGGTCGTCTGTTTAGTCTGCCTATCCTCGTTTTGTGTGTCAGATGCGGTTTTTCAATATTTCAATGTTTTTCAGTCTTTAGCCCATGAGCAAGGAGAAGCAAGGCAGAGTTATGTATTGTTTGTGGTGATTATTGACCGTTAATTAATAATTATTCACAAATCGTGAGATGCGGTCTGATGCGATGTAGGTTTCAGAAAAACATTTTCTTTGTCGCGCCACGTTTCAATCTTTATTGAAATCATCTTCAGAGCCGGGGATTTATATGTATTTATATGTACATGCCTACTAGTTAAATGTAAACAATGTTTGTTCCCAAGCTCTGAAGATGATCTCAATAAAGCATGAAACGTGGCACAATAAAGGTGTTTTTCTGAAACCTACATCACACCAGACCGCATCTCACGAATAATTATAGATTAATAGATTAATCACTAATCACCACAATCAATACATAACGCTGCCTCGCTTCTCGATGCTCATGGGCAGAAGGACTGAAGATGGCGTTAAATATAATACATAATTGCTAATTTAAAGACTTTAAATTAAATTTCTCGGAGGATTACTGATTAAATACAGTTGATTAGGCTCTATAAGAATTCTGTCCAAGGGGCTTTCTAAACCATACTTAATATTCATTTTTTACACTTTGAATGTCATGAGTTTTTATTATTTTATTAATAAATTTACATATTTAAGACAGTGTTAAGGCAACTTCATTATGGCCTTATGATTAAACAACATCCACACTCAAGTCATACTTCTTTACTGAAGATGACGTGAAGCCGAAATAGATACCAGTGCAAAAACCAGCGAGAATATAGGATCTAGTAAATAAATCAGTATCTATCAGCTAAATACGTATTCTTTCACTTGCATTATCTCTTTACTATCCGTTTAATTAATAAAATAAAAAACATTAAGGCATAAAAAAAACATTAAAGATCATGGTGTAAGTTTTATTCTCTATAAAAAGCCATAATTCTTCAACATAGTTCATTAATTGCTTTATGTATCGGCCTGTCGAATTAAACTTGTTAACAGTTCACCAGTGTGAAGGGAGGTAGAATTGGGTACTTAAGGGTCCAAATAGGAGGTTCAAGTTGCTGGTAGGCAGAACGGCCACGCCCTTCTGGTTGAACCCTGTAATTACCATTCTCTTCTTATCCTGAGTAAAGATGGAAGACCTTTAGCGTCGAAAATAAAGTCAAAGTTGAACGGGATGTGTACATTTCCAGGTTCAAAATTGTGTGGGATATTTCCCGGAAGATTACCTGATTAAATACGGTTCGTTAAGCTCAATATGAATCCTATCAAAGTGACTTTCTAAAGCTTTCTTAATATTCCTTTTTTTACACTCCCAGGCCTTTGAACACTCGTTCACTGGGATAAAATCTGCAAGCGGTAGCTAAAGAAATTTCTCTCGACGACGATTTCTACAAAATATTAAATACAACGTCTTTTGTCAAATATAATTGACCGTGTAGAAATGGAAAAACACTGGCAAACGGTTCAACATGCCGATACATAAAGCTATATAGGGGAGAAATGAACTATGTTGAAGAATTATGGTTTTTTTTTATAGAGAATAAAACAGCATGATCTTTAAATGTCTTCTTATTTTATTAATTAATGAGATAATAAAGAAATAATGCAAGTGGAAGAATTCGTGTTAACTGATCGATACTGATTTATTTACTACGACCTATATTCAAGCTGGTTTCTTGCACTTGGTTCTATTTCGGCTTCACGCCATCCTCAGTAAAAAAGAGTGGGTGGTGTGTGATTGTTGTTTATTCACAAGGACATAAAGAAGTTGACTTAATACTGTCATAAATATGAAAATATATCAATATAACAATAAATCCTCGTGGCATAATTATTTTTAAACCCTACATTTTCCACATTTTCGTGTTTACATTTGGAACATTTTGGCTATTGCAAAATTTGATTGCTCCAAAGTATAACGTGATACTTGTACCTGCGGTTATTTTTAGCTTTTTAAATTAAGAAAGCATAATGATGAACAATGAACAACAAATGTACGTCAGAAATAATTCGAAACAAGATAGTAGAGTCTAGTTGAATTATATAGAATACGTGGGCTCTATTAGGCAGAGCTGTTGGTTGGGTTAAAAAGGCCACGCCCTTGCATCACGAACTCTTAATTATTAAGAATCTTACGGATGGAAGATGGTGTTCTGTGTCTTGCACCATATTCCAGTATTCAAACCTTGAAAATCGTTAAGGGACTTTTTCCCGGTGTCTGGTATCCCGAAAACTGTATGCAAATATAGTGAAATGAGAAAGGAACTCGGTCCGACAATATTTAACACCTGAGTAACACATTACAAAAGATGTTACGTTCCAAGGATTGTATAAAACTCGATAAGAGCGGTTATGTTAATGAGATGTTAGGTGGTAGAACAGAAGCGCTTTAGTCCTCAGGTGGTCCGTCGGAATGATGGTGTTGAGAATCTCTACCTCCGAGGAGCACGTGTGAGTTTCGAATTCCAGAACTAGAACCGAACCTCGGATCCAGGCGAAAGAGGGGATGGAAATATGTGGTATTAGGAGGTCAGCCTTTCGGATAGGACCGGACAAAAGGGGTACACAGTAGCCGCCGGCCGCTGGAGAGAGGAGAGGAGAGGAGAGGAACGAAGGAGTGAGCCGGCGGGAGGGAGACATAAACACATCGTCCGGCTCGGCGGACCAACATTCACATCCTTCTCTAAATTATGATTATGTTTCGGCTACCGACACCGGCATCTATTTACGATAGCCGACACACCTGGTTTCTCGGCCCTTCGTCGGATAGGGGCCCTCGTTCCTCGGCGCAAATCCGATTTTCGAATCAACAATAAAATCGGGACTCGGATCCCTTCCTTTTCCCCCATTGTAATTCAATCAAATCGTAAGGATACAACTTTGTTCAGTTCGGCTCGGCACATCTCTTGTTTACGACGGCTCTCCATAAAAAAAATCTTCAATTTCAGGATCAGTAATTGAAACTTTTACTTGAAAACATGGAAATCAGCCACCCACTATGATCCATGGACAGCATTTCCTGTTTTATCAGGCTTTCTTAATATTTCAACAATTTTTTTTATTAATACAGTTATTTATTAAAACTGGTCAAATGAGATCACATTAATTTTACAATGACTATTTAGTATTAACTAAATGATAAATACACTTTAGTGCACTCATTAGTGTCACAATTTATCTACATGGTTGAGTTCACGTCGTAAATTTCTACAGAACTAATTCATAAGGCTTAGTCCTATTCAGTCGTCTTTCGATGTACCCACTATGTAGAAGGCGGCTGGCCTCGGTTTCGGTTGGTTTTGAAAACCAAGGAGTGCTTGTAAGCATACCATGTGATTTCCGTGTCGATATGTGCGATGTTCAGATCTCTGTGTAGGAAACATGAGCGAACATACCAAGCAGCGTCTACCATATTTCATATATATATATATATATTTTTTTTTTTGGAACCGTTGTATTATGATGGTATTGATTTAGTTTGTACCCTCCCAAGTTGTATACCATATACTCTTAGAGGAGTGACCACCCTAAATATTTGTAATTATCTCTTAGTCAATCCTCCATTAATTACCTTACAACAATATTTGAGCCGATTTGGAGGATTTGAAGTAAATAAAACAGACAGACATTCCTATTTGCATTTACAACTGGATTTTGTAAATAAATCTTTTTATTCAGATATCGTGAGATGTGGTCTGGTGTGATGTAGGTTTCAGAAAAGCATTCTCGTTCGATTTTTTATTGAGACCATCTTGCCTTCATGGCCTGGGATTTACAAACATTGTTTACATTGAACAAATACATTTAGGACGTGGAAAAGTGAATTTATACAATGCGATATAAATTTTATAATCAATCAAAGCATTTCTACTCACCCAAAGTTTTTGTCTTATGGGTAAGTATGGCATTCTTGCGTGACGTGTTGAGAGTGCCAGTGAGTTTTGCTGTTTTATGTTCATATCCCACCCCCTTCAAAATCCAACATACATAAACATAAAACAGCAAAATCTCACAGGCACTCTCAACACTACACACAAGAATGGCACAACCACGCAGAAGACAAACAGTTTATCTCAAGTAAATACCTTAATTAATTGAAAGATTAAAACGTACATTTTAAACTTACGATACACATCATACAAAACATTCTCTTCGGAAAGATTATTACACTGTAAGTTCGTTCAAATAGTTACTTTTCATGTCCCTTTTAGACATAGAAGGGAGATCCCTTATAAAAGCCAATCGGGCTGCATTACAGTTCACAACCATCACGTCCGCGATGTGGTGAAAGACAAACTGGCGATTAACGTCCACCTAAGTTGCTAAAATGACTATCCCACCTTTTCCACCGGGCTAATTGATATATATCCCCTATACACTTTTCAAACATCTTTAATAGCTCCGACTACACGTGAGAGGTGTATTTACGACTTATCTCATTTTCTCTTCTCGTTTCAGGTCCTGCTCAAAACTGTTTAACTACACATTCCACACGTAAGTAGTTTATTAGTTTTTACAAGTTTACATTACTGTAATAGCCTTTAAAAGTAGATTAGTGGTTAAATGATCCCTAACCTACACAGTCAAGCACACGCAAGTATATGTGTAGGTTAGTAGTGAAAACAGCTCAATATATAGTTGTACCATTACTTTATAACGAGACAAAGCTCAGGTACAAACATATTATTTTTTACGATGTTTCGCTACAGTGGATTTTATATCTACCGTCGGAGTGCTGGTGTTTTTGAAAAAAGCTGGGTTCGAACCCGGGACCTCTACCATATAGTGATGAGAGGCCGGGCCAAAGGCTAAATCAATGTTACCATTGACGCCCCCCTTTATTACGTTTAGATAATTATGATTAGATAAAAAGAGAGGTTATAAGTGAAGTCTTAATTTTTTAATAATAAAAACTTTTTTACGACAATGTATTAATTATTGTCTAGTGTTTTTTAACAAGCAAAAATATATGGCGTCATTTTTATAATGATAATAATATCACTAGTTTCGTGGTCTCAATAAATTAAGGTTTTAGTTGAAATAAAAATGTCAGTGTAATGAGCGGGATTCGAACACACGAACTCCACTCGGACACTAACTTCCCATTTCAATCCCACCTGCTGAATTTTCCCTTCCTTTGTGTTTTTCTGTCGTTAGTTCGACTCCCGCTACTGACATTGACTTTTTTCTCTCAACTAAAAACCTTAATTAATTGAATGATAATAATATTAAATCACTCGGAATGTTGGCGCTTCACTTAGTTTTTCGACGTAATTTTTAATGTTATTCTTTGTATGTGAGGTCTTGGTTGAAATGAAAACGTTAGTGCCACGAACGGGATTCGACCTACGACCTTCGGCTAGATACGCCGCTGCTCTACCATTTGAGCTAGCTCGTGACTTCGATCCACTCGGACACTCAACCTTTCGAATTTTTTTGTCGAATCCCGCTCGTGATACGAACTTTTTCATTTCAACCAATATTCCATAAAAAGAGTAAATAATTTTAAGAAGTAATTTGGTCACTTAAACCACTAAACATAATGGATTTTATTTTTATGTTAATTAAAATATGATTGTGAGATTTCTTTATGCGGTTTGCGAGGTGTTAAGCTAGTAGTTTGCAATGACCTACCCTCACTGATCTGGCTTGGAGGATGCGCTTTCTTACCATCTTCAGCGATGACTCTGGATGTTGTATGTAATGTTTGCTGAACCAAGCAGTGAATATGGCATTATCTTGAAACAGTCAAATTCCATCGCCACATCCACACTTTCCGAATGGGCTTCTTTTTCGTTTGTGTCTCTTCTTGCAGGAGAGCTAGTGCTCCTGTTTCCTAGCCTTCCTCCTATAGATCTCCAGACGGAAATAGAAGTTGATTCAACAAGTTGCCTGTCGTGAAAGAAGTCAAGAAAAGCATTCACACGGCGGTGTACTAGCTTGAGAGTCATCCATGTAATTTAGTTCAATCAACCACACCACCTCGACTGAAAGAGCATTTAAGATGGGTCAGCTCGAGCCTTTGGGTTCTCTCAGCTTCCAAAAAACATCCCATGAATATGTAGGTTATTTTTATTACATGTGATACAAAATTAGAATATTAGCAAATAAATTACTATTCAGTACACATATAACAATTATTGTATTACCAACATGAAATAAAAATAGGATGTGCATGTTTTAATTTTGTAAGCATATTCAACGGTTTATATGCAAATTGTGTAGGTGCTGCTTCAAGAACCGACGGACTTCGAAGGTAAGTTCGTTGTTCATCCAACTTTGTAACAATATATATAACATATAATATATGTTTTGTCTTAAATATGTTTTTTAAGGTTTTTACGCACCTTTGTCAGCTACTAGTTTAAACATTTCTTTCTGTTTCTAGAATATTAACTTTCATAATTCGTAACAATTCCATTCTCGGCCTAAGTGAAAATCAACGGTAAGGTGTGGTTTTTTCTTTCTCTCTCTCTCTTTCCCTCCTTCGAGGGGTCCGTCATTAGAGCCATCGCCCGCTCTCTAATAGAAACGTTTCCTTATCTCTATAAGAGACGGGGGACAAATAAACAAGAAATGTTGAATAAAAAAGGAGAAAACAGCATAAAAAGCCGAGAGTCTGTTATCTGAATTTTTTCCTCCCTCAGAGTGCGGCATCTCTTAGCGCTGTCAACCACCTGCGCCCCAGGTAGGAGAATTATCATAATTGATTATTTATTGTAACAAGTCCCGCTCCGCGGCATTAAAGTATAAATTCTCAAAAATTGACTCTGACTTATAACGTCTTCCGGAGTTACGCTCCCTGGAAACATTCAATTTCTCATTAGTGAGTGAAGTTAATTGATGATGTAATGTTTAAATCTGAGCTCTTTTGTCTCCTTTTCTTCCTTTTGTAACTTACTAGAAGTTAGAACTTTGAAGGTCAAACGTTTTCTTTTTACTTTTATATATAAGATGCTATTTAGATGGGAATACTTGATATTGTTGGATTATTTTGGTCGGCCTATTATTCCCTCTGGTGTTATCTATCAAAAGTCTTTCCGTTGACAAGTTAACACACATACCATTAAAAATGACGAAATACCGAAACGCGCCTGAGATAGAAAAAGGGAAAATATCTGGGCTACATACACTGTTTTTTCCACAAAAAAAAACTTATAGTGTTCACACAATTGTAGTTAAGAAATAGAAGCTCCAAATTTCTCATAAGACTCGCAAATTAGATTAATTTTTTTTTTGTAGCGCATTTGGTAATAAATTGAATTATATCACACAAATAGCCAAAGAAAGTCATTTTAAATCCCAACTAACATTACTAAAACATGATTTAAGAAAAAAACACAAACCGCGGAGGTTAGTCAGAAAGGCAATTGTAAGCGGGCGATAGAGCGCGACGGTCGAACAATCTCAGTATGTTGGCTGAGGGCGCGACGGAGAGAACAGAGTTCCATGAATGCATTAAGTGAGATGTTGGCTTGTGGTTGAGTCAGCCGGATTCGTGGTACACTGCGGTTAGGGAACCAAATCCTACCTCCACAGACGGGATAGAGTGCATAACCATCCAAACGACGGGATATTTCATGTTCCAAGCCCAGTAGCGTGCTATGTAAGAATGGAATCGTCGTTGGCCATAGGTGAGGCCCCTAGCGCAGAGCCTGTTGTTCGGTGGTGCTTTTCTAGGCTTCCTTTTCCGAAGGCAGGCTCTTTTTAGGGTATGGCCAGAAATTCCACTTTAAACGAAACAGCAGCAGAAGTGGTCCGGTAGTTTCGACGCTAGCGGGGCCTCCGCAGGGAAATAAAGTAGTTTTCTCTATTTTACTCATTTTTGGTGTCTCTTTATCATGTCCGTATCATTAGCCTGAAGATTTGGTGGCTTCTACACCAAACCTCACGGGATTAACACAACCTCAAATGAGTGGAGGTGTGTCATGCCTATCTTGAGAATCTAAACGAGTATCATCCCATTTGCCTAATGACCCTCAATGGGACACATGGGGGTGATGGTGAATCTTTGAGTCAATAGTTTGAGCTCTTGGTACAGACACACTGGTTTATTGAATTCTAGAACCTCACCTTCTCCTACACATG
The DNA here is from genome assembly GCA_039619505.1 of Cimex hemipterus. Classification (NCBI taxonomy): domain Eukaryota; kingdom Metazoa; phylum Arthropoda; class Insecta; order Hemiptera; family Cimicidae; genus Cimex; species Cimex hemipterus. The sequence goes on along the minus strand of CM077099.1, from coordinate 22,979,097 downwards.
AATAACCAGCGTAACGCTTACCCCGACTACTCTTTTATCGCATAGAGAAAAGCAAGCGAATATAGAGAGATTGTTCGGCCCTCGCTCCGTCTCGCCCGCTTACACATCCAAAGACTTTCCATGGTAAAAAATTCAGCAAGAACATTCCTGTCATACGCAACAAAATACACATATAAACTGCGGGACGTGCCAGAAATTTTCAACTCCTTTTTTTGCGAACATTAGCGAAAACGTAAAAAGATTAAAAAAAACACATTTCAAGCGTAAGATCATAAGTTAGGATGTGATCTATGTTGTTGATCTGTTGGATGATTTAATTAACAAATTTTGAAGCCATCACTTCCAGCGATCGATTTGCTGGAAGTTGAAAATTTTTTTTTTAGACATTGCGGATTGCAGAATGTCACATTTTCAACTTGAGTATATCTTGTGCTTGTCAAGTGGAGTAAATCCGGCATTATGACAAAATTCCGGCATTGTTCCAACGTATAAATCAAGTTCAAGTTCAATTAGTACCTATTATATTGTCCAATATCCCTTTATTTATCATTTTATAAAGCCTTTGAGAAATGTATCAAAGGTAGACCAGGCAAATATCTTAATTTAAATAAGATTATTTCTATGGCCAATTTGGTTTGTAAACAATCGTTTAATGTTTAGGGTAACTATTGCGACTAACTAAATGCATTGATTATTGGATGCAGGTTGAGCATAGTTGTGTTTCCATATCTTTATTTTCTAGTTCCTTATTATATTTAAATATTACTTATTTTTTGGTAATTAAATGTAATAAATGCTCAACAAATATTTTTCCTATTGTATTCTATTCTTATGGGACAAAACAGACCAACCGACTACAGAATCTTGTGAAATGCGTACAACAATCTGTCAGCCAAAATCCGTATTTTTGTACTTACTGTTGATAATTTGAATTAAAAAAGTTGCGCTCACAAAATGCAGGCGATAAACTCAAGCTGGAAAATTTATAACTTATAAATAGACACCATTGACAAAACGACACACAGACCAACCACTGAATACGGCGAAATATCCGCCGAAACTCGGCTGACAGAAAAAGCGAGAATGCGCCACATATGCTGAGTCTTGACCGGAGACTATCAAGCCGTAGGTACATCAACTCGTAGTTATCACAATATTTCATCTTTGGGGAAAGATGGTATATTATTATGCATGAAAGCAAAGGGGTTTTTCATGGATTTTACGGGTTATATTCCTGTGTTGACTGAAAAAGCCGATGTACTTGAATTAAATTTAAGGGCCGCTGAGATTCGAACCCGAGATCTTTCAGCGATGGGTGGGACGTCATGTTTCAGAATGAACAGCGAACCGGAAAATTTCCATAAATAATTTTCCTTAGAAAAATTAAAAATCTGTAAGCATGGGAAAGATAATTTATTTTCAAATAAATTTGTAGTCTTGTGTACTAGTTATTAACCCAGTAAACTTAACATTCTTAATTTCTGATTATTCTTAGAAAATTACCAACATTCTTGCACCAATTTGATCTTGTAATAATAATTCTTGTAATTCGTTCTAATAACAATTCTTCTTCTTATTATTATTTCTTAAATTTAGCTTTTTCTTAGAAATGTTATGTTAATGAATTAAAATACTCCAACCTCTGGATAAACATTGACGTCTCATCCATTGTGGTCAGCAATTCGCGTGAAAGTACATCAAAGTACTCTTCTTTCGTACTGTGGTATATTGGGTTGATAGAATTAAGTTTATAGAAATATTTTAATTGAAAAAAAAAAAAAAGATGACAGCATCTTTGGCTTGAATATAATAAGGGTGGTATCGCCTTAAATGTTTCACACGACTGACAATAGGCCAAACACGTTTGGCATAGGAATTCGAGAAGCAAAGAAGGGTCAGGTCCAAGAAAAAGAGGCATTATGTAGTCTATGTGCATAGACAGTGTGAGAATTGTTTTTGATCACAACAGAGACTTTTTAGACATGTTCAATTTGGGCAAAATACAAACCCTGTGGTGCATTATGTTTAACTTTACTTAGTATTTTCCGTGAGCCTAAGTGCATAAAAGCGTGAATATATGGTGTAAAAAAGATTAAATACTCGCACCATCTGGCCTATTAATTTAATTATGGGTTTTATTTAGAGTAATATGACATAGGTGTAATCTCAGGGACTCTCTTTGGTAGGAAGGAAGACGCAATCGAGGCCTAAACAGCAAACAACACCTGAATAGGTGAGACGAGAAATTCAGAATCCCAATAATGACAATAAATTCGTGACAAATGTTGAAATTCCCAAATGTCTTAGAAGAAATGGAATCGTTAATTTTGGGTAACATATTCGTAAAAATGGTTTCATTTCTGCTAAGACATTTTAAAAATTTCAATATTTTTGCAAGTATTAATCTCAGGGTTTTATATAATGTTGCATATTAATATATCATGTTTCTGTCATTTAACCGTATAAAATTTGAAATTTTAAAATCTATGAGATGATTCACTACTCGTACGACGAAGATGGACAGGTGCTTATATTGCTCCAATGCACCAATAAAATTTGAATAAATACTTCCATTTCACAACCCCTTCCTTGATATTCAACATTTTATGTTCTTTCAACTATCTGTGGTTTTTTTGAAAACTACGTCTAGCTCTTGAACTTCATTTTTGGGATAATACAAAACCGCATTGAAAACAGCGTTAAATTATCTTTAATAAAGCACTTCCTAGAAAATTCAATTTAATTTTTAGTAATGTGTGTTGATTAGTGACCATTAATCGATAATTATTTAGAAATCGTGAGATGCGGATGGTGTGAATGTAGGTTGCCGAAAAACATTTTCTTTATCGTGCCGACGTTTCGATCTTTATTGAGATCATCTTCAGGGCTTAAAGTGCTTATCTTCTTTGTAATTGTGCCATCATTGTCCCACACGAAACGCAAGAACGGCACAATTACAAAGAAGACTAACACTTTGAGCCCTGAAGATGATCTAAATAAAGATCGAAACGTCGTACGACATATAAAAAGTTTTTCTGAAACCTACATCACACCAGACCGCGTCTCACGATTTCTAAATAATTAATTTTGCAAAAAAAACAAAAACAAATTCTAAATCTTGTAAAAAATTGTTAAATTTAAAATATATAAAAAATTTACGGATGATCTAGGCAATTTCGTAACAATTTCTGCATTTGATAAGCTTTCTAGCAAAATACCGTATTCTTTAATTATATCGAACCTACAGAAATAGTGTGCTAAATGGGAAAAAAAGTTGATTCTCGAAATTCAACTTTTTGTCCTGGACAAAATTTATTTCCCAACTTTAACTTTATAAAACAGCACGAAAAGAAAAAAAGATGAAACAAAACACACAAAAAAAACATAGCAAACAACAAAAGAAAAAATATTCAACAAAATATGTACGTTAAAAACAGTCAAAACATAAAAAGAAAACAATGTATATGTTGTACAACCAAACTTTAACATAAAAAAGCACAAAGCATAAAATAAATGAAAAATAAAGTAAAAGAACACATAATAAAGAAACATCAAACATAGGGAACGACCAAAGCAAAACAAAATTACGACTTAAATGGGGGAGAGGTCTTAGAAAAAATTTGGATTTCACCAAAACTGAATAGATCTAGAAGTACGCGTAGATTTACGACAAAAATCGTCGTAAGTTAGTTACAAAAAATGTTGAATATCTGTGAAAGGGTTCAGAATTGGACCGTGGTTCATGTGAAGGTTTTTGTTGCATTTAAGGTGTAGAATCACTTGAAGAAGTTTATCGTATGTAGTGTGTATTATTGTACCCTGTGTATTATTGCTTATTTTTATTATTTGGGTATTGTTCCAGCACCGAAATAAGTAGTTTAATAGTGGATTTTTGACATTATTAATTTTACAAAAAGAAAAGTTGTTTTATTTCCAAGTTTTTATAATTTATAAGTTTATTGTTCTTATCACAGTAATTAATTTGAAAATTGTATGAGGCTGTAATATCCTGGGGGGAAACAATGGGTAGATTCCATTAACAAAATTTAAACTTTACGTAAGTTAACAAATTGAAACCGATGTTTATTATAGAATTAATTAAAATAAAGCATTCGCGTGAGAAAAAGAAACGGTGTGGTTTCGGTAGGGGTGGGTATTATTTGCTCATGTTTTCCAAACTTGTTTCATTACGGATCATTTCTTATCCGATTATGATTTACAAGCCGAACCGCCTCTCGCGTTTATTTCCGCATTGATTCAGTATGTGCGAAGTTTTATTACGTTTAATCTTCTCCGAATAATTCCGAAGATGGTCACATTACAGGATGTAGTAGTGATTTCATGCGGTTTTCGACTGAACTTGATGAATATGGTGACGCTTACTTTTACTTGTTAGAGACTTGACAAGAGAAAGGGTCAAGACAAGAGAAAAGCTTGTCAGTCAATGGTCGCTACGGTACATTACGAGATTAGATTCGCCACACTTTTTAAATTTGTTTTCGAATAAATTTTCGAGAATTAAAAAGGCCACAATTAATAATTTCCAAATTACTGTGGATTGACTACTAATTAATGATTTATTTACCTCAAATCTGCATGCGCATGTATACCAGTTCTGCATTTACAGAGATTTTACTTTTCGTAGTCCCAGCAATTCCAGCTTTTGTAATTTATAATCCTACCGACTTCCTTCCATTCGTGCTAATAAATACATTCGTACAGTACTTACAGAAGTTCATTAATCCATTAGACTAATTTCCTTTTGACGGGCTTGTAGAGTATTCGATATTCATCGACATCCACGTCCATTTCCACAAAACTTTCACGCTAATAAATACATTCATATTGGTGAGGTCGCAGTATCTCGGTAGTTGTTATTTGATTATCTCTTACTAACGCTTGTCCGTGTGAAACTTGAGTGTGTTACATTAGGCATATTTTTTATAATTTTGGCTCAGTATGCGTAAATAATAATAAGTTTGATGTTCCAAATAAACCGGAAGTAAATTCTCGACGACTTTATCCGACACTTTCACCAGATTTGGATGAAAGGCGCGAGAATGAAGATATTTTTAATGGCCCTACTTTTCACTTATTCGACTTACTCGATCAAGCCGCCGTTTGACATAATTGAAGGTAGAACCGGTTGTGGAATTGTCGTGAAAGTGGGATATTTCGAGACAGAAACAATTCTCATCTAGTTTAAAATATTTAAAAATATCCAATACATAACTTTAAATGATCAATGTAATTCGTTTAACTCGTAAACCGATCCCTTATCAGATAATCCATTCATTCGAGGTCTACGAACTTTTCAGATAAGTGTTTTCGATCGATTATCAAATCCAGTTGAATCCACAAACCGCAGATAGTTTATAGTGTTGCAGTTAAATCTTATTTGTACAAATAATAATCTACAAGGCATTCAATATTTAGCAAACATACCCAACCAACAAAAGTACTTAATTAAAAAGTAAATACTTAAAGAAAGTCGTTTTCTTTTCGTTTCCTAACTTGCTTGCTATGCTGTCCTAATTGTTATATATGAGGGTTCACATTTATAATATGTAATGAATATTATAATTAAAATAATCTATTATCTAAATCAAATCCTATTAGTTGTCAATATTTTTGGATATGATACAAATTTGTACAAAGCATCGACATGCGAAAGTTTATGCGATTTCATTATAAACATTCTAACAATTAAAAGATTACTTTTTAATTGTTACAGTTGTAAGCCATACAATGAAAACTTAAAAGCATAGGTACGAATCATTTTTATGGGTATTCAGTATTATCATAATACTACTACATAAAATAAATTGTAGAGTGGATTGACAGGATTTAGAAAGAGAAATTTTACCTTCGTGTTAAAAGCTTATTAATGGTACAGAACATAAAGATTGGTATAGATATTCTCCGTAAAAATAAAACATTTATAACTAATATCGACAACAGAAATACAGAGAGTGTAATGTTAATGTTAATTAAAACAGTCTCAAATTATTTATTTAGAAATCGTGAGATGCCGTCTGGTGTGATAAAAAACATTTTCTTTATCGTGCCGACGTTTCGATCTTTATTGAGATC
>CM077099.1:22890649-22914235 GCA_039619505.1 Cimex hemipterus | reverse complement strand
TAAACTCCTGCTCAAAATTAACGCACCACCTTAATTTTTAAACAGAAATTCTTTTTAGAGAAATCCAGCTAAATCTCTTCATGTTTATTCTCTTTTTTATGCTTCACAATCCCACAAAAGTAAACAAGAATTGTTTACAATCGTGTTAATCCGCTTTGAAATGGATTTGGTAAGATACACAAGAGTTTCCTCCTGGTTTATTCCTCAGTTTCACTGCATCTGCTTAACAGACACCATTTCTTTTGGAAGTTTAAACTTTAATTTAGAACTTATGGCGCCCATAAGACATTTGAGTGAGCGTGAAGCCGTCAGAGCGATGACTCTTCTTGAGGAGGGCTACAGCCAGCGACAAGTTGCAAGAATAATTGGATGTCACCATACCACCATCGGAAGAACTCTCCAACGGTTCAATGAAACTGGCAGCAACACACGGAGGCCTGGACAAGGACGTCCAAGAGCAACGACCGAGAGGGATGACCGATTTTTGCGCTTACATGCCCTCAGAACGAGGCAGGTGACAAGTTCGGAAATGAGTAGCCTCCTTCAAAGCACCAGGAATGTCTCAATTTCGGCTCCCACTGTTCGAAGAAGGCTGAATGAGTTTGGCTTGAGCAGTAGACGGGTTGCTTCAGGGCCACTACTGACCAGAGACCACCGAGTAGCCAGGCTGCGATTTGCCCGGGATCACCTCAACTGGAGTTTTGATGCCTGGAAGAGAGTTTTATTTTCTGACGAAGTTAGAATCGCTCTTAATTCTCCAGATGGTCGTGCTCGGACATGGAGACGAAGTGGAGAAAGATTTGCTCAGTGCAATATTATTCCTCGCGTCGCCTTTGGTGGAGGCTCCATCATGTTCTGGGGAGGTATCAGCATGGAGGCCCGCACAGAGTTAGTCGTTGTTCCAGGACGGTCTCTAAATGCACCAAGGTATGTGGAAGAGATCCTCCAACCTCATGTAGTGCCTTTCGCTAGGAATATTGGACAAGGCTTTTTATTCATGCAAGATAACGCTAGACCTCACCGTGCGAGATCGGTGGAAGAATTTTTAAATGAACAGAATATTGAGCGGATTGAATGGCCAGCTCGTAGTCCTGACCTCAACCCTATTGAGCATATCTGGGATCAGCTAAAAAAAAGGATTAGGAGCCGAATACAACCTCCTAGCAACCTTTCGCAACTGCGCCAAGCGGCATTGGAAGAATGGGAGAATATTCCACAAGAAAGGGTAAAAAACCTCATCAACAGCATGAGAAGACGCCTGGATGCAGTAATCAAAGCCAGGGGAGGCAACACCAGATACTGAGTAATTAAATTTGTGTTTGAACTTAAATGAAAATTTTTGACCTTTTCAGTCTTTTTTATGGAATATTTTTTAATAAAGTTTACCGTCCTTTTCTGCTTTTCATTTTCATTTGTAATGTTTTATTATTAATAACCTACAATACTAAAAATAAAAATAACGTTCAAAAAACACCTGAGAAAAACATATGGTGAAATATTGAAGTGGTGCGTTAATTTTGAGCAGGAGTTTATATAGCTATCAAACTTCTTATTTATGAGGTTCTTAAACTTCTTTTTATCTTTAACTTCAAGACAGTTTTTCCCAGACATAATGAGGAGCACTTTATTTAAAAGCTAAGATGGAAGTCAATTTTTAGACATATTTCAATCTTTTGGCTGCTGGTAAATTTCAGAAGGATCTTTATAAAACGTATAATAAAACGTTCAATTTGTCAGGTTGTTGTGGTTATTCCTTCGAATTATAAACAAAAATGTCAAACGTAATAACGTAAATACACGAAAATTTAGTACTTGCCGTGAAAAAGGTTCATAATTTCATAATACACGATTCACGATTATTTCTACCCTAACTCTACGTACCAAGAAGTGATGGTACGGGTTTTCATTTGTTATTGATTTAATACCGTTAATCAACAGTCCTGTTTACATTATTATTTACGGGATTAGGTGTTTGCATCATGCAATAGGAAGTGGATTATGCGTCAGTACATGAAGAAAAGTTTCTTGAAAAGTTCAATATAATTTAAATTTCTTTATCACGTCAACGTTCCGATCTTTATTGAGATCATCTTCAGAGCTGAAAGCGTTTGCTTTTCGTGTAGATGTCTTTCTTGTGTGTGTGAAGCACACTCAACACGACACACAAGAAAGACACATCTACACGGAAAACAAACACGAAAAACGCCAGACCGCATCTAACGAACGAAAAATAATCATTGGCTAATGGTAACACCACAAACACACGTAATTTATCCGTTTGGTCTTTCTAATGGCTTCAACACCGTTCGATGTCCCTCACTGAAGATGGCGCAATGTCGAAAGGTGATTGTGCACTCAGTAGATCTACAGATATGCGAATACAGAAGGAATTAATACGACGCTAAATGTCGGTCCAGCATGAAAACAAGATAATTTGAAAATAGGAAAAAACTTGGGTCCAAGTCAATCGGTGCATCACATTTAAATTGTCGATGGAAGTTAATTTCATAGTCACTGTTATCAAATATAAACAAAAATTGTATAAAGGGCTGATATAAGAAAAAAAATTAGTTATTCACCCGTAATAAGCTGTGGATATTGTCTACTTAAGTATTATTACTTCAACGATTTTAGATTATTATTAAATTGTTTCATTTTATGTACGAGGTTCTAAAGTTATTATATGTAACTTCAAGCCGTGTTTTATCAGAGAGAACAAGGGTACTTTACGTAAAAGCTAGGATCGAAGTCAATCGTAAGAACCACATTTCAACCGACGTCCTTGTAGTAAATTTCAGAAGCACCGCTATTACTCACAACTTCTCCCATTTTGCCAATATTTTTGCAACGTTATTTATCATCGAAACGTGGTTTTTACTTCATTAATAACTCGAAGAGGTAGAGTTATTATTGGGAGGAAGGAAATTGAGGCCTAAAGCGACCGGACAAGTCATTTCCCAATGAATAACACTACCCAACCCTTCATTATAAATTCTAAAGAGTGAAATCTAAAAATAAATCATATAGAAAACAGTTGGATTTTTCTGTCCAAAGATTTAGGGTATGAAGAGAATCTATTGTTTAAAATAGGATTTGGACTCACCATGGAAGGTTAACCTTAAGATCGCATTTTTAACGACTTAAAAAAACATTTAATAGGTTTTTGGGTAGTTTCACGGCTTGTCATCGTGATACGGGCAATAATTTAAAAACGGTGGTTAAAAAAATCCATTAACGCGCGGGAACGTTCACATAGCGTCCTAATGACTTATTCGACGTCCCGACTCTTAAAGCTTTTACACGGCAATATTATCTAGTCGACTGTTGCAATATTTGAACCAGATATCAGCCCTTCTTGATATTGAATGTCAACGTTGAGGTGTGCGGTTAAGTTGCTTTTGGAGGGGAGGCCCCACCACATGGTTGAGCCAGATCAAGAATATACTTAACGATGAACAGTGTTCGGTTGGGATGTGCTTCCTGCAACATGTGATGGCTGGTTCACCGACATCGGGCAGATCGAACAGTGAGTTAGGCTTGCTAGCTAGTATAAATTCCTTTCTCCCACCCTTTTGTCCCGCGGGATGTTTCATTGGCGTGGTGATTTTAATTTTGACCCGTTTCGACCGAGTGTACTTTCATCTCGGGTTCAAAAATGTTTTGAAATTGGAGCGCCTAATCACCCGGTGGGACCGCCTTCTTTCGGCCGCTCGCATTAATTAAACATTTCACAAAACACATTCACATTTTGCGAATTTTCTACTACTAAGTCACATGTGAAATCACGCTTTGCTTTATTCAGACAATCTATGGGTTTTCTTATTTTACCTCAATAAGGATGACAAATTTTGATTTATATCTGGTGTTATTTAGGTGACCGCCAACCGCAAGCGTTATCAAAATATCCGGTTCTCACGTTGATATTTTAAAGCATAACAATCATAGTTGGGGGAAATAATAGCAAAATTTAGTGTCCTTCCAGACGTCAAGCACTGACAACTTCATTGGAAAGTGGAGATACTCTGCGCTTCATAAACAGTGAGTTTATCTTTTTCAGTACATATAAAATTAAACAAATTAAAACTAATCTTCCTTAGCATTGAAAAATATACACAAATAGATTATGTACAATAAAGAAAAAACTTTTCCCTAGGGTGTTAAGTCAAAAGGCGAAAATTTAAAACATTTCTTTCTTAGGCCTGCGGGGCTATTTGACAAGCCCACCTATTGCCGATGTTTTGGTCCGTCAAACGCGTTTCGGCTCCTGTACTGTGTAATAAATTACGTTTATTAAAACATTTATTGTGGGTTTGATGTTCATTAGCGGGGCAGAGGTGTAACCAGGTGTGGACATTAACATCCACTGAAGATAGTGAAATGCTGAAACGCGTCGGGTTGCTCCTGCTTGCGAGACTGGACGGACCAAGATGATAGTAAATGATCAATATACGCGTTCAATCTTGAAAATTACCTACCATCAAGTTCAGCAAATTCTCCCTTTCTGGTTGTTTTTTATTCTCGTTTTGTCTTTATATTCAGTGAGGTGAAATTAATTATTCTTTTATAAAATATATATAATTAATTTTATAAAAAATAGTTTTAGTAGGTTAAAAAAGCTTAAACTCCAAAATTAATATTTTTATTAAACGATATATCGGCAGCAACATAAAACAAAGCATTTAAAGCAAAAATAAGATTTTCTCCCCATAGAAGGAAAAATGGGGGAAGAGTAAATTATACAAAATATGGACTAAACCTTTAAAGTTTTGTTGTAATTGGTTGATCAAAGTTCTATGCAGGGTGAGTCAAGTGAAGATGACCAAATGGTGAAGCGAGTCGAGCTGTCCGAAACTGCGAGAATAAAGACCAGGATGATAGTAGACAATCAATCTATGTATTTAGATACGTTGAATTTCCAATGTTCCATTTATAGCACATACAAGTATGGCCATAGAAGAATTCTTTAAAATCACATTTCTCTCGTTTTCCTATTGGCACTGTTTTGGTCTGTTAGACTCGTTTTAACATTTCTTGTTTTTAGTGGTATTTGTTATGTTATTGATGATAATTAGTTCCTTAGTGTCAAGATATAAAGTTCTACTGAATATGGAAAGAGCGAGACTAGGCGGACCAATATGGCACGAAACGAAATCATGTTGAAACTTATGATTTTTAATCATAAGACGTACAATTTGGGCTTGTAAAAATTTCCACTCTCGTAACCCATCATCTTCTTCTTTCACTTCGAATGAAATTATGTTTAATAAAACATTTACCGAGGACTATCAGTGGTCATTAAAGGTTTTAAGAAGGTTAGTTAAGACGGACACTTTCATGTTCCCCAGATGGCAAAATGGGTCTGGTGTGAAACGCGTCTGGAGCCGAAAACAGTAAGGATAGTTAAATCAGAATAATAGGAAAGGACCTAGCTACATTGTGAATGTTGTAATGTCTAATAATAGTACGTTCAACACTGGCATGTAAACAATTTTTCAATCTTTATTTTGGTCGTTTCATCCCGACTGTTTTGTTCTGTCAGACCTATTTAGGCATTTGACCATCTTCTCATGTGTATAAATTATTTCAAATAAAATATTTGTTGTGAATGATTGGCGAGGGTTGAAAGCAGGGCGATATAAGACAGAAACACCTGCTGAAAATGCGAAATGCTGAAACGTACAAGTGGACCGGGTAGAAAAGAAACGTCCAACCTTGATGATGACTGATTATAGTACATACAAATCCGGCACTGTAAACATCTTCTGTAACTGTATTTATCCCTTGTACTATCATCTTGACAGGTCTATTCTTACTGTTTTCGTATGTCAGACGAATTTCGATTATCTTCGGAGGTGTGTAAAAAAGTTGTTTAAAAATTGCGTATTATGGGTTACATTGACTGACAAAATAATATACAAACCCATTTCTGTGGTTAATCGGGTCAAAATATTCGAAACTATAGTGCTTTTTAAAGCTGACGAAACCCAAAATATCTAGATCTTTTAGTTGAAATTGTACGATTGCAACGATTTGACTAATCCGTTTCCGTCTGTTAAGTTAAATTAACTCGAATTGTATTTGAAAGTTAAATTGTTGGTTTGCATTATTGAAATTTGATACGTAATGATAATCCAGGTCATGAGCAGGGTATTGAAACATACAGGATAGGATGATACTCACCATGGTCAATAATGATCTTGTCTCGTAAAGATAAAGATAAATATCGACAACCCGTTTTCTCTAATTTATTTGCCGAACGCAAATACCCATTTTTACTAAGGCTATTTGAAAGGAAATCTACGAGATTTGAAAATGCGCCAATGGAAATAAGATCAAACTGTAATTTAATTTGACAGCTTTGATGTCGGCATGCTAAAGATAAAGGTCATAAAATACAGGACGATTTGACATCTCACTACGGCCGAGAGTAATATTGTATTTTACGGTAGTTAATTATGTAAATGATCCCTTCTACTTAAGTACCGTAACATCAACAAACTTCAAACTGAAATCCACTATTATTAATTTAGGTTTTGATCAATCTATTTCGGACGTTTATTTATGATCAACTTATCTGAATACTAAAGGTATTGTGTCTTTATAGTGTACTTTGAATATGTAAATTTAGAGCTTTAAAAATTAATACAGACTTTAAGTAAAAGTATAGACAATTTGGACTGCTGATCTGCCGATACAGCCCAACATCAAACTTACAACGATACTGCATTTTACCTCCGAACTCCAATCCTACCCATGCCGCCAATAACCCGGGGCTGATTGAAGAATGGTGTAAAACGAGGACAAATGTACCGAAATTACGTTCACGCTAAACAAACAGTTTATACGTTAACAATGAAGATCTATGGAAACAATTAAAATACTTAGACAGTAACCTGACGTTGAATCCTCACACAACCCTCAAGCATCAAGAACTGAAGAAACAATATGGAAACTACTAAGACTTACAAGACCGAAATCAGACATGACAGTAAAAAAACGAACTAACTGTACAAAACATTAGACTATTTCTTCATGGTATGATATACTATGTTGGCTTATCCTTAGACACTAGGAAGCGTGGTTTGACTCCCAGGTGCTGCAGCCTTCTGACTTATTAGGTCCTCCTTAGAAGTATCAGGTCATTGGCTGTCGCTACAACAATTCCATTCATTAGGTTTTTTCGTATGTTAGGTTACATTTCCATTGAGCTGTTGCTTCGCATTCGAAGATGATATGGGTGGCTGTTTCTTCCTCCTCATTATATAATACCCATATTGTGTAGATATTTTCTCAGATACCAATAGTTATTGACTGAATTAAGGAACCAGGAAGGTACGAGTGCCTGGGGAATATAAACCCCGCTTCCTAGTATCCTTTCCACCATACCCATACCATCCCCGATACCAGTGACTGGTTAGTAGTCCTACCACTCTTCTTAGTTTGGCTCTTACCAATTGCAGCAGTGTTTTTGCCAGTCTCGGTGAAGGTTGTTTCATCATAAGTTTACCGTGTATTTCTCCGCTGGAGGTTATACGCTTCTCCTTTTGTCCTGTTAGGATCCATTCTGCGATGGAGGATTCTACATTTGTTTTTGTTATCCCAAATTTAGGCTCGGGGCTTATACGATCTTGATCCCCTCCTGACTAGTCTGTCTGCTTTCTTGTTACCCAAAATCTATCAGTGCTCTGGCACCCAAGACATCATCAAGTTGTGGTTCCCCAGGTTTTGGAGAGTTTGGATGCATTCACTGACAAATTTTGATGCAATTCTTTTACATGCTAATGCTTTAATTATTCGTTGCTTTTTGAACATACGGAGTTGTGGGGTATCACCATGCAACGAATCCAAGTTTTCCAATCAAAAAATCGATCCGCTTCCGCTTTCTCAAGTTTCATTCCAATATTTCAACCCATCGTAACCCTCTCCACTCCTTCCCGTCCCAAAAACCCTCCACATCGCCCGAAAGAGGATTGCCCTCCTCGTCTGAACTCGATAACAAACTAATTTATTCTTCTCATAACACGTGTCCTACGAGTGCAGTAGTGTTAGTGTTTTGCCCGGGACTTTAAATCACTAAAACAATTTGTAAGGAAGGTGTATAACTCGCATGCAGGATACAATTTATTGTTATTATAAAAAAATTGAAAAAGTATTTATCAAACATGTGAGGAGATATGAGGGCGCGATAAATAATACTTAAACGGGCTCAAAAAATGCGTTTTTACCGTAAAATTCCGTGAAGTTATAGAAGCAGAAACCTAATTGGGTTCTCCCATTGCCTTGAGATTACGATCAACCCGCTCAGAACCTGGCTATAAAAAATGCTGTTAAATTATCCCAGTTTGTAATTGCCGAGACAATATATTATAGTCCGGATAAGACAATTTCGAAAGTAATAGTCGTAAAATTAATTATAACTGTTTTAACGAACGGTACTGAATTTAGTAAACTTGCGAACGTCAAGCACATGCTGGGGATTATTTATTATTTGCGTGTATTAGCGTTAGAATTGAGATGAGAGTTGCCAGTATTTCATAGATAAACATCTAAACTGTTTCCAAGGATCGTCTTATACTCGAATAAACGCGACGACAAATGAGAGAATTATAAGAGGAAAATCCAGTAAAATAACACCGTAGCTTTTTTTATCTGTATAAAGGCCGTGTAAATCTGAAAATCCTCTCTTTGAACTTACAGAAGAACGTTCCTTATAATTCCTCTAAATCGATAATGACCTGAACATCCTAAAAGAAAAGTTTGATAAAACTCTGAGAGGTTTAAAGCGACAGGGCGGACCCACTGAATCGTGTAAATCCATTGAGTTTTAACCTGAAAGAAACTCCTTTCTTATATATTTCAGCTGATTTCTCATTTTGTTATTTTCAACCCTTTTCTTATTAAAACTCACTTAATTAACCGACGCAAATTTCTATAAATTTTACAGTGTCAGATTTTTAAAAAAATCACTAATTTAGTGGTCCCCTTAACCAATTGATACATTACAATTAATTAAGGTTTTTAGTTGAGATGAAAAAAGCAAGTGTCACGAGCGGGCTTCGAACGCACGATCTTCGGCTAGATCGGCGCTGCTCTACCACTTTAGCTATCGTGACCTCGATCCACTCGGACATCAACGTCCTATCTCAATCTCACCTAGAAGGTCCGTGGGTTCAAATCCCGCTCGAGCCATTAATTTTTTCATCTCAACTAAAAACTTAATTAATTGTAATTAAAAAAAAAATGGTTTGGTCCGAAATACGATTATTCTACTTCATCACTTTAGTCGATACTTGTTAAAACATCCGGTTTTTTAACGTAAACGTCCAGAGAAATAAAAGCGATGTTAATTTAAAATAATCCAAAGTCATTGGTGCGTGTAGAGAGAAAGGCAATATCGAGAAGCCTTAGCTATGCGTCTCATGCGGTTTACCAAAATTTGCATATTCATACAGGCGAATGTATCTTGTCGAACTGCAAAGCGTTTAATTAAATTTAATTGTTAAAAGGACCCGTCCGTTTAAATTGGAACATCCTTTTTTATTGTGAATGTACAGTAACCCAATCAAGCAGCATCATCGACAGAGCTAAGATGAATATACAACACACACACGCACACATGCACATACACCAAATACAAACAAGGTACGTTAACCTGAACACGTCCCAGGTTACTCTCCCGGGTTAATAGAATTTTGAATATAAACTTATTTCAGTTTTTAGTATCCAATTAAAAAGCAGCTTAATAACTTGAGAAAACTTCAAGAAATTCTCTAACACAACTTCCTAAGGCCCTATAAATTATACATCACTGGAAAGTCTTTTTCACCTTCAACAATTCCTTCCGTGAAAATTATAATTGATCAAGGAAAATAAATTATAGTAGTTTTTAATATCATAAATTAACACGGTGGGAGATGATCTTCTTTCAAATGGGATAATTTTTACTTTACTTCGAATACCCAGTTGCGTTAAACGCATGTTTAGGGGGCCGCGGTAGTCGCGTGGTTAGCGTGAGAGACTCTCGGCTTGTAGACTCCCGGTCGTGGGTTCGATTCCCGCCGTCGCCTCTGGCCTTTTCACGATACCCTTTCCCCCCAACAAAAATTAATATTCATACATTACCTTGTCTTTGGCAAATATGCAAAGAACGTAAAGCAAAAAAAAAAAGAACAATATAACCTATATGACCCAATCACTGTAAGTTTGGGGTTAACGCGTGGCGATTAGTGACCGTTAGTTCAAAATTCAAACTTCAATTCAAAAATCGTGAAATGTGGTCTGGCGTGATGTAGGTTTAAGAAAGACATTTTCTTTATAGTACCTACGTTTCGACCTTTATTCAGATCATCTTCAGGGCCTGGGATTTACAAACATTGTTTAAATTTAACAAATACATGTAGAATGTTGAAAAAAGTGAATATATTCACTGCAAAAAAAGAAGATTTTTTTAAATATTCAATCAAAGAATTTATACTCACTCAAAGTTGTTGTTTACTGCGTAGAAATTCTTTGATTGAATATAAAAAAAAATATATTTTTTGCATTGTATAAATTCACTTTTTTCCACTTCCTACAAGTATTTGTTAAATTTAAACAATGTTTGTAAATCCTAGGATCTGAAGATGATCTCAATAAAGTTCGAATCGTGGTACGATAAAGAAAAATGTTTTTCTGAAACCTACATCACACCAGACCGCATTTCATGATTTCTGATTAATCTGTTCTAATTTGGAACATAGTCGAAAAACGTTGTTCTTGTAAAGACTATTAACGTTTCTATTTTATTTTTCAAAAGTAGTCGTTGTATTATTTTTATTTTCCTTCAAAATTCAAATTATTTATTTACTGTCCTCATACATGTATATACTTACAACTTCGACTTAATGTTTTTTCCTTCGTTCATCTTTGTTTAGTAAACAAAAAGAAACATTTTTACATCTTTGACTTTTAAATAGGCGAGTCCGTTTACAGTTCCTTTCTTAACGAATTCAATTTACCTGTTTATTTTTCTTAATACATTTATTTTCGCCGCCTTTAGAGGACTCTCTTTATTTAGTGTTGTTTGAAATTTGTTTCTTTTTCCCCTAATCCCACGAGCTTAACTTTCTTTCTTTATTTAAGCAAATAAATCTTTGAATATATAATCAATAATTTTATTAAACTTCTCAACACTGTTCATGCAGTTAAATTCACATATCTCCAATTAGTGATAAGATTCGACAAAAATCAAATAAAAAAATAACCAAACATTACATGCTTCATTTCAAATATCATAAATATTTCATTATATTTAGTGGTCTATTGACCTAATTACTTCGTTCAATGAATTAATCTTTTTATATAAGGTTTTAGTTGAAAGGAACCAGTCACTATCATGAGCGGATTCGAAACCACGGCTCAGTACACCACTGCTACAACACTTGAGCTATCGTAACTATTATAAATAGTGAAATCAACTAATAAATTAGAGATTATGTATTAAATAATGGAATAAAGTTTGGTAAAAAAAATTCTCTTTGAAAATATTTAAACTTTGATTAATTTCTGACTATTTCTATTCAAACAAATCCCGCTATGCAATATCAGAAATTTCATTCGAAAAAAAGTCGATGGGGTAGCACGCAACACCCTGTACAATTTACAAATAATAGGGTCCGTGTCATGGCATAAACATTACCGTTGGGCGCGTTTGTTTTAAGCGCGGTGTTTTTTGAGAAAAATGAGCTGGGCGTTTTTTTGCCGTCCACCCCTACTTACATCACTCTTACAGAATAAGGGATAGAACTTGAAATGAAGTTTAGCTGTTAAAGAATAATTTAATTTAGTTTCGTTTTGTTATATTTGTCGTATGTCTATGTTTATAAAAATGCGCAATAGACGAACCAAGTGAAATTTTCTGATTGTCTGCGAGGTGTTAAACCTATAATTTAGTCGTTATAGATCATTTGGTCTGCCTCCTCGGTGGGTTGGCCTGTCAGAAGTATTTCGGCATTTCGCCATCTTCAGTGGCTGGAAAGTTTTTATCTTGCCTCACCCTGCGTACAACCCTGACCAACAGCACCAACGCCATAATCAATAATTTACCAAACCTAATATTACACTCAACTGACGATCAGGAAACGCCAAAATGCGTCTGGCGGACTAATTTGGCGAGCGTAATGAGAAAAGAAAAATATTGTACTTAAAACCAACCTTTCCATTAATTTTATTAAATGTTGAGGTTAAATCCCATCCTTTTCAGCTTAATTCACATTTTATTTTATATCAGATTATATCAGATTTTACTCAAAAGAACATTTATTGATAATAATTAACATATATAATAATCAAACATAATAGTTATTATAGAAATGTAATGTTTCTCATCTAAACATAATTATTGGTTATAATCGTTTACTTCGCATTACAAACTCACTTTAACGTAGTACGAAAAACGTCATCAAACCTCTCTACATGGAATCAGTGTTGCCCGCAGTGTTGTCAATACCTAGAAAGGGGAAAACGGTGCTAATTGTGTGAGTTACAAAGTAGTTTTTGGATGTAACGATATTAGATATATGATTGAAATTTAATACAAAAACCTTTTAATCTATTAAACTTGAATTATATTTTGCATTGCAAAAACACATTAACCGAGTATGAAAACATCAAACTGAAAAACCTCAATTCCCGGAATCAGTGTTGCACACAGTGTTGCCCAGACCAGAGAAAGGGGAAACAATGCTAACTAAGCGATTTTATACAATAATTAACTCCCGTGAAAAACTTGTTGGATGTGCATATATTCAAATTCACAAGTTTATTGATATAACATCTAAAAAAAATGGTCGAAATATAATAATGAAACTTTCTCAACCTAAACTCCACATAACGACTCTTCTATGAAAAATCACAACTTTTTAAAAAATATTTATGTTAAGTACGAGTTGGCAGGCAAAAGCTAAAGAGAAGAAACATAAATACGACTGCGTTAAGCAAGTCTATTCGAAAATTAATAAACGGCAAACTTCAGCTAGTTAAGCTTCTTAACGTATGTAAGACATGAACATCTAAACTTTGTTTAATCTGCTTTTTATTGCCACTTCAAAACTTTAGCATTTCAAGTTATTCTAACACAGTAGATATGATTTACACACGAAATGCTACTAAACTTCGAACAACACTAAAAAGATCATAACTTTTGAATAGGGTTCTTCCCAAATTTCGGTATCAATATGTTTGTTTTTAAATTCTACTTCCTCGTTCGAGCTGGGTTTAACTCGGTCGTTTTATTGAGTATAGTTAGGCGATTCTCTGAGCAATTAATTTGTTTGTTTCTGTCTTGTGGTGGGTGGTATTTGAGAAGATTTGAGCTGGGCAAAGGCCTGATGAGGGTGTGGGCAGCTGAGCCACGAAAACAAGTTAATTGGTCAGAGCAGTAAATCGCCTAATTAGAATTGATGTGTTACGTAAAAAATCTAGATATTAAGAACATAAAAAATAGAAGATATTATTTAGAACAAAATCAAATTCGTTGTTCTTACTGAATGTCGGAAAACTAAATTATGAGAGAAAAATAATTCCCATGGAGAAAAATCAAATTTGAAAATGTGATTAAAAGTCGCATTTCATTTGGATGCAATTAAGCTTTCACCTGTTAGATGTGTTGTATTTATACAAAAAATTAGTAAATCAATTTGTTGGAGTGAACTCTGCTATTAATTCAAAGTCAATTAATTTAATGATTTCAACGTTTTTCCTTTGCGGTTTAATGCCGTTCAACGAATTAATTTTAATTAATATAACCGACTGTATTAAATCCCACGCCGAAAAATTCACAATTTTATTAAATTAAGCACAATACAAAGTGGCCCAATATTCTTAGCGGGCTGAAAAGTGAGAACGTGAAGATTGCCGACGGTATTCCATCCAAAGGAGAGCAGGCATTCGACCCTAACTTATTCCACTTGAAAATAATATCATTCGGAGTGGAATGAGCGAATGAGCAAGGGAATTAAATGAGCTCTAAATTGCTTCATATTGTTGGCTAGATGGCAATTATCTGTTGTGCTTCATGCATACCAAATCGCCGAGCCCAGCGTGATATCGCACGTTGTTCTGGCATATTTAATTTTCAGATATGAAAGACCTCCGATCCAAACATATCGTTATACGATCCGAAGTAACCTTTTTAACGTTGTCTCTTATAAAATACGGATTGAATTTCGATTCCACCTTTATCGCGATCACTATCGCACAATAGTTAAACTCTGATCATTTTGATCGACGGTATCATTCACATCAGCAGTTATTCACAATTGAAAATAATAAGGCTCATTTTATGTACTTATAGGGATCAGCTTAAAGTACAATGGAAGAAATGATGAGAAAAGGCTATTCTAGTCTTTTCGTCATCGTCGGCCCTTTACTCTATTGTGTGTCGTGAAGTTTAGGTTTATTACTTATTGCCATGACAAATAACTCTACTTTTGTTAAAACTTTTCATTATTTAGTAGCAGTGCATGCCGCCATTTTACATTATCTTATAAAAATGTTATATCTCCCCCCCCCAGGCAGATTTTCAGGTTGTAATACATACTCCAGAATACTACAGAAACAAAACAGGCAGGCTTTTGCATGCATATAAGCTGAACTCCATAGAGAAATATAGTATATTTGTATTTCAATTTGTAAACTCAAATTTGGCTCAACTCTTTGGGGCTTCCAAAGCAAAAAAAAACTTATGCAGAAAACTTTATGACAATATTGTAGATTTGTTAAATAATTCAATTGACTTAATGCGAAGCTGAAAAGTAATATTTCAATGTACACTATCTTGTAATAAAATAAAACCATTAAAATAGTAATCTGGGTGTGAGTGTCCGTGTGCGAACCTCGCATGGCCTATCTGTAGTCGAGTGCAGATGACCATTCTTCTATGAGGCAGTGCTTTTGATACTCCGGACCTCTGCCGATGCGGTGCAATAAAGCCTTTATTATTATTATCAGTTCTTTTCCTAATGTGTTGCTTTTTGTTCTATTATACGTACTTTTGTTTAATTTACCAAGGAAAACTTTTATAACAAATAAATTTACTTTTGCAAAAAATGTGTAATATTTCGGATATTAATTGTGGGCTTAATTGATAATATATTTGATTCTTTCCAAGTTTAATTTGATTCAGAATAAATGACATTCAAGAAACGATACTAAAGTTTTATTTCGTCGTAAAAAATGTATCACATTGTTATGTATGATTTGGTTTTGATATCATTTTCTTTCTGTAACTAAAGTCTGATATTAAAATTTGTCATTAAGCTAATCATCATTGGAACGTAAACTGTTTTTTTTTTTTTTTTTTTTTTTTATTAAACAATCTGTGATAAAGCGTAGGAGAAAATTATGTTACCACATTGAAATTGTAAATATTTAGTTGTACACTACCTTGTTGTCTGAGCCAACATACTGCCGATCAATAATTTGTGCCCCTTCTATAACGGCATCCTTTGATATAATAACTTCCTATTTAATGTCGGATTATGCTAGTTTATATTTGCAAAGGGAAAAAAACTGCTGCGGCATTGAACGAATTCGAACCGGACCGCACATCGTGGTTGCCTCGGGCCAAATGTCAAAAAGCGAGACGAGTTTATATAGCTTGAACCGACAACTGTATTAACAGACACAAAGCAATCAGTTAATGGTTCGGCCCCAGTTGACCTTTTCGTGAACACCTTTCATCCCGATCTCCGGATAATGGTAATACATAATCAGATAATGGAACTCGAACTGATCCCCACCAATCGGTTTCTCTCTTTCTCTCTCTCTCACTCGAGCTCTTGATTTTAAAATGTCAACCTGTTTTTTTCGGTATCGCAGTTTCAAAAAGCATGCCGGATAGTACGCAGATGGCGCAAATAGAAATTCGCAGGAGTTGGCAAATACAGGATTGCAAAATCGTGTGTGAAATGTAACGAAATGGATTCGGCTTTCTTGACCTTTCTGGATCTGAGACAACGGAGATGATTTATCATCCCACTTCAGCGCTTAATACGGAAGCCCGTGGTGAGATTGCCCTGCGGAATTAAGTAGATAATCTTTTATGACAACCATCTATTCTTTTTAACCAAAAGGACAATAGTTCATCACGCAGGACAATATAAAAATACCAAATACAAATAGTACAATTCCACTTTTTCTGTGTCATTAAGAAATGGTTTCCTTATTTTCCTGGTTTCAAATAAACTCTCAATGTTGATCTTAAAAAAAATTCTGATTCTTTTTCAAACCGGTGTTTCACAAGTTCCGGTCGGTAGTAAAAAGTTTACGTGTACAGCGCCGACCTTGCTCATTATTTACTGCTCGACCTAATTTTAGAATCTAGTATATTTGCTTAGGATTGTTTGTGCATTTGCAGGTTTTGTGATTTGAACCAGAGGGCGAGAAGAGAAGAAATTGAGAATTATCACGGCTTAAATCTTTCGTTATTTATGAAATTACAGAGTTTTGGCTGTGAAAGTAATATTTTATAAACGCTTTTCACCTTAAAATTAATTGACTCCGTCCACCGGCTGAAAAGGCTTAACGGTTTCCTTTGAATATGTCCAAGCCTGTGTTGATTTTTAATGCTGTCAAAATTCACTTAATGAGGCAACTTGAAACTTATCTCGTGTCAAGCTTCCCGTGGCGATTTTTTAAGCTTCGATTCTAAAGGCTCCATTAACTTAACAACTGCTCTTTATAAATTACTGAAGGCGTCGAGCGTTTTCTTTTAAACCTGGCTGCTTCAACTGTGCAAGATTGCCGATCGATACTTCCTTCCACCTTAATACAATCTTCCTTCATCTTTTTATCGATCCTTATATTCAATACTTCCAAGACTGTGCAGCGGTTGGTGTTTTCTTTGCATTGTCCCAGACTGTAAATATCTCCTTTCGCTACTCCGATGGAGAAATCTACCAACTTACACTTCGTTGAGCATTTCTGTTATTCCACGCGTTTTCTTGGATTTCCATATTGGTAAGGGCGCGTTATTCGTTTTTATTTTCGGGGAATAAAATTCTTCATGAATACTCATACAAGCAGAATTCGTGAAAAAAAATCCAATTCTTCCCAAGGTCTAGAAATTCGTTGCCGTTGTCCGGAAGGAAAGTTCATATGCGTTGAACTCCTCACCGATTGTTGATTGTCCGATTGCCGATTAACCGTTCAAACGGAAAGTTACTCGATAATAACTTTCGACAACGTCCAGTCCGACTGCGCCGGTAAAACAATTTCTTTTGTCGAATGTGTTTTTAAAAAATTTTTACTCCAAGAAATTACAAATAAATATATTAACTGATATATATTCAGAACTTTATGAATGTAAATCAAATCTCGTCGATATGCTTTCGGGAAATCTAACTTAAGACTAAGGTTTGTTAAGATGAAAATCCTTATAAAATTTCTAGATTGGGAGAGAGTGCTGATGACAATTATATTAATTATTATTATTTAATGTCTATTAAAATGACAGTATAGTTTACAATACATAACACTTAAAAAATAACGGCTTTTTCCAAGGCGAAAACTTTCTAAAGAGTGAGACATTAAGGAGGAAAAAAGTAATGTTGTTGAACTTGG
The DNA here is from genome assembly GCA_039619505.1 of Cimex hemipterus. Lineage (NCBI taxonomy): Eukaryota > Metazoa > Arthropoda > Insecta > Hemiptera > Cimicidae > Cimex > Cimex hemipterus. The sequence goes on along the minus strand of CM077099.1, from coordinate 22,896,634 downwards.
TCCTGTCCTTCCTGGCCGCCGAAGTTACTCTTGGGGGGCTTTCGAGCCTAAGCCTTTTCAGCCCCCCAACACATGCTTGTTATAAACAAAGCCCGGCTTCACTCTTCCTTTCTTACCCGTGATGACATTCTTCCCAGTCAGTGCTCGTTAATCCTCTATTACAAGCCTTCCACATTTATTACTCCATCTTCGGAGCACTAAGCAAAAATAATATTAAAATCCTTCACATTTCCTGTGCCGGATGACAGACCAGTAAAGTTTGCTCATTAATCTTCATAACATTTAAATAAAAAAATATATTAAATAAAATACAAAAAGTAAATAATAAAAAAAGGTTTTGTCAGCACAATCCGAGAATAATACGCACTTATTCTTCATGGGCAATGTATTTACATATGCCATACACAAAACAACAGGCTACTTATGAATAGTAATTATCATAGTGACCAATTATGTCTGGACCAAGAAACCATTTAATGTGTAGAGAATAGTGACCGTTAATCGATAATTATCTTGAGATTTTATCTGGCGTGATGTAGATTTCAGAAAAACATTTTCTTCATCGTGTCAAGTTTCGATCTTTACTGAGATCATCATCAGGGTCTCGTGTTGTCTGCATTTCAGCAAAACAGTTCTCTGTGATGGCCGATGCGAGTTTCTTCTCATTGTTGGCGATGTCCTTCAGGATACTTTTAACTGCGTATCCGTATGTAGTTGAAATTTGTTCATAGAATTTTTGCTGAAATGCAGACAACACAAGGCGCTGAAGTTGATATCAATAAAGATCGAAACTTTGGCACGATAAAGAAAATGTTTTTCTGATACCTACATCCAACCAGAGCGCATCTCACGAGATCTCAATAATTAAACCATTTAACAATTAAAACTACTAGAGGATTAAATTAATTAAAAAATATTTTAGTGTAAAAATATTGTACATAGCATTATTATATGTCACAAAATGCAACTACATGCCCAGTTTAGGTTATTTAGATCTATTTGGAGTTCACATATGTAATTCACAAGCCTAAAAATATATTAAGCCTTCCCTCTATTCACGGCTGTGCTTGAAAAGTTTCATCTCTACCTACGCACCATCATCTTGCCTCAAATATTAATAATAACCCCCATTCTCCAATTTGGATTCTGCGACCACCACTCGAAAACTCGCCTAGCCAATCGCGTTATCGACCTCATCGAAACTCATTCGAGCTTAAACAATAATACCCGGGTATTTTCCTTGTTACATGGTCAGGGGAATACTTGCTAGTTTTATTGTATAAACCTTATCCTAAAATCCGACTCCACAAATCGATGCCAGGCACCTCGTCCTCTTCTATTCATCTCATTTTCACATGTCGGTGGAAAGACAATTCCTTTACCATCCCTTTTCCCCTCAACCTTCAATCCCATCTTTATTTATTTTATTAATGCTTAATTCCTTTATCGAATTGACTCAGCAGGTTGATTTACACAAAAAAGACAATAATTTTTTTCTCGTTTCCCTCCCGTTTTTATGGAAAACTATGTGTTTTACGAGCTTAATTCCTTTTCCCATCAACCCAGCAGGCCGATTTACATCACAAAAGTCAATCAACTTTTTAAAAGTTTTTTTTTTCGGTTGTTTGCGTTTTTTCCAAAATTACATTTTACCAGGTTAATGTTTGTGCAATCGATTCACAAAGTCGATTTAAAAAAAAATTTATTTTTTATTTTTTGCGTTTTTCTCCAAAGCTAAGTGTTCTAAGAGGTTAATTCTTTTTGCACTCGACTCAGAGATCGATTTACATAGAAAAAATCGCCATTTTTCGTGGACTTTGAGCCCGTGGTCCGGCGATGTTAATGCTCGGCCCTCCCCGCCTTTAGACAGTCGGCTGTTGTGTTCGAACCTGTTCGAACCATTCATATCGGCCGTTGGCAAATCGTTGTCGTTCAAAATTTCTATTCTGTCTTCTTTTATTTTCTTCTCGCGATCGTCGTGGCAAGATCACCGAGCGACAGGTACTTCGTTCCTGTCCTCACGCCTGTCCTTTCCCCCTTTAACTGAGCTTGGAGGAGTCACCTGAATGGTGAGTTTTCTTTCTTTCTTTCTTTCTTTTTTGTTTTTTTTGTTTTCAACTTTATACTACAATTTTTCGTTCGTAAAATTACAGTCCACTTGCTTGTTAACAAAGTCAATAAAATTTTTGTTGATTGATTGCGTTTTCTACAAAACTATGTGTTTTACGAGGTTAATTTTTTCAAATCGTCTTAGCAGGTTGATTTACATAAAAAAGACAATATTTTTAAAAATTTTTGCGTTTTTCTCGAAACTACGTGGTTTAAAATAAAGACAAAAATCTCACACCATAGATTTCACTCTGACTCTACGAGTATTAAAATGTTAATTAAACTATATCAAGTCAATTACTATAGACATTTTAAAGGTTTTTGCTCCCTGATGATGACCTTAAAATAGGTCGAAAGCGGGGAAGTAACAATTGAGTTGGTTTTTCCTCAAAACCATACTTAGATCCAGATTATTGGAAGTGGTCGATTTATCTTTAAATTATATTCTAATGTAAAACAACCGTCAATTGATTCATCAACTAGAAAAACAAAAAGACTCAGGGAAACGAATTGCAACAATAACGTTCATCAATAATTCTTAAATGGAGGGTATTAGTCAAGCGAACTGAACTGGGAATTAGGAAAGATACAATAACCCAGAGCCTGTAGTCCTTGAGAATACAACTACCACTTCTTAGCATTCCATCATCATCAACCTCAGGTAAACGATAAAATGCTGAAAAGACCACTTAAAAGAAAATCTAAACTGACAATACTCAACAGAAAAGAACTATTCATAGCCCTCGCAGTCCAATTTGTACCTTCGGAATTGAATTGTACGGGACAATGATCCGTTCCACTCTGGACCCAATCTAATCCCTCAATTCAAAATTGTATCAATAGTCGATGCTCCCTCGCCACAAATCATACCATACACTCCGATTTAAATATGTTAAAAAACTGGTCCAGTTCGGCAGCAATAAATTCATCAACAAAATGAAATACACAGGACGCTATCCTCTAATTCTTATCCATTAATCTGCAACTAACCCTACTCGTACTTCCTTCGAAGCCCCCCCAAGAGACCGCGCGGCCGTCAAATTGTGTAAAGTCGGAACTTATTTGGTCTGTAGTTGAAAAGTTTTGTCCGTTCAAATCCATCATGCCAAATGTATTTATATAATATTCATATTTCCTTACTTAATCTCTTATCTGAGGAATTTTCTCTTTCTATTATTTACTACATTTTTAAAATTGAAAGAACCGCCAGGATCAGAGTAGTGTTTCTTGAAGAGTTCTTAAAATCATATTTATGCAGTTTTATTCTTTCCATCTAGTTTTGCCATATTATAATGTTTGAAAATTAATTCAATTTATACAGATTATCAAACTGGATCTCTCGCCTTTTGTTGTGCTCTGCTTTTCAACCTCTAAACATTTGAACAATTGCTGTCTTTAACGTCACATCGGCCATATCGGCCCAAGCATGACAGTTTTCTGTTATGTATTATGTGAGGCTTATCGAACGACTTTTCTATGCGTACCAGGCGTATCTCTACACCCTTGTCGGGGAATCTTGTGTCAACCGCGCATGGCCTATTCTGATCCGAGTGGTAGCGATTGATAATAATCGAGTAACAACACAAAGAGCATTTACGTTTTCTTATTGTGAGACTTTTTTTCTTGACGTTTCCTGGATTCCCTTAGTTTGGTCGTTTCCGCTTATCTTTTTCTATGTCATGTCTCGCCCTCTTTTGCAGTAGTTGATCTGCGTGTTTCCTTTGAGTATAAGGAAAAGCTGAAACAATGAAAATCATAATTATTATTCAAATTGTGCGTTACTGACTCTCTGGAATTTGTTTAAATTAATTTGCTAATATGGTATAAAAGTGGCGTAAAACACTTGTCTTTTGTTTTTTTAATGTTGGTGCACTCTTTCCAGTTGGCTCTTTTCAAATTGGGTGAACTGGGCAACTTAATATATGATTAGAGGGTAGTTTTTATTCATATTTAGCCTCAACTACTTGTTTTAATGACCACCCACTTTTGTACAATTGCGATTCTTCAAATACTTTATATATTTTTTAAAATGATTACCAATAATATCAAAAATTAAATACGGTTTTTAGTTGAGATGAAAAAAGGTCGAACGGACCACGAAAACAGTGAATTAATGATTTAAAATGAAGTACACTTCACTAAAGCTCTCCGTCGCCATTTCAATTATCGTCGAGAATCCAAACCGATTACACGGCATTTGAAATATGGCAAAAGGAGGCAAAACTCGTAAGGTGAGGTTGAGATGGGGAGTTGATGTCCGAGAGGATCGAGGTCACGATAGCTCAGGCGGCGTATCTAGTCGAAGGTCGTGGGTTCGAATCCTGCTCGTGCCGTTAACTTTTTTACATCTCAACTAAAAACCGTAATTAATTGTGATATATTAATTGGTCGAACGGACCACGAAAACAGTGAATTAATATCAAAAATACCTGAACCGATAAATATTGTTGCTTCATTTCATATTTTAAACTCAGTATCAATTTCTCTAAAAATAATTAAACAACATATATTATAAATTCTCTAAAAATTATATTTATTGTATAATCCAAAGATCTTTCTTTACGAACTTAACGATTTAATAGTTCTTCTAATTTATTAACTACCCTCTGTGTTATATAATTGTTTTGTTTTTTTTACGAAATATGATTTTAAGCGATTTGCGGAAGCAGTCTCGTATTCGCCGAAGTTTTCTGCCATTTATACAAGCAGCTCATTTAGATGGTTAAAACGTTTGTTTTTATCTCTTCGGAAGAGTTGTTAAAACGTTCGATAAATCCTTTGCACGATTCGCGAACCCTATAATGATTTGGATGGACCGCAGCACTGACAGATCAATGATTCATTAAATTCAGTCTAACGTATTTCATTTTCATTTCACGAGTAGCTGCTGTGTCCCACTTAATCGAAGCGTGTCGTGCCTTGGCTCCCTATAGGGCGCGAGTAGGTATGTAGGACACAGCAGCGAGTTTCACGGACCTCTGTTCCGCTTTTTAAATGAATTGAGGATTTTTTTATTGTATATAAAAATTAAGTTAGGCGTTTTTCTGGGTCTTGTATGAGTGAATGTATTTATTAGCGTGAATGGGAATGGACTCTGGATCTGGATGGCGAAGTAGGTTGTTCATCGCCTCTCAGGTTGTGCGTATGACTTGGGCCGATGGCGGAAATTTTATAAAAATACCCCATCGACCCACATCTAGATTAGTTTATTACAAGGAACAGGTATATGGAGAAATATGGAATACTCCATATACTAAACAGTACGAGTGCGGTCAATGTATATATGTATGTATGTATGTAACGGTATGAGGTGTTTCAAGGCTGAAATGACCAAGCAATCAACCCAAAAAGTTGAAATTTCAAACTATATGTATTACCGATACATTACCGTCTATCAAATTAAATAATTAAGGTTTTTAAATTAGATTAAAAAATCATTGTCACGAACGGGATTCGAACGCACGATCTTCGGTTAGATACGCCTCTGCTCTATCACTTGAGCTCTTCCGACTTCTACCCAGACCAACTTCCTATCTATCTCCTTTTCAATTTTCCCGCCTTTTTGCCATTTTTCAAATGTCGTGTAATCTATCTGATTCTCGGAGAGATATGAAATGGCCACGGAGAGCTTTACTGAAGATATACTTCGTTTTACTTATTAAATTTATTTTTCGTTAATTGGAACGTCAACAAATTAAACCGCTGATGCTATTCGGTAATTAGGTCGCTCAATGAATCGGTTTCATCTGATTCGACCTCAACATGCCTATATATATAAATCTTGCTTCTTTAACCGCACAATGACGCCTGAACTATATATGTATATATATATATATATATATATATAGTTATATATATAGTTTATATATATATAGT
>CM077099.1:22789541-22890249 GCA_039619505.1 Cimex hemipterus | reverse complement strand
TTATATATATAGTTTATATATATATATATATATATATATATATAAGGGATAAAAGGGGCGTTATGTCAGTTTTGATGATTTGACCAAAAATTAGGGTTTTGCTTCGAAATTTTTGTGATTATCTTTCTTTAAACTACGACTACGTCCAGAAGATCTGCGCTCTACCTCTAGGTACGAAACATATGGAAAAGAAATAGATACAATTAAAAATGCAGGAATTTCCGGTATTTTAGAGTTCTGTCAAGCGTGACGGTATAAATGAAAAGGCTGGCTGTGTGTCGCAAGTTTGAAGCACCAAGTTTGAATCCGGCAGAAAGATATTTCAACTCTTGCTTCCCCCATTACGATTGCTACTCTGTTTTGCTCAAGATTATCTAAATGTAGTCATCAACGCGAGACAAGAGCTCATGTAGTACGATCCAGAAGAGATTTTATTACATTTCCAAAATTCTATCGCAAAAGACGGAAACTGAGTTCAGAAATCTGTCTTGAAAAATACCTTATAAAACGAATATCAAAGACTTTTAGCGTCGAGGCATTTAAAAAAGAAAAATTTATATCGGCTTGTCCATCCTTTTCCCACTAGTGTAATTAGTCGATAAAAATGGGTACAAATAAAAATCGCAAATTTATCCAAAATTACAAATATTTTGAAATAGAAGAAAAACGAAAAGAAATGAAAAACATTATATCGAAAAATACTTGTCTAACATCCCCATAAACTACTACGACGTTTCATAATAATAAAGCCCCGAGGTTAATTGTTGTTTATATGCAATAACTCGTAATATTTACGCATTAAGACAATTATGGGAACGGCTACTACGTTAAAACGAAATAAAATATTTGTTATTTGAGTTGGCTCCCTACCAAGAAATACATGTTTTCGTCAAGCAAGATTACTATCAATACCGCCATATCTCAATGCCAGATTAATTTTTATTTTATGGACAATATCTCTTTATATGTGTAATATTAAGACAATTATTATATCAATAAACGTTTATGAATATTATTTCAGTTGGTTCACTCTAGTTGAAAAGTCATAGGTTTCTTGAAAGATTACTATCACGGTGCTAATGGTTTGGCCAGTTTATCTTTCGGTTTATATCGACGGGGATATATAGGAAAAGAAAAGCTAAATTGTTGAAATATTAGACTATGTAAAAATGTTTGATGTATGGAAAGTGCTGTCTGTGTTTTGTGTGATGTGCTGATGATATATGTATGTTACGTATATTGAATTTGATTAATGATATTGGCGTAGCTATGACTGAGTTTACATGTATCTGCTCTGTAATTGATGCTGTGTTTATGTCTATTGACTTAAACCATTCCTAAAAGTACGTTTAGGTTTGTTTTGTTCAGTGTTGAATATTTTCGGATTGTTGAAGTCGAAAAGTTGTGTTGGTGTTCAAATGTTGTGGGGTAGCCAGTGCTTTAGTATTTTGTTCGGGTGTTTTTCAATCATAGATATGTCGCTTTAATCCCTTGGCCTGATGTTGGGATGTAAGTTACCGGAGTTTGAACAGTTGATTTTGTAAATTACGTCAGATTTATTTGTTATTTGTGTGGAATATTTAATTGTGGAAAAAAGTGTTTGGATTGTTTTATTTTGAAAGCTATTTTGAAGTTATCGGACGAGAGAAATGGTGTTTAATTTGTGTGATAGGCCGTGAATAAGTGGCGTGGGAATGTATGCTGGTTTGGTTTTTATTTGATAGATTTGATGTAGTATTATTTAGTAATAGTGGATGGTGTTAGTGTTGAGTTGTAGTTGCTGATTATCCTGTTGATTGTGTGTTTAGGGTAGATATTAGATATGGAGGATCTGTTTGTATATCTTGTGGTGAAATGATTCATGGCTTAGGGTAATCATTCTGTGAAGTAACTCTTTGGCCGTGCTTATGATTGTACGAAGAGGAAGGTGAGATATAAAGTTGAGGTAGCGATCTGTGTTTCTTGGTTTTTCTAAAAATTTAAAAGTGGTATTGTTTTGTTGTTTTCGGTTTCATGTGTAGGCGCGGGTGAAAGCTGAGTGTGGGTGAATTATTACGATCTTTGCGTGAATCCCCTACATATGAAGCAAAAGAAAAATGGAAAAAAAACATTTTTGCCATAAACTCAAACAAATTAATCGGAAATGACAAAAATCGGGACCTTGAAAAAAAAAATAAATAAACGTATTCAGATATAAAAACAAAACAGAAAAATAAAAATATGTGATCTATGACATACGCAAATAACTCCTTACAATTTACATAAAAAGAGCGGGTGGCTTCAAACAAATTGTAAGTCCGTCCTCGTCCTTTGGTGGCTCAGCTCGCACTCTGCTCGAGCCTGCGGAAGGGGATTAGCTTATCCTTTGAGATAAGCTCCTCGTTTGTGAAAATATTGTTATAAAATATACCTCATGTAGTTTGAATTTGATCTGTGCGAACTGCTATAAATATACCAACAAAGTATTTAGTTTGGAAGGGTAATGTGGAAGAAAGTTGTGGTATGACTGGTACTGCTTGCATACATAATTATGACACATATATTAAACACAGTCATGATGGCACCTGGCGGACACGGGCCATAAGAAACCATCCACTGCTGGCGGCCACGTCAGTGTGGAGGGTCAAGGGGGAAGGAGGTCTCGAGGACATCGTCGATTACGGCGGCAAGTTCTTGACCAGGAGGCTAGGATGGATCGAGAGGAAGATGTGAAACTTTTGGAATCGGGAACATATCAGTTCGTTGACAAATGTTGAGGTCGTTGTGGAAAGTGTAATTTGTGATGTAGTGAAGTGTTTTGACGATTTGTTTGAAGTTTTTTTCTTGGAAGGATTGGATACGCTGGATTTTGGATGGCTTGGTACGTCCATTCCGTCTTTTAAAAGTGGTAACAGTAAAGTCCTGCATAAGGTTAGCTTAGTTTGACGGTCCTAGAAATCTTTGTAGTTGTATCCTATCGTTGTCTCTTATTTCTTATGGAGGGATTACACAACAATCTGCTGTATATCCTAAGTATTTGACTTGAATGGAAGTCGGTATCTCTTTTTTATTGTAGTATAGTGGAGAGGAAGATCAATATTATCAAGCGAACCTACAATGAGCACATCTCTTCATTTAGTCTTGTCCTCTCATTTTTGCACGAGTCTTCGATCAGCTCAGCTGAATTTTAAGGAAGACTGCTTAGTCAATTGGTTTCATTATCATATCATATTATTTATGACACCTTAAGAAACCACCCAATGCTAGCAGTTATGTCAGTGTGGAGGATTAAGGGGGAAGGAGGTCTCGAGGACATCGTCGATTACGTCGGCGAGTTCTTGAACAGGAGGCTAGGATGGATCGAGAGGATGGTGTGAATCTTTTACAGGTTGAAACTCAGGGAGCGACTCATTGAAGACAGCTGCTGTGCGCTGTACGTTCGTGCGTACAGGTCGATAACCAGGCAGTGACTGATTTTACGACGTCTTGCCGAAATGTCCTGTTTCTCCCTCCAGCGTCTCGAACCTTAGAAATTTTTCCGTTTTCATAATTCTTCAAAATGATGAATTTAAAATAACACATGACTGGATTTCCCAACAACCATTAACAAATAAAAATGTTAACTTTGGCGTAAACGCAATTGAAGTGTTTCTACTCATTCTAAGTGTTTGCTTTCTGCGTAATTGTGCCGTTCTTGCAAGTCGTGTTGAGATAGTTGCCAGTGAGATTTTGCTGTTTTATATTATTATTATTACTTTAAGGGCGTTTTAACGGCTTGTTTTATGTTTATACACGTTTTTGTACAAGGCGTCAGCTTCTTTGAGGTTAAAAGACTCGACGAAGGGAAAAAAACGGTGCTAATGATTTGGCCAGTTTATCTTTCAGGATTGTATCGCTTTGTCAATGTGAACCTACACTGAGTACATTTTCTTTCAGTATTGCCTTCCACATTCTGCACGAGTCTTCGATTATCTCAAAGTTTTCACTGTTTTAAGAAGGATTGGTTAGTCAATTGGTTTCATTACACCTTAGTGAAAGGAAGGGAACCGCGATAGCCGAAAGGGCAGCGTGATACTGTCGGTAGACGTCGTGAGCTCGATTCTCACCGTCCGCCCTTTTTTTCACCCTTCCCTCCCCATCCAAAAGAAGAATATGCATCGCGTATGATCAGTTACGTTCCTTGGCTGATATGCAAAGTTCATAAGGCCAATAAAAGATAACACAAATATAAATAAATTCTTCAGATCATATTGAAAATGAAACTTTGACATAGCGATTCATTGTAGTACGGAAAACACGCAACTTTCTCATCACGCCAAAGATTCTGAAATGTGATGCTATCCTCGAGAAATCATTATATCCTCATGAAAACCCGTTTACGTTATTACTGTTCTGTGTTTTTATTTCAGTATTGTCACTGGGCCTTTGTCGCATGTTTGAAAATTGAATCTGTTTATTCCTTTGTGTTTGAGCCTGTCAAATGTGCCCGTGTCCGTTCACAGAAGCTCTTACAAAGGAAGAAACTGGGGGCGGGTCGATAGGTATTGGGTGTTTGTCGACGTCCTTTGATGGTATTAAGTCCCCTCCTGCCGTCAAGTTGGAGGTGTTTAGTATAATTGGACCATCTCGATTATAGAAAGTCCGCTAGTTTCCGTCCTACGCATCGGCTGATGGTCTAAATGATTAATTGGAAATCGTTCGTGCTTTTTAAAATACATTATCTTATTTACTGTATTCACGTAGAATGGTTCCGCTGGTTAGATTTTTGTTGAAAACAAAAAAAAATGCTATTTTATGTATTCTTTTCTCACTGAATTGTCCACCTCTTGCACGAAAAACGCAAGGAAATCTCAGATCAATTTACACAACGTATGTCTATTATCAAATCGCAATTTTTCGTTTGAAAGTTTTACGATTTTTAGGGGATGAACGACCCAAAACAATTTTTATTTTTTTTTCCACGTTGATTATTTCAAAATTTGAAATATTAATGTCATCAATAGCCTTTATAAAAACTTCAAAAGAAAACGCTTCGGTGTTAAAAGGCGGGGAATACTAAAGAGCCAGTATAATGAGACAAACATGTTTTTTTTTACAATAGAGAGATATACATATGTATGTAAAAATTCCTGACGGCCAGGGCCATATGAACAAACGCTACCAGTTATATGTCCGTATATATCGGGAATTATTCATTGTAAATTTGTTTAATGCAAATAAAACAATTTTGAATTGAATGTATAATAGAGTAAAAACACAATTTTTATTCGTGCTTGTTTTCGATTTCCGACTGGTCCAAGTCTGGTATATAATTCGTTCGGTATTTAGACCCATGTCAGAGTGTGTTAAATCCAATCCACGGGCCTTGAGCTGAAAGAACCATCATTCCAAAGTACCAGAGCGCACCCACTCGTCGCCAATTGCCGAATAAATTTTCAAGGGAGTTAAAATATTCAGGACCCCGGCATGAAAACAGTAGATCCAAAGTGATGGCATTAGCGAAACTCGTGCAGTGGGTGAGTTTAGTTCAAATTCCATGGCTTATGAAAATATCAAATAGAAAAGTTGTTCATTGAATTATTTCCATTATTAATTCTTGAATAGACCTTTATCATTCTTTTATTTAAGGCAAATGCGAGAGCATATTTCCATTTATCAAATGTTAGCCTGAAGTAATAATTTTATCAATTATTTATGCTATTCGCGAATGCGTTAAATGTGTTACTGAAAATACACATGAGCAATTTTTCGATATTTCAATCTGCTAAATGTGCTAATGTTAAAAGAAGGCAATTTCTTAGGCTTTCAAAATGTTTCCTGCGATCTCGTCCGATTGATTTCTTTTTTTGGTGCAAAATATGAGCAAAAAGACAAGGGTGCTGGGTTATTTTGTTGTAAATCATATCACGAAATTCGATTTTATCCGACTTTGACCATCTTTGTGATACTTCTACTCTCAGTACACAGGGTGCCTTTATTATTTATGGCCCGGCTGAATTTCTCTTGAACCAACGACGCTATCAAAAAAACAAGAAATACTCGTTTAATATTTTTATTAGTTTAGTTTCAAATATTTACCTTTATTTGGGAGAAAATGTATACAATTCGGGCCCAGTTCAACTTCAAAATTTCAAATACATCTTTAACAACCTCACTTCATGAACAGCATTCATCTTTACCCAAAGGTAATGTAGTGGTAAAAAGTGTAAATCTACGCATCTTTGCGTAAGTTCGAACTTGAAATGTAATTAGTAAATAGGGAAACAAATGTCTGTTTTTTTCCCTAAACTCTTTGCCGATGGATATTTCGCGTTCGGCTGGCATCAATCAAGCTGGAGAATCGTTCTTTGGTCGTTGTTGCATAGGAACGTCATACAGTAGTTTGGTGACACCTTGCTCAGTAAATTCAAGAACTGAGCACCGTTTAAATTATTTTCGTAGAAATAAAGCCCAATAATTTATTTCCGAGAAATCCACACCAAACGTTGATACTGTGATCCACCTGATGATGACAAGAGTACGAAAATTTTCCTCTGGTTCAAAATTCCAACGGTTTAGTATGCCATTAGAAGTGAACTTGGATGTATGGAAGAACGTTTTCTTCAACCTCCCAAATCGACATTTGTGTAAGGAACGCCTGTCATAATCAGTGTCCTGATATCTACGGCTTAAAATTGTAAGTCCGAAATGTATTTTTTGCACAGCCTAAAATCATTTCAACATTTCGGAGGGGGGAATTCAGATTTTCGCGCACATACAATTGCCTTGAATACTGCCGGTTTCTTAGTGACGGACAACCAACTGGTCCCTATCTCCTCATATTAAGATCATAATCTTAAATCATAAATGTTTTGCATCACAAACATTTTCTTCAGCCTCCCAGATAGACTGTTGTGAAACGTTACACGCCAGTCATAATCAGAGTCCCGAAATACCTGGACAAGATAAGAGCTATACGACTTAAAATTGTAAGTCCGGGGTAGATCTCTAATTTTATTTTTTGAAAAACCAAAAACCCTTCCATATATTGCGGAGAGTGGAATTCAGAAAATACAGTAAAATATTCAGCTCTTTGTCGAAATTACACTGCCGATTTTTCAGTGACGGAACAAGTGATCCGTACCACCTTATATTTCGAGCAACACTAATAAACAATTTGTGGTTTATTCTGGGACGATCGGGAAAAATCTGTGAGTACAACTTGACAGCATGACGCGTGATACAACCGCTAATAAAAAAGTAGTCTTACATATCAACTCGCTGTTGACCGGAAAAAACGCGTTCTTTAGGTCATTTTTCATACTAAATGTAACGAATAGATATACTGTAAAATTTATTGACTTCTGTGTGGTGTTTAGTGACCGTTAGTCGGTAATTGTTCAGAAATCGTGAGGCGCTGTCTGGTGTGACGTAGGTTTCAGAAAAACCTTTTCTTTATCGTGCCAACGTTTCGATCTTTATTGAGAACATCTTCAGGGGCTCGGATTTGCAAACATTGTTTAAATTTAACAAATACATGGAGGATATGGCAAAAAGTGAATTTATAGAATGCAAATTAAATTTTTCATATTCAATCAAAGTATGTCTACGCACTCAAAGTGTTTGTCTTCTGGGTCATTCTTGTTTGTCGTGTTGAGAATGCAATGAACGTAAGTAATAAAAACGATTGCTATTTACTTTAGTGGAGAAGGAAATTATTGGAATTAACAACGAAACAAACTGAATGCGTTTTTTTTCAAACTTTTTCCCATAACTCTCTCATATTTTGACCAACTTAAAATCCCAAGCAAAATCCTTTCAAATATTGTAACAAAATGTTTAGGGTCATATTTCAAATTTTGAAGTCCAACTGGGCCTGAGGTATCCTATATAATTTTTCTCGAAAAAGGGTAAACATTTGAAACTAGACTAAAAAAATATTAAACGCGTTTTTTTTTATAGCGTCGTTGGTTCAAGAGAAATTCAGCTGGGCCATAAATAATAAAACAAATATGGTCAAAGTCGGATAAAATCGAATTTCGTGATATGATTTACAACAAAATAACCCAGTACTCTTGTCTTTTTCCTCATATTTTGCAGCAAAAAAAGAAATCAATCGGACGAAACATTTTGAAAGCCTAAGAAATGACCTTCCTTTAACGTTAGCACATTTAGCAGATCGAAATGTCGAAAAATCGCTCACGTAGCAACAGCGAATAGCAAAAATAATTGATAATTCTTCCTTCAGGCTAACAGGATAGAGAGTTTTCACGGGGAAAAAACATCTCCGTTAATAAAAACGGTTTTTCTCTCTCTTTTCTTCTTGGGTCTACCAGGTGAGTACGTGCTTTTAGATTTTTGTCTTCTGATCTCTCCTAAATTAATAATTTATATCTCAGCAGAGTGTGATTTGTGAGTAAAGTCTTTACCACAAATTTTTATTGTTTATAATTAATGTATATGTTTTCTATCATTTTTTTTAAATTAGCTAATTAACTCTATTTTAAAATTTGTTTTTCCTGTTATTTAAAATTGTTTTTTTTTTCTGAGGAGTTTTTCTGAAATCCACGTAGTTTCCATAAATACTGGTAGCAGAGCTTAAGAAAACTCAGAAAAAAATTAATAATTTTTAAAAAATAATAATTTCCAATAATTTGAACATAAATTCAATAAATAAATAAACGAAATAAAGCGAAAAGGGGAAAAAATGCAAAAATCTTGGAGGAACACCAAGAAATTTGTGAAGTAAAAATAGATAGCTTGAACACATATGTTCAAGATGTTCTGGCAGAGAGTGCAAAACAGTTGTTGAATGTGCTTGTGGATACCTTCATCGAGAGTTGGCCTGAATTGCAGGGAACAGAAACATTTAGTGAATTTATCATAACCATGTCTCTGTATTTGACGAAAACTGTATCTTTTTTGTCGCGCCCTCTTTCAGGCTGTATTCGAACTCACAAACCTTCTCGACTTTACCACACTTAACACGATTAACACAATTTGCTTGATTGCACTAAAATTCGACGTTCTATGTAATACAAATACAAAAATCCTCGGTTCGTTTGTAGATAATCACCATTTTATCCACGAACTGATAAAACTTCTCATTTTTACCGCTTTGACACGGTTTGGACAGTTAGCTTGATTAACCTTAATATGTGACAGTTCAGCCAATAGATAAAAAATTGATTTCGAGAGAGAAAATAACCAGTTTTTAAAATATAGGGCGACAGGACTATAAAAGGGGGCCGTGGTAGCCGAGTGGTTAACGCGTCAGACTCTTGGCTGTTAGATCCCGCAGTCGTGGGTTCGATTCCCACCGTTGCCTCTGGACTTTTTGTGAAGCCTACGGGGACTGGTGGCCGCAATTTAAAGAAATTGACACGGCACTCATCAAAGGAAGGTCTGGTCCCAACCCCCTTCAAAAATGGGTTTCTTCGAGGGAAGAACACCGGCACAACGAGGGCTCAAGTTCACATTACTGTTGCGAGCCCTCCCCCAAAAATATATAAAGATAAAGTACAAGCTACAGTGCTCAGGAAGGAACTCCTCCAGTCTCTGGTATCCAAAGTTAAAAAAAAGTTAATCTAACCACTCCTAATTAATTCAGCTCACAAAACCTCTGGAATTTAATATGTTCATTTGGCACAGTTTGATTGATTTCCCCAGATATAATTATATTTTTTCCAGTAAGTAGGAACTGCTATTTGTACATTCTAATTGACAAAACATTACGACTTTTATAGTTTTCACACGATTTATACAGTTTGTTTGATCATCCATGATATTCAACGCACGAAAATTTCGCTAGAGTCAATTGTCAGAAAAAATCATTGTATTTTTGTCTAGGAAGTAGGAATGGCTGTATTCGAATTCATAAAACGTCTCACTTTTAGCCGTAATATTTGCCCATTAATTCAACCCCAAAAAAATTTGGTTTCATTCTATGGTGAAATACCTTTTTTTCTAGAATGTTAGGAAACTCAATATTTTTTACGATGGTTCGCAACAGCAGAGGCCATATAAACCCTCAGGATACTAGTGTTTTTGAAAAAAAAAGCTCATTTGTAAGTATGTCGGGTTCGAATATTATTTGCAGATGCGTATAGTTTTTTCAATCTTATGAAAAATGACAAAAACCTTGGTAAAACTAATTCAGAAAAACATTCGATATTGCAAAAATTAACACGTTTAATCAGATACTGTAAAACATTTGTCAATTTTTTTAACGAGGGTTCGCAACAGCAGAGGTCATATCAACCGTCAGAGTGTTGGTGTTTTTTGAAAAAAAAAAAAAAAAAAAAAAAAATATATATATATATATATATGTTTGTTAGTAAGTCGCTTTCGAATAGAGGGCCGCTGAATTCGAACCCGGGACCTTTACCTTTACACTTTACAGTGATGAACGCCGTGTCAATGTCTAAACCGTTGGGGCCACCGACGCTCCATAAACTCAATATTGTTCGTCAATAAATCACAAAACACACTTCACACGATTGGTACAGTTTTCTTTATTAACCCTGATATTGGACGATCTAGTCATAGATGAAAATTTGCTTCGAGCTTGGTAGAAGGATGGTCTAGGATCTATCTCTGACGAGCGTTTCTGACTCCGAACATTTTTGGCCTTACGTTAAGAAAAGATGGGCATTACTTCCACGTTTTAAGCGAAAAGCTGAAATCCCTTTTAGCAAATCTTCAAACCGCTGCAGCCGGGGAGTCAATAACGTGTAGGTAAACTGCGGGAATGTTTGCTTTTTGCGGTTACGTTTGCGTTTCCGACGTACAAAATTCAAATAGTTACACGGCATTCCCTGTGCTTCTAAGATCTTAATTTTATGGGTGTTCATCGTTTAAAAAAATATTATGTCGAGAATATTAGTACTTTTGTTACACTGCTTTACAATATACAACTTGACTACCGCGATTTGTTTAAAACTCTGTAAAGCATTTCGTTTGTGCAACATATCGAAAATATTCACGGAAAGTACTTACGAACTTACTTCATTTGCTGACGTAACAAGCAGGCAATTTGTTTTTGTTGTTATAAGTGGTTTCAAATTTATTTCCAATTTAATAGACGTGCAAATTGTATAAAGGTTTTGAATCGACTCTTCCGTAATGTGTCCTGTTAATTGGGCAAACGACATCTGAGAAACGTCTCGTTTAAAATTGGATTTTCAGTAATTTCATGGTTGAGGGAAAACTCGTTGAAATAAGACCACTCAGAGGTCTCGGCTCACCGGCAAGTTTATACCGTGGAAGGGTTGATTTTAAAACGCCTAAAATACGATATTTACAGTTGAAAGAATTTTTTTTAAATTGGATTGACCATTGAATAGATGCCAAGTAATAAAATTGTATGTGGTGGGTTTTGTCAAGTCTACAGCCCGTTGTAACCGAAAGAACAAATAAAATTAAAGCGACAAAAAAATACAATTTGAATACAAATTAGTTCGATTTGATTTGTAAGTTTAAAAAAATTCAAATGATTCTTTCGAACCTTATATTTTCGAATGAACTCCAGCCACTGGCTAATTAGACAATTTTAAATATCAAATCTAAATAAAATTAATTAATATTTATGAAAGGTATCGATTGAGATAAAAAAAAGTCAGCGTCACGAGCGGGATTCGAACCCGCGACCCTCAGCTAAATGCGCCACTACTCCACCACTTGAGCTGTGGTGACTTCGATCCGCTCGGACACCAACTTGCCATCCCAAATTTGAGAGGTGGGGTTGAGATGGGAAGTTCGTGTCCGAGTGGAAGTCGGAATAGCTCAAGTGGTAGTCTAGGCGAAGGTCTCGTGGGTTCGAATCCCGCTCGTGACACTGACTTTTTTACATCAGCTAGTACCTTTCATAAAAATTAATTAATTGAAAAATGTTAATTGGTCGGACCAATCGGACACGCACTGTAAGGCACCTAAATAAAATATTTATGTATATTAAAGATAACAAATACATCATCGATTCCAAATCCAAATACTTAATTATTTCCTTTTATTTACCATAATTATGATAATATTATGAAAAAATATTTTACATTTCTACATTCTACAACATTTCTTTTTTGACTCATTGTTAATTGGAAAATAGTAAAACGGGCGTTGGTGGAGGCAACGGTTTAGGCGCTGGCCACTGTAAGGTAAAGGTCCCGAGTTCGGATCCAGCGGCCCTGCATTACTGAGCTGTTAAAAAAAATTAATTAATCTGTACCCGTTGTTGGTATCAGTATTAAAACTGAGACAATTTATTATAGACGAATAATTTGAATACAATCTAAGTTGTCATTTGTTAATACTTATGTGTTGTTTTTTTTCAAACAGGAAATCTCAAAATTTTTATTTGTTCCTGTTTTATATCTTCTTTGCCTTTTGATATCATTCTTGACATAGACATTGACATTGACATAATTCAAACAATCAAATAAAGGAAATCAGAAATTGAAGAGTTTTTAATAAAATTATTTACTTATGATGGTTCGAAACAAAATCCTCCAAAGCCCGTCAATTCATTTAGTTTTAGATTAAAATTTATTAACATGGCCTCGCGGAGGGCCTTAAGTTTCCAAAATAAGCTACCCGAGATCCGGTGCTTCTGACACAGAATCCCATTCTTCGACAAGAGCGGTTTTTAATCTGTTCAAGGCTTCTTGGAGGCGGTGAACAATGTCCAGCCCGTCTCTTTATCATGGCCCATAAAGTTTTCTACAGGATTAATGTCGGGAGAACGCGCCAATTCATTGTGGTAATCTCTACATCCTCCAAGTAATGGGTGACAACTCGAGCTACATGCGGTCAAGCATTATCACGAAGTTGTTTTCCCATAAACGAAGCGAATGGGACCACAACTTTCAGAAGAACGCCCCCGTGCAGTCAAAGATCAATTCTGTGTGATAATCTGTTCGTACGCTGATTCCACCCCATAGCAGCGTTGTCTTTGAAACGGCTGTAACTCGTGAAGCAAAGCCTTCTCCACCCACTGTCCCAATCAAGAAGTCATTTAATAATGGCTTTTTAGCGAGGAAACAGCATAAAACGATCATCTCTTGTCGTCGTACATCGACCATTGCTTCGATCGGGAATTCCCGTGTCTCTAACCTAAGCCGTCGAGGTTGGTACAGCGCGGAGCACCCAGGTCTTGGGCCATATAATGGTCGCTACGTCCGTCGTTAGCTAAAGCATTTACGATGGGATCCATGTTGTTAAAAGGTTAATTAATTTTTTAATCGAATGTATTGTTTCATCGAAAAAAAAC
Organism: Cimex hemipterus; assembly: GCA_039619505.1. Classification (NCBI taxonomy): domain Eukaryota; kingdom Metazoa; phylum Arthropoda; class Insecta; order Hemiptera; family Cimicidae; genus Cimex; species Cimex hemipterus. The sequence goes on along the minus strand of CM077099.1, from coordinate 22,877,027 downwards.
AATTTACAAACCAATTACCTCACTCGACAACTTGGAAGTATAAAATTGAACTTACTTTCTTTATTTTTATCTAAAGAGTGAAAAAGATTAATTAAGCACTCTGTAAACATTAGTAAATATTTATTAATGTTCTGCTTACGTTTTAAGCCAACTATTAATTTTTATATATTTTTATGGAAAATAAACAAATAAAAGTGCCGGGTTTTTATCATTGCATATACATATAAATAAATAAATTTTTTTAGTTTTGTCGACTAATTTTACAATTTTATACAATAAATAAAATTTTTTTAGAAGTAACCGGGAAAATTTTAAAATATATTTTAATGATTATTCAAAGATCGTGAGATGCGGTCTGGTGTGATGTAGATTTCAGAAAAACGTTTTCTTTATTGTGCCAACGTTTCGATCATTACTGAGATCATCTTCAGGGTTCAATTTTTTTTTAATGAGGGTTCGCAACAGCAGAGGTCATATAAACCCTGTGGCTGCCGGTGTTTTTGAAAAAAGCCTTTTTTTAATGCAGGATCGCTGGATTAGAACCCTGGACCTTTACCATTCAGTGATGTTCGCCGTGTCGAAGACTAAACCTTGCGGCCACCGACGCCCCCTTCGATCTTCATTGAGATCATCTTCAGGGGCTGGGATTTGCAAACATTGTTTAAATTTAACAAACGCGTAAAGGAGTAGAAATACTTTGATTGAATATAAAAAAATTTAAAAAAAATGGCGGTCAGGTTAGGGGTGAAGAAAGATCCAACGATCCAAGAATGACGACACCGAAATTTAGAATGTAACGCGATTTGTTTGTAAGACCGTCCTTTATTCTTTTTCTAAAATGAAAGATTATAATACTGGTTAATTTTTGTAATAACAATTCCGTTATTCCATTTTTATAAATACAGGTAAAAATATGAAGGAAAAAGAAAATAACTTAAGATTCTATTGTTGGCCAAATGTGATAACGTTTTCCTTAATCAGACGTCAATACTTGGAAGGTTTATCCTACATTTCAAGTTAGATTAAAAAGTCCTTATTTGTCAAAGTTTGATTATCAATTGTATTCGGGATATTTCAGGTTCCAGGTTGACAACTCTTCCCCATAAAAACTGTATTTTATCATCACCATGTTTATGCTACACTATATCCGATTACAGTTGAAAAATCATTAAAACTTGTGAGAGTCCTATTTTCGTTTATTTACCTTACCCTTGACCTTATCTAACCTTATGCAAACAAAATATAAAAATACTCAGAAGGCAAACTTTTACCAGATTTAAAAACTCTTGTCCAAAGTAAAACTTTGTCAAGCTTGTTTGACAATGATTTACATAATCAGAAACGAATACGACTGAACTCAACAAAATATTAACGAATACCAAATAATTTCAGTTTGACAGTTGAGTCTCGTAGTGTTTCAATTCTTTTTCGTTATGTATGATTACTGCAAGATTTTTCTGAGATACTCGGGTATTTATTAAAAAAGGTTTTGCGAAGTTGGGGTAACCTGAAAAAATATGAAATATCTCGAGTACAATTGAGACTCAGGCTTTTGAACAACGGGACCTTTTAGTCCAATTTAATAAATAGTCTGACCTCCTAAAGTATTGACGTATATCCACGTTACGCCCTGAATAATAATAATAATGATTTTCTGCGAAATTCATGATCATTGTGCGCATATCAAGAAATAAATTGTATAGATTATTAACACTTGATTATAAGCATCAATTTAAAAAAAAGTTATATTCCAAATATATTAAAATTGTTATAGATTTATCGATTTTGTCGAATATGGCAATCAGTAACAATATGGAAAAAATGTTTTAGCCGACGTATTAACAAAAAAATTAATGAATATTTGGAGATCGTGAGATGTGGTTTTAGAGATCTTTTTCGTGCCAAGGTTTCGATCTTTATTGAGATCATCTTCAGGGCTCAAAGTGTTTGTTTTCCATATCGTACAATCATTCCATTTGGTCGGTGGAGTACTTGATATTCCTTCACCTATTTATTACCTATTACTTAAACTAATCTAGATTGGGGTCGACGGAGTATTTTATAAATATTCGCCTTCGACCTGATGACGTTATATTTTACCATCACCCCTCGCCATTCACGCTAATAAATACATGCACTCAAAAAAAAAAAAAAAAAAAACCGCTGAAACTCGCTACCGCGTTCGAGAACTCTTGTCCGGCGGCATGACTACATGCTCTCTGAATGGAGCCAAGGCATGACACGCCTCTATTATGCGGGACACATCGAGCAACCTTTCTCTGCGTAAAGGACATCAGTGCGGGCTTTGCCCCAAAAGCAGTTGCCCATGTGTCAACCGCGGTAGATGTATCATTATTGGGTGTCGTGTTGAGGTAAATGTACGATTTATAAAATTTTAATTTATAAAACTTATCATTACATTAAAAGTTACATAAATTTGCTGACTAGTTGTATAATAGAGTACAAAAAGGACAAAATATTCTGACCGTCTGTCAGAAGAAAATAGTTTCATTTGTTGAGCTTTTGTTGATTAAATCATTAATGAATTTATTCACATGGAATGGTGAAGTTTATTTATTTACAACAATAATATAAATCATTTGGCGAGACAAAACCCTGTAGGGACAGCTACTCTTGCGCCATAACACCAAGTACCTTAATTGCTGTATAAAAATATATCAGAATTGCCCTGAATTAATTTAAGTACTATCTTTGTGATCTCTTCTAGGGGAAGAATGTAAACAATTAAAAAACACAAATTTCAGTAATAAATAGGTACAGGTAGGTGTTTACAGTTGAATGTGGTAGAATAACCAATTGGCCTGCATAAAGAGTTTGTGAAGTTTTTTACTCGTTGAAAGATTTGTGTAACTGCTTTATTTCACCTTTAATCTAGGCGATATTAATTTTATGTATCTGCCAGTGACTGCCCTAAGACGGAAAAATGAATGTAGTGTTATTCCTGTTTGGACTGGCACCGGTGTCTACATGAGGCTTATAGTAACATTGAGTGTACAGATAATTTTAAAGGAGTTGATTTTCAATTTACTTTATTCGAAAGAGTTCAACCAAGAAAAGTAGATCATTTGCATATAGCATAACCAGCAGGACGTGGGGCAAAAACCCCGTTTATAAAAACAGTGTCGAGCCTAGTATCGAATCTTGAAATACCTACTGCTGGTATGCGGGAAAATTGTGTATTGGAACTCGAAAGGACCAGTCTTTGAAGTGAACAATTTTTGTTAGCTATGTCAGGAATTGTACTCAATCATCCGGTTGACAATCCCATTATGTCACGAGGCGTTGGAGGTCATTTTTAATATCGGCGCGGACAAGACCTGCATCTAAAGTTTAAAACATTAACCCGTAAAGAAAAGACGATTGATTCGCTGTGCTAAGCCACGGGAGGAAACCAAAATATTCTTCCTTGATGAAATGAGGGGTAGAGTTATGGGGTCCGATTCGTTTTGATATTATGCTTTCAAACAGTTTAGACAAAGAGCTGAGTAAAATAAATGTTTCTTAACTTGAAGGGATTTCAAAGAACTTAACGGGTTTCTTTATGCAAATAAGTTTTAAAACTTTCAAGAATTCGTGAAAGTAGCTTAAAAGTAGCATTTGAAACAGTAGGCCAGTGCTTTTTTTTGAATATTTTTATTGCGATTGATTTTGCGAAGTTATGTAATTCACAAACCTAGTAATTTTTTGGGTGACAATAGTGCTTATCTAACATGATCAATAGTTTGTACTAGACGGTAATTATATATACGACTAATGTATGTGAATCGATCATTCTGTTTTCAAAATATAAAATAATTGCTTTTATATAAAATTAATTTTGACCGATCTCTGGTTCGTTAAAACAAGCCAGCTGGAGGTCCTACCGCCCGAAATCTACACTGAAAACAGTACGGCTGGGAAATCGAAATCGTCTACTTCGCCATACCATTATCGAGCTAATTCATTGGGACTCAGAGGTAGGCCGGTTTTCGCATTGTCTTCGCAGACAGTCTAACAATAAAACGGATCAAGGTGTGGCCATATCTTGCGAGGGTGCCACTTCATGTTGACTCCTTCGATGTGTAGCGTTTAATTGTATGCCATTTGGCAAGGGCTTCAGGTGATTCGAGCCGATGGTGGCTCTGCTTATCTGGTTTGCACAGACTCGTGCGCTTCTTAGAGACAAACTGGACCGCCTAGGAAAAACGGTGGATGTTGTACCCTAGACATAGAGGTCTGGAGGATAACAAAAAAGCGGGCAGGGAGACTAAAGTCAGATGTCGCATCCTCAGGAATTGACCAACACGATCCGCCCCTCTAACGCTCATATGTTATAAATAACATGATTAAAAGAAAGTGGGAGCGTCGTTGGATCGAATCGAGAAGGTGAAAGATGGCCCCCGGAAGAAGCGATTCGTCGAAGGAGGTCTGTGCGTCAAAACGCTCTTATGTGCGTATGCTCGGTATGGCCCACCTAGTTGAAAATTGATTCTTTAGCCCCACATATGCCACTCGATATGAGATCAAGCACGGCAGAGAGTATCTGGGTTTTCTATTCCAATTCCGATCAGATGAACAGGGTTGTTAATACTGATAGTTTTTTGCCCCTAGTGCGTTGAGATTGGACGGATTTACTGCCGAAAATGTATAGGTTGAGAGGGCTGATGGCGGATGATCTGAGTGTCCTTCAATTAAGTTAATAAAGAGTATTGGAAGAATATGGAGTACTCCACTATCATGACTGAATGAAAGGCATGCAAATAGGAAAGGCTGTAATGTAACAGACTAAGAGAACGAATGTGTTTAGTTTTAGGAACTGATTATTGCATGGGGGGCTGAAATAATCTAGCTGTAGGTAGCCCCTCCAACTATGACCGCCGGACTGCCAACATCCGGATGGGCGATTTTCTAGACTTGCCAGTTGTTTATTGTAAAACACAAAAGCTGGAACTGGGAGAAGTCCACCTTAGATAGGCTCACCTTTGAACACGCGTGAATAATTAACTACAAAAACAAGACTATTTATATTTTATCTTATTTAAACCAGTAAATCAGCAATTTGAACAGCATCTTATAGAGAACTAAATGAAATATTTTATTAAAATTCATGACTTTTGTATGTAAATTTTTAAATGTTATTAACATTTCAATCAAAGGATTAATTCTATGCTTAGTAATAACAACTTAAGTGCTATTAACATATTGATTTTGCAGAGCTTAGCGGAGCTGAACAAGTCTGCTGTAACCAAAGGCTTTAACCAAAATTGATTCACAATATTCATAATAAAATATGAAATATTTATAATTATGCATTATCACTGATTTGTCTTTAATCTTATTTTTTTAGAATTACGATAATTTGTTTGTTTCAATATTACATCGTAGTTTTGTATAATAAAATTGTATAGTTTCATATTGGATCTAAAAAAAAAAGAGGAAAAGAAAATAGTCTTACATAAGCAATCAGTTTTATTATCGGTCCGGGCAATAAAACCTTAGATGATTTTATCGCAAAGTATTATTTAATGTATTCAAATTTAAAAAAGGATTTGTATAAAGGCGATAGTTATTTACGAAACGGAGTGAATATCTTAAAAAACAAATAATGGTGATGTTGACATCATGTGCCATAAAACAATTTTCTTCGGTAAAATCATTATTCGTCCCTTTGCTATTGAATAACCCTGAACACATTAACAGTTACGACTTTTCGACGAATTTTATTTTGGATTTTAAATGGAAAAACAAATCATAGAAAGCTTTTAAATTTTTAAAGGTACTTCGCCATTAGGTATGATGCTAGTATAAAAAACTTTATCTTAGTTAAAGGACATTAAAAGCATACCAAGCATACAAGGATAAAAAAAGTAAATAAACGCTAGGGATAAATGTCACGGACGAACCAAGCAGTTAAAAATAAAGGTGTTTTTTCTCTCTCTCTCTCTCTCTCTCTCTCTCTCTCGTGGCAATAACTTCGGAAAGACGGTCAAACAAGTAGAATGGGCGCCATTTCCATAACAAATAAACAAACCGATAGGCGAACAACAGTTTCTCGAGCGCCATTGACCTCAAGATCGAGTTTTGGAAGAGGATATATTTCAAGAGGTATGCAGCCCACGTGTCGTAGGATTTCTTCAACGTACAAACCATTCCGATTAAGAAATTCAAGACACGTCGAAATAATTACGGTCGGAATGCGACATTTCTTTTCAAACGTGAATACGGAACCAAGAGAAAAACAATTTGAACCAAGAGGAAAGAGCAAATGGAAGGCATTACAACGAGTTCAAAGGCTGAGCCGTAACACACCTAGTTGCCTATCGTTTTTTAGCAACTTAGCGAAACGTATGACCTAATCCATGGAAACGTTATAATGTAAAGCATCGAGGGTTAATATGATCAACCAGTGCATTACAGCTTTTTGGGCTCGTCCTGCTGAAACTGTTGAAATTGATTCATGGATAGAAGACGGAAATATAATTCACATAAATACCGACGGAAGCAAACAAGAGAATGGGCACATGTTCGTTTGTTGTCTACCACAGCAACGAAAAAATTCAGTCGGAAAAGTACAAACGGGAAAAATCCTTCTCAAATAACCAAGCTGAAGAACTTGGGATTCAAATGGATGGCTGGTCAAATGCACACTAGCGGAGGCCCTAAGTCCACCCTCTTCATACAGACAACATGGCGGCAATCAGATCAACAAGTAATCCGAAGAACCATGGACAGTTATGCGAAGATATCAGGGTTCAAGCTAAACAACTGGCGGAAGATGTAAAGCAATTGGCTTTGCTTTGGGTGAAAGTACATGTCGGAATCCGGAGCAATGAAGAAACGGACCGACTCGCCAAAGAGGCTGCTAATGATGCGTGATTAGTGACCGTTAATCGATAATTATTCAGATATAGAGAGGTGCGATCTGGTGTGATGAACGTTTCAGAAAAACATTCTCATTATAGTGCCTTTTATTGAGATCAACTTCAGTGCCTGGGATTTACAAACATTATTTACATTGAAAAAATAACTTTTCCACTTCCTAAATGTATTTTTTAAATGTAAATATAACTTACATTATACCAGACCGCATTTCACGATATCTGAATAATAACTGTTAATGATATTGAAATACCAATTGAGTTTAATAAACATCCTTCAACCCTGTTAAAAAAAGTCTTTTCGAAAATGCTCTTACAATTCTATTTGATTCTCGGCGATAGATTACGCGAAAAAAAACTGCCATCCATCTTCAAATACAAAGCAACCGTTAACAAAAACAGAACGTAGAATTATTATATTTTTCGTTAGGTCTTGGTTGGTGTTGATAAAAAGGTAGTGTCACGAGTGGGATTCGAACCCGAGACCTTCGGCTCAATCGACTATCACCTCCCCTTGGCCATAAGTCGTCGAGTTTCGAATCCTGATCACAAGGTCATTTGAAAAATGACAAAAAGGAGGGAAAATTCGAAAGGCGGGTTAAGGTGGCAGGTTGGTGACCGAGCGGAACGGAATCAGGATGGCTCAAGTGGTAGAGTAGCGGCGTATCTAGCCGAAGACCGTATGTTCGAATCCCGCTTGTGACACTGAATTTTTTAATGCAACCAAAACCTTAAGTTATTAAAAATACAATAATCCTTTAATCAAAGTTGTAGTCGCGTTGGTAAATAAATAAACACTTACACTATTTCGGTTCGAACCCAAATGTTAAAAAAATGTTTAATAAATTCATTCAAAAAAATTTTTTTTCAATTTCCCACCTTACCTAACGGTTGCTACGAGTTTTTTTCTTTTCCTCCATCAATTTCTTCATTTTTAAAAAATTTAATTAAAAAAGAAATTACACCGCTAAAAAGGTATTAAATAGGAATTTGCTTGTCTATAGGTCGGAAATAGTAGTTTAGTATCACCGTAGTAAGTTTTTCAACTTCTCGCTACTAAAACGCTTATTTCACGAACGTTTACCAGTTTAGTATTGATCACATCTCATTGGAAGTTTAGCGTAGTTTTCACTGGTATCAACGAATTTGTCCAAAACCTTTTAGTTTTGGAGTTATGATCGTTTACTTGAAGCAAGGTCGTGAAATCTTAAAAAATCAGAAAAAGTTGAATAACTACGAAACCGTAGACATTCGCGCCATAGTTAATTAGGACTTTTTGTCCATTTTTGAATGTAAGATCTAAAGGCAAAGTTAGTAACACGGGTATTTAAAACAACATTATTATTATTCTCAATTAATTAAGGTTTTGACTGAGATAAAAAAAGTCAGCGTCATAAGCGGGATTCAAACCCACGACCTTTGTTTAAATACGCTGCTGTTCTACCATTTGAGCTATCGTGGCTTCGATCCACTCACGACAGCTGAAGTGGTAGAGATGCAGCGTATTTAGCCGAAGGTCGTGGGTTCGAATCCCACTTGTGACACTGACTTTTCTATCTCAACCAAAAGCTCAATTAATTGAAAAAAAATTTATTTGGTCAAGCGGACCACGAAACATAATAAAATATAAAAATTATTATTATCGTAATTATATTGTAAAATGTCACTTATGTTTAGATATTTCAAAATTACAGGAATTGAATAAACTAAAATGTTATTTACTTAAAATAATGCAAGGCTGGTCTTGAGAAAAAAAAACTAACGGAAGAAAAGGGGGACGATTAGGATTTCCTCGGGTTGAACTTGCAGAGGGTTTCACCGGATATTAAACCATCGGTATAAATTATTCCGCCCGGGGTAAAAACAAAAACAACAGTTTCGACAATAATGACAAACGCCGTTGAATTGAACGTTTGTCGACAAAGCAGGCACGTGTAAACAAAGGCATGTGAGATTTGGCAAACGTACATCTCAGAAGAAAAAGGCTCTTCCCAGGATTGGCGCAAATCCATCCCGTTGCGCCTCATTTTATTCCTTGGAGGGTTCCTGTTTTAAAACAGAAGGGAAGGCGAAAACAAGTCACGCTCGAACTCCCCCGAGTAAATCCAATTGGCTTGATAGCTCGGTTAGGCAGTTGGGCGAGATGGACGTGTCAAGCGGGTTTAGTTTCCCATCTAAGGCCGAACGACCTGGCCCCGGTTTACGTAACCCAGCTGACGCCCACCCTCCTTCGAATGTCGATTCTCATTTTACTAAGACCTTAGGCAGCGCCTCCTGCCACGCTTTATTCCCCTTCTAAATAATTAATTCCCCACTCTAAAAAAGTTTACATTTTTTATTTGAGCCTCGTTTTCCGAGATGCTCCCTAGTCATCATTTTTTTGGGCGAAAACATGAAAAATTCAATTCCATCTTTTCAACAGCTTGTTCGCTAATTGCTGACGTTGAGGGGCCTTTGTATCAACTAAAGGGTACGTCTACCAATTCATTTACTCGATTTTAAGCACGTCGTGTTTTTTGGCAGTGGATTCACCCCGCCTGTCTTCCTAACACGATGTTTTACATTGCCTGCGATACAATTCTGGAAAAAAGCAGTTTTCGATGTGCTCTCGAAAACCTGAAAAATCTTTGTATCAAGGAGGTTAATTGTTTATTTTCATCTATAAAGTCTCAGAAATACAGACGGGAGTTGGCCTTCTTTACATACAGTAATCTACAAGAGTAATAGTAATATTTTTTTCAATTAATTAACATTTTTAGTTGAGATGGGAAGTTAGTGTCCGAGGGAATCAAGTTCATGATAGCTCAAGTGGTAGAGCAGCTGCGTATCTAGCCGAAGATCGCGTGTTCAAATTCCGCTCGTTACACCGCCTTTTATATCTCAACTACAAACCCTAATCAAATGAAAGACATTAATTTCTCAAGCGGATCACGAAAACTAGTGAATATAAAAATATTATAAATTTGTAGATAAAAATCAAACAAATTCATCCGTATCTATATTTCATCAGCGGCGTATTTAACCGAAGGTCGTGGGTTCGAATCCCGCTCGTGACACTGACTTTTTTACCTCAACCAAGACGTCACATAGAAAGAATAATTAATTGAAAGAAGCAACTTAGTCAATTGACCAGTAAAACATAAACTGATTCATAAGAATAAAAATATACATTTATAGATATTGTAAAGAAAATTCATCCTGGAATTGCCTACAATAAAATGTAGTAGTAACATAGGTAATAATTAGCAGTTACAGATTTAAAGCAAATAAACAAGGCAAATTTATCCTGACATTACATACACTATGTCATACCATTAATAATAATTACAATGTACATTTTTAGATATTGTAATGAAAATGACGACAAATTTATCCTGACATTACATACAATATAACACACCATCAATAATAATAATAATGTTAATGTACATTTTTAGATATTGTAATGAAAATAACATCATACAGAACAAAACAAATTTAAACGTAATTTTTTAGAAATGGTTTACATCAACAAGGGTAAACACTGCATCAATTACAGGACAGATACATGCAAACTCAGTCGCAGCTACGCCAACATCATTAATCAAATTCAATACAGATAACATACATATATCATCACATTACATTCCACACATCAAATATTTTTCGCATAGTCTAATTGTTCAACAATCTAATTTTCCTTTTCCCATTTATCCCTTTCTATATAATCCTGAAAGAATAAAGTGGCCGAAACATTACCAACACATTGTTTCCCTTTGTCGGCTCTTTTCACCTCAAAGAAGCCGACGACTTATGCAAAATTGTCTCTTCTATACCCACTTCCTTCCCCACCGCTTCAAAATCAAACATATATAAACATGAAACAGTAAAATCTCACTGGCACTCTCAACACGACATGGCACAATTACACAGAAGACAAACACTTTGAGTGAGTAGAAATACTTCGATAGAATATAAAATATAATTTTTGCATTGTATAAATTCACTTTTCCAAATTCTATATGTATTTTCTAAATGCAAATGATGTTTGTAAATCCCAGGCCCTGAAGATGATCTCAATAAAAGATCGAAACGTTGGCACGATAAAGAAAATGTTTTTCAGATACATACATCACACCAGACCGCATCGCAGGATATCTGAATAATTAAATGAAAATAAAGACAAATTTATCCTGACATTACATACAATATAACACACTATCAATAATAATAATGTACATTTTTAGATATTATAATGAAAATAAGACAAAGTTATCCTGACATTACACACAATAAAACACACAATTAATAATAATAATGTTAATGTACATTTTTAGATATTGTAATGAAAATAAGACAAATTTATCCTGACATTACATACAATATAACACACCATCAATAATAATAATATAGGTAATTTAAAGAAAATGAAACAAACTTATCATGACAGCATAAACTACAATACTAATAACATTAAGCGAATAGGATAAAGAAAATAAAACTATTTAATCCTAACAAGCTAATAAAAATTGTTCGTACAGTTTAGAACATATTTAACAAAAATATATATAATTTAGTTTGTTAATTCACTTGTGTCAGATATAGCGAGTAGGTTTATAAATTTATCCTCATTGTTACAATTAATTAGGAGAATATTATTTTGAATATTTTTCTTTTGAGAGAAACAAAGAATAGACATGTCGAGAATAGATGTGGTTGGTGATCAGGTTCCTTTAAAGGGAAAAATGCACATGGCTGTTCACAATTAAATAAGTGTGACCTCCTGTTTAAATTTCACATGCTCTTTTATTTGCAAGTCTCAAATGAACAAATATTCCCGATTTATTGATATGTACATTTGCGGTTAATGTATGGTTATGAATATGTAATTTGGTTATCATATTAAAGCGGCGATTAAAGACAAATTCAATATTTTTACATAGTAAATTTCATCAATCCAATTGAAAAGCATTGCAAGCATTTTCGGCAATTAGCTTTTCATTCTAATAAAACAACGTTTCGGTAGAGAGGAATTGGACATCTTGAACAAAACCAACAACCACTTTAACATTTTTTAAAAATAAGTACCTCACTTGACCGCGTTCGAGTAAACTACCATAATTTGCTCCCCCCCAAAATTTCTGCTAAATTTAACAGTACACTTTCAGAAAGGGGATTGTATATTACCTTTCTGATGTTCTGATCATCACTTTTACAAGCTCTTAGTGTTGCCAAGACAACCTAGGTAGGTGAAGCATTTTTGCTCAAAAAATACTTGCCAATATTATCAAACTTAGCTGAAAGGAACCCCGAAATACGTGAAACTACTACAGAACTGTATGCGTTGTGAACCATAGAGCAGAGATCTATAAGTGTTCCCACCCTTAGAAAATACCATGGCAAACGTTTTAAGAACATGGAGGTCCAGATCATTAACATCACAGTATTCTTTTGGTATGTTTTTTTGGTCTTCATGTCATGATGATGAGAATAGCAACATATCGCCTGCGTATAATAGACTTGTAAGAAGAATTCCACACGCAGAGACAAGTAACGCAAATAAAAAAGGGCTCAGAATTTCTACCTGAAGTACTCCCTCCAGTTGTTTGTAATCTTTCCCTTCAATTCGCTAGCTTTCGTTTAATCTCTTTGATACGCAGTGAGATTTTTTCCCATAAGGAAACATTTTCAGAGACTTCAAATTTACCTCATCGAGGAAAATGTTAAATTCCAGTCTTTAGAAAGCGTGGCTTTTATCGTAAGGTTCAACTTCAATTTTAAACGTGTTTTTATCTTCATTTTTTTAGAACGGAGTTTTCGCCTCTTGAGATGCTGTAAAACGTACTTTTAAAATTTTATAAAACTCGCTAGTTTTCGTCGTTCGCTTGCCAATTAATTAATTAATTAAAAATGGCAAAAAGGAGGGAAAATTCAATGGTGGGGGTTGAGATGGGAAGCTGGCCTACGAGTGGATCGAGGTCACGATAGCTCAAGTGGTAGAGCAGTGGTGTATCTAGCCGAAGATCGTGGGTTCGAATCCTACTCGTGTCATTGACTTTTTTTCATCTCAACTAAAAGCCTTAGTTAATAGTAATGTATTAATTGGTCAAGAGGGCCACGAAATTAGTGAATTTAATTAATCTTAATGTTTTTTAATCGGAGATTAATGTTAATGATTGATAATAAACTGAGCACACAACTCGATTATGTATTTATTATTTGAGATAGTCGAAAGAGTTTTTGCCCTTACTAATGCGCAGTTTTCTTTGTTGGGTGAAGAGACACAGGGTGACAAAAGAAGGTGCAAACGATTACGATAATTTAACCGTACAATGACAGACAGGGTTGTAGATTTGTTTTTTACATTTTACACTGTCTACTTTCAACTTACACCGTCTTCACAGATAATTTCCAAGCTTCGCCCTATCTAAGAATTGTACAATATTGCGACACGTGCGTTTCAAAGTCTGGTACGGGTATCTCACACTCCCAGTGTTTCACATTTGCCAAAGTTTAAATTGGAAACAAACACAATTGATACAGAATGGAACTTCAACAAATTATAACGCAAACGAAGGCGGAGCCGACACGTAAGACATATTTGCCAAAAGCAACTTGTAAAAGTTTTGTTCATTGGTCCAAATCCCTGATGTTCGACTAGGATTAAAAACTGCTTGTCGATAACTACATAATATACATTATAATAATATACATTTGTAAAGAAAATCGAACAAATTCATCCGTATCTATAATTCACCAGCGGCGTATTAACCGAAGGTCGTGGGTTCGAATCCCGCTCGTGACACTAACTTTTTCATTTCAACCAAGACGTTACATAAAGATTAATTAATTTGTAATTTGAGTTAAACACACCCCATTGACTCTTAAGTATCCACCGTACCCTATCATAGGGAAACGAAATACTAATTAGCAATAATTTGGCGATCTGAACAGAAGCTCTGTGTAGTGACAATCTGTCTAAATTGGCCAAAGATATGCAATGTTGTCTGTTTGTATTGTCACAAATTGACCGAATAATAATCCTCGGGACAACCCTTTACAGTTCAACACTGCAGATATTCCAAGTCAAGGACAATTTCAAGTCATGCATTTTTATTTCTTTAAATGAATACATTTCTTTATCTAAAATCTTTCTGGCAAGAATATTCGGTAGTCTATTATAGGGAAGGGATAAAAGTCAGATTATGTGATAGAAGTGAACGTGGTAGAGAAAAATTAGCATCAGTCCTGTCTTAACATAAAGGAACGCTGTGGGAGAAGAGTGTTGTTGAGGTGAACAGGATTGTTCGGCGTAAAGTGAAGGTAATGCACTGGCATTTATTATCATTAACGTTTATTCTCCAATGCTTAAGCGAGGGGGGTTGAAAAAACCGCTTCACCTGAAAACCCGGCGAAATAACCCTTTTCTTTTGCCACAATAGTTGCCTCATTTCATAAGTTAGGTGGTAAATGTTGTATGAAAAGAAGTATTATTACATCAATTATTCGACTTAATATCTCTTTTCATTTTCCCTTTTGTACTCAAGATTCATCTCTCGGTTCTTCCTTTAATTTTTGTATGTCTGATGATGTTTTTTTTTTACAACGAATAAACGTTACCCATCAACTTCAAGCTCTAATCTTCCAAATAATCCAGTAATGTCGGCATAAGCTTTAACGCAAATAATACATTATTTGGAGATCGTGAGATGCGATCTGGTATGACGTAGGTTTTCGAAAAACATTTCTTTTACCGAACCAACGTTTCGATCTTTGTGTGGGATTAGTGAACGTCAATCGATAATTATTCACAAATCGTGAGATGCAGTCTGGTAGGTTTCAGAAAAACATTTACTTTGTCAACGTTTAGATCTTTATTGAGATCATCATCAGGGCCTTGTGCTGTCTGCATTTCAGCAAAAAAGTTCTCTGATTGATGGCCGATGTGATTTTCTTCTCATTGTTGGCGATGTCCTTCAGAATACTTTTAGCCGCGTGTCCGTATATAGTTGCAATTTGTACATAGAATCCCACATTCTTCGTTCTTCCCGTGTAGAAATGTGTAGAGATGGTGACCATTAATGCAGACAACACAAGCCCTGACCTCAATAAAGATCGAAACGTTGGCACGATAAAGAAAATGTTTTTCTGAAACCTACATCACACCTGACCGCATCTCACGATATCTGAATAATTAAGTTTCGATCTTTATTGAGATCATATTCAGGGCTCAAAATGTTTGTTTTTTGTGCAGACGTTTTATTTTTGTTTGTTGTGTTGAGAGTGCCAGTGTGGTATATAGCAGCGAGTGAGCGAATATCTCACTGGCACTTTATAAACGAAGATTTACTACTTGCTGTGAAAAAGGTTTATAATTTCATAATATACCATCCACTATTATTTCTACCCCAACTCTACCTACCGAGAAGTGTTGGTAAGCTTTTTCATTTGTTATATTACGATTCCTATACGTGATTCCTTTTCACACCAAGCAAACTCGTTTCCTGACGAGTGTGAAATAAAAACGAAAAACAATATCTGTCCCTCAAAAATCAAACGAGTTGAGGAAAAGACAAAAATTGGGACCTGATCCAAATAAATTACAACAAAGGTCTTCAAAAAATAATATATTCAGATAAAAAAAATAAAATATGTGATCTGTGACGTACGCAGTGACTCCTGGCTATTCAAATTAAAAAAGCAGGTGCGTTCAATTTAATCGAGATAGAGTCCTTCCTCGTCCTTTACTCAACTCGCACTGCCGGATCTTGCGGTAGGGGATTAGCTTATCCTTTGAAATAAGCTTCCGTTTTGAAAAATATTGTTATAGTTATTGATTTAATACCGTTAAAAACTGTTCCATTCGCATTTTAATTAAATGGTTGGATGTTTACATCATGTAATGCGAAGCGGATTATGCGTCAGTACATAAAGAAAAGTTTTCTTGAAAAGTTCAGTGTAATTATAAATTATTGTGTGTGTGATCTGTGCGGTCCGGTGTGACGTAGGTTTTAGAGAAATATTTTCTTTACCGTTTCGATCTTTATTGAGATCATCTTCAGCGCTCAACTTGCTTGTTGTCCGTGTAGATGTGTCATTCTTGTGTGTGTGTGTTTTGAAGCTACAGATTTTAATGACTTTTTTTTAGTGATTTGGAAGCAGACCAAGTGGTCCAAAAATATTAGACATGTGCCCGAAAGTTTTTAGTGGGGGCATTAAGAAAAATGTTTTAAATACTTTTTAATATGATTTCTCGCGTTTGTTGAGCATTGATTTCAAGGTAGTTTGAAGTATAATAAGAAATGAATAAGCGGAATGTGGTTCTCTATTAAATGGGATTAGTTATATAAAACATTGCAAAATCCCAAAGACGTCTCCATTAGAATAGGCCAAAACAATTTTTATTAAAATTAAAAATTCTTTTTAATATCATTAAAAAGTTCTTGATTAGTTTTCTGAATAAAAAATATACTTTTTCAGCTGGATTAGCTTAGTAAAATTTTAAAAAAATGCATAAACTGCCAAAATTTTTCTCCAAATTCGAGGTTAATACAACCGTTGCAAAGAATTCCCCCTTCTTTTAGGCTATTTCAACAATGTTTAGATTGTAAGTCGTTATAAATGGAAAAAATTAGGATGGAACGAAGAAAATTTTTTCAAAGGTTTTATTGTATATCTCGTATATCTCCGGTTTTAATTTATTTACGTAGGCCGTTTGTGCCATTACTTGTAGTTTATGGGACCCTAAACCCCAGTGATGTCTCCTCTGGAACGGTGGAGTTTCTTTTCAAAATTGTTGGCATAGTCCAAAAAAACAATCCCGCTTTCCTACGCTTGTAACAACGATGAATTGCATGCGCAACAAAGACAGAAGCGATATTTAAATAATGATTTAATTAATTATAAAAGTTTCTTATGGCTGTTATGGCCAATTGGCAAAATTCATATTTTTCAGCCTAGTTTCAAGAAAAAAATTTTAAAAAATAAATTTAAAATGCGGCCAATCTACTAGAATCATAAATCGCCTTGATCAATCTATACGTGACAGATGCAACGAGCCATTTACAGTGGAATATATATTTGCAACATGTATTTTACGGGAGGCACTTAGGTCTGGTGAGATCTGAAGAAAGCATTAGGCGGCGATGGATCAATCGAAAGGAGTATTTGACTTCCTAGTTACGACAAAACTTATAGGTAAAAACTTTCATTAAATTCTATGATAAGTGAACTTTTGAAACCAGAAAAAAATTTAATGTATAATTGAAACGGTACGTTCTAGCCAGTCAGGAAATTAGGGTTCTGGAAAGCAAGTTTAATATTTTAAATGATTCCCCCTTATATGGATTTACATCACCGGGAATCATTTTTCATCATTGATAACTTAAAAGGATTTTGAAGTTTTGAAATGTTATTAATCCTCTCAACCGAAAGAATCGTATTTTAAATTTTAAATAATTGAAAAGAGTTTTTCCCATGAAAGAATTATTTTTGTTTCAAAATTGTTTAACATCGAACTAACAGGGAAAAAGCCTTTTGTATAGATCTGCATTGTTTGCGAGAGTTTTCATCACAAACTGCACAACTAATCTGATGGCCGAACAGTTGGCCCTCTAACACTTCGATTCACGCAAATAAATACATTCTCCCAATTCACTTAAAAAAAAAAAGACATGTGAGTATATACAGAAGTTTTTCCTTTAAATACAGGAGACCCAGACCTGTTCTGTTCTAGGTCGATACTTAATCAAGTAGCATTCCTTACCTGTATATGGAGCGACGGAATAACACCTCTTAAGCAACTTATTAAGTAGAACAATTAAGCCAAAAGGTTCTTGTTTTGTAAGGTATTTGATCATAGCTTTAATTCCTAGGATACCACTTCTTAGAAAATGTCGACACCCTTCAGATATGTAGAGCACATCGAGCAACTTTCGCCGCCTGTCACATACACTTTCTTACACCAAAAATAAAACGGTCTGTCACCCCCACGTGGCTTATTCGAAGTCCGGTGCGGATGTTACCATGAACGGACGACATCAAGAAACTCTGTAAATTACCGGAAAGTACAAGAAACCCTTTACAGACTAGATTGGCAGCGATCACCCAAAATTATAGGATTTATATCATTTAAATGATTCAATTAATTATGGGTTTTAGTCGAGATAAAAAAGTCAGTGTCGCGAGAGGGATTCGAACCCACGACCTTCGGCTAAATACCTCGCTTCAGTGACTTCGATCCGCACGGACATTAACTTCCCATCTCAATCCCACTTTTGAAATGTCCCTCCTTTTTGACATTTTTCAAATGTCTTGTAATCTAAATAAATCTATTTGATTTTCGGCAGCAAATGAAATGGCTACGGAGAGCTTTTAGTGAAGATGTACTTCTTTTTTTTAACTCATTAAATTCACTAGTTTTCGTTTTGAAAAATGGCAAAAAAGGAGGGAAAATTCAAAAGTGGGGTTGATATGGGAAGTTAGTGTCCGAGGGGATCTCTCAAGTGGTAGAGCAGCGGTGTATCTAGCCGAAGATCGTGGGTTCGAATCCCCTTCATGACACTGATTTTTTAAATCTAAATTAACAGCCTTATTTAATGGAAAAATTAATTGGTCATGCGGACCACGAAAACTAGGGAATTAAATAACTAAATTTGAAAGTAGTCTACTATTATTGTTTTTAAATGCTATTTGCCTGAGTTTTTCAAGGCAGTTTGCCAGGCCCTCTTTGTTTATCAGTATGCATTCCGCAATATTGAACTATGGACTTTTATATATTTTCCTGGGATACAGACACACATTGATTTCGCAAATGGCCAATCAAAGATCATTATACACAAAAGCATCATTCTGGTCTACGTGGCTACCATCCTATTTGATCTTTTTCCAACGATAATGGTAGATTTGGGTCATGTTTTGTTTTGGTAGGATCGTTTTTTATAAAACGAAAAAAAAGAAAGTGAAAGGACTGTGTTGGTGTTAATTAAATGTAAAAGTGGGGGATTGCGGTAGCCGATTGGTTGAGGCGTCAGACTCTCAGCTTGTAGATCACGAGGTCGTGGGTTCAATCCCCACCATGGCCTCTGGACTTTTTCTGACTCGTAAGGGATCCGGTGGCCGCAATTGAAAAAAATTGACACGACACTCATCAATCAAAGGAGCGGGGTCAGATCTCAGCGACCCTGAATTTGGCCCAACCCCCTTCAAAAATGAGTTGCTTCGATGGAAGAACACCGGCACACCGGGTGCTCAAATTCACACTTGTGTTGCTAGTCCCCAAAAATGAAGCGGGGATAAAGTACAATAAG
Organism: Cimex hemipterus; assembly: GCA_039619505.1. Classification (NCBI taxonomy): domain Eukaryota; kingdom Metazoa; phylum Arthropoda; class Insecta; order Hemiptera; family Cimicidae; genus Cimex; species Cimex hemipterus. The sequence goes on along the minus strand of CM077099.1, from coordinate 22,857,862 downwards.
CTGTAAAGTTGCAATGCTCAGAAGGTAATTCCTCCAGTTCCTGGTATCCATTGAAAAAAAGTAACAGTAGTCAATCATTTATATCATTCTTGTTGGAGTTCTTTAAGGCAGTTTGGCAGGCCTTCTCTTTTCAGGATACGCTTCCGAACTTCAGAAAAAGCCATCTTGCACCAAATGAAGACTCATATAAAACAGACGGGTTCGCAAGTGACAGATGAAACATTAATTCACCCCAGTGTCATCTGGTACGCCTGGTTATTTTGCCGTCACTTTTAGCGGCGGGTTCGGATGATTTTGCATTTCATCGAGCGGTTTTTCTTTTTCTATACGCTCGTGAAAGGCGAAAGAAGTGGGTAGGTGTTATCTTCCATTCGTTTTCCTTTTAATTTATTTAGTGTTTTGAATCATGTTGTAAATGGTGTGGGTGTGTTCCTGATTAGTTCGCATGAACTTCTTCATGTGTAAATGTGTTGTGTGCGTAGATTTCTTGGTTTTCAATTACTCCCATATTTCATCCTTTCTGTACGTCACGATAAACTCTGTACAAAGGTTTTTCGTTAGTATTCATTTCGAAATAAAATTGAACCAAAATTCTACAAACCATTACCGAATCGTTCTAAGTTTACATCATTCCAAAAATGTCGCACAACCGTAAGCTTACAGGAAAATGTGATCTGTTAGTTATTATAGATGTCAAGGAAATACTTCCTCTATTTCCTCCCTTCAACAAATCCCCTCCATCAGGCCGAATAAGCAATGTCGCACATTTACATCTTGTAATATCAAATTGTACAGTTGTATAAATGCAAATGAAAAATAAATAAATAAACGTAATTCAAAAAATTGAATAAAGGTACGGCAAGAAAACGGATAAAAACAGAGATTCCCGAATCGATACTAAAAAAAATCCGCCTGTTTTTATTTTCCTTGTGTACATAACAGGATAATAGATTCAGGTTGACTTTCGATTAGTTCGTGTACTCACATTTCTTTTTTTACCTATTATCAACATTTGCCATTTCGCTGTCAAATTATTAATGCTAAAAAAAAACTATTTCAAAAATTAAATACTTCTCGGGTTTAATAATTATTTTTATTAAATAAAAAAGAATGCAATTGGATTAAGCGGATAAGCTCGATTGAGAAGATAATGTGTAGCGAAGCTCATTATATAAAGTGCAAAGGGGTTTGAAAAAAAAGAAATGGGTTTTCGAATAGCACATTCATTTTAATGGAATCATAGGATTAAACTTTATAGGATTAACAATACAAAAAATATTTTAAAAAATGTTTTCGTTAATGATGGTCATACGAATTGGCAGAATTTGATTAGTTTGGTCCTTTCTCGAGGGTCTACCTATCTCTGAGTTTATTTTGATTAATTGGTCTGGGGTATAAAGAGGTTGAGAAAAAAATGAAAATTCGTTGATTTCCCCTTGGTACTCGAAGGGTGAATTACTTTATTCTGAATCCCACTCGTTGACTTAACTCAAAAGACACTGCTCGGCATGCTTCACACTAGTCGCCTAGTTGAACCAACTGGGTTCACTTTGAAAAGCGTTGCAATTGCAAGTTTCAAGGTTGAACAATTCATTAAAGATATTTAGTATTGGGGGTGTGTCCAGATGGGACATGAGGTGTGCGCAGTACAGCGATAAAATTAAAAGAAGCGAAGCTTGGAGTGAAATAGTACAACAGTGTTTGAGAGAAAGCGCCGTTTCCCAATTTTATAACAACGGATAAACCCACACGTTTCTTTAGTGAGTTTTCTCCTTTGTTGCTTATCTTTGTGCAGAAGTTCAACCACAAGAAGTGCTGCTGCTTCCTCGGGTTCTAACATGTACTGACCTCCCGTCGGTAAGACAGGTTTATTCCTGGCGTAATGTGAAACCGAGTCTTCACACTGCAGTAAACTGGTTGAGAATCAGCCGGGCAACTTAGCAACTTAGTTCAACCAAAACCACTCGTCTGAAAGAGGCCAAATGTTAGATCTTACAGCTTTTCCTCTCCTACAGAAACCTCTAAAAACATAAAACGTGTTCTGCCGTCTTCGCTTCCTTCTGGCAGTATCTGTTCGGTTTTTCTGTCTGTTCTACTATCCGTTGCATAGGAAGCGTTCTTAACCGGCAGTACGATATCAGGGATTCCTTTGTAAGTCTTGCGGATGGAACTTCTATGGATATATTCTTATTCCTCATTTGGGGTATGGTATGGTGGAAAGTATACTAGGAAGCTGGGTTTGTATTCCCCAGGCACTGCAGCCTTCTGGCTTATTGTACCTTCCTAGTTCCTTAGTTTAGTCAATAGACTCAATCATTTTTCTCAGAAGTATCAGGTCATTGTCTGTCATTGCTGCAATTTAGTTCCCTGAGTCTTTTCCGTACGTTAGGTTAAACCTCCATTGAGCTGTGCTTCGCATTCGAAGATGACATGAGTGGCTGTTTTCTCCTCCTCATTACATAATCTGCAAATGGGATAATCTGCATTTGGGGTACTATTCCATTTTTAGATTTATCCTTGTTCTTGTGGCAAGGTGCTAGGCTGCCTCACGGCCTCTATATTCTGGATCCCTGGGAACCCTGAAGAGTCAGGCCATCGGTGACACTGACTTCTGCCAGATATTCCATGCAATTTAGTTATCCTTAGGCGTCGCCATCTAAGTAACGGTTTTCTTCCTGGTCTCCAAAACTTCAAATCGTACAATGATCTTGTCCCTTTTACCTTTAAATTTACTGTCAATATATTTTTAAATTGAACTTCCAAAACTTTAATGTTTTCAATTTTTTAACAGTTTTTTTCTATCTTCTTTGGTTATTATAAATTTAGGCTAAATGTGTAGGGATATGAGCTGTAATGGATTGAGTAACAGGGATGGAGGTTTTATTTAAATGGACTAGTCATGTTGAATCTTGTTTTGTAAATTTTATTTCATTATTCTTGAAACTTTAAACTGTAAATATTTCCTATCTTGTAAATTGTTGATGGTAGATTAAAAATGCTGATTGTAAAGCTGTAGAACCGAACCCATATTTTTAATATTGAGGGCTAATATATATCGAAGTTGCGATATAAAATCAATTGTCATTTCGTCGCAGTGACATTTGGCCATTTTGTTCGGAAAGTATATTCAAGACAATTAAAATGAAATGAATGTGTTTCGCATTAATATTTATATTTTACGAATAACGATCGGATTTTTAGGCTGAATACATTAAAACATTGATTGTCAGGTTTTGAATAAAATATGGTTTACCTCGACTATTCAAGAATTCTCCCCCGTGGTGCAAATCCCGGAACAAAAAAAAAACCGCAGTGAGCAGCCCTTATTTTGAAAAGATTCGCGTTTATGAATTTTGAAAACTCCTCTTTGTCAGCGAACTTCATTTTATATTTAGCATAGCACGCGAAAACATCCAGTTGAATTTTTAAGGGAAAACATTAATTCACTTTTAAAAACGTGCGAGCTAATAAATTGACGTGAGAAAAGAAGAACGAAACCAGTTTGTCTAGAACGGCTCGTGGAATTTCTTCCTTCTCGTTCACGGCCAAGAATTTTGCTATTGTGGAACTGATGGTATAAAATTCGCGAATACTGAACATCCACAACATTCAATCCGCGCAATGCTATTTCTAAACATCTTAAGCATCATTGTATCGAGATTTCAGGAAAAAATACTCTGATAACAAAAAAATATATAAACTCTAGCATGTACTATGTTACAGTAATAGGATTACAAAGAATAACAATATTACGCTATTATTTTCCTTTAATTCAATCGATTAATTAATTTTGGTTAAAGGTTAACAGGTTTGCGTCTATAAAAACAACAACATAATTGTTAATTTTTCCGAATAATTATTAACATGGTAAACCATTCTTAACAATATTTAATGGTCAGTAGTGTCTGGCAGTTGTGGTAAAGAACGTGTAAGTTTTGTGGAATTTGCTCGCCATGATAAGCACGGAATTTAGACTTTCGATTAAGTCTGGTCAAAGAAAATCGAGCCTGATTTACAGAGAGCTTTTACGATGTACACTCAGGAAAAAGGCCGACGATTTTCACCGTTTCATTCAACGATGAATTCTTCAAATTCCATGTACAATTTAATCATTTATAATTTTGGGGTATACAAGGCAATTAAATAGTATAATATTGTAATATATATAGCATATAACGTTTAGCGTTTGTCACATCAGCAACGACACACACACACGATTCGAAAAGGCGATACGAGTCAGGTGATGGGATACGGCTATCAGTCAGGTCAAATATCCAAGTAAATTTGAAACACTATAGTTTTAAAAAGTAAGCTTAGAAAAAAATATATATAACGACACATGTAACATATATAACATATAACATATATAACAAATATAACACGTATAACATATATAACACATATAACATATAATACGTGTAACACGTATAGCATATATAACACGTATAACACATATAACATATAATACGTGTAACACATATAGCATATATAACACGTATAACATATATAACATATAACACGTGTAACACATATAGCATATATAACATAACACGTAATATATATAACACGTGCAACACATGTAACATGTATAACACATAACATATATAACACGTATAACACTTATGACACATGTAACATAACATATACAACATATATAAACGTATAACATAACATTATCACATTAACATACAACAATAATAAATTAAATTAAACAGTGCATGTTCCAGTGCTAAAATTTAACTTTAGGCCTAGTACGCACTGGGATTCTTTGAGTCGACTCTTTGAATCTTCGTAGAATCTCGGCTGCGTCTGGCTGAGTCCGGGCTGCCCCGACTCATTGTTGCGGCTAGCATTTTCGGTCTCTTTTGAATTCCATCCACATAGGATTCTTTGGCTCAAAGTTGCGTAACATTTGCCAGTGCGGACGTGAATCGGAACAAGCGCTCTTGCTTCATTTATTTAGTTGACGTTGTAGTGTTTTCTTGAAGATTTTGACAGTGTCTTACCTAATGTTTTCAATATGTTATTTCCAAATATGCTTGATTCTTTGTGATTTGGGTTAATTTGATTTATTATTGGGTTATATTTTTATCTACACCTTTATTACTTACCTACAGCAATATATAATTTCCAAACATAGAAATATTTGATTATTTGCTTGCAATTATTTACTTACTTTGATGTGTTCTCTCAAACGATGAATGGGAATATGATTTAATGGATTGGTTTACGTGTTTCAGTGGCTAGCTCATCCGAACATCCGGCTAAAGACGATACGTCAACACATTCATCTTTACCAAGGAGTAATGGGCAGGTGAACAGTAAGTTGAAACCATTTAGTCAGTTATGAATAATTTTTTATTTTAAATATGTATTGCACTGGATACCTGGTTTTTAATAAGCTTTTTGCGGCCCCCGATTTATATCCAATTCAATTCAATAGGTTAGGATGGTTTGGGTGGTTTGGGTTAGATTAGCCTTAGAAAGGAATTAGTTGAGGTTAAGATAGTTAGGGTTAGGATAGGTTAAGGTCAGAGACAGATTAGGTTACATAAATACAAGTATCCGTTTTTTTTTTGGTGTATAAACGAATTAATTTTTAATACAATTAATCGGATATTTGTATAATAAACAATAGTATAAGGTAGGCCGTTTTCGGAAGCGAAGAAAAGACTGAGCACACGTCCATTACCACCAATTCGTTCGGTCGTGTTGGGCCGTTGTGTACGTTCGAACCACTTTCCGATCGGATTCCAGTTCGGCCGAATTGTTACTTCGACTTCAACAGTCAACCACGTGACATCAAACACTCACCATCGTTTAACGCCGTTCTTTGCTTTGTGCTTACCTTTTCGTTTCGATTTCGATGGATCGCGAAAAATTGATCAGTGCGGTTGAGGAGTAGGCTCTTGGGACATGCGTGATCCACTCTATCATCGTAGAGATGTCCAGCGTAAGCTGTGATCTAGGATAGTTTTAGAAATGGAACTTACAATATTTTTGTTTACTTCTTCTCAAGCCATTTGTATGTCAACTAAAAATTTTTGATCAGCAAAAAATCTTCTACATCCATTCGGGCTGCGTCGTGAACTGCCGAAAATTGGCTTCAGTGGACGACGGCGTTCGGCTATATTGCCGGTCGGTTTGGTCAAATAGTTACATTGTTCAACGGCTATTGTAGTTCTGTTCCAATGGACCGAAGAGTGCCACGAGGGGATTGGAACCCACGACCTTCTCCTAAATACGCCGCTGCTCTAACAGTTGAGCTATCGTGACTTTGATCCACTCCAGGCACCATCTCCTCATTTCAACCTACAACCTTTCGAATTTTCCCTCTTTTGTGCCACTTTTGAAGATGAGATGGGGAGTTGTCCGAGTGAATCGAAGTCAAGTGGTATAGCAGCGGCGTATTTAGCCCAAGCTCGTGTGTTCGAATCTTTTTCATTTCCAAACCTTACACAAAAAGATCAAATAATTGAAAGAAGTAATTTGGTCAATAGACAACTAAATATAATGGATTTAATAAGTATCAAGGTTCTGAAGTACCATGATATGTTATGATGCTTACATTCGTCGTTGAGTACTGCTAAAAACTGTCAATAGTTCAATTGAATGCATTTAAATTGTGCTTTAAAAATCAAAAACTTCCACTTTCTCTATTGTTATAAACTGTGCTATTTTCTCCAAATTCCACCTATTTCCATTGGATCCTATTCATGTATGAGATATGTGTATGTAAAACGCAATAGCTGTGGAATTAACTCTATACAGGTGGGTTCGAAATGAGCGTTATACAAGCCGCACAAGTCAGGAGAATAAACCGCAAACGTCACACTTAATGAACCAGGGGACAGAAGTGTCACGTATAACTCCAAGTCCTGCTTAATATTCTTATATGGAAAATGAAACTATCTCAAAATCCGCTCGAATTAATTAAATTAATTATCTCACCCTTGCCTTTTACGCAAAATGCCTAGGGTTTTCAACCACAGTGAATATAACGTTACTACTAATAGGGTAATAAAGTAAGGTAAAGCTTTCTTCAACGTAATAATCGTTTAAAAAAAAGGTTACAAATAAAAACAGCAATCATAGGTTTTGGTCTCTTTTTCTTTTACAACAAATTTATCATAACTTTAAAATACTAAACTGTGTTAAAGAACGAATAGACAAATAACAAAAATACATGTTCTTATTGTGGCGAGTGTGCATAATCAAACAAATTTCGTAAACTAATATCAGGGCAAGGCTTTGCTTTCTCTGAAATGATATATATTAAATTTTACGTTTAAAATAAAAAAATTTTTTTTTTCAAAAGATTTCAACCTCGCATGTTCTTTTCAGTTTCATCCTTACAAATGTGTGTATTCATTTCATGTCGTACACCATCAGATCAGAGACACGACTGGGGTAGATAAAAAAAACTCCCTTCAATTTTTTGATTAGACTAACCGAGCAGAATTTTTATTATTACTTTTGTGTGGTGATATTAAAAATAATTATTAAAATATCAAGTAGTATATAATGAAAGAGTTACAAAACATCAGAACAGAAGAGACACGTCATTTGAAGAAAGGAGGGAGTAGAATATTTCGCATACGAAAATATGGAAAGATCATACATTCTCAATAAAACATTCAAAATGGTACAAATTCTATATTAATTGGGATTAATTTCCTAAATATCTAGCATTTTTCTATTTGACGTATTTTTTGTACATGTAAAAATTCAATTTTTCGTCGATAACGTACGAGAAGGGGCAAAAACCGTTTGAATAACCGTTTAGTATTTGGAAAGATATTCTATTGTTATATTATTGGACAACCTACATGAATTTTTTAGAAAATTTTCCACGTGGAAATCAAAAAATATCCTCTACATATATTTTTAACAAAGCACTAGCATTTTTAAAAGATTAATTTACCTTAAATAACGATCCTGAAGAGGTTAGAATATTTACCCCCCCCCCCCGGAAAGATCGTATATTCCTAATAGCACAATACCGCAGTTAACAGGTTACAAAAGTTGGTGAATACAAGGGACAAAAGTTTTTATAACCTTTATGAAATTATTTGCACATTTACCATACGAAAATGTTAAACGATCATTTACGTTTATTCTTAATAGCACAATAGCACATTTAACATGAGACAAAAATTGCGAGGATAGTAATTACAATATATATCACTCTAAATTTTTAGTATTTACAATCAATTTATTGTCATTAATCACGCACTAGAAAACCCAGTCGATAGCCAAGGAATAACTTTCTTGAAGTTTTTATCACAATTACCGTATGAAAATGATGACACACGTTTACGTCTAAGTAAAATTGGTAACTAAGTAATCCCTGTCATGCAGGAGGAAACGTCCAACTAACTACCCACTGCCGACGAGGGGGCAAACCACTTTCCAAAACTGCTTTCATATATTTTTTTCATTAAAATGTCATGTCGAACCCATCACCGTAAGACTAAACTCGGCGACCGCGGTCCCCTTTCGTTTATATTCTTTATTTTCGTTTATAACTCAATAGCACTTTTTGAAATTTAATTTAGTACTAGCAAACAATTAATTAAACGCTTTTAAGTACGAGAAAGAACTCGTAACACGTATTGAAAATCTAGAAATAACTTCTCCTAACGTTCACGAGAGCTTACGGTATGAATATCAAAATAACACATTTAGCACGTTACAAAGTTTGCACGAATACACCCGTTATAAATACAATTGGATTTTAAATCGAAAACCTAAGTATAACGTACCACGAAAATTGAAAGGAGAACTCTATCTATTTATATATTTTTTGTAATATGATTCTAAAGGATGTTGCCAAATGAAATCAGACCTGGCTCTGATTGTGCCTGCAAACGCCCCCTGTTATAGTACACGTAAATCTATTACTCCCAACAGAGGGGGGGGGGTCATTTCCTGTAAAATTGTAATCCCTTCGTGAGGTGGTTAATCCCCACGGTTACTGCTTTTTAAGCCGTGATGGAAATTCCTGTTTATCCTTGAAAAGAATTTTGTGTAGAGTTTCCAATACCAGCTATCGGCAAAGCATAAATTATGGAAATAATTTTATAATGAGGAAAAATTCAATTAAATAAATTGGTTAATTATAAAAATATACGGCTTTAAACAGGCTACACAGTTATGGTTAGTAACACAGAAACGCTCAGTATACAGATTTTTGTAAATATGAAATAATACTGGGCCTTCGGAGGTATAAAAATGTAAAATCGCATTAAGCAATGTGCCGCTTTTATTGAAAATATGTATCAAGGATCGTCATAGGGATTCGTATCGCTCGGATGTTTAAGGTTTCATATTCTTTCCCTTCAATTCGCTAGCTTTCTTTTAATCTCTTTGATACGCAGTGAGATTTTTTCCCTTAAAGAAAACATTTTCAGAGACTTCAAATTTACCTGATTGAGGAAAATGTTAAATTCCAGTCTTTATAAAGCGTGGCTTTTATCGTAAGGTTCAACTTCAATTTTAAACGTGTACTTTTTATTATTACACTGTTGTTACGGTTTTTATCTTCTTTTTTTTTTTAGAACGGACTTTTTCGCCTCTTAAGATGCTGTAAAACGTACTTTTAAAATTTTATAAAACTCGCTAGTTTTCGTCGTTCGCTTGCCAATTAATTAATCAATTAAAAATGGCAAAAAGGAGGGAAAATTCAAAGGTGGGGGTTGAGATGGGAAGTTAGCGCCCGAGTGGTCGAAGTCACGATAGCTCAAGTGGTAGAGCAGCTGCGCATCTAACCGAAGGTCGTGGGTTCGAATCCCGCTTGTGCCATTGACTTTTTTTTATCTCAACTACAAACCTTAATTAATTGTAATATATTAATTGGTCAAGCGGACGAAAACTAGTGAATTTAATAAGAAAAATGAAGTAACCTTCTCTACAGCGCTCCGGTGCCATTTCATTTGTCGCTGCTTTGTGCCGTTGCTGTGAGATTTTTTCCCTTAAATAGCCGAAGATCGTGGGTTCGAATCTCGGTCGTGACACTGATTTTGTCTGTTTTTTAATCCCAACTGAAAAACCTTAATTAATTGATAGGTTTATAAAACGTTATATTCGCACACTGTGTAAATTGAAAATTTAGTGCTCAAAATCATTGCTGTTTTAGTAACCAGTAGTAGTCCTTTAACACTTCACGAAAAAAAATTAACAATAAACAAAATATCAGAAAACTTATTTAGATATGTAAGATTTTAAACATACAATATTCTTTTAACTTATTTATAAACGAAATGCACAATAATTGTTGTACATTTGTCAAAAACACATTTAGTATAATTTTCGAAAAAAAAAAAATTTCAAAGCAGATTTAAAAAACAACAGTACTATATTAAAATTATCAAAACGTAAAATCACGTACGTACGTTATTTATAATGTAGGAAATCACGATAGCTCAAGTGATATAAGCAGCGGGGTATTGATCCGAAGGTCGTGGGTTCGATTCCTACTCGTGACACCAACATTTAGAAGTACGGGTTCACTTAAAAACATCCTTTCAAGACCTAAAGACAGAGTAGAAAATTTGGCAAAATGTGGGGTTTGCCAACTCAATTGTAACGATTGTGATATTAAACATATAGGATAAAGCGGTAGAGAAATGAAAAGAAGAATAAAAGAACACTTGCCTAAATCGAGCAAATTTTCGGAATTTCAATCCAAATCTAAATACAAGAGTGTTTCATAGTTTCAACAAAGGGAAAGAACTAGATTGGTTTGAGAAATTTGAAATTAAAAAATGTAAAGTTGAACATGGTGATTCAACATTCATTAATAATATAACAGATTTTGTTCTACCTCTCATTTTAAATGGTAGAATCAAACATCCAAATAATTAAACAAATTATTTTAATTATTATTTTTATTCTAATATTTATTTGTGTTATAATTTCCGCGTTTCGAACGTTCAAATTGAGCGTCATTAAAAAATCAGCTGTTGATTGGAACGTCGCTTTGGCGGAGGTATCAGCGGTTTCAGTTCGGCAATGCACGTCGAGAGACATGGTTGTAGAAGTCCTTCAAGCTGATGATGAGCTAAAAGGCTCGAAATCCGGATCATGCAAAACAACTAACTGTGAATAAGAACTATCCTTTTAGAAATTGTTTAACTAACATTTTCATTTCAACCAAGTCCTTACATTAAAAGAAAAATTAATTGAAAGAAGTAACTTGGTCTATCTGACCGCTAAACATAAAGGATGAAAATTATTCAAATAATGAACAAAAACATCGACTTGAGGCCAGAATAATAATTATTTTCTTCTCCTCTCCATGGTCGGGGCACAATTGGCGAAACGTACCATCTTTGTTTACCCTCCACCATTCCTCCTTATTGTTTTTCTCCTCTTCCCTCCTCTCCAGCATTGCATATACAGGGTGGTCAGCTCGTCGCGTAACAAAAACCGTCGACCTCACGGTTTTATCTCAATCCGTTCAAAAGTTACGATATTTTAAGTGTTTATTTAAGAAAAACGCGCTTCTTTACGTAAAACTTGAAAATTCTCCTCTCTAACGTTTGACTCTGATTTTACATTTAACACCGAATTTCCTTTTGGATTAATTAATTCACTTTTGTTCTATAAACTGACAGCCCAATTACGAAATAACTTGGCAAGAACTGTAAGAATTTTGATATTTTAAAAAGTGTTCATTTTTATTACGAAAGAGAGTTTGCTTTATTCCTGAGAAATTATTACGCCCGGGTCTACGTTTTCCAAATTTCCCAACTGAAAATCCCAGCCCAAAAATCAAAATAGCCTGGGTTTAGAATAAACCTTTACAAACCTCATAAAACCTTGAAGTTTTTTATCTGGTTCCACATTTTTTTTTAATTTAAGGGAGCTACGGTGTTAAAGAAATTGATTGTGCAGTTATTTTGTAAGTAGACTGGAAATTTTCAAAACGAAATTGGATTAATCGAAAAGGAAATAAGAAGCTAAATCTACAAATGGGATCAAAACATGGTAAAAGTTACGTTGGAGCGGAGAAATTGATGATGGTCATATTACCGTTAATTATGTAATTATGAAAAGATAATTTATCATTATTTTGGTAGTTTTTCACAGGTCACTCATTCGGCTTGTCCCATTCAAAATTAGCTATTTTACAATTGACTCATTTCAAAACATTACTTGGCTACAAAACTTTTTATATTCGGCACGGATTAACTAGACCTAGACAGGGATGAGGCGGAGGGTGCTGAGTTTGATATCTTCACGGGTCATAAAGCATTAATCAGCATGACTAATTAGCAAGATATGTAAGCCGTTTACGCCCGGTTCCCTCTGAGGATCTATCGCTTTTCGATATCTGGTTTTCGAAGAGATCCAATGGACAGCCTAACAACATCTCTGCTAAAATAAAAATATTTTTAATAATTAACAAAAATGGTTTGTTTTATTTATGTAGGTTTAATGGGCAAAATTTATTTAATCAGTTAGGTTAATCCAATCCTGGAGTAAATACTAAATTCACCATTTAAATTTAAGATTTTAAAACATTTTTTAAAAGTACACTTTGGTTGTGGTTAAATTTAAAACTAAAACAAAACTTTTCAATTAATAAATGTTTATGAAAGGTATTGGTCGAGATAAAAAAAGTCAGTGTCGCGAGCGGGATTCGAACCCACGACCTTCAGGTAATCACGCCGCTACTCGAACACTTGAGTAATCGTGACTTCGATGGACTTGTAATGAATTCAATAATTAAAATGAAATATATCTTCACGAAAGCTCTCCCTGGACATTACATTTGTCGCCGAGAATCAAATAGATTACACGATATTTGAAAAATAGCAAAATCAAGGGAAAATTCGACAGGTGGGGTTGAGATGGGATGTTCGGGTCCGTGTGGATCGAAGTCACGAAAGCTCAAGTGGTACTGCAGCTGCGTATCTAGCCTTAGATCGTGGGTTCGAATCGCGATCGTGACACTGATTTTCTTGTGCTTAGAGTTGAATTAAAACATCTTATTTTCACTAAACTTAATCTTCACCTGTCTTCCATCCTCTTCAAAAACAAGTGGCAGGTATGTCAAACCTACAAGGGAAAAAGGTCATTAGTAGAAATGCCAATATGCCACCAGTGCCAATGAAAAGTCTAATTTATATAATAATATATTGAGTAAAATTTGGACATTTAATGAAAAAGTAAATTAACACCTGTTTCAGCTGCATTCATTTTGTCTTTGTGACATGGTAGAGTTATTATCTTACAGACATACGTTATCCCACGATTATAGATGGTGATCCCATTGATCATTAATCACTGGTCATATCCATTAATTAAAACGTTAATGAATAATCAATTATCATTATGGAACTACTAATACATTCGAAATTAGCATGTTCGCCGGTGTTTTAACCGGTGTGCGCTTTCGTTAAACCTTGAATGTGCATATAAAAAGAAGTGGTCACAAAAGAATCACGAAGGAAGGAACGAGTTAGATTGAGAAAGAAAGGATAAAAAAAAATAATTAAAGAAGGATAAAATTCAATTTCATCAAGTATCTTTCGAGGGTCTCTTAAACCGGATTTTTAGTTATATTTGTCTTCAAAAAGAAATCAAGTTATTTATTATCCAAAAAGCAATAATAAAACCTGGTTCAAAGCCTACGCATAGCCTTCCTGAAACTTAAGACGAATGACTGAAAAATTACAATTTATTAACGTCTGTTGGTCGGATCGGCAGAAAAGCTTGCAGTCGGAGGACATGAACCCTGAAAGACTTAAGTATGTAAACAATTAATGATAGATTAATATGCAAAATATACATTTTTTGCAAAGGTTGATCTATTTGTTGTAAAAGTTCTCCTTGGTAATTTGTAATGTATTTAACCTCGCGTACGTATAATAGGAAAACAAGCCACAAATTAGGAAATGAACAGATACACAGCATAGTTATACACCTGTATACCTGTCTCGTCGAAGAAGGGTCATCTGCACCTGCCTATAGCTAGACCATACATTCACACACGAACACTCAAGCACTTTCGGACCAAAACTCGCTTATGCGTCCGGCATGCGGACATAAGTCTTTAATTGCCTCACCTAAGGGTGGCAATCCTTGGCTCCATTTAGAGAGCTCACAGGAATACCATTTGTTATAAGAATTCTGCTTGAGCACGGATGTTCATTTTATTGTATATAATGGTAGTTTTGTTTCCCCAGCGTGTGTCAAGAGTGAATGCATATATTAGATTGAATGTGAGGGACGATGGCGGAATATTGAATTCCGTAATCCCTCAATTACTTAGGTCGTTCTGGCGTGTCGAAGTTCACGAAAACGCTCGATTTCTGAGCAATGTGCTCCCGAATTGCAACCCTATTTACCAATCACAATCCTTTTTCCATCCTTTTTCTCCAAAAATTATCCCTTCCTGCCTTTGTTGTTTATCCGGCACTCGTCCGCTAACCTTTGCTAATTGCTAATCTTGGCGACCCTCGCTCCCCCAAGTACAGCGCAACTTTATTTTACCGATTTACCAGCGCTTAAAATCGCCTTATTCTCGCTGTGAAATTCTCATCGCAGCGACTTTGCACGGGTTATTATCCCCTTCGTCTTCCAGATTGGAACGTCATCTCTTGACCTCGTGATCTCATCTCTTCCATCGCACCTTTTATTCACTTAACATCTTCATTCCTGTTCCATCCTCTCTGGATATTCCATACTACATCTCCATCCATTGCCATCATATATGATCGTTCTTTCACCATCATCTATCATTTTCCTCGGACGATTCATTGCTTGGCATCATCCAGTATCATCATCATTGACGCTGCTGCAACAAGGCCGGTGCATTGACCTAGTCATTACCTATATATGTATTACGCAGGGCGGGCGACCAGGACCCGAAGGGTTAAAAGCCTGGGTAGGCCCGTACTCCAGGCATTAGTCATCACCTAACATCGCTGTCTATATATCTAATAGTATGAGCAGCCCACCACGTGGTTCATTTCGCAGGATTACTACGCAGTGAGTCAATCCCATCCTCTATCTTTATTTGTAATTTATCTCCATTTGCTCCTAATCAATCGGGAATCTTCCAGTTCCCGTTGGTGCCGTAAAACCTCTAACTCCAATAATAATCTTAAATTATATCTCCTATCTTCGGCTGTGTTCGTCGGCGCCATTTTGTATATGGCTGCTGGTGAACACAGGTAATACGCATAAAGGAACAATACCGAGTAATCTTCTACACTGAGTGAATGTGCCCAATTTCGGCGTCTGGCAGTTAAGACCAACGTATGACCCCGGACTGTCAACACTGCATAATTTATCGTTTATCACAAGAGCTGGAATTGTCGGTGCTGCCAGAAGTGACAGGCTCAACCCTGTTTTGTTGAGCTTTTCTAATTCCAAATTCAAAGATCATTACGAGTGAACGACATATTCAAAGTCCACGAACGTCAAATAGTAGTAAGTTGATTATTACTATTGTTGGGGGGAAGGGCGGATCTTAATTGACCCACAAACTTCCGTACCCGTTTCAATTAAATTTTGTTGTGTTGTTGTTTTTTTCCTTTTAAATAGGTGGCAAATATTTATTATATTTAGGAGGGATTTGGGGGAAAGAAAGGATGATTGATAATACTTTGAAAAAGAACTGAATATTTACAATTTATTTATACAAAAAAGGTAAAAAGAAGAAATGTCCTTATTAATCCAAATAATTGACATTCAATCTGCTGGCCAGGGTTTTACGAAAAAAATTAAAATAAAATAAAATAAAAAGACGAAATGAAAAGGTACTTGGTGGGTTGAAGACTCGCTTCTACGACGAAATGAAAAGGTACTTGGTAAGTTGAAGACCCGCTTATACCACGAAATGAAAAGGTACTTGGTGGGTTGAAGACTCGCTTCTACCACGAAATGAAAAGGTACTTGGTGGGTTGAAGACTCGCTTCTATGACGAAATGAAAAGGTACTTGGTGGGTTGAAGACTCGCTTCTCCAAACAAACGAAATAGGCGGTGTTGACCTGAAGGTCGACGAAGGTGCCTGTAGAACCGGATGACGGTACAGTTGACGTCCGTGAGGTCGGTGATGTGACACGGTGGTGAATCGAAGAGCCAAGAGAAAATCGATATGACGATCGATTATCGGTTTGGTAGAAGGTGCGTCTTTTGCTGACCCAGGCAAGCAAGAGACTGACTTATTCCTGGGCAAAGGCCGAAGACATCGGCGTTATCGCTTGCAAAATAAAAACAGGGCCTCCCGAGGCGAACCTTGGTCAGCCGAAAAATAACAAAAAATAAAAGCTCCTTGGGCGTCAACAACTATATTTCCCTTATGGTTTAAAAAGATAAAGAAGATAAGATAATTTTCCGCTGGTTTCTGCCTTCCTAATCGTCCTGTACCAAAACACAGCTAACGATAAATTTATTCTTCGTTGTTTCCAAAGTCTTTTTTTAGTTTTCCCATTTTTCTTCATTCTGTTGAATGTTTGCTTACCATTTGTTTCGGTCAACGTTGATTTGGCATATTTTGGATTTGGCTGTACTCCAAGATACGCTACTCATGACTTTTACGAATTTCCTCTTTTGCGTTCTATTATTTTTGTGAGATTTTATTTATTCTGAAAAGCCGACTACTTGTTTAGAAATTAATTATCATGTCCCAAGTCCAAGCTTTCGATATTTTCTTTTCCTCGTCATTTCTTCGGGACACGCATGAGTTGCATAAAAGGGAATTTATTAAATTGTTTAGCAGTTTTGCGCTTTTTGTAATGTTTCCAATAATATCCTCCTCAAGAGATCAATAATTTCTAATCGTTTCTAATAAATCTAAGCAAAAGCTATTTGAGATAAAACAAAGTTCACCTTGTAATAAACATAATCCTTTGATGTAAATCGTTTTGCCTGTTGAAAAGGGAGGGTTTTTTTTATTATCCAACATTAAATTATTTTTCCGAGGGAAAATCAGTTCGATGTAAGTCTGGATAAGGGTTAATGAATAATCACCGTACGAAGTGCTAAAAACGCAAGGGACAAAGGGACGACAGTTTACAAGGACTTAACGAGGCTGAGAGAGCACATCTCTAGAAAAATATCACCGCTGATCAACGTAGAAAAAGACCGGCAAAAAAAAAAACAAAAAAAAAACAGATTGTTGGGGCAAATTATTCTCGCGATGTCCCTCGGTGACGGCACACTGGGCGGGCGTATTTTCGTCCTGAGGGACCTCTCTCTCACGTCGACAAACGACGAAAGGTCAACTTTATGTGTTCTGTTGACCTTTTATTCAAGGGGAAAAAAGGAGTTAAATTTAGACGGCTTAGCTCGTTCAATTAAACATGTGTAAACATAGGAATAAGCCGGGTCTTTCTTTCAATTTTTATCCTCCGTTTATCCAAACTGGGGAGATTTGTTGGAATTTAATTTTTTACTTTTTCTAATATGCGCTGGTAAATGAGGTATGAAAATAATTAAAAGCCCCTTATAATTATTAATTAATTCAGGTAAAGTCAATATCAATACGTTTTATCTCCCGCTTATTATAAACATATTTGTGCAAACATAATTCAACCTATGTATAGTATTTAGTGACTGTTAATTCATGATTATTTGGAGTTCGTGAGATGCGGTCTTGTGTGATGTAGGCTTAATAAAACATTTTCTTTGTAGTGGATGTGGATGGATGGATACCAGGGACTGAGCACTGCAGCTGTACCGCTTATTGTACTATACCCTGGCTCCATTTTTGGGGGAGGGCTCACAACACAAAATGAACTTTAGCCCCCGTTGTACCAGTGTTCTTCCATCGAAGAAACTCATTTTTGAAGGGGGTTGGGACCAGGTTCAGGGTCGCTGAGATCCGGTCCCGCCCCTTCCATTGATGAGTGCCGTGTCAATTTCTTTTAATTGCGGCCACCGGTCCCCTTAGGCGTCAGAAAAATTCCAGAGGCGACGGTGGGGATCGAACCCACGACCGCGGAGGCGACGGTGGGGATCGAACCCACGACCGCGGGGTCTACTAGCCGTTCTTTGTAGTGCTAACGTTTCGACCTTTATTGAGATCATCTTCGGGGCTCAAAGTGTGAATGTGAGAATGCATCTTGTTGCGAGTGTACACATAATACACCTACACAGAAAAGACACAGTTTGAGTCCTGAAGATGATCTAAATAAAGATCGAAACCCATTGTATTGACCCTTTTTTCGGAGTATAACTTTACTTAGTCATAAGTCGTTGAGAATCGAAACCTGATTACACTACATTTGTAAGATTGCAAAAAGGAGGGGAAATTCGCAAGGTTGTAGGTTGAGACGGGAAATTGGTGTCCGAGACTCCCAGTTGATCAAATCGGTATCTCAAATGGTAGAGCAGCGGCGTATTTAGCCAAAGGTCGTGGGTTCGAATCCTGCTCGTGGCACTGACTTTTTCATTTCAGCCAAAAACTTTACATACACAGGTCAACATTAAATAATTATTCAGATATCGTGAGGTGGGGTCTGGTGTGATGTAGGTTTCAGAAAACCATTCTCTTTGCCGTGCCAACGTTTCGATCTATTATCGAGATCATCTTCAGGGCTTGGGATTTACAAACATTAAAAAACACATATAGGATATGGAAAAAATGCAAAATATATTTTATATTCAATCAAAGCATTTCTACCCACGCAAAGTGTATGTCTTCTGTGTAATTGTGCCATTCTAGCGTGTCGTGTTGAGAGTGCCAGTGAGATTTTGCTGTTTTATGCATATACAGGGTGAATTGCTACTCGTGCTACAAACTTCTCCAGTAGATTCTTCACCCTAAAATGAACAAAAAAGTACATATTGTCCATGGTCCGATTCTCAACCATTTCAGAGTAATTTCGCTTTTTATCGATTTTGAAAGATATCACGTCCTGGGGTCGGAAAATCGTGATATCTTTTAATCTAAACATTTCTCTGAAAATCTAATAGCACCGTTGAAATTCCCGTTAATTTTTCAATAAGAAGATGACGGTGGCAAAATGTTTGGGCTAATTTTTTGTGTTTTATTTCAGCCAGAACTACAAAAAGAGTGGAAAATTGTGTAAATCGGAAAGTGTATAAAGTAATCCAGAGTTTCTAATTTTAGTCTCAGAGGGCAGCAAATTTGAGGAAAACTACCTGATTTAATAACGCTTCCAACGCACTCGTCATTTTCTTATTTAGTGGTTGTGAGACCAAGATGTTGACGACAAAAAGAGAAAAAATGGTGGTTCAAGGATTGCTAATGTTTGAGAGTTCAACTTTTTAGATTGGAAAAAACATAGAAACTCACCAATAATTTTTAAAATTCATTTATTTTTATTCATTTTAATTTTTGTTCAAATTGAAAACCGTTCTCCGAAATACACAAACGTGCCCGTTTTCTCATACTTCCAACTGTCACACCAAAATTGAGAACACGTCTAAGTTTTTCAGCAGCGGTGAAGATCCTTGCTCTCAAGTCGTCGACGTTTGTCACTTCAGTGCGATAGACTAGTTCCTTGAGATATCCCCAGTCGAAGTAATCCATGGGGTTAAGATCAGGAGATCTTGGTGGCCATGGAACTGTCCCACCACGGCCGATCCATGTTTCGAATGTTCGATTCAAATACGCCTGAACTAATCTAGAGGAATGTGGAGACGCACCATCGTGCTGAAAAATTATGTTTCGTCTCAATTGTAAAGGAAGGTCCTCCAAGCAAGGTGGGCAGCATGTTTTGGATAAAATTTAAATAAATTGGGCCAGTTAATCTTGCCGGAAAATCTAAGTAGGGACCGATGAGGACATTTCCAATAACTCCCGCCCAAACATTGATTGAAAAACGTCTTTGGGAATGTTGCTGACGACTTGCATGTGGGTTTTGATGGGAGTATTGGTGCAGATTATGGGTGTTAAATACTCCGTCTCGGGTGAAATTTGATTCATCTGACCACAAAATTCGATGAAAGAAGTGATGTTCCTCAGTGTCAGATTGTACAAGCCAGCAACAAAATTCCTTCCTACGATAATTGTCACCAGTATGCAATACTTGAATCTTTTGAACGTGGTAGGGATATAGTTTTTCCTTTTTCAAAATTTCACACACCTTGAACTGGGAGATCCTTCTTAAGCATTACATACTAAATGGGCATTAAATTAAATTTAAAAAATTCAATG
Source organism: Cimex hemipterus (assembly GCA_039619505.1). Classification (NCBI taxonomy): domain Eukaryota; kingdom Metazoa; phylum Arthropoda; class Insecta; order Hemiptera; family Cimicidae; genus Cimex; species Cimex hemipterus. The sequence continues at coordinate 22,837,721 of CM077099.1, read as the reverse complement.
GAATTATGATTTTGAGAGAAAAACAAAGTGAAAAAACTTTTTGTGGTTTTTACAGTTTTTCTCTTTTTGTCGTCAACATCTTGGTCTCACAACCACTAAATAAGAAAATGACGAGTGCGTTGGAAGCGTTATTAAATCAGGTAGTTTTCCTCAAATTTGCTGCCCTCTGAGACTAAAATTAGAAACTCTGGATTACTTTATACACTTTCCGATTTACACAATTTTCCACTCTTTTTGTAGTTCTGGCTGAAATAAAACACAAAAAATTAGCCCAAACATTTTGCCACCGTCATCTTCTTATTGAAAAATTAACGGGAATTTCAACGGTGCTATTAGATTTTCAGAGAAATGTTTAGATTAAAAGATATCACGATTTTCCGACCCCAGGACGTGATATCTTTCAAAATCGATAAAAAGCGAAATTACTCTGAAATGGTTGAGAATCGGACCATGGACAATATGTACTTTTTTGTTCATTTTAGGGTGAAGAATCTACTGGAGAAGTTTGTAGCACGAGTAGCAATTCACCCTGTATATGTTGGATTTTGATGGCTAGGAAGTTCTCTACCGACTTCCTTCCCCACTCCTTCAAAATCCAATATACATAAACATAAAACAGCAAAACATCCGTTATGTATTTTTTAATGTAAACAATGTTTGTAAATACCGTACCCTGAAGATGATCTCATTAAAAGATCGAAACGTTGGCACGATAAAGAAAATGTTTTTCTGAAACCTATGTCACACCAGACCGCATCTCACGATATCTGAATAATTATCGATTAACGGTCACTAATCTACGTTAACATTAAAATTTGTTCAGGATCAATTATAATTTTAAATAAACAAAAAAATCTGTCTGTAAGGCCATAAATAATGTTATTTGTAAATCTATATTTTCTTTCATATTAATTTTCTTTCTGTTGTACAACGGCTTTTCGTTTTTATAATTTTATTAAAAATAAGTAAAAGTAACCGACGCCCATCTCAACGTACAAAATTGCAAATCCTTCTTTTTGAAATTTTTGATAGTGGGTGTCAGAGTGAAGTCTCGATAGCTCAAGTGCTTAGAGCAGCGGCGTATCGAGCCAATGGTCGCGCGTTCGAATCAAGCTAGTGACACTAACTTTTTTCCTTTTCCTTTCAACCAAAACCTTACATAAAATGATTTATTAATTGAAAAAATCGAAACGTTGACACAACGAAGAAATTTTTTTTAAACATGCATCATACAAGGCCCCCATCACAATCTCCAAATAATCTCCAAAATGTATTTAAACATTTTTAAGAATTGGGTACGTTACGTATAAGTGGGATTTTTACATTTGGCTTTTACTGTAAATAATTTTTCTGACCGAGAACTTTTTCAAATCTGCATTTCTTGTTTAATTAGGTCTAATGTATATCGACTGTGCATGGCTCATTTATAGAGAGAACGAAAACGAAAAGTCATATGAAATGTCAAAGGCGCGCATGAAAATAATATATATAATACAACGGCAGATTGTTCTCTGACTTGTCAATGAGAGATCGTTCTTACTCGGTTAACAATAGCCCATACGAGTTTGACATATTGGACATAATTTTTAAGGCACAGCCATAGAGGCAATGATGTATTGCCTGTAATAGTTGTCATGTTTTGACATGTAGAGATTGTGTGGGCGAGGGGGACATTGTTCTTCTATCCCGCGTTTTGTAGGCTCGTGTATAGAAGTTAATAATGTTTGTCTGATCGTCCTGTTAAAAAAGTATTTCCTTTCGAAAATACAACAACCAGAATCTGACCTGTCTCTTTTGACATGGATATGTCTTACGGCTGGGGTTCCGAAAGTTTAACAGGGAAATTGTTACCACGCCCGTGCGTCGGTGCACTGTTTACCAAAGATACGCGAGAACGCACTGGTGGGCAGGTGTTCTTAAAGTCGCGACGCGATTGATTCTTATGACGCGACACGATTGTCGCTTTGACGCATGTGACGTGACGCGACGCGATTGACGCCTGTGACATGGATGATGAAACAACAGTTCGTTAGCTGATGATTTTGATCTGCCTATCATCGCTGACCAATGAGGTTCCACAATCTTACATAGTGGGTTTCTTGTCTCTCCCTTCTTGTAGCCCTGACCGACCTACGCAGATGGTGAAAAGACTAAACTCTTCTGTAAGAACAAAATGCCGTTTCCCCCCTCATACCTCAAGATAATCTCACAACTTAAAAGTTAGTGTACAAATCGAGGTCGTTTCACTTCATAGTCAGTTTGATCACTCAGACGCATTCCCACTTATGTTTGGTTTTCTTTGTTCACTCTACTTACGTTCTTGACCAATAACGCCAAATGTTGAAACGCGCCTGACGTACCGAAAGATCACGAAACCGCCAAAATACAGGTTCATTCCCTTGAACACATCAATAAATAATCTTACGCTAATATAATGAGAAAATCGTAATAATTTCTTCTTGAGGTTGCGAGATAATGAATCCGTACCTTGGACATTTTCGGCAATTTTGATCAGCCCGTATTAGTCTGTTCGACCTATTTCGACCAATCCGTCCCTGATTACGGTTGTTTAGAGTTAAACCTAACTTCATTTGCTCGTTTCCAATCAAGGTGGACTCTGGTCTGTCTATTTTCGCTGTATTGGACTTTCAGCCAAGTTTCCTCTTTTAACTACCGTGAGGAGCTTTGTTCAGCTCGGATCGGAAACACTGCAAGACTTTCATTCCGTAAGTTTAAAATTATTTGTTTTGTCCTTAAATAGTTTTATGATAATTTCACTGTATTGTACTTTGTATATAGGGTGAATTTTGATCTAATGGTATGAACGTAGTAGGACGTCTTTAAAAATCTATGAGATTATGAATGCTCTTTCAGTTTATAATTTGTTGAAATGGCCTTAGTTCAGCCAAACTTTAGTAGGAAGGACGGACATTAGTAGGCGATGCTTTCTAAAAAGATAGTTCCTACTCACACTAATTATTTTAATTGTTATTATTTTTGATTCTAGTATTTATTTGTGTTATAATTTCCGCGTTTCACACGTTCAAATTGAGCGTCATTAAAAAATCAGCTGTTGATTGGAACGTCGCGTTGGCGGAGGTATCAGCGGTTCACTTTGGCAATGCACGTCGAGAGACGTGGTTGTAGAAGTCCTTCAATCTGATGATGAGCTAAAAGGCTCGAAATCCGGATCGTTGCAAAAACACTCACTGTGTTATAAAAAGCGAAATTAATAATTAGGAAGGGAAGAATAGAAAACACAGTATACATATTGTGATATATGCAGAGTATCGCATGAACAGACGCCAGTTATTCACGAGGTTGTCCTACGTCTTAAATAGGACTAAGTAGTACTCATTGTCCAAAGTGTGATTCTCAATTATAATCGGGATGTTTCACTTTTTAGGTCAACCTTTGGCAACTCTATCTCATTAAGTCCTGCGTACCTCATAAAATGTTAATCATGCTGTACATTTGATTATACCGACTGAATTGAAAATCTTCTAAGATTCATTTGTTTCGTATTGCAACCTTAAATGAACAAAATACAAAATCGTTTAAAAGATTTTTTTTTAAATACTGAAAAATATGGGCCTTAAGGAAAAGTTACACCGACTATTGAGCATTAAAGATACGTATTTAATAAATTCATTAGAGTTCGTGATCCGATTGACAGAATAACATTTTTCAATTAATTAATCTTTATGTAAGGTTTCGGCTGAGATAAAAAAGTCAATGTCACGAGCGGGATTCGAACCCACGACCTTCGGCTAAATACGCCGCTGCTCTACCACTCAACACCAACTTCACATCTCAGCCCCACCATTCGAATTTTCCCTCCTTTTTGCTATTTTTCTAATGTGTAATTCATTCAATACAGAACAAATGAAATGTCCGCGGAGACCTTTCGTGAAGGTATGCTTCATTGTATTTATCAAATTCATTAGATTCGTGGTCCAATTGATCGAATAACTTTTGAATTAGTTAATCTTTATGTAAGGTTTCGGCTGAGATAAAAAACGTTAATTTCACGAGTGGGATTCGAACCCACGACCTTCGGCTAAATACGACGCTGCTCTTGAGCTACTAGCATGGAAAGTTGTCCGTGTGGATCGAATTCACGCTCAAGGGTTACAACAGAGGCGTATTGAGCCGAGGGTCGTGGGTTCAAACCCCACTCGTGACACTGATTTTTTTATCTCAGCAAATACCTTACGTAAATATGAAAATGTACCTAATTTTTAAAGTTATGTAAAATTTACGTTTCATTGCTAAAAATTTGAATTTTAATTTCCAAAACGTTTACAAAAATAGACATTAACATTTTGGAACTTGTAATTAAAAATATTAAAACAATGAAAGTAATAAACATGATTACAAAACCTGCTTCTTGGTACAAAATTTGACATACACAAAATCAAACCTTCTAAAAAAAACAAAACTATGTCAGGTTTGCATTTTTTAAGAAGATGGACATTTAATTCAATTTTTATAATTTTTTCCAGCCATTATTGAAAACAACTGATAACACGCAAAGGTTTTTCAATGCTCTTTCTATTGGTGTAATCAAATTAAACGAAGGTTTATGAGATACAGCGGACTTTATGCTATAAAGTTATGAAAGGTCGAAGTAACCTTGAAAAATGAAATACCTTGAATGCAGTCGAGACTTTGGACCGTAGGGACTTCATAGCACAATTTGACATGTAGGATAACCTCCTGAAGTATTGATTTCTGTTCACGGGAACACCCTTTAGAAGATACAACACTACAACTAACTGGTTTTTTTTTTTTTTTTTTTTTTAATCAATATTTCGATCGATTTTATTCGCTTCTCTAAATATTGTAATTATCGGAGGATAATTTGTTTAATAAAGTTTAATTTTTTAATTTTATTCTTCGAAAAGAATGCCCGGTCGGTGGATAGAAACAAAAGATAATATTAAAACATTGAAGTTTAATGTTTCAAAGAAAATTTATCTCTATTTAATATGCTCGTGATAAAAGCGCTGTTATCTGAAATACATACTTTATCCCACAATTGTTCCTGTCGTTTTCATTGTTCATGACTCTTTGTTCATACTCATTAATTGAAAGCTTGCGACTGTTTCAACGATAAATAGCCGGATTGTTTCAAAGTAATATAATAATAATTAAAAATTCCATTCTGTTCATTAATTAATGTATATAGGTGTAATATGTACAGAGATTCTTCGCGTTTTATCCTGTTGTTGTAATGAACATAAAAAAAAACGGGCGGTATGTTATAATTTCGAATTGGATACCGGAGAAAGGAAACTTCATTTATGTATTTAGTATTAGGGGAAATCGTAAACAAGGCTCGCCCACCTTTCATTGGATTCCTACATAATGCAACTCGATAAAATTCAATAAGCTCATCTCACAATATCACCGAGGGAAGGGGGATTCATCGTTATTGGTCCCGTTGAGCTGCAGATAGGCCCTGGACGTCGTTGGGGTTTTTGCATTATTGAAATATTGATCGGTTCTGATTATTCACCCCTTTCAGGAATTATTTCAATGACCTCCTTCACTGCATTATTCCGGGTGAAATTGCTGGAAAACATCTTGCGCCTCCTGCAACATCGGTTAAATTTCGCCGATGAAATTTCATAACGCGTCGAAAACAGTTGCAACGCTAATTTGCTAATTGGACGGTGAAAATTAATAAGCAGTTGATGAAATTAAATTAAATAAACTTCGAATTTTTTTTTTGTATTTTGGATATTTTTGCAATAGAGGCATGATAAAACAATGATATGTATCAGTGTGGACTTTATAAGAATTTTTTTTCAGTTAATTAAGGTTAGTTGAGATAAAAAGTGAGTGTATCGAACGAGATTCGAACCCACAACCTTAGAAGGGCCGCGGTAGCTGAGTGGTTAGCGAGAGAGACTCTCGGCTAGTAGATCCCGCGGCCGCGGGTTCGATTCCATTTTTTCACGATACCCCCAATATATTGTCTGGATAAATATGCAAAGTTCGTGATGCCATTATAAAAAAAAAAAAAAAAAAAAAAAAATCACAACCTTCGCCTAGATACGTCGCTTGAAATGGGAAGTAGTGTCCCCGCTCGTGACACGAACCTTTTTATCTCAACTAAAAACCTTAATTAATTGAACTATATTAATTGGTCAAACGGGCCACGAAAATTAGTGAACTTTATAGAATGTTGAAGACAAAAAGTGAAGAACAAATAACAAACTCAAAGTCGTTCGATTACTGAATAAAAATAGAAAAGTAGCTGATATTTATTTAATTTGTACCAGTAAATCAGTTTCAAAAAATAAACAGTTTGTTGTTAGTTTCGACAGAAAAATAAACCAACTGTAAATAAACTGTTCAACCGGTACGGGCCTTCTTTTTTTGGGCAAAAATATTTGTACAGTTCCTGCGAATTAGGTCAAACGAATTAGTTGATGTAAATTCTACAAAAAATTGGGATACAATGTATAGTATAATTTTAATAATTATTTAGTATGTCGGAATACAAACTGTTTTTATTTTCAGGTTTAAACACAATATTTTCAACGATGCTCCTTTTGTTTTGTGCAGAATCCGGGCCGTTGACGATTGTAAGAAGGGGCGGCAACAGGAAAACGGGAGAAAAACACGAGACGGAGCGCATCCCGATCAACTCGGATGACGACTTCCTGGAACGACTTGACCAAGATCCCGATCTCGCCATCACCTACGATTCACCCGATGCTTGCGAAAATGCTGCTTTACGGTGAGATTAAACCCAAATTGCATGTTTCTGACGGTAATTTGTCTCCAACAAGTCATCTATTTATAAACAGATTAAAAGTGATACAGGATGGTTATAATTAAAACTGATAAACAAAAAAATGTGAGTGTAGTTGTGTCGTTTCAGTCGAAACAGTCGGACTGACCGAAACAGGGAGGATAGGCAGGCCAAGATGATGAAAAACGATTAAATTACACGATCTTCACCACGTTGTACAGAGTCCACCCCACAAATGTTATAAAAAAGTTCCTAGTAAATATTTCTTAAATATAATGGATATTTCAATGAACCACATTGCTTTTTTTTGGGGGGGGGGTTTAATGCTTTTACTGCATAAAGGTAAGTATCCATATCAGACAGTATACCTTGGTGGCCGTAATTGTTATACAATATTTAAAATTGCAATAAAACATCACGAGCAATTTAGCCTGAACTTATGTTTGTGTTTTAATGGTAAGGGTTTTCACCCAATAGCTGCACTCCAATAAAAAAATCTATTTCTTTTCAGACGTCTGGAGGTATTGTTAACAAGTGTGAAAGAAGCGTCTGAACGAGGAGATTTTCGTCGGTGGAAAGTTAAATTTAAGATATCAGATTCTTGCCGTCTTGAGCGGATAGTATTTTGAGTTCGGTGTGAATGTATGATGATTAAGTTCACTTACTGGGTCTATCAACACAGGAGGGTTGTTGATGTTGTACTATGTAGTAAACAGAATGTGTGCTTCCGGAAATAGTTGCAAAAAGGGAAGGTACTCTAGTTGACGGTCATTTACTGCTTAAAGCAGCAACTAGCTATGGAAAGTATTCCTGCAAACGTGAAACATGAGGATTCACGACGTTTCTCCCTCAAGATGAAACAAGTTTGAGCAGTCGTCCTTCCCCGAAACGTGCCAAAACAAAACCGGAACTGAAACGACCAAAAAACCAAATTAGGTAGAAAATAAATTAGGCTTTCCGTTGCTATGACCTATATTTTGATGAAATTGTTTTTCAAACGATGCAGCCTAACGAAAACGTTCATCTATACTGGCATATAAAAATTATATTATGAGCATAGTTAATTATAAAGAAATTGTGGTATTTGGTAGAATTGGTGGTGGGCTTACTAAACCCGGCATAGTAAAAAGAAAGAACAAACTTTTTGGAAACAGCCAAAATACTTAATTGGTGAACTATGAAATTGTTTGGCCGTTTCCGATCAAATTTGGACTTGCTGTCTCAAGTCTTTCGGTTTATTGGCTTGTCCCATCTTAATTAAAACCCTGACCAGACTCTTAATATGACGAAATGCCTTCACTTGACACCCGAATTAAAACACACAGGCCAGGACGATCAAACTTCTTGAGATCTACGGGGTGGTAAGTTGGTTTGTTAATTTCCGATCATCCCGGACTGCCTAAACTCGTTGGTTTGATTTGTCATACGTTTTTCGGCATTTCGCCAACCTTAGAAGTTGGTTTGTTGTGTTGCCACAACTACATGCGTGATAGAACACTGAAGATGAAAATATGCTGAAACTGTCTAAACTGCAAGGAAAGGAATAAATGGCGTCTAGTAAGTGGTGATAAAATGTACTTAACTATTAAACCAATTTTGAAAAACATTTAGGTAACAAAAAAAAGTGAAGGTTCCAAGATCATATGACCTATGCTTTATAGAAATTCAAAACGCTGCAGCCTAATAAAAACTATTATCTACTAACTTATAAGAAATAATAGAAAATGTATTATGAATTACTGGATTGTTCATGTTGTACTCATTAGTACTAACTTTTTTTTAAATGTTTCCTTTTCTAGAAATTATTTTTATGTGCTCTTGCCTTGGAGAGGTTTTTTCCTTGATGAATAGTGGTGACGAACCTTATTAAAAGCAATTAATTAAGGTTTTTAGTTGAGACGAAAAAAGTCAATGGCACGAGCGGGATTCGAACCCTCGATCTTCGGCTAGATACGCCTCTGCTCTACCACTTGAGCTATCCTGACCTCAATCGACTCGGACATCAACTGCCTATCTCAACCTCTCCTTATGAGTTTTCCCTCCTTTTTGCCATTTTTCGTCGTGTAATCGGATTGGATTCTCGACGACAAATGAAATGGCCACGGAGAGCTTTAGTGAAGTGTACTTCATTTAATTCGTTAAATTCACTAATTTAGTGGTCCGCTTGACCAATTGATTCATTACAATTTTTTTCATCCCAACTAAAAAGCCTTAATTTAACCTTAAAATTTAACTCATGAAATAGTTTCATCCTTTCCTATCTCGGTGAACGGCCTGTCACGAGTGGTTGGTCAAACATTTAAGCTGGATAAGACGACAAACCAAACCTACAACGGAAAATAGGCAGTCCAGGATGATCAGACACGACCAACGTGGGATTACGCGCCCGACAGACCGGTCACCAATATTTTGTCATAACATGCTTTCATCCCAACGGCGTATGACAAGACCAAAAAGACAAAATGGTCGAACGGGATGGAAAAGCTCAGTCGTTTCCGATTATCTTCGAGTCCAAATTCAGTGGTGCCTCCTTTTTATAACCTCGACCGACCGCTCAATATGGCGATGTGGTGAGACTTACTGACGGATTAAAACACGAGGACAGTATGATACAGATTGGATATTCGTTTAGTTTATAATACGCTGAGATGACCTAGTTTGAAGAGTTTTAATTTTCGTACGGATTATCATATCTGCCTAGTTATGTAAAATGTCTTCTTGAGGTTCTGCTTGTTTGTGTCCGATCATCCTGTAATCACTGTTTTAGTCCATAGTTTCGGCATGTTGCAATATTCGGTGATTTAAGTACTAGCGGCAGGACGGCAAGCACACTTAGTTAAAGACTGTTCAAGAAAATAAGTAAAATTTATACTTTGGTCCTTAACCGTCTTTCTCTGCCTACCTTTTCTAGTTTGATTTGTCATAAGCATTTCGACGTTTCAGTGGTCGGTCAGAGTATAAGCAGGACGAGGCAAGGACCGAGGATGGCGAATTGACGAAACATTTTGATCGATCATTTAATACGGCCAAACTACAAAATGTAATACGCAATTACTGAAATATCCGTTTGCTTGTATAACTATGGGTTTATAAACGCAAAACGAACGATTCTACAAAACTGAATCTCTAATAGAACAGAAAAGACCCTGTTGGCTTTCGAATCTTTTTCAAGAAGATATCTTACTGTTTATGTAATTTTGTTTTATCATCTGAATGTATTTATGATATTTAATACTAGTTATGTTGATGTGTTTTAGATTGCGGGGACTGTTGGGACAGATACAAAAAGGTGAAATTTCAGCGGAAACTCTCCAAAAGCACATTCTCTTCGCTGCCAAAGTTTTAGAGGCGATTTTTATTGATGAGAACAAGTAAGCTGTGTTGCAAATAATCTTTAAATATTTCAGAAATGTTTAATTAAGGGAATTTATTTATTTAAAAAAAAAGATGTTTTCTCTCTTCCCTGAATAACTTATTTTACTCCATTCTTTCAATAAGTGTCGCACAGTTTCTGCCCTCTTCAGCTTGTCACAAAAATAATTGTTTTTTATATTTATTTTACAATATTCTATTATGACTCTTCATTTAATCGTGTTCTCTTTACTCTTCACATTTGTCAATTATTTATAATTGTAATGTTCATCATTTTTGTCCAGGTTTCCCAAGCTAACGAAGTTTGTTTTATGAAATACCAATTCAATCCGTTTTTTCTCTTCTTTTCTGTGTTCTTGGATGTGTTCCATTTTTTCAGTGATCGTCTAATTTTTTCTTCTTCAGCAGTGGACCGATTGCGCGAGGCTGTGCGAGTCTGTAGGAATAAGGTTTATTCCATCTTGCGAAGATTTCAATCTAAGTTAAAAATTCATTTCAATTGAAAACATTCACTCTCCTCTGTTTTTATTTCCCCCCTTTCAATTCAATCAGATGTTCCTCTTTGGTGTTTGCTGAAATTTATAGATTGACAACTATCAAAAATATGCCTGGAGAATAATTATTCATTGATTACAGAGATTTTCTTATCGTTTAAATAGAGGTTTATAATTCCTATTTTTTTTTGTTGCTTTTTCAAATTCTAAGCATTTATCAATAGTGATAGTGATGTCTATATTCAATATAGGAAGTATGCAAATTTTTGATGATGCCTCTTTTAAAGATTAAAACCGATTTTGGCTACCTCATATTGCCTTTGTTATTGAAGTATTGAGTAAGGTTAAGTTCGTTTTCTCTCTCCTTGCAAAACTTTTCAAACGTGACCATTTCGGTCACGAAACTCGGTAATATGTATCGGTAATGATTCGGATATCGAAATTTTCGAACGTGCTTTTATGTTCAAAACGGTATTTAAATCAAACTGTGGTAAACGCTAAGTGAAAACCAGTTATTGAGGTTAAGCGACCGAGTCAAACGGCAAAAGTTTTGTACTTGAAGTTATCAAGCTTCTTGAGTTACCATAAAAGAATCTTAATTCGCTGAATTACTATTTTATCTTCGACCATAACTGGTTTTCAGTTTGCGCATTTTTTTTTTTTTTTAATTAAAAGAAAAAGAGAAGAGTAACCGAGGAAAATGGGAAGGTTTCAAGATAAGGGATCAATATGGCGAAAAGGTTTCGGTTCAATGTTTAAAATTCATTTTTTTTTAAAAACAAACAAAAAAAGAAGAAGAAGGCGGAGCTGTGAAAGTGGTGAGATGTGTGTAATGAAAAGGTGGGATTGTGTATAGGGGCCGAGGTGCAAATCAAGGCAACGATGAGCCCGAAGAGGAGAAGAGGTGTTCAAAGGAGGCAGAGGACAAACAGTTGGCGCCCAAACTGCACACCCACCAGCGTCGTCTGAGAGCTCCGGTTTGGGCCTCAAGGTCTAGACAATAGCCTCATACTTCCATCCAACAGCTAAACCTCTTCCTTGGACCTGTCCCGACGTCTGTCAATATCCAACCAGCACAAGTAGTAGCAAGAAGAAAGTCTTTAGGTCACACTTGTCGTAACCAAGCCTAACTCTATTACATACTTTCTTTATAGTTTCCTTTATTATTTTCCTTTTCCAATTATCTATGTTACTTATTTGATTTTGTCTAGATTCGGCTCAGTAATCATTTCATATTTTAATCGCTAGTTTTCATACTAATAGCGTTTTGTTGATTAAGGATTTTATAACACCACCGTTAGGACTGTAGAACGATAGCGTTATAGAATCTACACAATTATTTTTCATACATTAAACTCAAAGGGATTCAACGTCCCGCTTTCGCGAACGAAAAGGGCGATTATGAAAGCAAAACACGTCTCCACGTTTAATTGATTTCTATAATTGAAATAAAATCTGGCCTCATAGGGCTAGGAAATTGAAACGTTAACTGATAAATTTAACGTATTTACGATAAATCGCATAATTAAGGATATTTATCTTTTAAAAATTTACAATTATTATTCAGAAATTTTGCTTAGAAACAGACCATTTGAAAACGTCAGTATAAAATGTTTATTTTCCTGTACTGTTTTTTTTATGAGGGTTCGCAACAGCAGAGGTCATATAAACCCTCAGGGTGTCGGTGTTTTTGAAAAAAAGCCCATTTGTAAGTAGGTCGGATTCGAACCTGAGACCTTTACCTTACAGTGATGAGCGCCGTGTCAAGGACGAAACCTTGCGGTCACCGACGCCCCTCCAAAAAAATGTTTATTTTGTTTCATATAATTTTTAGAAATCAGGGGAATCAATAGGAACATATTTATAGCTTCTCTGTGTACGTAAAATAATATGACGTTTGTTATTAGAAACTTGACAATACAATAGGAAAATATACATAGTTATATGGCATCCAGAACGGACGATATGGTTTGTAGGTTATAACAAACTAACCTATCGGGTACAGGTTATAACTTCAACCTGACATCAATAGTTTCTAACATCCTAATGGATAGCCTATAGGTTATTACATTTCAGGTTTATGTACGTCATTACAGAACGATACTCACGCTATCTCTGGTTAGCTGCGTAACAATTTGTCTTAGAGAACGAGAGACAAGTAGTTTCAATTACGTTAGAAACAATGTTTATATTCCTTGTTCGCACCCCAAAAAATTTCTGAATTCAATTTTTAGTTAAAATCGAGGATACTTTTTTTTTTAATTTTTCGCCTCCGATTTTTGTTGAAGGTTAAAAAAGGCTTAAAAACGATTATTATTCTAAAACTACTGGGCCGACTTACAGGAAATTTAACACGGGGTTAGAACTATACCAACAAACGTTTTCGGAGTTTTTGTTGATTGCATTCTTATTTATCTCACTTATAATAAAATCTAACTTTTTAACGATGGCTGATAGAAAAGAAATTAAGCTTTACGATATTGGTAATAAATTTTAATTTACCTAACAATGTCTACTATTTGTCTTTTAAAAATAGATATTTAAGAGCTTTTTGAAGGGTGTTTAAAATCGTTAAAAAATGCAATAATACAACAATTTTTGGCCTACTCTTTACTGGAAGCCTGTTTTTTGGTTTTTGCTACTTTTTACATACCCAATCACATTTAATGCTACCGCGTATATTTTTTTATTAACCTTCGTAAAAAAAACGCTACCGATATTATAGTACATATTAAATACATGCAACGACAAAAACAGAAAGCCAAAATTAAAAAAAAATTGGTAAAGCAATCAAAATAATTTTTTCCGCTTCCTCGAGCCCATTGGCAAGAACACCCGAAATACTAGCTCCTATTTTGGATCTCGTATCACCAAAAAAAAGTTTTTTTAGAACCGGTGATTCCACATAGACACCCTTGTTTGTTATAAATATTAGCCTGTCAGTTATAGCTTATAATTTCTTAATAACCTTCGTTTAACGCTGAGTTATAAGTTATAACGTTCAAACTTATCGGATATAAGTTACAACTTCATAATAGCCTGACATTTATAGGTTATACTCTCTTAATAACCTAACCTTTTTCGTTTAACGCTGATTTATAAGTTATATCCTTTTAACTTATCGGATATAAGTTACAACTTCATAGTAACCTGACAGTTACAGCTTATAATTTCTTAATAACCTTCGTTTAACGCTGAGTTATAAGTTATAACATTCAAACTTATTGGATATAAGTTACAACTTCATAGTAACCTGACAGTTATAGATTGTAACGCAATAACTTGTTTTAGGTTAAGGCTGAATTTTAGGTTATAACATCCTAGCATAACGGGGGTAGGTTATAACTTCATAGTACCAAAGTCGATAAAATTAGTGCAGGGAAGTACGCATATCTAGTCAATTATGTACGAACTGACGCAAATATTTAAAAATTATTCAACTGGATTTGCATGGCATTTAAAGTATTAATGTGGTGGGAAGATGCTTCTTTTATGTTATTGCGTTTCTCGTCCACACTATAAACATTTACGGCCTTGTTTGACCCATATGTCATTAGAAAGTTAAAGAACCAACAGGTACAAAAGTATAGCGAATTTGCTGTCTTTGTTTGTAGTAGGGCCGATAAAAACACTATACAATCATATAAAAACATAACAGCTTTACTCTCAAAAGATAAGGACAGAAATACAAACACGACATGAACGTTAAAAATCATAAATTGTTTCATCTCACATATTATTTTTCTCAAATACTTGTTTACTTCTTATCCCTTCATCGGTAACGTTTGTTACTTCATTACATGATGATATTCAACAAAACTGCAAAAACAGGTCATTCACAGCATGTTCAAAATTCACCATTAAAAAGGAATGTACTAATTAGGCATAATTACTCTGTTTGATGTAACGCTGAATAACAATAAAATGACTGCTACATCACAAATTGATTACCACTAAAGGTTGATTACGCTAGGGGATTTCTTTATTTGCTAAAGTAAAGGTCAAATATAACAGAATCAGGGGGGCGCTTTTTTGTATTTTTTGTTCAAACATCGATTACATCATTGAAGTAGTCGGGTTACGGTTTGGCATATGGCAGTTTAATTAAAATGCCAACAGGCAAAAGGCTGGTCTTATGTTTGTTATTTGTTGAATTCATGTATTTACAAAAAAACAGTTGAACCCTTGCTCTAAATGTTTTTGGAGCTATGTGCATTTGGTGCATATTAAAAAAAAACCTGTATATAAAACTTATTTAAAGCTACATTTGACACCCGATTCAGAAATTTGATTAATAACAGGACATATATATACGTGATAAATACATACACACTGCGCCTTTTAATTGCATATTTTGTTTTAATATATTTCTGGGGATTTTATCGTTGCTAGGGATGAAATATCTGAGGAAATTTGTTTATAAATATTGATTATTAATTATTGGGCTGCTCTGAATTCAGATTCAACTCCAGTCAAAATACAAACTACCGAAACACTTCCAGTAAAGAGAAAAATAACGTTTGATTTTGTAACAATTGTTAAATTATTAATAAGATAGGTGTGGTGATCGGTGGCCGTTAGTCGATGATTATTCGGAGATCGTGAGATGCGATCTGATGTGACGTAAGTTCCAGAAAAACAATTTCTTTATGTGCCAACGTTTCGACCTCTATTGAGATCATCTTCAGTGCCTGGGATTTACAAACATTGTTTAAATTTAACAAAAACATGTAGGATGTGGAAAAAGGTGGATTTATGCAATGCTGGAAATATTAGGTAAAAAAATGAATTTATACCATGCTAGAAAACAAAAACTTTGAATGAGAAATACTTTGATTGTATATAATTTAAAAAAAATATTTGTTTGCATTGTATAAATTCATTTTTTCCCCATCCTACATGTATTTGTTAAATTAAAACAATGTTTTTAAATCTCAGGCACTGGAGATGATCTCAATAAAGGTCGAAACGTTGGCACGATAAAGAAACTGTATTTCTGAACCCTACATCACACCAGACCGCATCTCGCGATTTCCGAATAATCATTAATCCGATAGCTTTTTCGTTTCAACCAAGACTTTAGATAAAAAGTTTAACTAATTAAGGTCGGGTATTATTAGTAAATACTTACATGGATTAATATGATTAATTTTGTTTGCAAGGATTAGCCATATTTTGAATTGAATAAAAATAACACTCTGTAGTTTCTCCAATCCGGTTTTATTATTTTAATGGTATAATATAAATTATCTAGATAGAAAACTAATTAAATAAAAGAGAACAATTTTATTATTAATTGACACATAACGATGTTCGAATTATATATATACTGTCCTCTACTCTGAGGGCGAGCACGATTTCTGCTTTCGAAGATGGAATGCGTCTAGTTGTTAAACTATATAATAGAATTACCATGGCAGCCGGGTGGAATGGGCAATTACTAAAGTTCACGTACACGAACAAACATTTCAATTATGGTTAGGACATATCCGACTAAACTATATGAATCATTAATGATTTAATGCTAACAATATACACAAATTGAGGAAACAAATATGGGATGGTAAAATAGGGAAATATTTGTGACAAACTTTTTATTTTTATATGGCATTCAGTATTAAATAAAAATGCATCAATGGAATTGTCATGACCAACAGACATTTCAATTCAAGAGGTAATACATTGCACTCGATGTAGTTGCTTAAATCTCATTTGTCTCAATGTCGAGAAATAACGAGCGATTCAAGACCAACTGGGAATTCGAATGATCCGCTGAATTTTTTAATTTCCCGATGGCATCTTGCCACAGGGTTCAAGTGATAATTAATTTTCCCTCTGGTAACGATGGGATTTAAATAGACCTTGTGAATCAGGCCGGCGAAAGAAAAAATCCTTATTCAAAGATCATTTCCCTGTTTGAGGCATAACCCTCTTTCTTTCTCCCCCTAAAGAATGAAAATGACAAACGAGATTAAATTTTAATTCGGTTTTCATAATTACATAATAAATTATCGCAAAATGAAAAAACGTTAGTCACTATGCCTTGACGAATAAAAGAGTAAAAATGCAATTTAAAAACAACTGTATCATCATTCCTTTTTAAATTTTACATTCTTTAGCATATCCAGCACAATGTCAAACAACCAATAATAAATAAAGCTGGGGTTGAGATGGGAAGTTAGTGTCCAGTGGATCGAAGTCACGATAGCTCAAGTAGTAGAGCAGCGGCGTATCTAGCCGAAGATGGTGGGTTCGAATCCCGCTCATGGCCCTGTCTTTTTCATCTCAACTAAAACCCTTAATTAATTGAAAGATATTATTTTCTCAAGCGGACTACGAAAACTAGTGAATTAATAAATCAATTACAATGACAATCGTACTTTCACTAATCATAATTTTTAATCAATTGACATGGTCATGCAGTGGCACAAGTATAGAAACCCTGAAGTACCAAAACATATACATCGAATCAAAATATTCCTAGCCCGAAGTATCGAAACAAAAATATAGGAAGTACAAAAACAAACTATGGAATTCCTTTAGTATCAAAACTTTAGTATTGACAACGTGAATTGTCGATACAAAATTACCCAGTTCCAGAAGTATCTTAACAAAAGTATCGAAATCCAGAATCATCAAATTGAGATCTAATCCCAGAAATATCAAGACAAAACTACCTATTCCCAAAATTATAAAATCATAAGTATTGACACCCCATCTATCGAAACTAACGTATTAACAACCTGAAGTCGCGAAATAAAATCACCCAATTCCAGAAGTATCGAAACTAAAGTAAACAGTCTCAGCAGTATCGAATCCAGAAGGATCCTCGAAGTATCAAAACAAAATTATTCAATCCCAGAAGTATCTAAACAAAATTAGATGAAACCCCCAAAGAATCGAATTCAAAATATCAAACCAAAACCATAGAAATGTCTTAACTATTCAAAATCGAAGCTCAGAAATGCCGAAACAAAATTATCGTATCCCAGAAGTATCGTTATAGAATCCCAGAAATTTCGAAACAAAAGAACCTCAGAAATGACTGAACGGTATTAGATAACGCCGAAACTATTCAAACAAAAAGCTCGAATCCCAGAAGTATCGTGATATAATCCTCGAAACATCTAGACAAAGTGTCGAATCCCTAAATTGTCTAAACGAAACATCTAACTCCAGATAAAAAAAAATTACATCTAATCCCAGAATGATCAAATCATAAGTATTGACACCCCCAAATATCGAAACTAAAGTATTGACAAACTGAAGTCTCGAAAACAAAATCACCCAGTCCCAGAAGTATCGAAGCTAAAATGAACAGTCTCAGCAGTATCGAATCCAGAAGTGTCGTTATAGAATCCTCGAAGTATTCAATTATTCAAAACAAAATTATTCAACCCCAAACAAAATGCCCTGGGGGTATCAAATGCAAAATATTGAAACACAAAAAACACCGACATGTACAAACATATGAAGATCGGAGCCCAGAAATGTTGAAACAAAATTATCGTATCCCAGAAGTATCGTTATAGAATCACAGAAATTTCGAAACAAAAGAACTTCAGAAATGACTGAAAAATATAAGATAGACTACCGGAAGTATCCAAATAAAACAACCGAATCCCAGAAGTATCATGATATAACCCTAAAAACATCAAAACAAACTATCGTATCGCTAAATTGTCTAAACGAAATAAGATCTAATCCGAGAAATACCAAAACAAAAATAACTAATCCCACAATTATAAAATCATAAGTATTGACACCCCAATATCGAAACCAAAAATATTAACAAGCCGAAGTCTCCAAACCCATAAAAAATTAAAATACTAAATATAATTTCTATGACATTTTTCAGAAAACATAAGAAAAAAGAATATTAAAAACATAGACATAACATGATATATATTATGATCAAAATAATTGTTTCATAGAAAATAACGAAAAAAAATGTTTAGATGTAAAACATGTAGTATTGCCATTTTTTGAAAAATGTAACAGAAAGTATTTTTAGTGTTTTAAATTTAAAAAAAAATTTAATATGCTATAGCTTTAACGAAAAATTTGAAAAGGATGCCGCCAATCGTGCGTCGAAACTAGTTGAGTATTTCATAATAAATAGCGTGCTAATAAACCATTGTTCGAAATAAATATTTAATAGAAACTTTAGCATAATTCAACGAAACGATTTATTGAAAATCATTATCGTCTAATAAATCATGCAGATTCAACTCACTACCATGCACTTGCTGGCATTCCTCGAAAAGTATGAACTTTCCAAATAATTTTGGTAACCGACTAGAAGAATGTCTCTAGTTTTATTAGTACTTGACCCTAGTTTTTGCGAGAAAACACATTTCTCTGGCCGATGAATAAAGCAATGTCTTGCTCTTTCATTCATTTCGGGGTTGGCATTTTTCTTATCTTTCTTTGTCTCTTATCTTTGTTGAGGGAATCGGTTTTTGTTGAGAAACGGAATCTTGATGGTAGAGAGACATTTCTTCTTTCCCGCCCATCTGCCTTTTCTTTTGGTCCATTTCTACATTTTTGATTACTTCAGAAATAGAAACGTATTCAACCAATTTTGAGTCAGGATTTCTCTGGCTTCAGAAAAATTCTTACCGAATGTACGTATCAATCCAGCTTTTTGTATTAAAACATAACTGAGAGTATGATAAAACATTTCAAAAAGAAAGTATGAATTGAAGAAAGCACTATTAACGAATGTCGATGGAAGATATCGATAATTTTTCTCCACCTGCAGAATTCCAAAGGGTTATAATTCACATGTACTTCACCCCTGCCCATTGTGTCACGGGGTAACCGCCTCTCGGCTGGTTATTGGATTTTTTAGAATCGTTCTTCCCAAAAATGTGTTAGAGGAGGGGCCGACCTCATCCGAAAGGGCCTTTTAAAGGCTCTCCCACTAATTGAGACGGAATACCATTCCTAGGGGGAAAACGAGCAGGCATGCAGGATGAACTAACTCAATGCAACGAGCCCTTTATTTTACCACCCCATTCAATATTTCGTCTTTAGAATTAATTCACAGATGAACCTCAAATGTCTCCCGGCGCTCATCCGAGTGCTATAATTAAAACTTTGAGCAAGTTTGTCAACACTGTTCAACTGGGTCAAAATCAATCGGATCAACACGAAGTAAAGAAAAAATAATTACTATTCTTGCATTTGATTTTAACTAGTCTTGTTCAAAAAACTGTATAAAACTTCACTATTTTTTATTGATTATAACAACGATTTCTCAGTGTATTTACGGCTGAAAAATGATATTTACAAAAATTACATTTTATCCATCGGAAGTATTTTATTATTGGAAATGAATCTTTTTTGCAACATAATTTCTTGAAGTCACACAACATTTTGACACAAAACCAATCTGGCACCACACGAATAACACCACACTTTATGCCCTGAAGATAATAAATAAATGAATAAAGGTCGAAACGTTGGCAAAAAAGAAAAAGGTGTCTTTCTTAACTTATTGACCTCACGATTTCATAGTATTACGAGACATCAGGACACTAAAAAAATGAGCAAGTTTGTCAACACAGTTCAACCAGGACAAAATCAATCAGATCAACACAAACCGAAGACAAAAATAATTACAATGTCTTGCTTTTGATTTTAACTAGCCTTATTCAAAAAATGGAATGACATTTTATTAATTTCTGTTCATTGTAACAACGCTTTCTCGTATTTACGACGAAAAAAATTAACTTTACTAAACTTTTATTTACCCCATCTGAAGTACTTTATTATTGGAAATGAATCTTTTTTAGAACTTAATTTCTTGAAGTCACACAACATTTTGACACAAAACCAATCTAGCACCACACTTTATGCCCTGAAGATGACCGGAATAAAGGTCGAAACGTAGGCTAAAAAGAAAAAGGTGTTTTTCTTAACTGCTTCATTATTGACCGGTCCTACTTCATCATATGAGACAATAAAAAAATGAGCAAGTTTGTCAACACACTTCAACTAGGTCAAAATCAATCAGATCAACACAAACCAAAAAATAAAATAATTACAATGTCTTGCATTTCATTTTAACTAGCCTTATTCAAAAAATGGAATGACATTTTACTAATTTCTGTTCATTGTAACAACGCTTTATCGTATTTACGACGAAAAAAATTAACTTTACTAAACTTTCATTTAACCCATCTGAAGTATTTTATTATTCGAAATGAATCTTTATTACAACATAATTTCTTGAAGTCACATAACACTTTCACACAAAACCAATCTGACACCACAAGAACACCACCACACTTTATGACCTGAAGATGACCCGAATAAAGGTCGAAACGGAGGCAAAAAATAAAAAAAGGTGTTTTTTCTCAACGACTTCAACATATTAGGAAACAAGTCACTAAAAAAATTTAGCTAGTTTGTCAACACTGGCTGTTCGACTGGGTCAAAATCAATCAGATCAACACAAAGTAAAGAAAAAATTACAGTGTCTTGCATTTGATTTGAACTATCCTTATTAAAAAAATAGTATAAAAATGTATTACTTTCTATTGATTTAACAACGCTTTCTCAGTGTATTTACGACGGAAAAAATGATCTTTACTAAACTTACATTTCACCCAACCGAAGTATTTTTGGAAATGGATCTTTATTAAAACATAATTTTGTTGAAGTCGCACAACACTTTCATAGAAAACCAATCTCCCCACAAGAATAGCACCACACTCAATGCCCAGGTAGATGACCCGCATAAAGGTCGAAAGTAGGCAAAAAATTTATCTTAACTACTTCATTATTGACCGCTCCTCACGACTTCAACATATTATGAGACAACAGGACACTAAAAAAATGAGCAAGTTTGTCAACACTGGCAGTTCAACTGGGTCAATACCAACTAGATCTACATAGAGTAAAGAAAAATTAATTACAATGTCTTGCATTTGATTTTAACTAGCCTTATTCAAAAAATAGAATGGCATTTTACTAATTTCTGTTCATTATAACAACGCTTTCTCGTATTTACGACGGAAAAAATGAACTTTACTAAACTTACATTAAACCCATTAGAAGTATTTTACTATCGGAAATGAATCTTTATTACAGCATAATATGTTGAAGTGGCACAACACTTTCACACAAAACCAATCTGACACCACACGAATAGCGCCACACTTAATGCCCTGAAGATGACTCGAATAAAGGTCGAAACATAGGCAAAAATGAAAAAGGTGTTTTTCCTAACAGGACACTAAAAAATTAGCAAGCTTGTCACCCCAGTTCAACTGGGTCAAAATCAACCAGATCAACACAAACTAAAGAAAAAAATTACAATGTCTTATTCAAAAAACACTTCACTACTTTCTATTGATTTTAACAACGAAAAAATTATCTTTACTGAACTTTTATTTAATCCGTCTGAAGTATTTTATTATTGGAAATGAATCTTTATTACAACATTATTTCTTGAAGTCACACAAAACCAATCGGTCACCACAAGGATAGCACCACACTTATGCTCGGAACACTACTCATGAAACGCTATGCGACACGACCCGATGCTACTCGACGCCTTTTCATGTTTTGGTAGTGTGTGCACATTTATGCGACGTCGAGCGCACAGTCACACAGTGTGTTTCACAATAATCACTATCACAATCTCAACGCCTCTTTTTTTCTTAATGCACTATTTTGAGCAAAACGTTGCAATAAATTGTTCGTTACACTTTATGAGAACAACCGTGTAATAATGGTTAGTCAAAATTAATTGTTTCATCATAATCTTAATTAAATAATTTTTTTAAAAACTTACGAAATTTTTATCTCGTTTAATTTGGTTTACATTAAAATAATCATGTTGTAATTAATATAAAGACAAAATTACGCATACTGAAATAAAGCACAAAAAAAATATGTGTCTTATTCTGACGCTCCGCGACGAAAATGGTCTAATTCTTTGAGCAAAACCATGAAATAGTGAAATTTTATGAGTAAAACCGTGTAATAAATTGTTAGTTAAATTCATTATACCAAAAATTGGTATTCCGGTGTTTTGATCAATTTTCTGATTTAATAGTTAAAATGATTTTTTTTTCTATTAATAATAAAAATTAATGTTGATCTCTGTGAATTTGGTTTATATTAAAATAAGGACGTTGTGATCAATATAACGACATTAATACATGTAGTTTGAATAAAAATATGTCTGTCCGGTTCTTTTGTTTTCGACTTTACTCGACCCGTCGAAAATCAGAACAGTGGGTATCGCAGAGCATAGCTTTGCATAGCATCGGCAGATGTGCTCGGGGGTAATATGAAAAATTTATGGAAAATTGGACTTAGGATTTGCGTCGGGTAGCGCCGCACGGCGTTGAACCGGGTAACTGTGAACTGATCCCTGCTTTAATGCTCTGAAGATGCCCCGAATGAAGGTCGAAACATCGGCCCAAAAATTGAAAAAGGTGTCCTTCTAAACTGCTTCATTCTCACGACTTCGACAAATTATGAAACAATAGGTCGCTAAGAAACACACACTTTATTACAACGGCATAATTCTATTTCTTGTTAAGAAAATTTGGAGAGTAGAAGATCCAAAATTATTTTGTCGGAGAGAGAGAGAGGATAAAACGTACTTTATAATGAAGCATAATTAAATGAACAATGGGATGAAATGAATTTGCCTTCGATAATCTTAGAATCGAGAAAAATATTCAAATAGTCAATACCGGTAGAGATTTGTTGAACAATTACATCTTTACAGTACACAATCTAGAAATAGACTCGTAATTTTTAAACCGAACACACTTATTTTCGTAAAAAACATAGTTAGAAAACATTAGAGAAGAATTAGATAGAGAAATATGGCAGAAGCTGACGTTTAGATGATGTGGTATCCGTCAGGAGATTTGAAATTGCTTTCTCTTAAAATAGCCGGTACCCCTTTGATTCGAATAGCAAATATTAATGGACGTTACTCGCAGTGTTATGACTTCTCAACGAACATTGAGGTGAAGTAATTGCACGTGTAGACTTCTCCTGTAGATCCCATGTGTTTTATGAGATGATCTGTGTTACCAAATTTGTTACTCTACATGTTTGTGACAAAGCATGCCTGTGAATGTTTGCCTTCTTCTCTCGATGTACAGTTTCAATAATTCTTTACCATTGAGAAAGTTAGCATGCATTGGTATATGTGTCCCCTTTTTTCACTCTTCCCGTATTTGTGTTCTATAATGTGCGGTATTTCACGTGTGTGTGCTATCTTACCAAATGAATTGTATTATTTGTACACTGTATTATGTTCACAGTACTATGAAAAATTTGGAAAATATGTTCAATCTTTTTCTTAGTTATTTTAATATTTATTTGAGGAAAACGCTGCTCAATACGGCTCCCTCTTATGATGACAGAGGTTTCGAATTTTTGCTTTTAATAAATAATTCACTGTTTATTTATTGCGATTTATTTTTTTAATATAAAGTTCATATCTTCCATTCACTTGATTCAATCTGTTTTAAAAATCAAGGGTCTTTTATGAGATTGATCTTATTAAACAACATTAAAAATATTAAAAAATATTAAATTCAGATTTTTCTTTATAAATTAATTTATATAAGTTAATTTACCTAAATAAAATCAGTGTTTTTAATGACATTTTTACATACTTTGATCATCTTTATTTTAAAATTGTTTCAAGCAAAATAACCAAATATAAATAATGAAAATTAGTCCAAAAATTGATCAAGGTTTTATCTCGTGAATAACCTAATTCTTTAGCACTTGATCTACTAATATTTTCCTAATGTAAATCTGTATCTCTATTAGAACTAAAAAAAAAAAAAAATTAAATAGTCTTGTTGAATTAAATGTAGCAAGTTGTATACAATATTGAGCAGAGTAGCAAATCATCTATCATCATTAACAAAATGTTAACAATTAAAATTAACGTAGAGGTCATTAAGAAAAACTTATAAGTAAAGCACATTTACAATATTGCCCAAATTCAGTTTTGAAATTTGAATTAAGTTTTTCTCTTTTTGTTTATCGCTTCTGGACGTAAAATTAAATTGTATAAGTGTGAAAACTAAAAAATATAGGAGTTTAAATGTACCAAAGGGTTTGGATTCAATATTATAATTGCATTGTAATCTGTATTCGGAATTTAGTGATATCACTCCAAATAGAAAGCACATCGCACTTAATGAAAATCGATCTTTCTACTCTGCTCATCATTTATAAATAAACCTATCTAAATTTATCTTTGTCCGTTAAATAGTGCCCAAACAGTACTAGTTTAATCTAAATCCGAATAAAACAAAACAAAGTAAAAATTTTCGATGTAAATGTAGGAGGATGACGGATACGTCCGATTTGAACTGTTACTGATATTGCCGTCTGGTATTCAAACAGGAGGCAGGCGGAGGAAGACGACGAGTTGTCAGAAGTGCAACCGGACGCCGTGCCCCCAGAAGTGAGAGAATGGTTGGCTTCGACGTTTACACGCCAACTGGGCACGACAAAGCGAAAAAGCGACGAAAAGCCCAAATTCAAATCAGTGGCCCATGCGATCAGGGCGGGAATTTTCGTCGACAGGATCTACCGTCGCGTAAACACGGCTGCGATGATGCAGTTTCCACCGGAAGTGGTCAAGGTGCTCAAGGTCTGTACTGACAAATTCCTTTTACTTTTAATCGGTTTTTGTTTGAATTATTTCATGGGAAATTATTCTCTGTAATATTCATTTTTTTTTTTTAAATCAATTTTCCAGACATTAGATGAATGGTCTTTTGACGTTTTTGCCCTTCACGATTCTTCCGGGGGACAGCCGATCAAGTTCTTATCGTACGATTTATTGAATCGTTACGGAATCATGCACAAATTCAAAGTGAGGCTATTATAATTCTATACAAATATATAATATTATATTTTCTATCTGATAGTTTTTGTTTTCAACGATATCTTAACTATACTTTGATGTTTTCTTATTTGGATGTAAACTGCTCAAACATGAATACGATTATTACCAATTTTGTAGCATTGCCAGCCAGTTTTATTTTTATTGTAAATTGTATTAAGATTCAATATGAAATTATTGTGGTTTTAACTGAAGGAAAATTTAACTAGGTGTTTTGAAAAATAATAAAATAAATGTTTTTGATAACATAATTTTGTTTATTGGACAAAATAGTTTTTTCAAACTGTTAATACTATGTGTCCTCTGTTAGCTAAAATCTCTGTGCACGCGTCAACCATGCTGTTAATAAGATTGTCACTAATTTCATACGGAATTTCATTCCATAGATGTTGCAATGTTTCACTAAGTTGTGGCGGGTCAACTGGCTGCGGACAGTGATCGAAAACCTTCTCTACAACGCATCCCACATGTGCTCATTGTTTGCTGTCAGGTTTGATGACAATTGAGGAAGGGGCAAATTGTGAATTCCCAAGGTTTTATAAACATTGACGAACAACTCTGCCTCCAGGTTTGGCATCGTCATTCAGAACTCGAAATCCCTGCCAATGAGATCCCTGGCTTGAGGATGTATTCCTCGATAATTTCTTGGACCTAACTGACTGTGGGGTTGCCTTCAGCGATATAAGACCAGTCCTCCAGGGTAAATGCCAGCCCAGACCTTACACCGTCTCCACCAACGCGACCCATCGATAAACATAATAGCATTCCAATCGGTCTTCTCTTCTAGGCTCTCGCTATACCATAATCGGGGGGGGGGGGCTGGAACAGCTTCTACACCAACACCGGCGGCTGTAACACACATTCAGTCGTGAGCGAGGTGTGTCATCCCTTATCTTGGGAATCAAAACGTCCGGTAAGGTACGGCCAGGTAGGGTCGCTAAATATCCTCCCTTTTAAGGACGACCTAATATTTGGGAACGCATGCACCAAATTCTTCTGTAATGCTGGTGGGAACATTCGATACGAAACTTCCGTCAAGTTACGAATCTTTGTGTTGCCTTGCCAAAACATTGACCTGGGGGGAAATTATGGAACGGGTTTCGTCTTGCACCAATGACAATAATTCTGTCCTCCCTTGGCGTCGTAATGCGCTGAGATCCACTCCCACTTTTATTAGCACTTCCAGTCTCTAGGGAGACCACGCTCCGAGAAACGCCAGCTACCTCTGCAATAGTCACTTGCCTGTGACCTCGATAACCATTCTCACAATAATATTGCGAACTTCTGGTTCAAGATGATGTCTTGCTATGATTAAAAAAGGTTAAAATGAAGAAAAGATGAGAAAGTGTTTGCTACACAAATTGAGTAATTTTCAAGTTTACTATTCTTAAGTAAATCCATATTAAAAAAGAGGATTAGTATTTGTTTCATTTTTCTATTTTTTACTCAACTAACAAGAATTTATCGGTTAATTTGATGAAAATTAATAGAATAACAGTAAATCATAAATACCCTTATTCATTTTTGAGCAGTTTAAATCAGGATTTTTAGATCAATTTGTTTTATAAACAGACTAAACAAAAGAACTAATCTTGAACAAATAAGATGGCACGTCCATTATGATCTTTTAGATTTTTAAAATTATTTTTGTTAAATTATAAGGGTACTTTTTTTGTTAGTGTAATAATTGATAATAAAAACGTTTGTTTTTTTAGGAAACTGAAGTACATACTCCTAAAGTTGGCAAAATTAAAGTCATTCGTCAAATCCCTCTTTTACATTCAAAACTTCATCCTTCACAGCCTTACTGTACTCCCTAAAATCCACTTGTATTATATCCATTTATATATCGAATAAATAGTGCAATTGTTGCGTGACAGATTGTTCCAGCCAGTTTGGAAAATTTCCTGTTGAAAATCGAAGAAGGATATGGGAAATTCAAGAATCCTTACCATAACAACCTTCATGCTGCAGACGTCACACAAACCGTCCATTACATGTTATGCAAAACAGGCCTCATGGTAAGTATTGTTTGTTGTTGTAAAAAAATGGCCTTTCTAGAGGCTAAAACACTATATTATTAATTAAAAGTGGTTAATTAAATAAAGTACTTTCTTCTTTATTGACTGGCCACTGCAGACTCCGGATAAATGTGTATTCTCTGGGAGCAGAGGAAACAAGCAGTGCAGTGCAATGGAGTTGGAACTATTTTTTGACTGGAATGAAGTTTGAATTTATACCTAATAAAATTCTGAGCTAGAGGAATCTAGAGGTCTGAAATAATCGGTAGTTTCTGATCAACCTAATCGCTGTATTGGTCTGTTAGTCGCGTTTCGGCAGTGCACCATCAACAGTCGTTTCTAAAGCCGTGTCCAGATGAGTGTAGTGTAACACGTAATGTGGCGCGTAATGCAAGGTGAATTCTTTGTGTGGACGCTACTACGAGCATTAGATGTAACGCTCGCGACACCATTCGACCGGATCCATCGGGGTGTTGGTTTTTTGTGCGAACACAAAGCCGCTCGCAGTTCTCGTTTGGACGGCGTTCTTGGCAGTTGTGTAGTGTGGACGTCCATTATGTGGAGAACTTATTGGTTTATACCAAGGAAAACCGGAAATTTGGAATACTAAAAAACCGTATTATTTCAAAAAGAATCTGAAAAACGATGCATGGAGTGAAATTGCCCTTTCATTGGGAAGAGAGCTCGAAGAATGCAAGAACAAAACTATTATTTTACTTGCTTCACATCGAAGGGAAAGAGGGAAAGGAAAGTAAAGAAGAGTTTCCACCGTCGACGCGCCAAACGTTTTTTCCGGTCTTCACTGCATAATGAATACGTATACATAAAAGCAGCACCAGCTATCACGACCTTCCTATTCGGCATGTTCGTAGCAACTGGGTGGAACAGCCCCATCTTCAAGATTCGCGTTGAGTGCGTTTCACACTGTTCATTCTAAATTACACGTAATTTTGCATTACACGTACACCCGACTGGACCCGCCTTAAGGTTATAACGGGTTAAGAATAATTCCTCGGTTAAATAAGAAAGTGAGAGCCAAGGGGAAAAGTTCATCGAAGAAACAAAAAGCATAACTATTAACTTAACGCGTGTTAGGACCACTATGATAATAAAACAATAGGACTGGCTGATTGTACACTGCAGACTCTGGAGCCATATGTACATACTTGGAGCAGAAATAAAATTGAGCAGATATTGCCAGCTGAGGTTGCCCTCTGTTAGTGCGAATAGTTACAGATACTCCTTGGGGAGGAAAATCCAAGGCCTGGATGATACACAAGGCAGCTTTGGTAAAAGACTTAATCTCTAGACTCTAGCCCGCAGATTGCACAACATTACTCGTGGTGTTTTACGTCGTAAAGAGCCCGCCCGTTTAAACCTCAACCCTTTACTTCTTGAGAAAAATAAATAAATAAATAAATTTTTGAAAGATAATTTTCATAGTTCCAACGTTTATATGTTTATATATTTTTAATTCTAATACGCCAAATGAAAGAAAACAATTCATTGAACTATTATATCCTGGTGAATAAATTGGGTGAAGTAGAACTTCAAATCCAACTTTTCTAAGTTTCTGTCATGTCATTTTTAGGCCATGTGGTATTGTAATGAAGGATGAGCCTGTTTGATTGACTAACGCTGAATCCTGGAAATGTCAGAAAAATGGTTTCATAATTAATGGTTTCTCCAGTTCCCGAGGAGATGTCATGAATGACCACCATACTGGCCCCATTATTTTTTGTGTGTCAGCACTAGGTTTTGCCGGACGGTTTGTCGCTAACGTTCTACCCCTGACCTTTTCGAATTGTAATAAAACATCCATTTTTCTTTCGGTATGTTGCAAAAATTAAGACGGGTTGAAATATCTTTCGTCTTTGAGGCGTCGGTCATTCGGTGCGAAACATATCGGGCTTTTTTTTACTTTTGTGACTTATGACTAAAAATTATTTAATCTTGAATAAGTGCTTCTGCTGACATCCCATTATCTGCTTTGGGATGGAATCTTTTAGTCCTTGATCATACAAAATTGGTTTGCGACCGCTCATGGTTTGTCCAGGAAAGTGGTGTTTCCGGATTTAAATTTTTAAAATCAGCGATCGTTGAATCCTCACTTTAAGATAAAATCCAAGATCCATCTTTAAGATAAAACTCCAAGTTATGCACAGCTGCAGAGCGACCGAGTTCGAACTCATAAAGTTATAAACGATTTTCAGATGTTGACTTGGTTATTTAAAAAATTTCTATGTGCAAAAGGATGGTTTTTTATTTATTGGATTTTGATTCTTTTTTTTAAACTAAAATTCATAGATATGGAGATTTGGTAGCTTGATGGTACCCACAGAATTTTTATGCGAGATTTCGATCATAGAAGTATTCGCAGAAGTTTGTATTGTCTGGTGAGTTCTTGTCGTTTAAGTCTTGTGGGTGCATCTCAGTTTAAGTATTTATCTTGCGTAGATAGAGTCGGTCAAGGTTTATTCTCTAGCGATTAATTGATCGTAATTTGGGTGCGTTTGTCCTCGCTCAGTTTTATTTCACATCGTGTTCCATTCTTCGATAATCCCGGTTTGCTCCTGGATACCGGAGGTCGTTTCTGATGCCACGGGTAGGATTTACATGAGGAGATCACATTGCGGTTTCGTCCACTTAGGTTGTAAGGTTATAAGGGCAGATAGCAATATAAACAGTGTGGGCCAAGAATGATCCCTTGTGGGACGCCTGCACGCAACATTCTTGTCTCCAAAAACTCCATTGATTTTTGGAAATAAACAAGCTGTTCATTCTGAATTAAAATATAAACCCAGCGTTTCTTGTAAAAGTGGCCGTTCATTATGCAAAAATCGATTTAATTTCTTTTAAATTCTTAAAACTTCTTAAAAATTAATTCTTTTTTCTTAATTTCTTCTCATATATATTTTTAATCGTTGACTAAAGATAAGGATTTTTATTAACATCCGGAGTTTGGAGTTTCAATAAAAATTGTGTGTTGCCTTTTATTTTCAGTGTATTAGACTCTTTTTACAGCAAGATTCCGCAATCAAAAATTCGATGTTAACAGGGACCCATGAATTATTATATTTCAGGTTGAAACATGAAAATCCAAATTACTTTTAGAGTAGCGTTTGTAACTGAAGAATGACACGATTTTCTTTAATAATAGGTTGTAATTTTAGAACTGGCTCACTGATCTCGAGATATTCGCAACTTTGTTTGCCGCTTTGATCCACGACTTCGAGCACACGGGGACGACGAACAATTTCCACGTTATGTCCGGTTCAGAAACCGCTCTACTCTATAATGACAGGGCCGTTTTGGAAAATCACCATATAAGCTCTTCTTTCAGGTAATTTGAAAAGGGATGGGGTAAATTGCGATACAGTACGCACAAAAAAAATTGCACATTTTAGGGTCCTAAAGGAAGACGATTGTAATATACTGCAAAATCTGTCGAGAGAGGAATACAGAGAGTTTAGGACTTTAGTCATCGATATGGTCTTGGCTACGGACATGAGCTTTCATTTTCAACAGCTGAAAACTATGAAAAATCTCATCACTCTCGCTGATGCCACGTAAGATATCGAAACCTCCAATTGTTCAGCTCTTAATTCAAAAACTCCTCCTTTTGTTAAACAGAATCGAAAAATCGAAAGCTTTATCGCTGGTGCTACATTGCTGCGACATATCACATCCCGCAAAACGTTGGGAACTCCATCAAAGATGGACGACACAGCTTTTGGAAGAGTTTTTCAGACAAGGGGACAAAGAGAGAGAGCTGAACCTACCGTTCAGTCCGCTCTGTGATAGAAACAACATTATGGTCGCCGAATCCCAAATCGGTAAAAATAATTACAAATTTTCAATCAAATGTGGTTCTCTTTGGCATTCATTTAATACACACGGTGGTTATTTTTGTAATGAAAAACCATCAAGAGTAAGATTCGAACCTACCGATTTGGACGTATATTAATTGAATCTATTACTGAATATTCGTAATTATCATTAAATTGAAATGTCCTTATAGGCTTTATTGACTTCATTGTCGACCCCAGTATGGCAGTCTGCAGTGATATGTTGGAGGTAATCCTAGCTCCAGAAAAACCAAACCCAAAAAAAGAATTAGGTAAATAAACTTTTCGTTTTTGTTTTCTGATTTAGTAACTGAATTTCCTGATTTTTTTTTCTCCAGAAACCGAGACTGAACCATTCGTCCTGACTAAGCCGTGGCTTGCGTGTTTATCAGACAACAAACGACATTGGCGAGACAAAGCCGTTCATGGTAATACCATTTTTCCTCACGATTGCCACATAAAATCAAACCGTAATCGTAATTAATGTGACACTTTCAGAAGCAGCGCAAAACGAGAAAAAAGAATCGGAACAAAAGTTGGACAGCTAAACGCCCAATCGAACCGAGGTTCTCTGATGTAAAATCAAACGTAGTTACAACTTTTAAAAAAATGAAGAAGCTTTGAAGCTTTGTGTCGAAATCATTAGATTGTTCCCCAATATTCTTCACTTATACAAATAATCAAAATATTATTGCATAATAGAAATGTATATGCTAACATATGCACAAAACACGGAAAACACGATTGGCATCAATCGGAATTAATATTTCTCTGTTCTTCTTTATATAAATTTTGTTGTCCGCTGTTTGTGGTATATTCTATGTAATTACCTTATTACCTTTAACACAGTACTAACAGAGAAAAAAAACCCACTAGCAATACCTAAAAAGCATATTCCCGATTTATTGGTATTAACATTTTAAAAAAAATCCTAAAATTTTGTATATTTTAATGTACATATTGTAGCTACGATTTTTAGTCGGCCAAATATATGCTGTATATATTGCAAATACTATTTTAAAAAAAGGTATGCAGGTTAATATTAAATATAAATAGCGAAAATGTTAAACGTTGACCAAATAGATGAGAACAAAGCTTGTCTCTTAAACTCTATGTACTGCTCTGAATTTATAGGGTTTATCGATTTCTTGTTATTGTACATAAAAATGCATAAACAGGGTATCTTATTATGAGTTATTCATTAGTAAGCATATATATTTTGGACATAACGGTACAGGGGTAAAGTTCTCAATATGTTGCTTGTTTCAAATCCCTGTTCGATGCATATACATATATATTTATATTTTTATGCTGAAATATCTCATACCATATTACGGATATAATTTTTGCTGTATTGTTTTTGTTTTATATACAATCAAATTATTAAAAAATTAATAGAAATATGTTTACATCCAAAATCCTACATTATTTTATTATTGGTTGATACTCTTCTTCTATAATGTTTTGTTAAGGAATGCAAAAGGCGAATATAAATCTTTATAGTGAAACAGACCTATTAGGCCTTTTCGATTCCATGGGACCTGCAAGTCGTTTTCATTGATATATTGTAATACTGATTTAAAATTTAGTTATTACAGTTGATGCAATCATAAAAAAAATATTTAAAGAGGTTCTGGAGTGTTTAAAAATGATGGCATCAATTGTAGCCAAAGAGTTAGATTAGATTCTGTCAAGTGATCCTATAGTTTTTCATACATCTATCCGAACTGTATACCAAAATAAAGTTTATTGCAAGGTTGTTATTGTTTTATTAAAAAAACAAACAAAAAAAAAACACAGCGTGGTAAATTATTTATTCTCATCTTTCCAAGTAGCCGTTTTTATCGCAAAGAGGAATTAAGATAAGTAAGTGATCATCTTGCTTAAAATATCAGGTGACGAAAAAGTATTCAAGTAACAACACAGGAAGGTAAGTACTGCGGACGTTAGAGAATGTAAAAATAATTTATGCGTTTCTGTCTTTTTTTAGCTGAATATCAACAGATAATTTTTTTCAAATTTAAGCAAAAGAATAAATTCAACGGTAAAAAGTTCGGTAATGGTGTTCCTTAACCGCATCATAAAATCTTCGGCCACCCGACAAAGACGATAAAGACAACAAATAGTTCACATTTACGTACATATGGTATGATAATAGTATGCTTATTGCACACAAGAAGAAAAAAAAAATTACATACAATTCAAACAAGAAAATAAACTTAATACGGCATGGTAACCGTCTGCCGGAGCTAGGATTAATTATTGACTAATCCTGTAAAATGCATTCAACTAAGTCTATGCTAAGTGTAACATCTAAAACAAAATACCAAATTAAAAGGACACAAAACTGAGAATTAAAAAACAATGAGCGGAGCTGAGACCGGAGAATCAGAAACACCAAATATCAAGGGAAAGAGCGGGGGAAAGAAATGGTGAGTAAAAGAAAAGAATTAGTAATTAAATTAGTTTACTAATAGACTTCGATAGGCCCGGGCCGCTTTAGCATAATTCACCATGTCTGTTCAATCTGGACCGTTGAGCAATTTGATGCATTCTTTCGCCGAACGCAGATAAATGGTAGGGGGACAGAATGGGGCATTCCGCGACAAAGTGGTATATGTCTTCCTTTACCCGGTAATTACACAACTCACACTCTTGTTGGGTGAGGAGATCATACGGCTTATGTCGTAGGTTCAGTAATTCTCCCCTCAGTTTTAGGATCCAACGTATGTCTGTAATTTTCTTATTTGGCTTTTGGTCCCCAACCAAGCTGGCACATCTGACTCCGTGATCCAGCATCCTATATATACGGTATCGACGGGAAGCATGCACTCTCTCTATGTTGCTCACCATAAAACTATATTTTATTCGACTAATAATTGACTGGAGTTGCAGAGAGAGAGCCTGTCGGGTTGCAGAAAGGACAAACCCACTCCCACCCTGTCCACCAGTCTACCCCAGTCAGCAGTTCAAGATATCCCCAGCCTGATGATCTCCTCAGCCACCATACGGGGGATCTGAAGTGGTCATTTCGGAGCACCTTAACCAAATGACAAGTCAACGTGAATAGAAAGACTGGGTGAAGGCCGGTTTCAATGTACAATATGTAAACCGGAGTGTAGTTTGCAAGACTGAACAGTTTTCGTATGCAGAACCACGTACCAAGAACACCAAAAATAATTCCATATGAAATGTACAACTAAATCTATTCAACAAATTCGGAATTAAACCAGCTCTGAAAAACAATGAATTTGAAATATACCTAAACAAAACCAATACAACGGCATGTAAATAAACAAATTCATTGGACAGACATGGCGTAAAATAAAAGTAACAAAGAACATAAAAGATCGTTTCGGGCCAATGACGAAAAATCAAATTTCACACCTCACTTCTCATAAAATTTAAAAGACCCTCCACAACAAAGACAAGCTTCAAACTACTGCACGACTTACAAAAATGATGAAAAAAATGAACTCTAGAAAACAATTAACACTAAAAAAATGTCATAAACGCATAAATTCCGTTCACATACATCGTTTACCGCCCGGGTCTATCAAAACTGCGGTTCCGAAAGGGTCCGGGGCGAACTTCGAAAAAAAAAAAAAATAAACACAACAAAAGTCATCGTAGAATGAATAAATAAAATTATAAAACTATTAACAATTAGTAGTCAAGACGAAATGTGTAGAGATTAGTGAAGGTTTCGACATTCCCTTTATAGTGCCAACGTTTCGATCTTTTATTGAGCGCTGAAAATGATCTCAATAAAGATCGAAAAGTTGGCACTATAAAGAGAATGTCTCTCTGACACCTACATCACACCAGACCGCATCTCACGATATCTGAATAAGTAAAGACGAAAGTTTTTAGTTTTATTTTTCAGCAGCAGTCGTTGCGTTCTCAGGCACGAAGTAGTTATGAAATAAATGCCAGCGTCTTTGGAAAAAGGTTTGGATGAGTCATCATTCCCTGATTCTCCATAAAGAAGGCTGTTTCGTGGCAAAGCACTCACGATCATAGCTATTACCTTCTGAAGTTTTTGTTGATGGACCATAATACCAAATGGGTCAACGCTTTCAATGATGAGAAATGGCAATGTGTATATGTCGTATTAAATTGAATGCGATGAGTCTTAGTTTGCAAGGGAAAAGTAACTATGTAGACGCTAATAACTATGTTCACACCATCGAAAGAAAGGCGGTTGATTCTATTCGAGAAGGAAGCGGTGGAGTGGTTTCCCGTGTTTAAAAGAAAACAAACTGGAGCTTGCAAACGGCACGTTGATTGATATGTGAACACATGACATGGGAAGAAGTCCTTTGAGCAGTACTTCCCAACTGCTCGAGTTACAATGATGCAAGTCTAAATACGAATATTTGAAGTTGATAACTAGCGGAATGAACAACAAATTGATAACACAACTACCCGAAACGTATACGATTCAGATTTCAAAGCCATTGAAAAAACAAAAAGAAGAAGGACAATGTAAAGTAATTTCAGCTATACTCGCTGGCCTAACAGACTAACTGTTGGGGTTGGAGTTCTCATTACGCTTTACTTTAAATTAAAATAACAATCGACAGCAAAACGTTGTGAGAGTTACGCCTGTGGAATAAGGAGGTTCTGCATGCAATGAAGCTACGATCTCATTGCTCTTCCCTAATCCTGCACTACTTAAGGGTTCTCACAACCGCACGGTTCAAGTGAGGATCGAGTACCTCTACAAGCGTGATCTCATACTCCTCAACCAGAAGATCGACTTGAATCGCCACTCAACCGTTACTCCTTGAATGAGGAAGAAGATAGTTTTTAAAAAAAGAAAAAAAGCCAAATGATAACGCCAAATTTGAACTAAACTCATTGATAGCCATATTGATTCTATTCATTATTTTTCTCGTTTGGTTAATTTAATTTAACGTTATTTATCCCTATCTAGGGAAAGTGAGTAGCGGTCTGGTGTGATGTAGGTTTAGAAAAACATTTGCTTTAACGTGCCAACGTTTCGAGCTTTATTGAGATCATCTTCAGCGCCTATCTCACAACAATGACACATCTGCATAGAAAACACTCACTTTAAGTGAGTAAATTACTTTGATTGAGTCTAAAATTTCTATCATTTTATAAACAAAAATTTTTCAGATCTTACATGTGTTCGTATAATTTATACAATGTTTATAAATCCCAGGCCCTGAAGAAGTTTCTAAGCCTACATTACACCAGAAGCATCTCACGAGTTCTAAATAATCATTAATAAACGATCATTGAAGACCACACGTTATTTACCCTTCATAGGCATTATATTGGCAGATGTTTTTGGATTTTGGATTTTGGATTTATATGAGCTCAAATCAGTACGTACATAATACACACATGTGTGCAGTTGAGTCTATTCGCTTCTCGTAGTCCACCGGCAATTCAATGTAAAGTCTGAGGTACTCAATATTCCGTCATTGACCCTCTCACACCACATTCACGCTAATAAATACATTCAATCTCAACTTACACTCGGCATACACAGCTATTATTGCTATATTCACTAGAATGCTATAAGAATCGGAACATTGGACCAAGATCAGATGTTTTTTGTCTTTTTTAAAATAAAACTCTTTCAATCAATAAACTATAGAACTTATAACGATTTCCATTGAATATTTGGAGGTCGTTTTGTGCCGTCTGTACTTTCATGGTATTAAATTTTAAAAACAAGTTTCATTTAATCATTAGATACATCACATTACACTTCATGTGGTTTGGATGAAATTGTTAAGTTTTTTTTAATCGTGTTATACACCTTTTGGTTCACATAAATGTATTTCAAAGCATTTTACAGTCTCGTCTTCCTCAGTAACATATAATAAAATTTAACATTTATTTACATAACTATCGGGTTCCACTTTCTGCCTTCACGGTGCAGAAAAATCCTTTCTCTAATTGTCAAGAGTTAATGAAAACTTCCCAATCGAAAGAGATGAAAAAGGTAAATTTTGAAAATGGACGCCTTCTGCACCGTGCAGGACGCATCTAGTCACTTAATTTGAATGGTCGAGTCCCGCTAACTTTGAACAAATGAAATGGGACATAAGTTTGAGGATAAACGTAAGGATATGGCCATTTTGCTATTGTTAATTGTATAACTCGTGTTATCGGGGACAAGAATTTAAAGCTATGAGGTAAGGTTGTAATGGAAGAATAACAAATGATTTTTATAATAATGTGCTATTTTATTTTTATTTTTCGTCTTCGAATAATAATAATAATAATAAACACGTTTGAAGTAAAATATGCGTGAAAGGCCAAAAAGAAGGAAAACAAGCAGACGGCCGCGATGACCTCAGCTGTTTGTCGGCCCATGAAATTCCTACTTATAATAGATAGATGTACATGTTAGTATTATTATACAGGGCGTATCTAGTTCTATAGTCGACCAATTTAATTCGTAAACGATTAACTTCAGCCAAACCCAAGATAATTTTGGCTAGGAATCATCTGGTGGTAAAAGATTTAACACAACTTTCTCCTCTAGCTACAAAATGACACTAACTTTGTTATTTTAAAAACAATCCCATACCTTCGATTATAGAGCTTATTTTATGCCACTTTTACTGAAAGGAAAATTTTCATCGGATCGACCGTTTCTGCGTTATGCCGAAGGAAGAAGCATGAGTGGGGTATGCTTTTTGTGACAAGATGGCCCTTCATGCTATAAGCGATTAACTTTACAGAAAAATGGTGTTATACAAACTCCAAGTTGGGGGCGTCGGTGGCCGTAACGGTTTAGGCGTTGACACGGCGTTCTTCACTGTAAGGTAAAGGTCCCGGGTTCGAATCCAGCGGCCCTGCATTCGAACCCTACATGATGTAACTTTGCTGTTGGGAACCCTCGTTAAAAAAAAATGAAGAAATTGAAATCTCGGTCGAGTAAAATATTGCGAGTTAACGAATTTGGTATCTTACTACT
This sequence comes from Cimex hemipterus, assembly GCA_039619505.1. Taxonomy (NCBI): domain Eukaryota; kingdom Metazoa; phylum Arthropoda; class Insecta; order Hemiptera; family Cimicidae; genus Cimex; species Cimex hemipterus. The sequence continues at coordinate 22,799,351 of CM077099.1, read as the reverse complement.
TCAAATTGATTTCGTCTATCAATCTTCTTAAAATTTGGTCAAAATATCCGCAAAAACTTTATAAAACTAAGGAAAGATCACAAGTTTAAAAAAACGTTTGAAAATTATTTTTTTCGATTTATCCAAATTGAAGCCTCGGTTGAGTCGAGAGTTGCGAGTTAGCGACTTTGGCCTGTTACTACTTCAAATTGATTTCGTCTATCAATCTTCCTAAAATTTGGTCAAAATATCCACAAATACTTTATAATAGAAAATATAAGAAAATACCAAAAACGTGAGAAAAAAAAACGATTGCAATTTTTTTTTCGATTTTTGCAAATTGAAGTCTCGGTCGAGTAAAATGTTGCGAATTAGCGAATTTGGTCTTTTACTACTTCAAATTGATTTCGAGTATCAATCTTCTGAAAATTTGGTCAAAATATCCTCAAAGAAATCCTCTCCAGCATATGTAATAGGGAGACGAGGAGGGCGTCGCATCAGTAAAATCCCAATACCAGCAGCCATAAAAATTGACTATATAACAATGAAAGTACATGTCTTTTATTGTCTCACACGGAATTGCGACTTTCCTTTTATGCTGTTGAAATTTTGACGTTACCGATTTGACCTACCTAACACTGCTGCGGTGTTGGTTTAACAAACGCGTTTCGGCATTTCGCCATCCCCAGTGCGTCTGTGTGATTCAGTATAATTAAGTTTCTTTCGTAAAATCGGTGCCTCAGCTCGATTTTTTAATGATCCTTATTTCTTTTAATTAATTTTAAAAAAAAGTAGTAAGAGGGTTAATATAAATTGCTATTTCTCTTCTAGCATTTCTAGAAGTTTTCTTAGTTATGCCTGACGGATGCTACTATATGAGAAAGTTACGCTGAATCTGTTTCCATCAGGCAATTCCTAGCCAGAATTTAACTTGGGGTTTGTGTAAGACCAGTTTTTCCTAATGCTAATGGTTTTCAAATAAACTGGGAAGGCCATTTTGATACAAAAAGCATAACCCCTCACGTGCCTTCCGTCGGGCATAACTCATAAACGGTCGATCAAAATTTCCCTTCCGTAAAAGTGCCGTAAAAAAAGCTATTGAAACGAAATGTGAAAAATATGAGATTCTCATTTAAAATAACAAAGTTATTACGATTTCCTAGCTAGAAGAGAAAGTTATGCAAAATCTATTATCCGACGCGATTCCTGACCAAAATTAACTTGGGGATTGCTTAAAACCATTTTTTGCTAACGTTAATTCGTTTACGAATTAAATGGGTGGAATACAGAAGTTGATACGACTTGTATAGACAAATTAAATTACGAAATACTACGATGAAATGTAATGCAAATAAAATTAGTAAAAAGAAATTAAAATAGACTATATTCTTAATAATTGCAACACGATTTTACAAGTTCGACGTTAGAAGACTTCATATTTCATAAGAAGTTTGAGGGAGATGTCTGACCGACGGATCCTTCTATCTGGTGGCAGCTGTGCCGACTACGGCGTTTGGCGATGATTCTCATAATTGAGAGATGGCGCAACATCTGTGAAAGGCACAGTAACAAGCAGTAAACTGTAGTGGGGACTGGGAATTATGAAAAGAGAGGGGTCTCCCGTCGAAGTTTGTACTCATGACCTATTATCAAACAAAATTATCGGAACAACACGTGGTCGACGCCCATGAGTAGACGAGATTTATCCATTTATCCTATCGGACGGAGGACGGACCTCGTACGACATCCCTTGAACTCTTCTCTCAGGACGTCCTTTAAACATGTCAGCCGACTCTGAAGGACTCCGACTCCGCCGCACCAAAAGTGTGACCCGGGCTGAAGAAATTCAAACCCAGGAGGCCAGAGCTCGCCGTGCACAGCCTGATAAACCGTGAGTAATCATCATTCATCAGTCATCAGTATTCCACAGTTCCAATATCCGTGGCCTTGGGCACAAGGTCGATTACATTAAGCCGTTTTTTTCTTTTCCAAATTTTTAAAGGAACGATCTTTTCACAGTATTTTAAGGATGCAAACCCTCCTTTTTAACAGGAAATCTATTTGACTCATTTACGTATGACACATCGTATCTTTTCTTCGAGCTAATAAATACACTCACACCCCAAAACCTAAGTAGATATACTTTTGTTTGGAAATATTTTTGTTTGCGTTTTTAAATATGTGAATTTAAAATAAACCTCTCCAAAAATTTAATTAATATTTACTAATAAATACAATCGTGAAATATAAAATAAGTTTCAAGTACACAAATGGATAGTCTGCATATTTTCACCATAAGTGTTTGCAGAAGTAACTAATTAAAAAAACATTAATAAAAAATATACAGACTGCTAATAATAATAGACATACTTAAATATTAATTATTATTATATTATTAATAATTAAAATTAATCTTTAAATGACTTCTTACGATATAACGATAGTACACAAATTACTTTAAAAAAAACTTACTTTGAGATTCGTTTATTTAGATTCATTATTTTTTGTAAGTTGATAAAAAAGTTCTTATCGATCTCCAGATATGATGACCCCGCCTCAGCGTTCGTCGGTCGACTGGTCATCCCAATAATGATAGTTAAAAAATCCTCGTACAATTTTGTAGATTGAGACAAATTTATCAGCTAGGAATAGCATCAATTCCAGATACGAGGAACCAGCGTGTCTCGTCTGGTTTATCTTCATTCAACAGAAGCTTCGAGAAGGCATTAGTTTGGGGTACACTACTGATCTTTCTCGGAAGTCCTTTTAGATTACGTCGGGAAAAAGTTTTGCTGGTTGGAAAATATATTTCCAACTGGGAATGCTATCTAGTTCAGATCTAATGACCCAGTGTGTCTCGTCTCGTCTCGCTTCATTCGGGAAAAGCATCAGCTTTTGCGATGGTATCCGGTATTACACTACTGAATTTCCTTGGAAGCTTTTGTACAATATGCCATAAAAGTTGTTGGTTAGAAAAAATATCGCCATCTACGAATGCTATCTAGTACAGATGTTATGATTCAGCATGAATCGTCTGGTTTCGCTACATTTCCATGGACATTTTTTGGTTTTATAGCAAGTTTCTTTTGGTTGGAATGAAATTTTTTAGATAGAAATATTATAAATTCCATCCTCTGGTAACCCACCGCTGCTCCTCTTCCAGCCTTTTTTCAACCGAATCACACAAACTCCACTACATTTTTTGGGACATTATTTTCTACTAGTCATTTAAATTATGCCGGGCGACATTTTTTTGGATGGAAAAGTATTGTCGACTAGGAATGCTATCATTTATATAAGGCCGTATATGATGATCCAGATTGTCCGGTTTCGCGTTAACTAAATTTCTAAGGGAATTTTTTTGGTTTGATATTTTTTTAAATAAAATTTTTGAGCTAGAAGTGCTATAAATTCCAGGATGTGACAACCCTTTCTGATTCAGGCAGCTTTTATTCAACAAGTACCATTAGCATGAAGATAGTGTACAAATTACGATTAAATTTTAAATTTTGTTGATCTCTAACATAAATTTTGTCACACGAATTTTTATCTGTTGTAAAAATATTATCAGCTAGGAATGCTCTCGATTCTAGATCTGATATCCCAACCTGTCTCGTCTGGCTTTGCTTTTTGCCACCGAAACATCAGTTTGGCGATAGTTCCTTTAAATTATCCTTGTGATTTTTGTTTTGTATGAATCGATGTTAGAAAAAATTGCCACCTTGGAATAGCTCTGTTTAAAGACCGGATAACCCAGCGTTTGTCAGCCTAAGTTTCAGTATAATGAAAGTTTATAATTTCTAACAACAATGGTCGCTAAAAATTCCTTTATTAATTTTTGTCGATTGAGACAAGTTTTTTCTCCTTTTTTTTCCCGCCGAAGCGCAGCAAGGCGACAGTGCACAAATTACAGCTGAATCACCTTGGAGATGCTATTGTACATGTTTCGTAGGAAGATAAAACAAACTCTGTCACCCAGGAATGCTATTAATTATAATAGCAACCAAAGTAACAACCATGCGATAATAGCATTAATCTGATAACTATGGGTATCGTTTAGCTTCGCTTTTTTTCAACCAAAACATCAGCATGATTATATTATCCAAATTCTTACTACAATTTCTTGGGAATTTGGATGGATTGAAATCTAAAATTTTGTTTATTAGACATTATTATAGGTTAGGAAAACCTCTTGTCAACTAGGAATGCTATCGATTCCGATAACCCTGGCTCGTTTGGTTTGGCTTTTTTTAACCAAAACATCAGCTTAGTTATATTATCTAAATTCTTACTAAAATTTCTTGGGAATTTGGATGGATTGAAATCTAAAATTTTGTTTATTAGACATTATTATAGGTTAGGAAAAACTCTTGTCGACTAGGAATGCTGTCGATTCCGATATCCCTGCAGGCCGTTTGGCTTCGCTTTTTTTCAACTAAAACATCATCTTGATTAAATTATCCAAATTCTTACTAAAATTTCTTGGAAATTTAAATGGATTGAAATCTAAAATTTTGTTTCTTAGACATTATTATAGGTTAGGAAAAACTCTTGTCGACTAGGAATGCTATCGATTCTGATATCCCTGCAGGCCGTTTGGCTTCGCTTTTTTTTTAACAAAAACATAGTCGCCCGTATGTGATGGTACTAAAATACTGACTAAATTTTCAGTAATATTTTCAAACGTTGTTGAAACTTTTTTCCGCATTGACAAAAATTGGTCAACAAAAAATCCCAATTTGCTTGGATACTTTTGTGGCTTGATAGCTAAAATTTTGTCTGCTAACCATTTTTGTTGGTTTAAAAAATTCGTATTAAGCAGAATTGCTCTCTCATATTAATTGATCACTAGATGTGGCTGCTTTAGCGAAATTTCCATTGATATTTTTGACATTGTTTAAAAAAATTGCATACTATAAATTTCGGGATTTAATAACATTCCTCGTTCGTCTGGCAGTTTTTTTTCAACCATAGCATTAACATGACGATAGCCTTCAAACACCAGATAAATTTCCTTGGACGTTTTTGTGGATTGCTAACTTAAATTATGTAAAGCCAAGTTTTTTGTCCGTTGGAAAAATATTATCAGCCAAGAATGCTTTCTAGTACAGATCTCATGACCCAGCGTGTCTCGTCTGGCTTCGTTTTCATCAGCATAGAGATAGCTCACAACACAAATAAATGTTCTAAGTGATTTTTATTTTATAGGAATTGTTAATAGAAAATAATTGTCACCCAAGAACAGCATGTTTTAAATATCTGATAATCCAGCGTTCCTCTGTTGTTTTTGATTTTTCAACTTTGGGTGTCTCGTTTGGTTTTGCTTTTTTCTGCCAAAACGTCAGCGTGACGGTATTACTCAAATTCCTACAAAGTTGGGTGTCTTCATGGCTGATTTTGGCTGCTAAAATTATTGTGTGCTTAGGACAAAAAAATCCCGTCAATTAGGAACGCAATCTATTCTGATAACCCTACGTGACTCATTCTGCTTCGCTTTGTTCGCAAAGACAAGACGATTAAGGACAGGGTAACTCAGCGTTCGTTGACAGTTTTTGCTTTTTTAAACCGAGCTCAAATTTTCACTTAAATTCCTACCGATTTGGCTGCTTGATGTCTAAAATTCTGTCCGTTAGAATTTTTGCAGGGGAAAAATTTGTTCTCTTTCAACTACATATTCATCTGAGTATCCTTGGTTTGATCACGGAAATTTTGTTTGATGAAATATGTGAGGATTATAAAAAATATCTGATGACAATGTTGGTTGTCAGGCTTCGCTTTTCTTAAACCGAAGCATCAGGAAGACACTACATCGCACAAGTTATAGTTAAATTTGCTTGAAAATCCTTGTTTAATTTTTTTTACAGTTTACCTATGCTTTTGATTCTAAACCTCATAACCCTGTCTGGTGTTGCTTCGGTTTTTCAACTAATCGACAGCATGGAGATATTACGCACATTTCAACTTCATTTTTTTAATAAAAGCTAAAATTGCATCTGCTAACCGCTGCTGTGATTGCAGATCTGATGACTCTAGGTGTACGTTTTGGGTTTGCTCTGTTTTTAAACCAATTTTCATCATAATTGTACACTAATTCTACACAATTTTCATGGAATTTGTTGTGTCTTTAAGAATAAAATTTTATCTGCTAATCGCTGTTGTGATTGTAGATCTGCTGACCCTAGGTGTATTGTTTGGGTTTGCTTTTTTTTTTAAACCGATTGTGATCATAATTGTATACCAATTCTACATAATTTTCATGGAATTTGTTGTGTCTTCGTGGATAAAATTTTATCTGCTAAACATTTCTCTGTTAGAAAAAAAATGTGTCAGCGCGTAATCGCGTTGATTCCGAGTCTAAAAATGTAGCGTTGTTTTTTGCATTTGTCACCGAAACAGCATTGACATTGACAATTTACTCGGAATTTTTTGATGAAAAGTGATTCAATTTTATTCGGCGTGAAAATTGTCAAATACTGACGCCGTTGATTCTGGGTCTGATAACCCTGCTGGCACCGACTGGCTTAGCTTCTCGATGGTTTTGAATTGTCCTTTTCATATGCTGAATTGATATAACCACTCCATCATAATCAATTGTTATGTCTTACATTGTTCAACCGATACATCACATTTCACATTCTACATTTCATCAAATTTTAATCTATGGAGGGCTGAAACAATATTTTGAATTGTTATAAGCATCAAACTATCTTTACATTTGAAAATGATCATTGCTATGTAGCGGAAATTACTTATTAAAACCATTATTTTTGTTATAAAAGTTTTTCAGTATTTTGTGATTTTTTTCCAATACAGTGGTTATCGTAATTAATAATTATAAAGTTTTAACTGACTTTGACGTATACAGATCGGCGGTACTTCATTCGATTTTCTTGTATTAAGTTTTTGTGGGTTGAAAAAAAATGTCATCTTTGAATGCTATCGGAATACGGATGACCAAGCGGGCGCGGACCAGTTTGGCTTTTTCAACCGACCGTGACTGGTGCCCGTTCCATCGTAGAACCGCCTTGGGCGACAATTTTGAGCTTTGCAGTTTGAATCAGCTCAAAATTCTCGTCCGACTGAGCCTTGAACTTGTTTAACATTTATTTGCTCTCTTTGTTTTGCGTACCGACGCTTAGAGATATTGACACGGAGATCTGGCTTTGAGATGAAAACGGCCTCTGTTTAATTACCAGACCTCAGATACATTGTGTTAAACATTGTGAGCGAACACTTTTCCGAGCTAAATTGATGTGATTTCCTTAAATTAAAAAAAAAAAATTATAATTCTAAAACACATTTGGCGACAGCAGAAATTTGTCTGTTCGTCGTTCGAAAATTACGATTGTCTTAATATTATAATTCTTCAAATAATTGTAATGTCTTATTGTTCGATTTTTAACTGATTAAAATTTCAATATATATCAAATAATTGTATTGCGTGTAACACCCATCCAAAAATTCTTGAATTCGATTTTTATACAATAAGTCACTGTCAGTTAATATTACTATGTATATAATTTTCACATTTATTGTTTTGTTTATTTATTTTTGTTAAATTACGTACTTTATTTTTTACGGGGGATCACAAGAGCAGAGGTCATATCAACCCTCGGGATTTTTTATGTTTTTGGTGGATGAATTTCATTTTAATTAATGTTTCGTTTTAATTAAAAGTAAAATTCTTCTTCTGCCTAAGTTTACTATGTTTTTCTTTCTTTTTCTTTTTTCTTTTTTTTTTTTTACGAGGGTACGTAACAGCAGAGGTTATATCAACTCTCCGGCTTTTTTGTGTTTTTGGTGGATGAATTTCATTTTAATTGATGTTTCATTTTATTTAAAAGTGAAATTCTGCTTAAGTTTAATGTGTTTTTAAAAATTTTTTATGTTCCCTTTTTTTCTTTTTTTACGAGGGTACGCAACCGCGGAGGTTATATCAATCCTCGGGCTTTTTTGGGTTTTTGGTGGATGAATTGCGTTTTATTTAAAAGTAAACTTCTGCTTCTGCTTAAGTTATTAAGTTTTTTTAATTTTTTCTTTTTTTACGAGGGTACACAACAGCCGAGGTTAATCCTCGGGCTTTTTTGTGTTTTTGGGGGCTGAATTTCATTTTAATTAATGTTTTATTTTATTTAAAAGTAAAATTCTGCTTCTGCTTTAGTTTACTATGTTTTTATTTTTATTTTTTCTGTTTTTACGAGTGTACGCACACTAGAGGTTATATCAACCCTAGGGCTTTTTTGTGTTTTTGTTGGGTGAATTTCATTTTATTTAAAAGTAAAATTCTTCTTCTTGCCTAAGTTTACTATGTTTTTTCTTTCTTTTTCTTTTTTTCTATTTTTTACGAGGGTTCCCAACAGCAGACGTTTTATCAACCCTAGGGGGTGCCAGTGTTTTTGAAAAAAGCCCATTTGTAAATATGTCGGGTTCGAATCCAGCCGCCCTGCATTCGAACCCGGGACCTTTACCTTACAGCGATGAGCACCGTGTCAACGTCTAAACATTTGCGGCCACCGACACCCCTCAATTGCATACTTAAAATACAAATTTTATTTAAGCACGTAAACATCGCCGCTGTAATTAATCATACTCATCCAGTCCTTTCTATGTACTCGAAAAACATTACATGTCCCACCATATCCATTATGTTTTTTCTTAGTTCGTATCATCTTTAAATAATATAAGTCGTATGCTTTTTGTAAATTTGAGTGTATCTCTTCTTATTTGTAAAATAAATTTTACCCTGCTCGATCCCGGTTTTTGCCTTTAGAAATCTTAGATACTCTATAGTCACGGTGGCTTTTTTAAATGACCCGGTTGAATTTCTCTTGAACTAATTACGCTATCATAAAAAGCATAATATTTTTTAGTCTATTTTCAAATCTTTTTTGGAGAAAAATTATACAGGGTACCTCAGGCCCAGTTCAAATTGAAAAATTTGAAATGATTCTCCAGCTCGACGGATGTCACGCACAGGATTCTTTGCAGGTGAGAAGTTATTTGAACAGTCACTTCCGGGATGAATGGGACCTCATGGCCGGATTTGCTGGCCTCCACGGTCACCCGCTTTAACTCCACTTGAACCTTTTTTGTGGGACCATTTACAAAAACAGTGTCTACTCCAAACATAACACAGCAACCTCAGTTGAAGAACTGCGGTAAAAGATAGACAATGCTTGTCAATCAATCTCCCCTGATTCTATCGCTCTGAGCACCGGTGAAGAGTGGTGAAAAGAGCAAATCTTTGCATCTTTACGGATGGCAGGGAGTTCGAACATGAAATGTGATTGATAAATAGCAAACGAAATGTTTTTTCCCCTTTCAAACGTTTGCTCTTTTGTCACTTTCATTGATACACAGAGCGATAGTACAACTCGCATTCAGTATCACCACTACCAAAGAAACAGTCGTACATATCAACTCGCTGTTGAGCGGAAAAATTTGCTTTTCGGTTCATTTTTAATGGAATACTGAATGTAAAAACATTGTACTTTTACTTCTAAAACGTAAACAATAAAGTCAATTAATGAAGAAGCAAATGATTTAACAATAAAACAAACGATATGCGTTTTTTTTTTCGAACTTTTTGTTGCAATGTTGAATTTAAAATCTGATTGTGCCATTGTTTTCAGGGTAAAAAATCCTGTGAAATGATGTGTCAGTATGTGTAGGGTCGTATTTGAAATTGTGAACTTGGACTAGACTTGAAGTACTCCTTTATATTTTTCTCCAAAAAATAGTAAATATTTGAAAACAATAGTAGTCTAAAAAATATTAAACACTTTTTTGCATAATTTTACTTTAAAAAAGTTAATATTTGAAACGACTAAA